>CM062817.1:672538910-673738910 GCA_031772625.1 Pinus tabuliformis
TTGAGGATTAACCCCCCAGTTAAGATAAGGAAACAAGACTACAATCAAAACTCTTCCTCTTTCCAAGTCACCCAATAATCCATAGCCAAGTGTGCCCAAGAAAAATAAGCATAAACGCCTGACTGCACAATGAAAGACATACCTTCAAGATTGGATGGCCCACCTTCAAACATATGATCTCGATAGATGGGCGAAGGGACATATGACTGGCTCAGGGAGCAGAGACATCCGACACAACATCGACTACATTGGTGTCTGAAAGGGGTTATTGGCTGTCAGCGGAAGACAAATCTAGGAGAAAAATTCTCCTATGGCGTCACCCACTGGTGGTGGGTAACAAGAAGCTTTTGCATTTTCATATTTTTCCTTGACCACTATGGCTAATGAAAAAGTAGAGGGAAGGGTGGAGGGTTGAAATGAAGAACGCCAAGAGATGTTTGGGTTTCCTATCCTAGAAATGGAGGAGCAAGTGAAAATGAAAAACATAAAATGAATAGCTCTCTCCCATTTTCATGGAATGTTCTTTGAGGAATCAAACAAATTCCTTTACAGAACATATGATTGCAAGGATGATGTCCAAAAGCAGAGATTGCCCCCTTCTACTTCGAAGGATGCAAGCCTAAGATGTTTCATGAGTCCAAATGTACGTAGTGTACAAACATGGGAAACAATGGAGAATATTTTTTGAGAGAAATACAAAGAATATTGCAAATCTAAAGACTTAAGAGATGAAATCTTTTGAATGGCTAATGGAGTGGATGAATCGATAGAGGCCTATGTTGAGAGATTTCACTTCAGTGACGAGAGATCTAGCAGTTGTACAATTGACAAATACTCTTTGAAGACCGTTTTGTTGAGAGAAGAAAGAAGTGATTGTATGGAAGCTTTAAATTTGATCGCATGTGGAGATATTTCCAAATGCACTTATGATGAGATAATAAATTTTTGCAAAAACTACGCAAGAGCTGTGAGTAAAAGTGGTAAAGGAATTAGAGTAAGTGTTGCACAAACTTCTAGTACCACAGTTGGATTAACAAAACTAGAACTTTGAAATTTGCTATAGTATATGAAGGCAACTATTTTACGTTCACTGATAGTCTAGATTGATAAACTGTCAAGAAGAAAAAGGAAATTGAAACATTGGCAGTTTCTTGTTTATAGTGCACCACAAAACATGCTTGTCATGAATGCCCATTGAATAGGTAGCAATTACAAAGACAATAATGACATCAATCAGTGCCTGTAGTTGTCGGGTTTGAAGGCTCTATATGAGGGAGTAGATCACAAAGTGGAGTAGATTTTTTTCATAAACTGGTGAAGGGAAGGACTAACATTTGTTGATCAGTTATTGGATACCCTATCCAGGAAATATAATTTTCCTTCCTAAATAGTTTTAGTGGATATAACCCAATGCAGATTGCCTTGCAAGATAAAGCTACCTTCACATGTCCATGGGGTACCTTTGCGTATAAATGTTGTAGATTCTAGGGCACATGTAGATAATGAGATTCTTCTTGCATGATAACTATTTGTGAGTTATTTAATCTTTACTTCTTAGCACAATCTTCACTTTTTTATTATTAGAGTGTGTCTTCTTAGTTCATCAAATAGCTAACAAAAACAAAGAGACTAGAACACTCGATGTTGGCTTTCTACCAGGGCCAAAACCTCCCCCACAAAATTCTTCTTATAGAGATTCCAATTGACGAATACCAAGACCATGACCCTTGACCTACTAGGCCACTCCAAGACCAAGACACCAATTCTCTTCTTTGACACTACTGAGATCATCATCATTTCTGCACCATCATCGAGGCATTTATCAAGGAGATCTTCATATTGAGATATGTATAGGAGAGTTGCATGTAGATCCACCGATATCATGATAGTCTCATCATAACTGTTCCTTCATTGAGATCATAACCTTTGTGACTATGTCTTCATCAAGAACGACATCATGACTGTCATAGGATTATGACTGCACTTTAATGTATGCCAAGATAGTGTGTCACTATGAGATCCTTCCATCTTAATTATGCCGAGACTGTGTGTGGTATTGTAGGATTCCTGTGACAGCACTGAGATTTTCACCGAGAATGAGACTGTGTTCTCTTGGCACCTAGTCACTATTATGCCGAGAATACCTCACTGTCTTACCCATTCGAAAACCATAGTGATACCTCTCCATCCGAAGTACTGAACAACTGCCTTGATCCGAGATTCCTGTACCTCCTGTACCCTTCCGAAGTTCTGTGCCTCTGTCATCATCCGAAGTTTCAGAGAAGTCCGAGTTTCTGTGCTTCTTGTGGTGACTTTAGTTGCGTATATATAGTTGTCTGTCCATGTACTCAAGCCGACATGACAGTGTGAAACGTTGTGTCCTTTTATTGAGCTGACATGACTGTCCTTTAGTTATTTAATTCAATTTGAGGCCGACATGGCTGCATTTCTCATCGTTTTGCTTGTTGCCTTCTTCAAGAGGATTTGTGCTTGTCTTGGAGGGCTGATCTAGACTCTAGGTTGACTCATATACATTACATAAATGCTCAAGAAGAGCTCTTCATGACTTTGACTCTTTAATAATAAATCCTAAGGCTCTCAATGGGAGCCATCTATAAAATAAACCTCTTGCTCATGAAACCCATGCAGCAAGGCATAATGATAAATTCATTTTCTTAAAAATCATAATTACAATGTCATGAAGACCGAACCTAGTTACACTTTCTTCAACACTCCCTCCTAACTAGGGAGGTATTCATGATGGTACATGGTCATTCTCAATTTGAAGAATTTCTCATAAGAAGAATTAGATTGGTAACCCATTTGTATAGCATCATAGTAACCAACGTTGTTTCCACAACAAGGCCTTGACTGACAGCTCTATCTCTCATCAGATCAGAGCACAATGTTGGTGAGACCAATGACTATAGACACCTTCATCATTGTCTCTTAAGGTACATACCCACTCGAGTGTTCACCGAGTATGACCTTCTAAAACTATTCTTATCTTGGGTTCCACGCCCTCAAAGAATATTGGTCCTCTTGCCTACTCTTATCTTGGATGCCCTACACATCCTCAAAGAGCATCGAATGCCAGATGATTATCCAATCCTTCATTCTTTCTTCCCAAATGAAGACAAGAATGTTGTGTCTATCTCAGTGTGGAAAAAGTCTGCAAAAAATCGCGATTTAATCCTAAAAATGCGATTTTTTGAACTAAACGATTTAATCCCCCTACTTTTTGGCGATTTATACTCCTAATTTAATCGGGAGTCGACCCAAAAAGTTTGCCTCCCTTCCCAAGCCGCAGATAAAGAGGCTGCAAAGGTGAAAAAACTGTAAATTGAAGCTTCCATCCATGCATTTTCAAGTTATTGCATTGTATTGTTTGTCATACTTCTTGTGAGCATAACAGTCTCATTTGTAATCTGTTAGTTTTGAGGTTAAGATATGTTTTTGTTTTCCAAGGAAAAACAAATCTTTATACTTCATATTTCTAGTTAGAAAGCAAAGTATACATTGGCTAAGCCTCCAGGCTTTCAGTGATCCAGACTCTAACGGCCACTGCCCCTTCAAAAGATTACAAAAGTACCAAAAGGACATGCATACAACAGTCTTTCGTAGAAAGAACCCACACTATCAAAAACATTGTTACAATTGTTGAATGCTTCTAGAAGAAACAACAAAGAGGAGGTCATGAAGATCAAACAACAACAACCTGTCCAAAAAAAAACAAAAGCAGTGCCTCCAAAAAGAACCCATTTTTTAGACAGGAACAAAGTACCTGTGAAATCTTGTGACAACAAAGATCCTTCCTGCAATGAGAGCACGTTTTGAAAGGGAATCTTCTTTAGTGGTGAACTCCCTGTAAATGTGGGGAAAGGTTATGTATCAGAAGTGGATTTTACCTCCAAGAGTTTTTGAATAATAGATGCCAAGGCTAGGTTAGTAATCTGACATCTACTGTTTTCTCAGGAAATAAGCAACTTGGAGTCACCAAGCGTTAATTTTCACATCTACTATGATACTGTTAATTTTCATTGGACCTACCACCTGACACCTTATTACCCAAGCAGATTACAATCTACTGAATAAATGCATGACTTATTTGTTTATAGAATTAGTGGAAACAAAAATTAAAAGGGGAAGAGGATCTCAGTGACTGATTACTTGATGACTTTTAGATGACTCATGATATACATTTATTATATTTTTTGTTGATATTTTGACTCTTGAGAGTTGAGACCCAGACAGAACTCAAAATTCAAGAGTTGATTCACTATTTTGATATGTGATGTAGCACTAGACTTCATATACATATTATATATTAGCTTTCTTTACATGTTTATGTGGAGATGCATTTATTTGATGTTGTGGATACTCTAGATGTTAAAAAAGAAAAAAAAAATGAATAATTTTGTGTTTTTTTAATTTTGCCGACTTTTTCAAAAAACTCCAGACTTTGACGAGTTTTTCAACTTTTGGACCCTTGCTGAATTAATCCCGACTTCGACTTTTTCCACATTGGTCTATCTTTCCCTCTCAACTAGGGAAGATATGCTCATTCCTGTAAAGGAATGTACGCAAGTTCCTTCTGACCAAGAGCTTGCGCAAGCTCCCTCTCAATCAGGGACTTGTCAGAGCTCCCCCTTGACTGGGTACTCTCCTTTTCATCAGGAACTTCTTCTTTGTGGGTCCTTCAGCTGCTTGATCAATTTCTTTCCTTGATGTCATGAAATTTAGTTGAGCTTCTTCCTTGTACGGCATTAGCCATCCATCACTTTCCTTCTTGGTTCATTATGTCATTCCTTTCTCCGTGGAAAGTGGCCTTGTTGATACATATCTGGAACCTTTTGTTTATGGCTCCTCATCATGTTTCTTTCAGGAATTTCCATCCACCACATGAATGCTAGTTGTACTTGTACTTACAACTTGTGTGAGCATACATGATACTTGATGGCGTAGAAAAACATCTGTTGAGTAGAGCTTGAGAACTAGTAGCTCCTTAAATACAGGTGTTCTATTCCAATTTTACTAGAGTATATTAATGTAGATAAATACTGGGTTGGAAAGAAATTCAATAGATGAAACTTTAGTTGCGTGTTTGTAAGATCTTTATCTGAATAATAAGGTCATGCTAAATCCTGAGGTTCACATCACAGCAGAGTATTCATTTCATTAATTGTATATTATGGCATATTCTTTATATCTTATATTTGGGTTGTGTTAGTTATGATGCAATACGCCAGTTTTAACCCCTAGATTACAAAAGTATACGTATTTATGAAATGGCTATAAGCCTAGACCTATGTGTTCCACATAGAATATGACTCTTGGTTTGTATACATACACCTTATAAATATAATATAAGTTACCACTAATGGCTGCAAGCAAAGAAGGAAACAAAGCGGGCTATAAGTCCATGAAAGGGGAAGGGGGCTTACGGGGCCAAGTGGGATTAACAATATTTTATTGTTACCTACCCTTTGTCCTATGTTTTAAACCTTGTTCTAAGGTTTTCTTCGATTCTGTCTATTCTGGGACACTCTTTATATCAGTTTACTATATTATCTGTTGCTCGTCTGATATTGTGGCGGCAGTGTATGTTCAAAACAATTTTTCACCACCAAGAAAAGTACGCGAATATAAGCTGATGTGATGATATATTTATGATTTTCTACAAGCATAATTTCACAAGGTGATGTGTTACATTTGATATAAAAAACTTAAGAATATGTTATAGATTACTTTGTGAGGTAGATTTTAATTCCTAACATGGAGACGGCTTGATATCTGCTTATGCAGTCCTAGTAGTTGAGGACTGATGTTGAAGTCGACTTGGAAATGTAATAGGAAAGAATTGGGTAGAATATTAAAACACAGTACTTCCAAGTTCTATATATCATCCTTGAATGCAGCTTATGTTGAGTGCTTCGTGTCTAATTTCTGTTGTCAGGTATGCTGGGCATTGAAGGTTTGCAAATATATGCAGTAGCACTATGGCAGATTGGCAAGAATGATTTATCCCTTCAGATGGTTCATAAAGCAGTGACCATTTCAAAGGAGAATATCAAGGCTTCCAATCTTGGGCTGGTGTGTAAATTAGTTTATCAAATTTTCGGGCAGGAGTATGCTATGACTGAACTGTTGAAGACACCAAGGGATATTCGTACAGATTCAAATTTCAGTTTAACTGCTTTTGCCATTGCCATTCTTGATTCTAATGGACGGTTTCCCATGTTTCTTAGTGAAAATATTGATTTGTTCTTTCTGCATGAAAGATTCCCTAAACTTTACTCTTTACTGGCAACTAGAAAACAGGTATGTTCTTGTCCACTTATCATGATGTGAGGTGTGTTTTCTTATGCTTGTAAATTAGTTTAGGATCACCCAGGTGCTTTTTCTGTGCATGGTTTTTCATGCTTTGCTCATTGATATTGTCACATCTTGCAGCTTTCAAGTGCCAATATAAGATCTGGTGTCCAAAATGGTGAGGTGGTCCTGCGGAAAGCTTTACATATGCACCCACAAAGTACTCTTATCCGGTGGGTAATATAAAGCCATGAATTTCCGTTAAAGTTTAATATCACACATTAAACTCTTAAAAGCACCTTTGTATTAGAATTTATTTCTTGTTATTGGATTTGTAGTAATTTAACTGTTTTCTTTTCTTTTCTCTTTTCTCTCTCTCCGTTTTTTGATCAATAGAAATATAGATGATCAATAAAAACATAAAATTAGATGTATGGCAAAGATTAGCTTCTCCTTTTTAGAAGGCGTGGAGGGTAAACATTTCTGACTGGGCTACCTGATGTGGGCTTGTAGTTCAAAGCTTTATTCTAAGTCAAGATGTAAGCTTTATGCTCAAGATGACTTGTCATGTACTTTAGCATTTTATACTTTATTTCATTGAAATCTGATGAAGTGAGAATAACATATATACCATTGTAACTACTCTCTCTATCTATGTGTGTGTGTTCAACATCTTCAATATGTGTGTATACGTCATCTGGTATTTGATACTGATGATTAGGACTCTGTTCAAACTTCAAACATCATAGGTTTGGTTGCTTTTGGGATATTTTATCCTATCTAAAATTTATTCTGTTAATCAACTTATCAAGAGTGAAACCGGGGTAGATGATGCTGATTGCTCAACACCTTCACCCATGTAGTGTTTCGTGGTTATGGGATTGAGTATATTGGAAACCATTCACTATCCAAGAAAAATTCACTTTGTAGTTACAATCGCTAGAGAGTTTTAATGCTACTAACCCTGTGAGTGGAAGGTTCATTTGTATTCTGTGTTAAAGGGTTTTGAGTCTGATTTCTTTTCATGTGTGTTCCTTGACTCCCATTTTCTGGTGTGATCTTGTTGTCATTCTTGGTACCTAGTATCAATACTTACGATGTCCTTCTCAATGCGCAACTAGCTTCCTTTTTGTGATTTTGTTATGTTTTTCTCTTGCTTAGGAAATGCTGTTACATGGTTATGTACAGTTTCTTTGTTCAATCATCTCTTTTTTGCTCCACTCCAAGGGTTTTTGGAGCATCATTATTTTTTGCGACTTCCCATCAGCAAGCAGGGGTCTCAAGGGTTCAACAAAGGGATTCTACTACCATAAAAAAACTTATCGAAGATTTGTGACATCAATGCCAACAGAAAAATGATTTTCAATCACATATGCAGCAGATAATAGGTTCCAACCATTAATTACTCTTGTTCAGCACTTCATTAATAATAGGTTTACAATAGAGGTTCTAACTCAACAAACTATGTTGACATCTTTTGTGCTTCTGAAATAATTAATAACTAGTCATTACTACAACATTTCCATATTTTCATGTTCAACCTCTCTCCCGGATGACTTCTGTATCAATTGTCCATACTCTACAGAGTAACAATATTGCAAGTGAAAGTACACAGGAAATTTCGTGAGCAAATGCACTGACTCACTCAACTCCTTGTTTCCACATGCATCGGCTATGAAGTAGACAGCTATCCACTCCTTAGAATGCATGAATCTTTCTGTAGTTTCTCAGGTTCCAAAACATATGTCCTGCCTTAACAAAGAGCAAGGAAACAATTTCTCTTCTGAAACAATTCTTTGACTTCTTGCAAAGTTACACTAGTTGTGATTGCGCATTGGAATCATCAGAAGATTCTGCTGCAGGCAGATCACCTCTCCTGAAATTAGGAATTGGGGAATCAACACCCTAACCCTAACCCTATTTTTCTTTTTAAATTATAAATATACATTTTATATTCGAAAAGACAAATTGAAAGTTCAATTTATCATTTCATGCATAAATTTTCTGGTTTGAAATCAAATTTCAGCTTTTTATTTCAGGGAAATGAAAATCATGCTCTAAAGTGTATCTACTAATTGAAAAATCAGATGTCTTCACATCACACAAAATCAGAAGCAACAGAATACAATTTTTATTCTATAATCACAGTTTATAGGTTAAAACAGTTTAGTCTATTGGGGCTCAAATATTAATATTAATTATCATTTATGGTTGTGTCAAAATGTCAATGATGAAGTTCAACGCATCGAAATTCAAATTACCAAAACTGTAAACAAAGTTGATCAAGAAAGCTCCACACGTCCAAAGTAAAAATCTGAAAACATGCATAGCTAGAGAGTGAGACTAATTTGACCGAACCCTTTGCCTTCCACATCCTTTAATGGAACAGTTAACTAATTGTGCATATTCATGATAGGAAACAGCATGGGAAAAAGCAGATGTATGATGCTGCCTACTAACAACAGAGATATTAGAAGTACCTAGCATAGTTGACAAGCCAGATGTAAGCATGGATATAGCATCTAAATACCTAACACGAAAACGATCAGTGGAAGAACTGACCAAAGAGAGGTTAACCAACAAGCAACACGTTTGCATCTTTAGTGTTAAATTTGAAAGCTTTGTAAGAGCCTTGTTAAAATTTTTCTATGATCAACAGATGGGGTAAAGATTTGAAGGATTATACAAAAGATCTTGTTAAGCTCTAGACATAGAGTTATTCCATTTCTATTGTTGTATTAGTGTTATCCTTCTTGGTTGGCTAGGTCATTAATGGCTGGTTAGACCCTTTAATTGCAATTGCAACCTTACACCAAGAAGACATAGTTTTAGAGGTCATCTCATGTTGTGTATTCTTTTATATTATAATAGGAGGTTTCCCTCTTGAAGCAGTTTCTCATTCACTCCTCCTTGTCCTTCTCAAGGCGTAGAGTTACTTCTCTTCCTATTTTTATGCTATTTGGGTGTTTGGTGCATAACATTTGGTTTCAAAACATACAATCCTTGGGTTTGGCTACTTCAAATGAGTCATCTTGGTATTTTTCTCTTTAACATTTTTGAGGAAGTTTCAGACAGTGAAAGTTTTGGAAACTTGAGAAGACATAGTGAAATATTAGTGGTAAAAAGTTCATGTGGTAATTAATTTCAGAAATACAGGCTACGGAAAGTAGGGTGTTTGACTAGTCATGATATTAGTCTCAAACAAATGTTCCTAGTAAATTATGTTGGAAATACTGAGAGGAGGGGTGAATTAGTTTTTCTTTCAATTGTTATTTTATGCCAGTTAAGATTTTTTATCACAAAAGAAACCAGAAAATAAGAGATGGAACAAAAATAATTTTATTAATCAAAATGGTGAGGACTCCAATCCTCTTGTACAACAAATCAGGCTCCAACCTGTACAACAATTTTTTTGACTTTTTCAAGGTTCCAACCTTGAACAGACCCAAGCTCCTACTTGGTCAAAATGAGGACTCCAATCCTCTCAACAATTTCCAAGCTCCAACTTGGTCAAAAATCAGGACTCCGATCCTTTCAACTCCAAGCTCCAACTTGGTCAATTTGAAATTTTACATGTAATACTTACTTTAAAAATGCTTCCAGGATGTCTTCAATAATGCTCTAAGAAAGTATTCAATGATGCTTCAACAAAGCTGCTCCAGATATGTCTTCAAAGGGTGCTTCAAAGGATGTCTTCCAAGGCTGCTCTTAAGAATGTCCTCAATAGGTCTGCACCAGTGTTTTAAAAACCGTTTTTAAAAACCGGTTACCGGTCTAACCGGCCGGTTAGCAAGCCTGCCGGTCTAAACCGGCCAAAAAACCCGGTTTGAATGCTGACTTCTCCATTTTTGTGCCCTAACCGGTGAAAACCGGCCGGTTTAGGACGGAACCGGCCGATTTAGGACGGAACCGGCCGGTTTTGTCCTAAACCGGCCGGTTTTAGGCACAACCACCATAAAGTTAAAAAAACATGTTTTTGACTGTGTTTGAGGGGTTTTGGGGGGGGACTAAGGGTGTTTCAACCCTAACAATGTTGGCAATTAATGGTAATGTTAAATTCTTAAAGTAAAAGTGACATTTCCTTTAATTTTCATTTTCATCCTTTTACTTAAATTTTTAACATTACCATGAAATGACTCAGGATGTTTGAGAGTGGTTTCGACCTCATTGGATTTCATATGGAGAAACTAGAACTTTAGATTTCACTCAAAATTCAACAGACATAATGGTTTTCAGGATTTCATGGTTTGGGGGTAAACAATAAATGCAATTAGAGCTCCAAATGATGAGAAAAACTCCTAATCGAGATCCCATTGTGTTGGATGATATTGATCCAACATCAGAATGGGTGGAGGAGACTGAAGAACCTGTGTTTGAGGCTGATTTTGATATCGACATGGCTTTGGCGGGGGATGAAGCAGATTATGTGGTGGCATCAGAACCAGGATCAATAGCGGCATCAAAGAAAGGCAAAGAACCAATGGAAGGCACTAGTCATGCAGGTCGACAAACTCGTGCTTCCATTAGGTCCACTTCTATTGTCATTGGTGGCATTGATACTGAGGTTGCAGATCAGGCTGAGGCATCCTCAGACTCTGAACCAGATGATGTCTATGTAGCTCCTGATGATGATCTTGTGTCTAGTAGTGGTAATGAACTTGATGATTGATCATGTGTATACTGTAGACTTGTAGTAGGCCAATGGCCTCATAGCTTGCAGCAATGTTTTTGGACTTTATAGGCCATTTAGAGCCTCATTTGTTATGTATTTTGCTATTTTGTTGATGATATGTATTGCACTCGGTGCCATTTTGATGTATTCACCTTTACATGGTATTTAAATGAGCAAACTTTGCATATTTTGTCTCTATTGGCTTGGAATCATGGTTTTACATCTTAAAAATAGTTTTGTTTCATTAAAAAAAATTAATTATTTAATGTATTTTTTTTAAACCGGTTCGTTTAGACCAAACCAGTGCCGGTTAGAGACGGTTCTGGTCGGTAAACCGGTTCATTAGGTGGACCGGTCCGGTCACCGGTTCCGGTTTTAAAAACATTGGTCTGCACAAGGTTCTTCAACTAGTCTTCAAGATTGCCTGCTCGAAGGGATGTCTTCAATAGGCTTCAACAATGAGGGCTTTAACGCTGCTCCAAAGAGACTTCAAGATTGTCTTCTTCCAGTGGACAAGATCAACTTCAAATATCTGCTTTATAAGGCACTAATTCAGCTTCAAAACGTCTACTCAAGTCTTCTCCAAGGATTGTTCGCAAGCTTGCTTCAGTAGGTCTGTTCCAAGGCTCTTAAATTCTGCCTGAAGGCCTGATCCAAACCTCAAAAGGTCTGTCCAAAAGAGCACACAGACACTGCCATATGTCATAGATTACACGGCCAAAGATCTGTGCTATTTCAGGGCCAGAACAGAGGTCTGGGGATGATTTACACAGGCCCAGACTGAGGTCTGTACAGGGCCGAAGCCCAAGTCTGTAACAGACCTTCCAGAGGGCCGAGACTGAGTTCTTTAACAGGGCTGAAACCATCAATTTTCACAGGTCCGAGCTGTTTTCAAGATGACTGTTCAAGGGTCCAAGGATTGACCTAACAAGAGGCCAAAACCCTAGTCAAACAAACAACCAATCACAGGCCTGTAATCTACTTCAAAGGAAGGTCAAAATGATATTCAAGAGAGAGCTGTAAGGTGCCTGTTCAATGATCCAAGAAACCACAAAAAAACAGAGAACTGCCTAATAAAAAACACCAAATATAATCTCTGTCTTATCTTCTTGCTCCTTAGTTCACGAGGTGTGAAATCTTCCTTGCCTCAGATTTACTTGACCAAATTGGATGTCTGAATTGGGGAATCTAGGTTTTTATTTATACTTGTTCGTCATGATGAATAGACTCGTCTCTTGAGAAGCGTCTGACTTGAGTTTCTGTAGGCCAACTTGGCAAAATATGATGTTTTAACTTCAAAATTCAATATCTCATCAACGACAAGGAGTTAGAGGACGAGTAAATACTTGTTGGAAAGGGCTTGAAGACCCCTACAAGTCTATGCAATAATCTTCTGGAGACAGTGTCTCCTTTGACATAAAATGACAAAAGTTTCTTCCAAAAAATTAGTCATATCTGAAGCTAGAAATTTCCAATTTGAATGTCGACAGTAACATTAAATAAAAGGTAGATCATCTTACTTTAAGTCCAAATTTTAGAAGCAGATTTGAAAAATTGCAGGTATGGCACGTTATACAAGTTCTCTCTCGAAGGATATAGGAAAAATTAGTTTTTGGAAAAATACCATCACTTTATATTGGCACATCAAAATTTGATCAAACCTATAGCATTGTAGAGAAGGCATATTAGGCTACTATGTGAAATTTCTACGAATCGGAACAACTGGAAATTTATCTCCCAACTTATGCAGTTTATTTGTTTTCTGTTAATTATTAATGCCAAATGTCAATAAACTCACATTCCAATTCTTCAGAACTAAAAACGATGCGGAAAAATAAAATACTGGAACTGAGAAACTAATGCACACGCACACAATAATTTTGACACTGTTATTTTTGGACAATTGTCCCTTGTAAAGCTCCGAACGTAAAACCAGTCCAACAGATTAAGGTTTTATTATTAATAATCTTCAGCGAAATAGAGAATTACAACTGCTTGCCTTCGCAGCAAAGCTCCGACAATTTATCTCATTGGAAAATATCTGGGAAAACCATTTTCCCTCCAGCAAATCGATCTAGCATCCTCCAAGCCACTCATACTCCTCTTTGGCACTTGCATTGCTGTCCAAAAATGCACACTGCAGCCACTGAATATTTTGCATAGCCTCCGGGACTGCTCCTTCCAAGTCGTTTTGCCTCCCTTTACCTCCTGAACAGGGTTGCAGGGTAGGGCCCCCACCCTTCAAATTGCTCCCGTTGCACTTCAAGCAGGAGTGACTCGAGAGCACGCTCCCAAAATTCCCTGCCGTCGCACTCCCGCAAAAAAAATTCGCTCCCTAGTTTTTTTCACAAAAATTTTGTCAGAAAGATGTTCAAAACCCAGTTTTTTCAAAGAAACAAGATTTTTTTGAGTAGGGCAGCCTAATATTCAAGCTTAAGGCCTTAGTATTTGATATGCAATCCTAAGTGAAGAACGTGTTATGGGTTCCAGAACTTAGGTGGAATGTGCTATGAATATTTATGATAGAGAAGAAGGGGTCTTGTGTAGTATTCTAGGGTGGATAGGCACTAATCAAACCCATGGTATGTAGCTCTAATGAGGGCCACATCATTGGAGTTAGAGGGAGAAACCTCTATAGGCTAAAGGGCCAACTCATTCAAGCAATGACATGAAATAGAGTTGTAGCAAAGAACATGGAGTGGGAAGTTTTGAAGATTGAGCAGTTCAGAGGGAGTTAGCCTTAGGTTTTGGTGAGGAGGAGCAATCAACATATCCTTTGATATGAGATGACCTGATAGGATGTTTAGGAGTAGGAGGCTTCTAGGAACAAGTTCAAGGGGAGTATGTCTTTGAAGATAATTCCAAACTAGGTGGCAGGGGAGGCTTCTAGTTGAGAGGGAGCAACCATGGTAGTGGATGTCATTCCAGAATTATAGTCAATTCTAGGGGGCAAAAGTACATCCCTCACTAAGAGGGAGTGTTGATGTTTGTAGCTTAGGCATGTACTACTTCACAGGCCTAAGTGTCTAGGCATGTAGAAGTTTCCCAAAGTATGCTTAGGACACTTGTTCAAGCGTGAGCAGGTTGCTAATGTAACTTAGCCTAAGACTAACTTAGGAATGCAGATAATTAATTGTGTTAGATATTGAGCTAAAGAAACTTAGGAAATGTAAAGTAAAGTGATTTTGTTTTAGTCTCAACCATTAATATCAAGGGAGGTGAGATTTAATCTTGGTCATCCATTGCCTTGGAGATAAGAGTTAGGGATTTAGCTCAATGTAAATTTATAGAAGCAAGGTTAGGGAGATGAGAAAGAGACAACATAAAATAGCACAAGGCATTGAGAGAGGCATCTTAGTGACAAGTGGAGAAGGACTTCCATTGTAGTGTGTTTGGTTAGGAGAAATTGCAAAAGTGCAACAATGGAGATTTATATCAACCAAGGAAATCAAGGATAGATTTGGGGCTTGATCTGCTAGATCAGATTCAAGGTATGTCGTAACTTTAAATTTCTCAGTTGGGCCATTGTCCTAGGGAAGGAGCCCAAGTAGGTTTTGATTGAGTTATTAATGAAGAATTGTTGGTTGGGAGAATTTTGTTTTTGTCACTCATGATTGAGATTGGTGTAATTTTGCGTCCTTTAATTGTGTTAAGAACCTCGTTGTGCATTTATCCAATAGATTTGTAATTTCCCAGGTTAATAAAGTACCGGGTGATAGTTTCAATGGAAAATTTAACATTATTATGTCTTAGGTTGGTATGTAACCGTCATGGAGGTAGACCTATTAGGACAAATGATATAAGAGAACACTTATTTTTTAGACATGTGAAGGCGATTTTTTTTTTTTTTTTTGGTTCGGTTGGTAAGCCATGTCTGGGGGGATTGAATTTCCGATCACTTGGATACACAAGGGATTTTTAGCAATTGTGCTATCACCCACGGATGACATGTAAAGGTGATTGTTTTCTTGTAACTTCCCCATTTTTCTCTTTATATCGGTCCACCTATTTGTTTCCCACATGGACCATCTTCTTATGTATGCATAGCTCTTTGGCTATGGCCATCATTTTTCATGGCACTCCCACAATTCACAATGCGTTTGTGCTCGCCAAGGAAACATGCAACATCCTCCTAGGCAATGAAAAGGTCCATTGCAACCTCTACAACAAGACATGTCATCTCCAAGTTGAAGCAAAAACTCTCCTAAAAGTACCCATTCGAACATGGGGTGTTGAGAAATCTAGGGGCAGCAAATTAAATGATATCTCTCATTAAAGAACAATAAGACAAGAGGACACAAGATATAGACAATCAGCGAGGCCCAAAACCTCTCCTCTTGAGAGGAAAACCCACAAGAATTCTTCTCTTCTTATAGAACTTCAATAGATGAATTGAAAGAGCTATGACCCTTGACCAAGACCCCTCCAAGACCAAGTCAAACTTTCCTTCCAGCACCGAGACCCCTCCAAGACCAAGTCAAACTTTCCTTCCAACAACTCCCACTTCACCTTTGACCAAGATTTCGGACTTGCAACTTTGACTGCAATTTTGACCTATAGTTTTTGGCCCTTGTTGCAGAAACCCTATGTGACACGCGTGAGAGGCTTATCCTCCTCTCTTGTTCGCTTTAGATAGATTCTTCTCCTAGGAAATTTGGCTTGCAGTGAAGACTTTTTCTAGGACAAATCTCAACTTCCTTGTGTGACTGCAATTTGGTACTTGCTATAATAAAAGTGATGCCCTAACTTCGCACATGTGAGGAGAAAAACCCAAAAATAGTCCTTGAATTACTTTGATCTTGTTTTCTTCTTATCTTTTCCTTCTTTGCTTGGTAGGAGACTTCTTCTTGTCTTATGATTGAACTTGTTGATGATGATCTGATCTGCCCTTAAATGAGGCCAAGTACGCCTATTTATAGTCTTCTTCGAGTGCCCTAATAGGCCAACTTGATCCTCTTAAACGCTGACTTGTTGTAGCACTATGACGAGGTCTTGGAGGGTCTTTTGGCTCTACTTTGACTCAAATAAATTTTCTTTTACAATATGTAACATGCCCAAATGGGTCTTCAATACATGACAATAACTCAGTTGACTTGTAAACTAAATGACAAGTGCTAGAAGCACTCAAAGGGTGCTTGACCTAAAAATAAATTTCCCTTGAGCATGAAACCCATGACTCAAGAATAACAATAATAAATTTAGTTTTCTCTTCACGTCAAATACATAAAATCATGATTACTTATGTCGTTATGAAGATTGAACCTAGTTATATTGTTCAACACTCCCTCTTAAATAGGGAGGTATTCATAATCCGTACAAAGTACTTGGACATTCTCAATTTGAAGAATTCTCATAAGAAGAGTGAGATTGGTAAGCCATCTCATCAGCTACTTCCTTAGCTTATGCGAGAGCATCTCATCGTACTAACCAACATTGTCACATATTAAGGCCTTGACTAAAAACTCTATCTCTCCACAAGATCAGAGCACAATGCTGGCAAGATCTATGACTGATAGACACCATCATCATTGTCTCTCAAGGCACATACCCCACCTTAAGACAATTCCTATCTTGGAATAACACATCCTCAAGGAATTTCCTGTTCGATTACACTTACCTTGACTGCCCTACCTCATCCTCAAAGAGTATTGAAATTAGACTTAGATGCTTACCCAATACTCCATTCTTTCTTCACAACATGTAGACAAGAATGATGTATCTATCTCTCCTCATGGCCTTCACTAAGAATTAAAATTGTTAGTCTTGGTCTAGTGCATGACCAGTGTTGTGGGGGAGTGCTCCGCCCCCTCGCTCCCGCTCCCAATCTGTGCTTCGGGCGGGAGCGGCTCGGGAGCGCGCTCTCGATAAAAAAATTTGCGCTCCCTGTCAATTTCGGGAGTGATATCAGGAGCGTCGCCCCCGGAGCGAATATTTAACGCTCGGGAGTGATCGCTCCCGATTGCTCCCGAGCGTTAAATATTCGCTCCGGGAGCGAATTGACTGACATCGGGAGCGATCCGGGCGAAAAAAAAGCCGCAGATGCGGAAAAAAATCCAATTTAAAAAAAAATAAATTATGTTTTAAAAACTCAATGGGGCAAACAAATATTTCATTATCACTTGAATGAGAGCAAGAGCAAAGGAGCGAGGAGAAGCGAGGAGCAAGTGCCGAGGAGCGAGGAGCAAGCCTGCAAAGAGGTAAGTAACTTAGTAATTTGGTTAGTTTAGTTAGTTTAATTTAGTTAGGTAGTAATTTAGTTAGTTTAATTTAGTTTATTAACTATATTTAGTAAAAAAATCATGAATCTAAATTAAATTAATAAATTAAAATTATTAAATTAATTAATCTAAATAAATAAAATTAATTTGTAGATTGAACAGCCTACAAATATCAAACATCATGGACGTGGCTATATTTCTTGGGATTTTCCTTTTCTTGGTCCCTTTTATGGTTATTATGGTGCTGGAGAGTAGGAAAATGAGGGGCCAAAATGAAGAGGGGGATGAAGAAACTAGAGAAAGTGAATTTGATGAAAACCCCGGTGAGGAGGCGTTGGAGAGGGTGAACATGACTCTCAAAAAACTAAACAAGACCAAACCCCATTGTGGAAATATGTTAACAGGCCTGAAGCAGGGAAAGGGGGTGGAACCACTAAATTTCATTGCCCCCATTGCAACAATGATTACACAAGTTCATACACCCGTGCCAGAAAACACCTCTGCGGGAAAAGGCCATGGGATGGAGACAAACAAATAGGAATCAAAGCTTGTCCAGTGGATAGAGCAATGTTGCACGAAGCGAAGCGGGCGGAGCGCGGAAGCGTCATTTTCCAAAAATCTAGGAAGCGAAGCGTCCGCGGAAGCGTCTGCTATATATATATATATATTTTTTTATATTTTTTTGCATTTATACTCAAAACAAACATCCCAAATACCAAATTAATTAGAACCTTTTTGATGATTATCACTAAAAATATTCTATAAATATCCAGTGAAACTGAAATTTTTACCATCTAACTAATAATAATTAATATTTAAATTAAAATTTTGGAAACTATTTAAAAATAATATATTTTTAATATTAATAAATATTTTAATAATAAACAATCCAATAAATAATGAAATGAAACTCAAAGAAATTATAAAAAAATATAAAGGTACGATGTTCAAGGAAGACTTTTGGTAGAGAAATGTCCGGAGTATTGTAACTCTGTCAACCGAAGGCTATTTACACACTGATTATTTATATAAAAATACTTTAGCCATCTCCCATGCCTTGAACTTGAAGGCACGAAACCTTATTTTCCTACTTTAATTTTTTGATTGACTTTAAAGGATACATATTTTAATATATTTTTCAGGGGAGAGAAAAACGAGATACACTTTTTCAATATATTTTTCAGGGGAGAAAAAAACCGAGATACACTTTTTAATATTATATATTTTTCCTGTATTCTCTCTGTTACCTAAATACGTCGAATATTGCTCCCAGTGTATACATATATACCCATGCATACACGTATATACGAAGAGAGTCTAAAATACGGTAACCACAACTGAAATACGAAGTCGATTAGCTGGAAGGAGGAAGACCAGGCAGGCAGAAAAGTTTAAAAGAGAAGCTTCTCAGCCGGCGGTCACATGCGATGATGTATATCCCACATTTTCAAAGCTGTTTACTTTTACACATAGCGAGAGAGGAAACTGTTCGAAGTCAAATTTCGGGGCCTCTTAATTTTTCAGGGCCCACGCTTCCTGGTTTCGCTTCCTAAAAACCAGGAAGCGCATTAAAAAAACGGAATCGCGCTTCGGACAAAACAGAATCGCGTTTCCTGGGGCGCTTCCGGAACGCTTCCGTACGGGGCGTGATTCCGGCCTAGGATCCGGGGGGGGGGGGGCGCTTCCTGCAACTCTGGGATAGAGCCAAATACATAAGGGAAGAGGAGGAAGCCCAATACAGATCAAAAAAATCAAGGGGTTTCTTTGAACCAAGCTCACAATCACAAGCACAAAGAACTCCTTCAACATCCTCCCAAGGCAGTGGATATGGAGGCACAAGGTCATCAGGTTTAAGGCGTAGAACCATATCAGATTTCCTTGATGAGGGGTGTAGGAATGATGTGGATTCAAAGGTTTACAAGTTTCTCTATGCCTGTGGGATACCATTCAATGTTCTTCGCTCACCTTATTGGCATGAAATGGTTTCTGCCATAAATGATTCCCCTAAAGGATATAAGAGCCCTAGGTATGACGAGGCAAGAACCATTGGACTTGATCATGAAAAAGCAAAAATGTCACATTCTTTGAATAGAATGACAAGTTCTTGGACTGACCATGGGGTTTCCATTGTATTTGATGGATGGACAAATGTAAAAGGCAAGCCATTGATAAGTGTTCTTGTTGTGTCTGTTAGTGGTGCCATCTTTCTAACTGCACATGATTATTCAGACAAGTTCAGGACCTCCATCAACATTGTAGAAGCATTACTTGAAACAGTTGACCGTATTGGGCCATACAATGTCATCCAAGTCCTCACTGATAATGCTCCTAATTGTAAGGCAGCGAGAGCAATTATTGAGGATAAATACCCCAACATATTTTGGTCTGGATGTTTGGTTCACACATTGAACCTTCTGATGCATGATGTTGTCAAGAACAAAAATGCACAATACCAATGGATTGGTGATTTGTACAAGAAAGGCAAACAAATGATAAAATTTATTACAAATCATAGCAATACCCATGGCCTTTTTCGCAATCACTCGAGATTGGAGTTGTTGAAGATTGCGAAGACTAGATTTGGTAGCTATTACCTCACCTTCAGGCGCCTTTTGAAGGTAAGAGAGTCATTGGCTAGCATGGTATCAAGTCCACATTGGTAGGTATTAAAGGAAAGGGCTACAAATGCAGCTGACAGACAAGTTTTTGAACTGGTGGAGGAGGCCGCTCTTGATGGTCAGTTTTGGACAAGTGTGAGGCAAGTATTGGATTTCACCAAGCCCATTTATCACATGATTCGGTTTGCAGATACAGACAAACCAGTGATTGGCGAGGTGTATGAGCAAATGGATACCATGTTGGGGCAAATAAAAGATATTGTTCATAACAGAGATCCCAACTTGTACAAACTGATTCACGATTGTGTGTGAATGGTGGAATAGACTTAATCTTCCACTACATTGCTCGGCGTATATCCTTACGCCAAAATACTACTCTACATCTTGGTTGGGCCAACCTGCACCAGGGGGTGGGATTAGGACCAAACCCCATTTAGGTGCAGAGGTAACTAGTGGATATTTGCAAGCATTAGAAAAGTTGATACCTGATAGGGAGGAATGTGCAGCCGTGCGCCTTGAAATAGGCAAATACTTCAGTGGCACTGGTTTGTTTGGTACCTTCCATGCAATGGAAGACCATGGTGGTGAACATATGGCGGCCATGGACTTTTGCCAAAATTGGCAAAAAAAAGTTCTATCACAGGTTGTGAATACTTCTTTTGCAGAGAGGTGTTGGAGCACCTACAACTTCATACACAATGTGAAAAGAAACAGGCTCAATGAAAATCAAGCAGAAAGCTTGGTTTATGTGCACTACAAGAGTCATTACTGTGATCGGGCTTATGAGGATCCTGTTGACCACTACCGGTCAACTACCCATGCAGTACACCCCCTTTTCTTTGCAAAAAGGGGTAGCACTTGATCGATATGTCCGTGCCATCCTGCAGTCATCAGCAGCTTGATCATTTTAATTGTAAACCCAGTCTGCTTGTATGAATTGTAAATAATCTTAGCAGATATGAGTCGTGTATGTAAATTGCCTAGGTGGGACCTAACTTTCTAATGGTAATCTACGTCCTGGAAGGTTTTTCGTCTCACCGATCCATGATCGGCAGAGTTTTCCTTCAGCCTGACCCCAAAGCCGGGATGGATTTTGTCATTAGAATTTTAGGAGAATCCTAGTGTGTTAATCTGCTAGATTATAGTTGTGTCGCAGAACTGGGTGGTTTATGAGGGTCTATGATAAAGGGGTTTTCCCCCTTAAGATGTAAATTGTAAAAGTCATGATGTAAAGTGTCTTGAGGGTTGGAAAATGTTTTAAATCCCCTCATGAGTCCTAAGTCCTAGGTCCTAGGAGATTTTTTCAAAGGCTAAGTTCGAGGATCCATTTTAAAATGAATTAAAAATTAAAAAATAATTAAAAAATAATAAAAAAAATAAAAAATATAAAAATTATAAAATAAAGCAAAAACCCTAAAATAATAAAATAATAATATTTTGAGTGAATGCATGTAAAATATCATTTTTTAATAAATCGACGGATGAGATTAAGAGATGTCTTGATTCTCATCAACGGTCGAGATCATTTCGACATGGATCACTCGAACTAGCCGTTGGGATCTTTTCCTTTAAATAGGGTGCTAGGGGTCAGTTGAGATTAGATTGGATCTGGGAGTCTTGTGCTGAAGAAGCTCTCTTGTAGTTCATTTTTTGTGCAATAAAGAAGACTTTGGGGTTAAAAATCTTGCTGGTGTTACTCTTCTGAAAATGCTGTATGATTGTTCTATTTTTTCTGCATAATTTTATTTTCAACCAGTAATGATAGCTTAAAGAAGATTGATCTAGGCATAGGTATCTTGTCTGATCTTTGAGGTTTGAATGATAGTTTAGATTCTAAAATATACTGGCAGGTATCTCCATTTGATCGGGGTTTCAATATTGTTTTCTCCTTCTATGTTGATGGTTGATTTTAAGCTGTGCAGGAAAGCCTTTTTTCAGATTACCGGGCGTTAGGGGAAGTTCTCGGCTGAACCAGCCAACTCCCAGGTTGTGTTTTCTGAATGAGCCCAACCAGTTCTTGATCTCGGGCTTATCATTCGAAATATTTTTTATGAATACATGCAGGGTTTTCTGAAGCGTTTTACATTAAAATAAATTTTCTGAAAATATTACTACTGTTATTGCTAAATCTGGCATTTCAGGGGCCACAATTTGTAAATTAACTAGCTGATCTGGGTTTCAAATTTTGCCTTATACGTAGTCTTCATTAGGGTTTTGGTTTTCTTGTATTTGCAGGTATAGGGTTTTGAGAATTTTTTTTTAGGGTTTCTGGAACAGGAGAAATTGAGATTTTGAGGTCAGGATATTGAGTTTCAGACATTGGCATAGCTTCCTTGGATCCATGCGTCCAACCTTCATCCATTATGTAATAAAAGATATATGCATTTATCTCCAACAAAACCCTGTCTCAGGTTCTATTTGATCTATCGCTTGTTTGACTGCGTGCATATAAATTTTCGAAGCCGTAAGGAGGTAGTAGCATGCAGCTCGAAATCCCCTTCATTACTCCTGTCTGTAGCCGAAATACACTTCCTGAGGTTATTCTGGGCAAAACGTTTCAGATAATCAGTTGTCGGCTGGGAAATTTTTCTCTTTGGCGGCTCTCCAAAAAATGAGGCATCGAATGTCGTTTTCTACTTGCGGGTATGCCTGCGTGTGAAGTTAGACTACTTGAAAACCTTCCGGCGTGAAACTATTCTGCTCCAGTATTTCGATAAGCAAGTTGATATTCATAAGTCTATTTCTGCTTCGTGGTCCTGGATCGTATGCATTCTCTGTGGATTTCAGTTAAACGCACCGCCGTCAAGGGTATCCGATCCGCAGACAGAAATCATTCACTGCAGAGTTGCTCAGGTTAACCTTCACGCGAATCAATTCTTCAGTGGACACCAGGTTTCAATGTTCGTTGCTTTCATCAGGTTACGTTAGACCTTTCTAGGGTTTTGTTTATTAATTTTTAGATTCAAATTTTAGTTTAGTATTTTAATTTAGTATTTAGATTAAAACTTTAATTTTTAGTTTAATTTTATTAGCCCTTCAAGTTTCAAAATTTTGGTAGTTTTAGTTTGCTTTTAGAGTAGATTTTTTTTTTTTTAAATTTTGTTATAAAAAAAAAAAAGATTTAAATTTTTCTTTTTAAAGCGTAGAACTGGATTTTATTTTTGCCATAATTTGAAAAAGCATAAAAATATTGTGGAGGTTTCTTTTGCCAGATTCAATTATTCTCGGGAAATTATCTCGTCATATTTTTCACGCTAAGATTTAAATTTATGTGGAATAAATGTTTATCATTTTAGACAAGTCTGCGCATGAATGATCATCTTAAAGATTTGCTGCATATGATATCTGGTTAATGATTTATAATTGCATGGTTGTTTAAGGCATTGATTGCTGGATATCGGTCATTACAAGAACTTTGTGGTTTTAAAAGGATATCTTGCACTGTTCTAAGTTGCTTGATGACAAATGATTGCTGTTCATGGTTTATATTTCTATATCATCTAACAAGTAATCGTTTAAATATCAATCTCTTAAGGCATTGGTCCATTAATTCAGCAAAATCAATTTAGTGCTTGTTTCTTCGTGTCTCCCAACCCAACTGGTTGACAGTTGGTCTTCATCACCTCATAGGGTCTACCCCTCTTAGCCGCGGGAGACAGGCTTAAACGGAGAGATCGGTGATCAGGGTGATAGCCCCCGGTCTGAGCGTTGTCATGACAATCTACGTGACAACAGATCCCACATATAAAATTTGGGACAATCACCCAGAGGATGACAATTTGGAGGATGGTATAGTGCATCTTGAAGAACTGGAAGAGGAACTTATAAGGGATGAAGATGAAGCAGCTGCAGCTGCAGCAGCCATGCCACCTCCACCTCCACCATCCAGTAGCAATGCTCGAGGTCCGAGTCTTGTTCCTTTGCTGTCGCCACCTCCATCTACACCCTCATGTGGAGGGCATGTGCCTTCTAGTTCTGGTCGTTGGTCTGTGCGGGAGACTCCTAGAAGACCACCATGACCTGCTTATACTCCTGGAGACTCTCGTGGCAAGGGCCACATGTAGATTTACAGTTTACTTGTCTTTTCTAGTTTCTATTAGTTTTCATAACTGTTGAGTCTTGAGTCCTTGACTCTTTCATATCATAATGATATTATTTGTAAACAATATATGACTGTGACAATGAAAATTTGAAGTTTGAAGTTGGCAATTATAACTCATTGGTAATGATTGTGAATTATGAATATGATGCTTCGTGGAAGACTAAAGTTGTTTCATTTCATTTCATTATTCATGTTTCATTTTATAACATTTCATTTCATGTCAACAGTTAGAAGTTAGGACTTAGAAATATCTAAGATATTACTTCTTGTAATGGTTAAACTTAGCTTACAAGTACAAGTTTGGTGATCAATGATGATAAATGTTATATATTGAATTTTCAATTTTGAAAGCTTGAAGTTGAAACTTTAAGATTGAATTTTGTGAATCATGATTCACGAGACTCAATATGTTGCAGTTGTAATATGTATTTTACTAACTTGTGGACACGATTGATGAAGATTATAATTTCTAGATGATTGATGTGATATGGTTCAATGATCAATCTATGTTTTTTTATGTTTTTTATATCTAATTCATCATTCTACATGTTTTTGTTGACATATATGTAT
This sequence comes from Pinus tabuliformis, assembly GCA_031772625.1. Lineage (NCBI taxonomy): Eukaryota > Viridiplantae > Streptophyta > Pinopsida > Pinales > Pinaceae > Pinus > Pinus tabuliformis. The sequence goes on from CM062817.1 coordinate 672,563,403, forward strand.
CAAAAATTAAAAAATATAAAATATATATATATATATATATATATATATATATATATATATATATATATATATATATACATATATGTTTTTTATATCTAATTCATCATTCTACGTGTTTTTGTTGACATATATGTATCAAAAATTAAAAAATATAAAATATAAAATATATATATATATATATATATATATATATATATATATATATATATATATATTATAAAAAATCGCTCCTGGATTCGCTCCCAAACCGAGAGCTTCTGAAAATGGTCGCTCCTGCTCCCGTTTTCACTCCCGCTCCCATTCCCGCTCCCAAGTAACATTATGACACATGAAGTAGAGAACCATATCTATCACTCCCTCTTAACGTAGGAGGACCAACTCATTCCTTTAGAAGGAATATACCCAAGCTCTCTCTTATCCACCGGCTTGTCCAAACTCCCTCTCAACCAGGGATTTGTTTCCAATAGCAACTCTTTGCTCTTTGGTGGAGATCATGGTACCTTTAGCTGCTTGTAGGGCTCCTCCTTTCGATGTCATGAATTTCATCTTCATCATTATGGAGCTTTCATCCTCTAGGTTTTCTTCGTAGGGCATCAACCATCCATCACTTTCCTTCAATGAACCATAGGGTTGAACCATCGGTCATGTCATCCTTCTTTTCATCAAAAAGTGATCTTCTAGTCCACATCTGGCTTTTCTTCACATAAATACCATTTCCACGTCATGTTTCTTTCAAGTTCTTCCATCCATTCACATGAGTATTTAGTTGTGGGTGTCATCTACAACTCTCTTCCAGTAGCCTTGTATCACCCCAACCTGATGTTGTTCAAAAATAAAAGAGAACATCAAATCAAAGTTAGCTTTTATGATGGCCTTTCATCATGACTTTTGCTTGCTTGCAACATCAACATCTTGCACATTCATAAACATGTCTCCAAGACATTCAATGTCAAGGGTCTCCTTCCTTTACAGACTTTATCAGAGTCTTCATACTTTCTCCTTGGAGATGTCATATAAGATTCTTCTAGTCATCAGATATTGATGCCTTATGTGACCATAGTTGTAACTTTTTCATGAATCCTACTTCCTTTCCTCACATATTGTACCCCAGGAACTTCTACATAGTTCCTTCATCTTATTGACCACCTCATTTTCCATATGAGGACATATTATATTGACTTTATTTCATCAATATGTGAACTAGGGCATATGCCTTTATGCATCTTTCTAAAGGAAGATATCCTTTTTTTTTATCATGATCATGAGATAGAGCATTCTACCATACTATCTGCAACTATATGATGACATGCCTTAAATTATCAAATACATACATACCTATTTTCTTCTTTTGGTCATTTAGACTTCCTTCGACAACTTCCTTTCCTTGCATGAAAGTACTTCAACCATGTTGCACTCCTATGTCATCATACCATCATCCTTATAACAATAGATCCCACACACAGTGGAATGATCAACAAGACACTTGCTTCTTCCAAGTAGAGGTGAACCTTCTAATGAAGATTCGAACAGAGGATCTTGATTATCCTCATCTTGCAAATGCTCCTCTTTAATGATGATGATGTATGATGAATTCTTTTTATCTTCTATCATGCTAGATGACATTCTTTCAACCATATATACTACTTATGCTTTCAATGTGGTTACCAAGAGCTACTTCCTTTCTACGATGAATGCTACATTCATGTAGACTTCTACTTCAACTATCCTTTCAAGCTTCTATAATGATCTCTTGCTTCAATCATATGCTTCTACTATGATGCCATCTTCTAATATGATGCATCCTATCACACTTACAATGCTTTCAACCCTGATAGCTATCTTTCACAAAAACTGAAAAGGACTAAGTGAAGAAGATTATCTCAATCATAATAGAGATATTTCACTTCCTCCTTTGATTTTTTCTTCTCAGGTTCTTCCACTTCTTTGATGACATGGACTTCATTCCTTTCTTTTCTCTTCTTGTTGTCCTTCTTGAGTTTCATACAATCTCTCTTGAAATGCCCATATTCTTGACAACCATAGCATTGGATCTTTGACATATCGATCTTCTTCTTTTTCTGAGGACCAAACTTCCCAAACTTTCCTTTTCTCTTAGCCATGGTAGCGAATGCTTGAACTTGTTCGCTTGGTCCTACATCGCTTTTTGCCTTCAACATGGTTTCTTCAATTTTACACAATGACCAAAGTTCACTGAATGGGGTGGCGTCCTTCTTTCCACAGATGCTTGATACTATGTTGCTCCATTCCTTCGGTAGTGCATTAAGCACAATGGTGGTCATCTCTTTGTCAGACATTATTTCCCCAACTCTTGTAGTTGGTCTCTTATTTGTGACACCCTCAAAGTAGAAGGCTATTCCTTCTTCCTTTGATATCTTCATCTTATATAGCTCGGTTCTCAAAGATATCACTTCTCCTGCAGTGCTTACGAAGAACAATTCTATTGGCTTGTCATAGATGTCTTTTGACTTCTCCAATTTTGTCACGTAAGGGATGAGGGAATCATTGATTGCTTCTATAAGGATTCCTTGAGCCCTTATTTCTCCCTTCATATACTTTGCTAAAGCTTCAACGTCTTCTTTTGGTGGTTCGACAATTGAAGTTATTGAACCCTTAATATGTCCAATGCTTTCATTTTCTATGAGGATCAAATTTGTCCTCAATGCAAGGAAATTTGATGACCCAACCAACTTATTGTTCTCCTTGCAAAATGAAGTGATTTTGATAGTAGATTCAATTATAGATATAAGGGTACTTACTTGTCAAGTGAAGATGCTCCTTTGATGGTGATATATTCAAATTGATGCTTCCTTGAAGATAATACTTCTTCTAGAGATGTCTTTCTTTAAATATGCTTGAGATGTGATCCTTGCTTCAAGGAGTGGGAGATCACCTTGATGATGATGGAAATGCTTCTTCTTGCTTCTAATGTGTAGTTCTTCTTGAGGTCTTTCCTTTCCTTGAGATGATGATTGTAAAAACGTGTGAGCTTCCCAAGAACACTTCAAGTGTGGAACCCTTCTTTGGATGAGCTAGGGTTTTGAGGTCTTTCATGATGCTCCTTAGATTGCTTGGTCCTTATGAATCCCTTCTTGATGGTTCGATGTCCTCTTTGATGCCTTGACCTTTCGTGATATTCCTTTTGATGGTTCTTCTACAAGCTACCTTAGCTCTTGAGAAATCTAGAGGCAACAAATTAAACGATTTCTCTTACTTTGATAATTGATTGTGATATATTTTACTTAATTAGCTTCTTCTTTTACTTGATTATATTTAGTGCTCTTATCATTAGGAAACTACCAAACCATAAAGAACAATAAGACAAGAGGACACGAGATATAGGTGATCAACTAGGCCCAAAGCCTCTCCTCTTGACAAGAAAACCCACACAGATTCTTCTCTTCGTATAGAACTTCAATTGACGAATTCCAAGACCTATGACCCTTGGCCAAGACCCCTCCAAGACCAAGTCAAATTTTCCTTCTAGCAACTTCCACTTCACCTTTGACCATGATTTCGGACCTGAAACTTTGATTGCAATTTCGACCTGCAGTTTTCGGCCCTTGCTGCAGAAACCCTAGGTGACACGTATGAGAGGCTTATGGTGATTTAGTCCTCCTCTCTCCTTCGCTTGAGATAGATTCTTCTCCTAGAAAATTCGGCTTGTAGTGAAGACTTCTTCAAGGACAAATCTCGACTTCCTTGTGTGACTACGATTCGGTACCTGTTGCAGCGAAAGTGATACCCTAACTTCGCATGTGTGAGGACAGAACAACCAAAAGCAATCCTCTCCTTGAATTACTTTGATCTTCCTTTGTTTCTTGCCTTTCCCTTCTTCACTTGGTAGGAGACTTCTTTTCTTGTGATCGAATGTCTTGATGATGATCTAAGCTGCCCTTAAATGAAGTTGAGTACACCTATTTATAGTCTTCTTCGAGTGCCTTAATAGGCCGACTTGCTCCTCTTAAACGCCGACTTGTTGTAGCACTATGCCAAGGTCTTGGAGGGTCTTTTGACTCTAGTTTGACTCAAATAAATTTTCTTTTACAATATGTAACATGCCTAAATGGATCTTCAATACATGACAATGACTCAATTGACTTGTAGACTAATTGACAAGCCCTAGAAGCACTCAAAGGGCGCTTCACCTAAAAATTAAGCTTCCCTTGAGCATGAAATGCATGCCTCAAGAATAACAATAATCAATTTATTTTTCTCTTCACGTCAAATACATAAAATCATGACTACATATGTCATTATGAAGACCGAAGCTAGTGACATATTTCAACTTGGGGTACCTTCATAAGGGGCTGATTTCTTGTTTGGGGCAGTTGTGATGTCTAAAGGAGCTATGTGACTGAGTAGATGGGGGGTCAAATCAACCAAAGGACACTTACAAGGACCTAGGAAAACTCATCTAAAGGGATCCCTTCTAGTAGGTCTCAGTTTCATATCTTGTCTTGATTAGACATGGGTAATTTAACTTCTAGGGTTATACCTCTTTGCCCTAATTCAGAATCATTGAGTGGCCAAATTAAGAGGGGCATCTATTTTGACTACAATGTCACTAGTGTAGATAAGGCATTTAAGCGCTAATGCAACAACCAACCAATGTTTTTACAAATTCTTGTAATTGTCTTTTATTTCTATTATTAAAAAACCCTAAAATTAGAAAAAATAGAACTTTCCAACAATAAAAAATAAAAAGTAATATGTGGATTATCTTGCATTTATTATGTACAAAAAGCTGACAGATTGCATTCTTGAATTTAAGCCATTTTCTTAGAAATCATGCCACATTGACTATTTAGAGGCCTAATAAAAACAAACCATTTGTTTTATGCTTCAATGATTCTATCTAACATTGGTTTTGAAGGTGTCTGTTGAAATGTGTAACTAGGTTTTGTCTTCATAATATTCTATGTAATATTGTTTTTATATATTTGATGTAAAAGAGAAAGAAAATTATTATTGTAGCATGGGTTTCATGGTCTAGGTCAATTTTTTTTTAGGTCAAAGCACCCATTGTGTGCTTCTAGGTTTTTTCATAGAGTGAATAAGTCAAAAGAGTCATTGTCATATGTAATAGACCCTATTGGGCATCTTGTGTTAAGTCAAAAGAATTATTTTTGAGTAAAATGTGTCAATGTATCCCTCCAAGATCAAGTCGTCCTGCAAGAAAAGAAGTTGACCCTGTTTAGGGCTATTCATCCTTCATGAACAACTATATATATGTGTGCCACTCGATCACACTTGAAGATCATCCATTAAGTTGGCTCAAGAGATAAGAAAAAAAGTCTAAAACCAATGAAGAAGAGGAGAATTCAAAGAAGAAAAATCGAAGTTTGAATTCTAATTTTGAGCTACATTGTCCAACATGTGCGAAGGAATTAGGGCATCATTTTGTTACAACAAGATCCAAATTGCAGTCATCTAAAGGAGCCAAATTTTGTTGTCAAAAGGATCAAGTTTGAAAGCCTCATTACTAAGGAAAAAGAAGCACCTTAAGCGAAGGAAGAATGAGACCTCTTTCACCATCTTAATCCCACACATGCAAAGTTGTAGCTGCTCCAGGAAGGTTGAAAATTGCAAGACTGAAGAAGAGGATGAAAAAGTGTTGCAGGGGTTGAAGTTGAGAATTTGGAGAATTTTGACTATATTTGACTTTGTTGAGCTGAAGTACATTGAAAGGAAGGTTGACTTCGTCTTGGAGGGGTCTTGGTCTTAGGTCTAAGGGCCTTGGAACTCGTCAGTTTAAGAATCTATAAGAAAAGAGGAATTTCTTGTGGGTTTTCCTCTCTAGGAGAGGTTTTTTCCTTGGCTAGAAGCCGACATCTTGTGTCCATTTGTTCTATTGATCTTCATGTTTTGATAGCTGTTTGATTATAAGAACACCATAATAATCCAGATAAAAATAAGCAAATTATAAGTACTTCAAATTAAGGTAAAATAACATCACAAACAGTTATCAAGTTTAGAGAAATCACACTCATTCTAACTGCCCTTGATTTCTCAACATGTTATCAGAGCTAAGGTGATAAGGAAAGGCAACTTGAAGATTACTCAATTGAGAAAGGATACATAAGGGCTGAATATAAGAAAAGGAGCATCAAGAAGATCTAGTCATCACATCACAAAGACCCTATCCATTTTCAAGGAAGAAGAACATCTCTCATCATCTTGAAGAAGTGTTGTCATTTTGAAGAAGGAAGATCATCCCTCCCTCATTCTAAATCTCATACTCTAGTGGAAGACATATCTCCAAGGAGGCATCTTCATTTGTCAAGTAAGTACTTTATATTCATGTTTCAACCTACAAATCAAATGACTACTTTCTGCGAGGAGAACAATAAACTTGTTGGGACATCAAACTACCTTGCATGGAAGAAAATAATAGATTTGAATCTCATGGAAAATGAAGTTTTTGATTATATGAAGGGCTCCATCACAAAGCCTCCAAGCACAATCTCAAGCGTTATCAAAGTATATGAAAGGAGAAATAAGGGCTCAAGGAATCCTCATTGAATCTATCAAGGATTCTCTCATTCCCTTTGTAGCAAAATTGAAGACATCAAAAGAGATCTATGACAAATTGGTAGAGCTATACTTGTAAGGACAACTGGGTAAATTATATCCTTAAGAACCAAATTATACAAAATGAAAGTATCAAAGGAAGAAGGGGTAGCTTCATATCTTATGAAGGTAACTCAAATTAAAGATTACTACAAGAGCTAAGAGAAATTACGTTAGATCCATAAATGACCACTCGTGTACTCAATGCACTACTGAATGAATGGGGCAACTTTGTATCGAGCATCTATGCAAAGAAGGAAGCTACATTGTTCAGCGATCTATGGGCATTATGTAAGATTGAAGAAACTAGATTAAAAACAAAGAATGACATTGAATCTAATAAGTAATCTCAAGCATTTGCAACTATGTCAAGAAAGAAAGGAAAGTTTGGAAAGTTTGAGCCACGAAAGAGATTTGAAAAGAAAGTTTACTTGTCTAAAATTCAATGTTATGAATATAATGAATACGGGATTTACATAAGAAATTGTCCTAAACTCAGGAAGGGTAGCAAGAAAAGAAAAGAAAGAAGTGAAGCTCATGTGATATAGAAGAACCGAAAGAGAAGAAAACAAAGAAGGAATACATGAAAGACCTCTACTATTAAAGGTCTTTCATACATCTAGTTCATTTTCAGTTTATAGAAGATAACAAATCATGGCAGAAAGCATTATAGTTATGATAGGATGCATTGTAGCAGTATTGAGATGGCATCATATTAGAAGCACAAAAGAATAGTAGAAGTAGCAGTTTGTACGGTTGAAGTAAGTCATCTAGCAAGATTGGAAGACAAGAGCTCATCACACCTCATCATCATTAGAATGAAGTATTTGCAGAAAAGGATCATCAAGATCCTCCACAAGAATCTTTGTTGGAAAAAGGTTCATCTCTACTTAAAGAAGCGAGTGCTACATAGATAGTATACATTCCACCTAGTGTGGGATCAATAGTTTGGAAGGATGAAGGTATGATGACAGAAATGTGTAGCATGATAATTTAGTTGAAGTATTTTTCCATCTTCAAGCAAGGATAAGGAAGTTACTAAAGAAAGTCTAGATGACCACATGGAGGAAAAGGTATGCATATATTTGGTAACGTTTAATAAATTCATGTCATCACTTAATAAAGTCATATCATCTAGCAAGATTGGAAGATAACAGCTCATCACACATCATCATTAGACTGAAGTAGTTGCAGAAAAGGATCATCAAGATCCTTCACAAGAATCTTTGCTCAAAAAGGTTCATCTCTACATAAAGAAGTGAGTGCTACATAGATATTTTAGATTCCACCTAGTTTGGTATCCACAGTTTGGAAGGATGAAGGTATGCTGACAGAAATGTGGAGCATGATAATTTACTTGAAGTATTTTTCCATCTTCAAGCAAGGATAAGGAAGTTGCTAAATAAAGTCTAGATGACCACATGGAGGAAAAGGTATGCATATATTTGGTAACTTTTAATAAAGTCATGTCATCACTTAATTACAAATAGAATGGTTAGAATGCTCTATCTCATGAGCATGATTGAAGAAGAAAGAACTCTTCCATATGAAGAAACTTGAAGGCATAAGTCTAGCATACTACATAAAGGCATGATAGAATCAACATACTATATGACGTTCTGAAGATTATAAGGAAATGGGCCATAAGGTTTCTAATAAAGAAGGAACCATGTATAAAGATGCTAAAAGTAGTATGTGAAGAAGTTTAAAGAAGAGTTCGTGAGAATACCACATAGATGATATGGATAATCAACATTTGATGTAAAAAGGATTAGCTATGACATCTGCATGAAAGAAAACCCTGATAAGTATGATGAAGAAGGATAACCTCAGTAACGAAAGCCTTGGAGATGGACTCATATAGAAAATGATGTTGATGTTGCAGAAGGAGATGATTTGACAAAAAACCATCATAAAGAGGTAATTCTGTTTTGAAGTTCACTTTTGATTTTTGAAAAACAAGCATATGTTGGATTGGAACATGGCTACCTACAGAAGGTTGTATAAATTCTTCTACAACTAGTACACATGACATTGGATGGATGATTTTGAAAGAAACATAACTTGGAAAAGGTAGTAGTATGAAGGATAACTAGATGATGACAAAGAAGGTCACTTTCCGATGAAAAGAAGGATGACATGACTAGCATTACTTGGTTCAACACTATGTTTCATTGAAGAGAAAAAGGGAAAGTGATATAGAAGATGGCTAAAGCCCTACGAAGAAGTTATGGAAGAAGATGGCTCCATGATGTACGAGTTGAAGCTTATTCATGACCCGATGATGTAAAAGGAGGAGCCCTACAAGCAACTGATAGTACCATGATCTCCACGAAAGAATAGATAGTTGTTGTTGTTAGAAACAAGTCCCTAGTTAAGAGGGAGCTTGGGTATATTCCTTTCATGTAAAGGAATGAGTAGATCCTCCCTAGTTGAGAGGGAGAGATAGACACATCATTCTTGTCTTCACATCATGAAGAAAGAATGGAGGATTGGGTAAGCATCTGACACCGATACTTCTTAAGGATAGAAGTAGTCTTGAGAACCGATACTCTTTGAGGATGAGGTAGGGCATCCTATAGGCAAGAGTAGTCTAATAGGACATTCCTTGAGGATATGTAAATCCAAGAGGGAAATCGTCCTAAAAGGACATACCTTGTGAACATTTGGATGGGGTATGTGCCTTGAGAGACAATGATTAAGGTGTCTATAAATCATTGTCTCCCCAACATTGTGCTCTAATCTAGTGGAGAAATAGAGTTGTTAGGGCCTTGCTATATGACAATAATGGTTAATATGATGAGATGCACTAACATAAGCTAAGAAGATAGCTTATGAGATGGCTTACCAATCTGACTTTTCTTATGAGAATTCTTTAGTATGAGAATGTCCATGTACCATCAAGCATTATGAATACCTCCCTAGTTAAGAGGGAGTGTTGAAATGTGTAACTAGGTTCAATCTTCATAATATTCTATGTAATATTGATTCTATATATTTGATGTAAAAGAGAGAAAATTATTATTGTATCATGGGTTTCATGCTCTTTTTTAATTTGTTTCTAGGTCAAAGCACCCATTGTGTGCTTATAGGTTTTGTTGTCGAGTCAAGAAGTCAAAATAGTCATTGCCATATGTAATAGACCCTATTTGGCATCTTGTGGCAAGTCAAAAGAATTATTTTTGAGTCAAATGTGTCAATGTATCCCTCCAAGATCAAGTTGGCCTCCAAGAAAAGAAGTCGGTCCTGTTTAGGGCTATTCATCCTTCATGAACAACTATATATATGTGCCACTCGACCACACTTGAGGATCATCCATTAAGCTCGCTCAATAGATAAGAAAAGAAGTCTTAAACCAGTGAAGAAGGGGAAAATTCAAAGAAGAAAAATCGAAGGTTGAAGTCCGATTTTAAGCTACATTCTCCCATATGTGCGAAGGAATTAGGGCATCGTTTTGTTACAACAAGATCCAAATTGCAATCATCTAAAGGAGCTGAATTTTGTTGTCATAAGTATCAAGTTTGAAAGCCTCATTAATAAGGAAAAAGAAGCACCCTAAGCGAAGGAAGGAGACCTCTTTCACCATCTTTCTCCCACATGTGCGAAGTTGCAGTTACTGCAAGAAGGCTGAAAATTGCAGGATTGAAGAAGAGGATGAAAAAGTGTTGCAGGGGTCGAAGTTGAGAATTTGGAGAATTTTGACTATAGTTGACTTTTTAAGCTGAAGTATATTGAAAGGTTGACTTTGTCTTGGAGGGGTCTCAGTGTTAGGTCTAAGGGTCTTGTAATTCGTCATTTGAAGAATCTATAAGACGAGAAGAATTTCTTGTGGGATATCCTCTCTGGGAGAGGTTTTGGCCCTGGCTAGCAGCTTACATCTTGTGTCCATTTGTTCTATTGATCTTCACGTGTTGATAGCTGTTTGATGATGAGAACACCATAATAATCAAGATAAAAATAAGCAAATCATAAGTACTTCAAATTAAAGTAAAAGAACATCACAAACAGTTATCAAGTTTAGAGAAATCACACTTATTCTAACTGCCCTCGATTTCCCAACAGTCTGCATAGATCTGATTTTTATTGAAGAACAATTTTTTCAAAGAATGCCCCTTACATAGGGTTCCATAAAAGGAGGCTGTTTCTAAACCCATAAGCCATAGATATATTTCTGAAGTGTTTCAATTGCATAACGTTAACATTTTTAACTATTTAAAGCTGCGTTAAGTGCTGCAAAATGTTTTTTATTGATTAGGGCTTTTTTTTTTGACTCTTTGGGAACTGGCACCCTAATTTATGCAAGTTAGGATCAGATTGCTGTAAGTTGCTGTTTGCTTGCATATTAGCCATTTTTGGGCTGCATTTTCACTCTTATTTTCATTCCCCTGGCTCAAGCGCCCAAGGATCTATATTTCTTGTGTGTTTCCGCAATCTTGGGTTGCTTCAACGTCACTCTTGGGCACAATAATTGTTGGCTATAAGAGCTGTTAGCAAACTCATACAAACTTTAATGGAGCTAGGGACACCAAGAGTGTGTGCTCCAAAAACCCCCAAAAGGGAAATTATATTATTTAATCTTTCCTTGTGTGTGTTTCTGTTGTACAAATGGTCCCTGTTTTAACTATAGGTGACCATCACAGCTATGTCATAACTAGATTAATATTTTCAAACCATATGCATCACTTGGTCCACGCACATCTCTCCGTGAATCTCTCAACTAATCTTCATACCTGACTTCGCTCTTTTCTCTTCATCTCTAATTCTCATTTAGTCATCTTCTTGAGTAATTCTTCATCTAAATCTTCCACACAACACCTGCATAGAATTGTTTCTTGTAGGAGGGATGTCTTCATCTAGCAAGACACTTGCAATCTTCTTCATTCAGCTGCAATTATATGCGTACAAAATATGTTTCTTGTTTGGTTGTACAATGTCCAACAAGGAAACCTATCGCCTTGGTTTGATAAATTTAATTGATGCACCAATTCCATGATTATAAATTTAAATTTGGGTGTCAGGGTAACATCAATCATGCACATGTCTTCATAAAACATATCAATGACTTCTTCATGGCTTGAGCTTTAGCTTGACTCCAATTTAAACTCTTAACTTTAACTCATTACATCAATAATTTGACTTTTGACTCATTTGGCTCATTACATCAATATAATTTTGACTTTGATAATATCATTGTAAGATTTGACGTACTTAGCTTGGCCTTGACTAATTTGCCCAAAAATTTTCAACTCCAATTTTGTTTTGGACTCCAAGTTACAAAGAATATCTTAACTTACCTATGACTTTGATTTGCTTTGGCTTTCAATTCACTTTCCCACCTTGAAGTCTTCATATTCCAATGTCATGGGTCTGCCCAAACTGCATAGAAGGGCTTCTCATTCTTCTCATATAAAGTAACAAGAAGTTTAGTGAGGGAATAAAGCACACCTTTCGATTCCAAATATTTGTTAAAGCCTTCTCATTGCTTTATCTAGGGTCTCAGTTTGCCCGTAGTCAAAGCTTCACTTGCACCATCACTTCGGTTTCCCCTTCTAGAACATGTATATATGGTTCTTGTCTGAGTTGCATCATACAAGGAAATGAAAACACATCTGAAAGGGAAACATGATCCCCCAAAAATCAAGAAACATGGAAACGTGATATATCTCAGAAAATATACAAAATTTTTGAAAGAAAACATTTAGGTTTTCATGTTAACATTATTATTTAGAATAAAAATATAGATTCATGAATAAATGAGCAAGTGCCAAGGGCCAAGGCCCAAGAAAATCATGTTACAACAAATACCTACATATCATTGAAGTCATTGCCTATATTGGGATCCTTATTAGTCATAATCAATATCATCCTCTAAGCATTAAGATAGATAGAGAAAACTTAGCATGTAAAATCCGGATTTTGTGTGAGTGATGGGTACATTATTACTAGGGTCATGATAGAGGAGTTCAACAATCAATGCCACTAATATCCCCCCAGTGGAAATGTTGCAACCCCCCCAATTCTGAAATCCTAAAAGCTATTAAGTCTGCTAGATTTTGAGTGAGGGTCTAAAATTCTTCTTTCTCCATATGAAATCTAGTGAGGTTGGAATGACTCTCAAACATACATAAGCAATTAATGGTAATGTTAAAAGTTAAAGTAAATTAATCACTTTTACTTTAAGAATTTAACATTACCATTAATTATATGACATTTTAATATTACTGTTAATTACATAGCATTAGTAGGGTCTTAAGGTTGAATATTAGGTTTCTGCACTCATTAGTTATTGTTTGTTGGAAAATAATGTGTTTGGCCCAAGGTTGCGTGGGAGCCTCCCCCCCCTCTCTCTCACACTGCTCCTTGTTTTTTTGGGTCGTTTAGGGGAGTGGTCTGGAGCGTTCGCTCCTTGACCACTCCCATACACTTCAAGAGTGTTTTTCAAAGGAGGGAGCGGTTGGGGAGCGATCGCTCCCAACCACTCCCCCCTTTGAAAAAACGCTCCTGTCCAAAAAAGGGTGCCCAACGGTGAGGGAGGGTGACGACATGCGACAAAGGAAGAGAGAGGAAAGGGAGGGAAAAGGGAGGAAAATGGGAGGGGAAAAGCATTAATAGACCCTCCCCCCTCCCCATTATTCACTTCATCCATAGAGAGCAAGAGGAGCAAGAGAGTTTGGAGCTTGGAGAGAGGAGCTTGAGGAGCTCGCAAGGGGAGAGTGTAGCTTGGGATTGAAGGCCAAAGAGGTAGGATCTACACTCTAATATAGCAATTTTTTTTTTTAATGTTCATTGCTAAATAAATAATTTTTTTCTCTTTTTCCCATTCCCATTCCTCCATTTTTTTGTAGACAACAAAAAGTTCAGACATCATGGTTATATGGCTGGGCATTTTCTTCTTCTTGGTTCCTTTTGTGGTTATTATGGTGTTGGCAAGTAGAAGAAGGAAGGTTGCTCACGAAGAGGATGAAGAAGTGGGTTATAGTGGATTTGATGAAAACCCCGGAGAGGAGTACCTTGGTAAGGAGGAAGAGAGTGAACATGATTCAACCCAAAAGGCTAAACAAGACCAAACCCCATTGTGGAAATATGTTTCTAGGCTTGAAGGAGGGAAAGGGGGTGGAACAATTAAATTTAATTGTCCCCATTGCAACAAAACTTACACAGGTTCATACACCCGTGGTAGAAGGCAACTTTGTGGGAAAAGGTCATCGGATGAAGATAAACCAATAAGAATCAAAACTAGTGCAAGTGTGTCAGCGACAGATAGAGCCAAATACGCAAGGGAAGAAGAGGAAGCCGAATACAAATCTAAAAAATCAAAGGGTTTTTTTGAACATAGCTCACAATCACATCAACATGCACAAAGAACTCCTTCAACATCCTCCCATGGCAGTGGATATAGAGTCGCATGACCAAACATCTCTTTAAGGCGTAGAACCATATCAAATTTCCTTGAAGGGTGTAGGAATGGCATGGATTCAAAAATTACCGGTTTCTCTATGCATGTGGGATACCATTCAATGTTCTTCGCTCACCTTATTAGCATGAAATGGTTTCTGCCATAACTGATGCCCGTAAAGGAGACAAGAACCCTGGGTATGACAAGGCTAGAACCGTTGGGTTTGATCATGAAAAAGCAAAAATATCACATTCTCTGAGTAGAACGACAAATTCTTGGATTGGTTATGGGGTGTCCATTGTATTTAATGGATGGACAAATGTAAAGGGAAAACCATTGATAAGTGTTCTTGTTGTGTTTGTTAGTGGTGCCATCTTTCTTTCAACATATGATTACTCAGAGAAGTTCAAGACATCAACATTGCAGAACCATTACTTGAAACAATTGAACATATTGGGCCATACAATGTCATCCAAGTCATCAATAATAATGCTACTAATTGTAAGGCAGCAGGAGCAATTATTGAGGATAAATACCCCAACATGTTTTGGTCTGGGTGTTTGGTTCTCACAATAAACCTTTTGATGCATGATATTATTAAGAACAAAAACCAACAATACAAATGGATTAGTGATTTGTACTAGAGAGGCAAACAAATGATAAAATTTATTACAAATCATAGCAATACTCATGGGTTTTTCCACAGTCACTCAAGATTAGAGCTGTTGAAGATTGTGAAGACTAGATTTGCTAGCTATTACCTTACCTTCAGGTCCCGTTTGAAGGTAAGAGAGTCATTGGCTAGCAGGATATCAAGTCCACACTCGCACGTATTAAAGGAAAGGGCTACAAATGCATCTAACAAGCAAGGTTTTGAACAGGTGGAGGAGGCCGCTCTTGATGGTCTATTTTGGGCATGTGTGAGACAAGTATTGAAATTCACGAAGCCCATTTATAACATGATTCGTTTTGTAGATACAAATAAACCAGTGATTGGGGAGGTGTATGAGTAGACAGATACCATGTTGGGGTAAATAAAAGATATTGTTTAGAAAGATGATCCCAACTTGGACACGCTGATTCACAATTGTGTGTATATGGTGGAATAAACTTAATGTTCCACTACATGCCTTGGTGTATATCCTTATGCTAAAATACTACTCACCATCTTGGTTGGGCTAACTTGCACCTGGGGGTGGGGGTAGGGTTATTGATTTTTGGTAGCATCGGATGTGCTCTAGCCATGAAAATTGGTGGAGAGGCTAAAGCACATGAGATATCCAAGACCCAGAAATGGTTGGGGAAATTCCACCCGGTTAGAGAGATATTAAAATAATAAATATTTTTAATGGGGTTCCTAAGTCTAAACTTTGGAAAATTAAAATATTAATGGGTATTTATATAAAACCGGGTGAGAAGGTTCTAAATGACATGAATCAAGCCAAATCTAATCTTAGTTGATTGATTAGAGACTTAATCTCGGCCGTTGAAGAGTCAACAGGAAAAGTATAAGAGGAGGCTTGAGGGTTAGTTGGAGATACACCAAGATTAATCAGTGAGTTCGATTTTCTGTAGCGGGGTTTGCCGAGAAAATTCGAACAAGTGATTTGAGTTGTAGCGAGGGGCAATGAGTACATAGAAGAGAGGCAGAGATAGTGCCAGAGGGCCAGTGCAGTGATTGAGGAGGCTACATAGAGGCAGCGTGAGTCATGCAGAGGCAGCTAGAGATTGCGCAGAGGCTGAGGAGCTTGCGTAGGTGACGCAGAAGGCCAGGGAGATGACACAGAGAGGCAGAAGGCTAACGCAGAGGGTTCCAAAGCTACGCAGAGGTTAGCAGGGTTGATGTAGAGCCTTGGAGGAGTGCCAGAAGGATTTTCGTGGGGCAGACTAGTGCTGAGAAGCTGAATATATGCTTTCAAGAAGAGGTATTATTGCCGTGTAAAAATCTCTGTTGGGTGTTTGGCACCCTAGTTGTACTCAAGACAACTGCTTAATAATAAAACCCTCAAAATTGCTGCACCGGTTTTCCGAAGTTGGGTTTTTCCTGGACGATTGTCCAAAAATAACGGTGCCCCTTGTGTAGTTATCTGTTATTTCAATTGATGATCTGTATATGAGTTGAGACTGCGTTTGTGTTTATTTTCAGTATTTATATGGTTAAATAACTTGTTTAGGAATAAACAAGTAGGTGAAATAAACCAGATAATGCATTAGGAATTTCTGGTGTGTCAGACTTAGAAATTTCAACATGGTATCAGAGAATTGCAGATCACAAGAGGATTGAAGGCACCAACTTAATCATAAGTATTTGCAATAGTAGCAGCTGTCCCGAGAGACAGAGTTGCTCCTAAGCAGAAAGTAACAAAGGAGTGAGGTAGAGGGTCTATGTCATCATTTCGAGCCAGAGAGAGGGCTAGCGTAGAGGCAGAAGAGGCTCACGAAAAGCCACGTCATCCTACTCAGTCAGGTAGGCTTGACACAGTTGGCTAGAAGAGTGATTCAGCCATTGCTGGGATTGCACAGAGCTTGAAGGCTCAGTTTCTTCAGTTGCTGGGGCATAGGGAGCTGTAGGAAGATTCTGGATTAGGAAGCTGGTGGGGTGTTGTTACTGTCGAAGCAAACTATTACCTAACGAGACAAAACCAAGGTAGAGGGAGTTAATGCCTCGATGGATTTCGAGCTAAGAAATCTAGATCCGAGTTGCAGTTGCAAAGAGGATCGGAGAGGAGCAAATCGACAGTTGGCAGAAGAGAAATTCGAGGAGGGAAGTCGAGACTCAGAGGGAGTCCAAAAGAGGAGCGGAGATGGCAATGAACGGACTGAGGGATCAAGACAGGTTGGACGGGGCCTCCAACTTTGTCATCTGGAAGGTCAGGATCCTGTCTGTTATGGATAGACATCGTATCAAGGGCTTCGCCTTGAGAACCGTGGCTATCCCAGTCGACCCAGCTGATAATGAAAGGTAGGAGGATGCAACGGTGAAGGCAAAGTGCATAATCTTTGATGGGGTCAAAGATCATGTAGTACCGCATATTGCCGAGAAGAACACGACAAAGGAGATGTGGGATACCTTGACGACATTGTATCATGGCACTTTCATGTAGAGGAAGATGCTGTTGGAGAATCAGCTGCGGTCGTATTAGATGCAGAAGGGGGAGCAGATAGATCTATACCTCAGTAGGTTGCAAGAGATTCAGGACCAACTTACTTCCATAGGGGCCACACCGGATTAGGAGTTCATGGTGAGGAATGCCTTGAATGCAGTGTCCGAGGATTGGGAGACATTGTCCAGAGCATTTTGGGCAGAGCTGATCTTCCAGGATGGGAAGAGATGTGGGCAGTTCTTCGCCAAGAAGAGATCAGACGGTTGACCAAGGTGGGAAGTAACAACAAAGGAGGTCGAATCAAGAAAGAGGAGGAAGAGGATGTGGCTCTGGCATCTGCGGGACAACAGGGGAAGAGGAAGAAGAAGGACATCTCCAAGGTGAAGTGCTTCCATTGTGGGGAAATGGGTCATTATGCAACCCATTGTCCCAGGAAGAAGAATAAGGGAGAGGCTTCTGACTCCAAGGCAACTTTGGTTAAGGCGGAGAAAGAAGTTGAGACGGATGACGACTGTGCCATGAGTGCTCATACACCTCTAGAGGAGAGGTGGGGTGACATCAAATTGTAGTCAGGAGGAGTACAAAAGAAGAGGCGCAAGATCCTTGAGGTACCCAAACTCTTGGATCATATCTGACTACAGGAGCCCCAAATGAAACTAGCAGGATGACTGATGTCGGTAGAAGCAAGATGCGATGGAGTGACGAGGTAGTGCTAGAGTGTTGGGGTCTATAGCAGCGCAGTGGGGGTTGTAGCAGTGCAAGATGCATAAAGGTGTTTGCAATAGTGCGAGATGCACAGTGGAGGTTGCAGTAGTGCGAGAGGCAAAAAGGTGTTTGTAGCAGTGTGAGAGGCACAAAGGTGGTTGCAGTAGTGCGGGAGGCACATAGGTGTTTGCAACAACGCAGAGGGAGCACAGGATAGCAACAGAGGTAGCTTCAGCATCAAGAGGCTTCTGGACTGACAAGGATGTCAGTAGTTGGGTAGATCAATTACTTCTTGGTAACTGAGTTGCAGTGCAGCAGTTAGCAGTGGTAGTGCTATGGGCAACATGATGCAACATGTTGAGAGGGAGCTCTAGTACAGATGTAACAGTGACAGTGGCAGAGCCATGGGCAGTAGTATAGGAAGCATCAGTGCAGTGGATGTTGGGCAGCAGGCCAAGCATCAACACAGGTACCGGTGCGGGAGGATCAGTGTGATGTTCAGTGGTGAAGCATTACTAGAGCACATTCCTCACTAAGAGGGAGTGTTGATTTGTGGTAGCATCAGATGTGCCCTAGCCATGAAAATTAGTGGAGAGGCTAAAGCACATGAGATAACCAAGACCCAAAAATGGTTTGGGGAAATTCCACCCAGTTAGAGTGATATTAAAATAATTAATATTTTTAATGGGGTTCTTAAGTCTAAAATTAGGAAAATTAAAATATTAATGGGTAGTAATATAAAACTGGGTGAGAAGGTTCTAAATGACATGGATCAAGCCAAATCTAATCTTAGCCGTTGATTAGAGATTTAATCTCGACTGTTGAAGAGTCAACATGAAAATTATAATAGGATGCTTGAGGGTCAGTTGGAGATACACCAAGATTGATCAGTCAGTTCGATTCTTTGGAGCGGGTTTTGCTGAGAAAATTCAAACAAGTGATCTGAGTTGCAGCGAGGGGCAATGAGTACATAGCAGAGAGGTAGAGATAGTGCCAGAGGGCTAGCGTAGTGATTGGGGAGGGCTATGCAGAGGCAACAAAAGTCACGCAGAGGCAGCAGGAGCCACGAAGAGGCAGCTAGAGACTGCACAGGGGTTGAGGGGCCCGCGTCAGTGATGCAGAAGGCCAGAGAGCTGACACAGAGAGGCAGAGGGCTGACGCAGAGGGTTTCAGAGCTACGCAGAGGTTAGCAGGGTTGACACAGAGCCTTGGAGAAGCGATGGAAGGATTTTCATGGCGCAGACTAGCGCTGAGAAGCTAAATATCTGCTTCCGAGAAGAGGTATTACTGCCTTGTAGAAATCTCTGTTGGGTGAGCCAGTTTGGCACCCTAGTTGTACTCAAGAACGCTGCTTAATAATAAAACCCTTAGAGCTGCTGCATCGGTTTTCCCAAGTTGGGTTTTTTCAGGGACAATTGTCCAAAAATAATGGTGTCCCTTGTGTGGTTGTTTGTTATTTCAGTTGTTGATTTGTATATGAGTTGGGACTGCATTTTTTTATGAATAAATATATAGGAAATAATGTAAAATAATGTAAATGATAATAACCATAAATAATTATTAGTTAATTAGTAATTAGGTTGAAGAGGCATGTCTAAATGAGACATGACTCTCCATGAAGAGACACCTGCTTGGTATATAAGCAAGCCTCTTGTTCTCATTGTAACATCATTATTCACACATTTTAATATATAATATTTGTACCCTCTTTGATATCTTTATATTCCAAGTCTTCTGGAGTAATTAATTTGTAGAAGGAACTTTGTTCGCTTCATTTGGTATCAGAGCCATGTTAGCTAATCACCAGGCCTTTGGCCATCAACCTCCCGACAACCTTGTTGTCGTCAATCCAACATTCACTACGAAGAAAAAAATTATGATAACAAAAATAAAAAAATAAAGATAAAAGTAAAAAAATTATATAACGCCTTTGGGGATTCATTGGGGTTTATTCATAGTTTATTGTAGCTCTAACCTAGCTGCAGTCGTGAGTACCCTTTTTAAGCCTTCGGTCCTCAAGGGCTAATCTCTAAGCAATAAATAGCCTAAACGGAAGTGTGGATTTGCTTAGGAGCAGGAACAGTAACCTAAGTTGCAAAACGTGTGATCTTTTTATCCATCTCTGTGGTTTCGGCCCTCTTGGGCAATAACTTTGTCCATAAGGTTTGTTTATTCATCTTTGAACCAACAAAGAAGCTTCGCTGTCTCTTGCGACCTTGTAACCTCTCCGGACTTGGTATATGATTGAAGAAGGACATCTAAAATCAGTGAACAAATTCATCTCTCATGTTCGGAGCTCCTAAAAGGTCGAATGCCCACACAAACAGCGACAGCCTGCTTGATCCGCCAACAAGTCTACCGAAAGTGCCATCAGTAATATACAGAAGGGTCTCATAACTGGCGAACCATAAAGTTATTTACAGTGTAATTACATGTTGTAATTGAGAGTGAGCATTGTGGGGTTCCATATGAACAAGTAGTTAGGATAAAGTCACGACGCTTCATCATATAACCATTGGTTATAAAAAAAAGTTAAAAGAACAACTTCGGCTAAATTCATGTTGCTTCTAAAAAGATTCGAAAGTTTGATATCATTTTGCTTTTCATAAGATAAATTCTAGGGTGTTATATATATAAAGGGAAAAGGGAATTTGGAGAATTTCAATTGATTATAAAGGTACCTTTTATGTATTTAAATATACATATTAAGGTTATTTTTAAAGTATATTACAACAAATTTTATTAAAAAGGTTAAAAAAAGTAGCATCAAGGGAGTAATTAAGTTATAAAAAAGGGAGCAATTTATAAAAAATAATAAAAATAATTAAAGAAAAAACTATTAAAAGTTGAAGAAAAGAGATTAAAAAAAGAAAAGAAAAAAAGGGTTTTATATTAAAAAAAAATATTTAAAAAAAGAGGAGGAATAACAACAAAGATTAATAAAAAAAGGGAGATAAAATAAGTGAAAAAAAAAGATGTCGTCCAAAAAGAAGGATACCCTAATTGTCAAGAATCATTGAGAAATCAAAACGTTGTTTGCACAAAATGTTACAAAACTTTTACCTTAGTCAAACTTATAAGTGATGTAGATAAACAATTGTTAGCAAGAAATATGAGACAATTAATGACAAGCTATAAGGAAATGAAGAAAACAGGATCCACATTGCAAGTTGAAAGCCCATCATCACTCCTACCAAACCATGTAAGCCAGTGCACCAAGAAATTGTAGCTAGAAGATCAAGAGAAAGACAAAATAGCCAAACTTCAACAAAACAAGGAAGCATTACAATAGGAACATAAAAATATTGTGGATATGTATTACAAGGAAGTAATGGAATAGGATGAAGAAATCTCTCGTTCAAGGACCACGTCAAAAAATTACTAGCACAAGTTAAGAAGACTAAGGTCACAAAGAATGAACTCAAGAAGCACTTATCAGAACAAGAAGAGGAAACCTGGCGTTTAAAGAATCTTAATAAAAATTTATTAGAACAAATCAAAGATCTAAAAGATGAAAAACTCAAAAGTCAAAACATTGAAAATAAGGGTGATGAATCAGAAACCAAAGAAACCATAATCAAAATCTACTCACTCAAATTAAGAAACTTAAGGATGATAAGAAACCACTAAAAGACAAGTTAGAACAATTTACTCAAGAAGAAGTATCGAAATCTCCTGTCGTAACAGTCCAAGTTGAAGATAAGGCAACGAATACTGATCCAATGAATATCATAACTCAAGAAGAATGCAAACTAGTTGAAGCAAAGATACACTTAGATGTTGTAGTTCAGATGATAAACACCCAAAGTGAAGATTTTGTAACCAACTCAACAACATCGTCACCTAAAGTAAATAAAAAAAATTTCCCACACTTAATAAGGGAAAATCAAACCAAAAAAGTTCCCTATCGACATCCCCAAATCATGAGAGTAGACAACTCAACCATGCTACGTATCGGGACCATTTAGAATAGAAACAACAAACTGATGTTCTAGAGAATAATGATGTAACCTCAATCCAGTCCTATGATGAAAAGTCATTAGAAGATTCTAGTGATTAGAATATTCCACAGAAGATTAATCTAGGATGGTCTGATCCTTTCCTAGTGCGACAATTTTGTTTGTCACTTAGAGGATCATATCAACATGTGTCGACAAAGATGACAGTTTTGAGACAGAAAGACATTCGAAGTTGAAAAAGAGATCAAGCCTTTTTCATTAACAAGCTTCTTTTTGAGGAGGAAGGCAATGTTATGAATAAATATATAGGAAATAATGTAAAATAATGTAAATGATAATAACCATAAATTATTATTAGTTAATTAGTAATTAGGTTGAAGAGTCATGTCTAAATGAAACATGATTGTCCATGAAGAGACACCTACTTGATATATAAGAAAGCCTCTCGTTCTCATTGTAACATCATTATTCACACATTTTAATATATAATATTTGTACCCTCATGGATATCTTTATATTCCATGTCTTTTGGAGGAATTAATCTGTAGAAGGAACTTTGTTCGCTTCACATTTGTGTTTATTTTCAACATTTATATGGTTAAATAACTTGTTAAGGAATAAACAAGTAGGTGAAATAAACTAGATAATGCAGTAGGAATTTTTGATGTGTCACACTTAGAAATTTCAACAAGGGTCAAACCCCATACAGATCCAAAGGTATCTACCGGATATATGCAAGCATTAGACAAGTTGGTACCTGATAGGGAGGAATGTGCTAATCTGCGTCTTGAATTAGGTAGATACTTCAGTTGCACTGGTTTGTTTGGTTCTTTGCATGCAATGGAAGATAGAGACGGATTTGATGCTCTCACATGGTGGGAAGCATATGGTGGCATGGGACTTTTGCCAAAATTGGCAAAAAGAGTTCTCTCACGGGTTGTAAAGACTTCTTTTGTAGAGAGGTGTTGGAGCACCTACAACTTCATGCATAATGTGAGAAGAAACAAACTCAATGAATACTGAGCGAAAAGCTTGGTTTATGTGCACTGCAACTTGAGGTTGTCAAGTCATTATTGTGATTGGGCTTATGAGGATCCAACATATAAAATTTGGGACAACCACCCAGAGGATGATAATTAGGAGAATGGCACTATACATCTCGAAGAACTGGAAGTAGAACTTATGACAGATGAAGATGAAGCAACAACAACCATGCCACCCCCACCATCCTTTAGCAGTGCTCGAGTTCCAAGTCTTGTTCCTTTGTTGTCACCGCCTCCATGTACATCCACTGTTGGAATTTCTAAGTCTGACACATTAGAAACCCTTCATGCACTTTACTGATTTATTCCTACCTACTTGTTCTGTTAATTAACAAGTTATTTACCATGTAAATATTGGAAATAAATACAAGTACATGCTCTACACATTACAGATCACTAATTGAAGGAAATAGAAACAAGCGCACAAGTGACACTGTTATTTTTGGACTAATGTGCTCGGAAAAACCCAATGCGGGAAAATCGGTGCAACTATTTGAGGGTTTGATTTATTATGCAGTTTTAGAATACAATTTGGGTGGCAAATCTGGCTCACCCAACATAAAAAAAATCTCAGCAGTAGCACCTCTCTACTTTGAAGCAGATATTCCGGCTGAAATCCGGGATAAACACTCCTACAGCTCCACAGCTCCAATCTGCCCTATGAAACCCCAACGTCATCCTCTAGGGATTGCGTCAACCTTTCTTTGGCCCAGTGTTAGCCCAATGTCACTCTGGCTTGGCTTGCATCAGCCTCTAGAGGCACTGCGTCAGCCCTCTGCATCACCCATGCTGGCCCTCTGAGGCACTGCGCAACTCCTAGCTTTCTCTGCGTGAGCCTTGGATAGCTCTGCGTGAACCCTTGGCTACTTCTGCATCCCTCTCTCCGGCTATTGCGCTGATCCTCTCAATGCTATCTTTGCCTCTCTACTTCTATTTTCATTGCCCCTCAGCCGCAACTCTGATCACTCTCTCAACTTTCTCAGCAAACCAAGCCCCGGAAAGTTGAAATCTTGATCTCTTGGTGTGTTCTCCAAGTGACCCTCAAGCCTCCTCTTATAATTTTCTCGTTGACAAATCAAAAACTGAGATTAAGTCCCTAACTAACGGCTAGGATTAGATCTGGCTTGATCCATGACTTCTGGACCATTCTAACACAGTGTTATATTAATTCACATTAATATTTTATTTTCTCTAAGTTTAGACTTTAGGGACTCCATTAAAAATATTAATTATTTTAATATCTCTCAAACTATTTAGAATCTGCCCAAACCCTTTTTGGGTATTGGAGATCTCATGTGCCTTAGCCTCTCCACCAATTTTCGTGGCTAGAGCACATCCGATGCTACCCCAAATCAACACTCCCTCTTAGCGAGGGCTGTGCTCTAGCAATACTCATTGAGTATCACCTTGATCATCTGGCATCGGTCCCTGTGTTGATGATAGGCCTGCTGTCCAACATCGTCTGCACTACTGCATCCTGTACTGATACTATTTCTGCATCTGTGCTGCTGCCCATGGCCCTGCCACTGCCACTGCTGCATCTGCATTGCAACCCCTCTCATCATGCTGCATCGTGCTGCCCATAGCACTACCACTGCTAACTGCTGCACTGCAACTCAGTTACTGAGAAGTAAGTAACTGATCTCCCAACTTTGACATCTCTATCAGGCTAGAGACACCCTCGATGCTGAAACTCCCTCTGTCGCTGACAAGTGCTCCCTCTCTGACCTCTGCGTTGCTGCAACAATTCCATGCATCTGACACTGTTGCACACCTCTCTGTGCCATCTTGCACTGGTGCAACACTCATGCTTCTCGCACTGCTGCGTCACGCTGTCCTAGGAATCTTGCACTGTAGCTCCCTCTCTCGCTCCATCCGCATCCATCTCTATTGACATCACTAGTACTGCTACTCCTCTTCGGGGCTCTCGTAGCAAGGTCTAATCCAAGACGCTGGGTACCTCGAGGATCTTGCCCCTCATCGCCTGTAGTCAATTTGACTACAACTCGATGTCTCCCCACTTCCGCTAAAGTGGCGTGTGTGCACCCATGACAGAGTCATCGTTTGTCAACAATTCCTTCTCTGCCCTTGCTGGCGCTACCTTGGTCTCAGAGGCCTCTCCCTTGCTCTTCTTCCTTGGACACTGGGTCGCATAATGACCCAGCGCCCCACAGTGGAAGCATTTGACCTTGGAGAGGTCCTTCTTCTTCCGTTTCGTTTGCTTTCCCTCTGATGCTAGGGGAACATCCACCTCCTCCTCCTTCTTGATTCTGATCCCCTTGTCGTTGCTTCCCGCCTTGCTCAATCTTCTGATATCTTCTTGGCGAAGAGCAGCTCACATTTCCTTCCAACCTGAAAGGGGCGCCCTGCCATGTATGCTCTGGACAAACACCTCCCAGTCTTCTGAGACTGGGTTTAGGGTTGTTCTCACCATCAATTCTAGATCTGGCGTTGCCCTTATGGAAGTCACTTGATCCCAAATCTCCTTCAATCGACCGAGGAATGGGTCAATCTGTGCTCCCTTCTACATCTGGTATGATCAGAACTGATTTTCTATTAACACCCTTCTCTGCACAGAAGTATGCTGGTACAATTTCTTTAGGGCCTCCCATATCTCATTTGCTGTTTCCTTTTTGGCAATATGTGGTACTACATGGTCCTTGTCCCCATCAAGAATGATGCTCTTGGCCCTCGCCATTGCCTCGTACTTGTTGTTATCAACTGGGTCAACTGGGATAACTATCGTCCTTAAGTCGAAGTGCTTGACACGATTCCTTTCTAGAATGGATAAGATTCCGTCCTTCCAGACTACGAAGTTTATGGCTTCGTCCAGTCTGTCTTGGTCTCTTAATCTGTTCACTGCCATTTCGCTGCTCCTCTACTTCCCTCTTGGAAGTTCTTGGCGTGACTCCCTCTGAGCCTCGATTTCCCTCCTGGAAACCCTTCTGCCAATGTCGAGATGCCCTCACTCTGATCGCTAGTGCAGTTGCATCACTGATCTAGATTTCTCGGCTAGAAATCCTCGGTAGGAACTCCCTCCTCCTTGGCCTTTCCCTCTTAGGTACTGTTTTGACTACAGTACCCCACCAGCTCCACTTTGCAACTTACCACAACCTACTAAACCCCAGCAAACTAAAGGTTAGAGCTCTTAGGCTCTATGCAATCCCGACATCGACAATTCAGCTTCCTCAACCAATTGTGTCAGCCCTCCTAGCCTCTGCGTGAGTCTGTCTTTGCCTCCCTCAGCCTTTGCGCTGCCTCTTTTTAGCTCAATCTTGATGACATAGGCACTGCGTCACCCCTTCCTTGTTGCTACTCTGCTAGGAACAACTTCTATGACTCAGGACAGTGGTTTTCTGCTATTGTTGCTCTACTTGGCTAATGTCCTCAGTTCTCCTGTGATCTGCATCTACGCTCTGATACCATGTTGGAATTTCTAAGTTTGACATGTTAGAAACCCTTTATGCACTTTACTGATTTATTCCTACCTACTTGTTGTGTTAATTAACAAGTTATTTACCATGTAAATTCTGGAAATAAATACAAGTACATGCTCAACACATTACAAATCATCAACTGAAGGAAATAGAAACAAGCACACAAGTGACACCATTGTTTTTGGACTAATGTTCCAGGAAAAACCCAATGCAGGAAAACTAGTGCAACTATCTGAGGGTTTGATTTATTATGCAGTTTCAGAATACAATCTGGGTGCCAAATCCGGCTCACCCAACAGAGAAAAATCTCGGCAGTAGCACCTCTTTGCTAGAAAGCAGATATTCCGGCTGAAACCCTGGATAAACACTCCGACAGCTCCACAACTCCAATCTGCCCCACGAAATCCCAACGTTAGCGTCTAGGGACTACGTCAGCCTTTCTCTGGCCCAGCGTTAGCCCAACATCACTCTGGCTTGGTCTGCGTCAACCTCTGGAGGCACTATGTCAGCCCTCTGGCCCTCTGCGTCACCCACGCTGGCCCTCTGAGGCACTGCACAATTCTTAGCTGCCTCTGCGTGAGCCCTGGATGGCTTTGCATGAACCGTTGGCTGCTTCTGCGTCCCTCTCTCCGGCTACTGCGTTGATCCTCTCGGTGCTATCTCTGTTGCTCTACTTCTATATTCACTGCCCCTCAGCTACAACTCTGGTCACTTTCTCAACTTTCTCAGCAAACCCAGCCCCAGAAAGTCGAAATCTTGATCTCTTGGTGTGTTCTCCAAGTGACCCTCAAGCCTTCTCTTATACTTTTCTCGTTGACAAATCAACGGTTGAGATTAAGTCCCTTCAATGGCTAAGATTAGATCTGGCTTGATCCATGACTTTTGAACCATTCTAACACAGTTTTATATTAATTCACATTAATAGTTTATTTTCCCTAAGTTTAGACTTTAGGGACTCCATTAAAAACAAGGTTGCACGAAACGGGTACGAGTTTCCGAAACGGGAAGCGATACGAAACGCGACCTCCCCAAATTTTGGAAACGGGGAAACGCGAATATATATATATATATATATATATATATATATATATATATATATATATATATATATATAGAACATTTAAGAAATATGTGCAATCATAAAGCATATATGATACGTTCTAATTTATTACATTATGATAAATTGTCAATTGTCAATGCATAAACTACAAGTATCTAAATTTACATCACATTTACTCATGAATAATCACTAATGAAAATAGAAATATCCAAAATCAGCCACGAGAAATTTCTAATTTTTTGTCTCGTGATTGATTGGGAGTCTCCTCCTACATAGTCGAATGACCTTAGTGCTCTTGATTAAATACAAGTTTCATACCCTAGTACCCTACATTCTCTTGATTATTGGGAGTCTGCCCTGCATAGAGGGCTTTGTTCTCTCGATTAAATACAAGTTCCATACCCTATTACATGATAAAATCCAATGGAAACATTGCAATCCCCCCAATCCTGAAATCCTGAAAAATAGATAAGTCTGCTGGATTTTGAGTGAGATCTAAAATTCTACTTTCTCCGTATGAAATCCAATGAGGGCGAAACCACTCTCAAACATCCTGAGTCATTTCATGGTAATGTTAAAAATTAAAGTAAAAGGATGAAAATGAAAAATAAAAGAGAATATCACTTTTACTTTAAGAATTTAACATTACCATGAACTGCATATCAACACTAGGGCAAAAGTTCACTTTTATAACTTTAGACAGGCATCTGTAAGCAACTAGAAGTCACTAGGCTAACGTAAGAATAGATTACAATACAAATAAATAAAATAAAATAAAATAAACACAAGTAAATGCTGAAACGTGGGTCGTACGGCCCTGCAACGCGTTTCAGGCCGTACTGGCCACGTTTCAGTTTCGTAAAACGTGGCAGTATGGCTTGAAACGCGTTTCAGGGCCGTACCAAACGCGTTTCAGCGTTTCGTAATCGTTTCCGTACGGAAACGCCCTCCTACCCCACGTTTCCTGCAACATAGATTAAAAATATTAATTATTTTAATATCTCTCAAACTGTTTAGAATCTACCCAAACTCTTTCTGGGTATTGGAGATCTCATGTGCCTTAGCCTCTCCACCAATTTTTCGTGGCTAGAGGACATCCGATGCTACCCCAAATCAACATCCACACATGGAGGGCATTTGTCCTCTGGTTCTGGCCGTGGGACTATGCGGGAGGAGACTCCTAGAAGACCACCATGACCTGCTCAGAAATTAGACATTATTCGTGGCGGCAAGAGGAAGCTGTAGATGATAGATTTACTTGTCTTTTCTATTTTCTAGTAGTTTTAACTTTTAATAACTGTTGACTCTTTCATATTTATTATGATAATTTTTGTAAACGAAATATGACAATTTAAGTTTGAAGTTTGAAGTTGGCAATTATAACTCATTGGTAATGAATTATGAATATCATGCTTCATGAAAGTTGAAATTTGTTTAATTTCATTTCATGTTAGATATTCTTTGTTGTAATGGTTAGACTTAGCTTACAAGTACAACTTTGGTGATCAATTATGATAAATGTTATATATTGAATTTTGGAAGCTTGAAACTTTAAGATTGATGAATCATGAGACTCAATATGTTGGATGTTACTAACTTGTGGACATGGTTGATGAAGATTATAAATTCTAGATGATTGTTGTTATATGGTTCAATCTATGTTTTTTATATCTAATTCATCATTCTACATGCTTTTGTTGACATATATGCATCAAAATATAAAAAATATATATTTTATAAAAAAAGGTCCTGGAATCGCTCCCAAACTGGGAGCTTCTGAAAATGTTGCCCCTTCTCTCGCTCCCCATTTTTGCTCCCACTCCCAAGTAACCCTGGAACTTTGGCCCACAGGCATCACTCATATGCACTGTACAAGCGGTGAAATGTATTTTACGATGCTTGAAATGCGTTTCCAAAATGTGAAGTACACTTGACCCCTCTTGAGCTGTGTTTCAAGTGCATATCAAGTGTTTATGTTAATTTTCCAGTGTTCTATGCTTAACACAATCACTTGTTACAATTCTTCTTCAGTTAGGAATCACTTTATTCCAATAAATTCAATCTTCCAACAATAATAAGCATTTGTAGATAGAGCAGTAATCCAAATGCACAATAGAAGAGAACCAAGAACAATAGAGACACAAGATTTGGTCAAAGGCCAGGGAAAAACCGAACAAGGGGGAAAACCCTTTCAAAATTCTTCTTCTATTAGATTGTCATCAAATATTCAGCATAGAGATACAATGTTCAAGATCATCAAAATAATGAATCAAAGGTCAAAGCCTTGACTAGTCCAATCAATAATCCAATATCTAATCAAAGATGAGACCAAAAAGTCAAATCTGGTCAACTGTCAAATCTACAAATTTTGGTCAAAGTCAACATTAGCCAAAGATGCCCTAACCAGTCCTCATCAACAGTCAAATCATCCTCCAAAAGGCTCGGTCAAACAGTCAAAAGAACTTCACCTTCTTTCTTTAGTCAAACCCTGCCAAAGTAGTCTCCAACAATTCGGTCAAAGGAGAGATAAAACCTGCGGTCAAACCTCAACAGATCTGTGGTCAAACTCAGCCAGAGTCCGCAGTAGAAGTTGATCAAATTGCCTAGAAAAGTTTGGTCTCTTGCCCAATCAATTTGGCCTTTCAAAACACAGATAAATTCAGAAGTTTCAAGTCAAACAAACCCAAGTCAAAGTGAAGTAAAAAATGGTCAATGCTATCTCAACAGAAAGTCAACGAACCAAACAAAAGAGGCTTCCTTCCCTTCGCATGTGTGAGCTCGGACCTCCTATTTCAAACCTGTACAAACCAATCAAATTGAGAGAGAGAGAAGATGATGTGATGTGATGATGATGCCTCCAAGTGATGTGACATGTGGTCTATTTATGCGTTGGAGGAGGACAAATTTCCTTGCCCAGGCTGACCTGTACTTTTGTGCAGAAGTGGGTTTCACATTAAAATAATATTTTTCCTTGATTAAATTAAGTTCTTCCAAAGGGCTAGTAGGGTCTTCTCCGGATGAGGAAGGCTTCCCAATGGAGGGAATTTCTCCCTGAGCTGCCAAATTTAAATATCTGTACTGAAATGTGCTTGGTACCAGGAGAGCGGGTGTGTTTCCTGCAGCTTAGGTTCTTGTTGAGTTCTAAATGTGCCCAGCATATACAACTAGAAGTCTAGCTTCAAACTTGTTCTACAACTTCATATTCATAAATTCCAATTCACAAACACAATAATCCCTGATATTGCAAGATATCGCTTCAATATTATTACACTATTAATGACCCTATGTCTTGCTGAAATTTGAATGAATTCAAGCCATCTTTCTTTGTAAACCTCATTCCACGACTACTGTACTTGACAACATGACTGGTCTAAAAGTCGGGGAGCTTATCTTGGCTCAAATTCCGCCTAGCCTTGATTATTTCTATCAAATTAGAAACTAAAAGGTGTCTAGGATTAACGCTTAGCAGCTTAGGTTCTTGTTGAGGACTAAATGTGCCCATTATATACAGAGTCTGGTCAACTGGACGTGTAGCTTCAAACTTGTTCTACAACTTCATATTCATAAATTCCAATTCACAAACTCAATAATCCCTGATATTGCAAGATATCACTCCAATTTTATTACACTATTAATGACCCTATGTCTGGCTGAAATTTGAATGAATTCGAACTATCTTTATCTGAAAACCTCATTGCACGACTACTGTACTTGACAACATGACTGGTCTAAAAGTTGGGGAGCTTATCTTGGCTCAAATTCTGCCTAGCCTTGATTATTTCTATCAAATTAGAAACTAAAAGGTGTCTAGGATTAACGCTTAGGAGAGGGGGTGTGTTTCCTGCAGCTCAGGTTCATGTTGAGGACTAAATGTGCCCAGCATATACAGAGTCTGGTCAACTGGAAGTTTAGCTTCAAACTTGTTCTACAACTTCATATTCATAAATTCCAATTCACAAACTCAATAATCCCTGATATTGCAAGATATCACTCCAATTTTATTACACTATTAATGACCCTATGGCTGAAATTTGAATGAATTCAAGCCATCTTTCTCTGAAAACCTCTTGCATGACTACGGTACTTGACAACAAGACTGCTATAAAAGTGGAGGCTCCTATCTAGGCTCAAATTCTGCCTAGCCTTGATTGTTTCTACCATTTTAGAAACTAAAATGTGTCCAGGATCAACACTTACCCAACAGGATACGGATATAAAATGGCTGACTTCTAGCATAAGATGTTTGTTTAAAGGCTGACTGCTAGCATAAGATATGACACACTGGTACAATATCCATCAAACAACTGAAATCATGGCGGTCAGCTGAGCAAATATTAGAAACATCTCTGGTAAACATCCATGGACAATCCATAGATCTCATCCCTGGGACTGCAACTATTAAAATTATTTATCTAGGACTCACATGAATTTAGAAGCTGTTCGATCTGAGCATAGCCATTGTATTGCTAAATAAACAACCTTAGTTGTTTATTGCCATTTGAAGGAAACGATTGTTGTGCTATGATGTGATTCAAGACATGTATCTTTTGCGTCATCTATGTTCCTGTGCTTGGCACCAAGAATGCTTTATTGGGTTTATGGTTGTTTGATTTTTCTGTGTAATATGTGATGTATGATTTATCTTAATTAGTGCAATTAATATTCTTAGCTTGGTGCTTTTATTTTCATATCAATTTCTTCATCCATATTTTTGTCCAGTAGTCTCAAAATTTTATGGTCCTTGACAAACAGTAACCAACTTGGATTTCATCTTCTTTCGAAGAGGGGGAACAACTCCCATATTGCTGTAAGGTGCTCCTGCAGAGATTTAGATATATCTCCTAGTGTACAAGGATCAACTTCAACACCTGCAATGCTTGGGGCTGCAGCTATTGCCTGTAGTAATTGTGGAACTTGCAACATTAAGATTACATTTTCCACATGTAGAAATGAAGGTGTTGATGGAGTTAATGTAATATTGCAACTGCAAAGGTATGTGATTTTCTTTTCTGTCAAAATAAAGGCAGATAAAGCATCATTGCATAAAGCTTTTACCAGCACTGCATGTTGATGATGGCATTTTAATAATGTTTCAGGTGGTTCCATTTAGAACCATGGAATGACACTGCATGGTATCTACTCATTCTCAACGTTTTCCAGAAAGCCCGTGAAGAAAAATATCCAAATCACCTTTGTCGAGTCATAAAACAATTGGTGTCTTCTGCTCGTTGGAATTTGTTCTTCAATAAAGGAGGGCATATTTGTCCTTATAAAGAATTTCAACTTCTGCTATGTATTTCAGAAATTTACCTTCAAAGTGGTGACTATTCTGGTTCTGTAAAGTATGCCATAACTGCATCACAACTCCATGTTTCTGATAGTATGCTCTTCTTTGCCCACCTTCAGTTGGCACGATGCTATGCATCGCAACAGGATTTGACATCTCTTCATAATGAATACATAAATTGTTTGCGATTGAGGACAGACTGTGAGATTGGTTGGATAATACTCAGTCTCCTCGAAGCTATATATTTCTTACAAGGTCAGAATAATACTGCTGCTATCAATCATGAGCTGTTTTTAAACAACAGAGATAATGCCCAAAATTCGTGGATGGCACTGCTAGAGTTAGTACGTGGTCAAAGTTTTATCTGGCATGAAAATTTTCAATCAGCAGAAAAAGCTTTAGCTAAAGCTTGCTCTATGTGGCCTGAAGAAGGATGTTTACATCTCATTCATGGTATTTCTCTTTTCAATAAAACATCATTGGATATTTTCAGCACTTTTATCAATTTCTCTATTCTTTCTTCGTAGTGGAAATGTGTCACATGTAGACATGTTTAAAAGTTAATGTGATACTTTTGCAAACAATTATCTTAATTCTGCTAATTTTCATGGTTTGAGGACGATAATAAAGAACATTGTTCAGATGGGATGGATTTATGTCTGATCAATTATTTTATAATGTTACTACTCCATTACGCTTAAGGTGTCTTAAGGGATGGAGAATGCATTGGACTGGAGAAGCAAGTTCTATCCTATACAAATATGTTATGCATGAAAGAATGTGCACATTTGCACATATACCGACCCACACCCACTGACATGGACGGAGGCTCTACTGAGCTTTTGAGCATTGTATAGTAATGAATCAGTTAACACTGGAGAGTGAGGCTTTTGTTTAGAAATAGAATCATTGATGTCAAATTTTATCTTGTGGTATCATGTACAGGTGCTATTTGTATGGAGCTTGCAAGGCAATCTTCTGGCTCTGAGTTCCTGCACATGACTAGACAAAGTCTTGTGAGGGTACAGAATATTCGTCACTCAGCATTACCTATGGTTTCTCTCCTGCTTGCACAAGCAGAGGGTAGCATAGACAGGAAAAAGGATAAATGGGAGAGAAACTTGCGTCTTGAATGGTCAGCTTGGCCAGCAGGTACTTATTTTTAAGTATTATTAATACTATCAAGAGTTTAGATTTGGTACATTGTACAGCTGAGAATATTTCCTGAATAGGACATGTTTTAAAAAGTTGGTTGACTTTTTGCTCGACAGATATGAAACCTGCAGAGTTATTATTTCAGATGCATTTACTTGCAGTGCAATCCAGTGCTATGTCAGAAAGAGATAAGGATCGGCCAGAGTGTTCTAAGAGTTCAAGATCTTGGCTTCTTCTAGCATTACACTTGAATCCTAGTTGCTCGCGTTATTGGAAAGCCTTGAAACAGGCACGTAAATATATGTGACCGCTCTTCATTATCTACAAGGAAGAAAATTAAATAGTGTCAGAGAATTATTGATATTTTGCTTATTTACTACTATTGAAATGTTTGCCTTCTTTATGGAGGTAATATCAATTCAGAAATCGAAATAACTCAGCAGTTTTAGAGCTGTTGTGTTTTCTTCTAATGTGTAAAATATTGATTAGTTTCGAAGAACCATAATTTCTGTCAACTTCTATGTATTATTTTGAGTTTGAAGTTTAATCAATTCCATTTGATATCTCTATGTTGGGTAGCCTTTGGTTAACATTTTGGTTGGGGAATCCTACCTTAGGCTTATTGCCCCCATCTCTAGGTTTAATGTTTGGTAGGCACATCTGTTTTATGTCCCGCTTAAGAACTGGGTTTCTCCTTGATATAAAGGAGTGTATCCAATTTAAATATTGAAAGCCAAAGCTAATGGCTAGTTAAAGTTTTCTTTGCCTGTCATCACTGCAGAGAGGTTCAAATTGATGTTTTCATGTCTTATTATTTTATGTCCCAGGACTCATAGGACATCATGATGAAGCACCCAGAGTATCTGTCGTCTCCTACTATCCATGTATAAAGCAACTAAAATGTATTTAACACATAAACCAAACCAAGATAAGGTGCAAAACCAACAAACTTTCCTGCATTTGAATACCTTATAGTGCAAGTAAAATGTTAAAATTGGTTTTAACATCGTAGGTGTTTTTGCGAAATATCTGTTCGTTTGTTGAATAATTAAGCTGTTTGGGCATCTGTTCTTGTTAAAGGAAGTCGGAAGTGGTTAATTCTGTTTACGTAATCAGGGGACTTGATCATTTTTTGTGAATGTGAACTTTTATTGTATAGACAATTGACTTGTCTATGGGCTGCGTAACGACTTTCTAGGTCAATTTTGAATTTGGGTAGTTTTTGGTAAGTTCTTGTATTGTATAGACAATTGACTTGTCTATGGGCTGCGTAACGACTTTCTAGGTCAATTTTGAATTTGGGTAGTTTTTGGTAAGTTTCTTGCGAAATTGAAAGAAACATGATATCGTCTTATGTTTACATAAATTGAATCGGTTTTGTATGTAAGGTTTTGTAAATGGAATCAAAATTTCATCATATAAACAAGGTAATAACAAAGTGATCCTCTACACTGGCCTCGATAGCAAAGTCTCTTACTAAAAGTTAGCATATTTATTTATTTATTTGTCGAGGTTGGCAAGTAATTTCCATAAGTTGGATATAGATCATAGGTATTTCATAGAAATATATCATTCCTATGCTATTAATTATTAAAAAACTTACATTGGAAATAATTGTGTTTGGTTTCTGAGAACGTTGTTGGGTCATATGACATTTTATTAAAAGAAAAGACAGAAAGGGAAATGCGTTTTTAATAAAATTTGTAAGGACAAGAATGGCAAAGTTTCCTTCCTTGCACGAGGGAAGCTGAAAGGCGTTGTCTACCAAGGTCACATTTTTGTCCGAACAAAAAAATTAGAAAATTCTTGCCAGAATGCAGCAATTTTTTTTCAAAGAGTGTTTAAATAATTTTTTAATGATGGAAATGGATTCAGCATCATCAGAAAAAGGCTTAGGGCACTGAAGCCTGACAGCCATAACCTCGACTTCAAAAATATTTTTCAAAATCTTACTATAATTTACATTGTTTTCTGAGCGAAATTGTGGCCCTTAAACTAAGGCAAGTTGAAACACACGTACAAATAGTCTTCTAATTCATCTATTGACTTTCGACAGATAAGATCCAACGATTTTTTATTTTTATTTTGTATAAGGTGTTCATTAAGGTTTACATTTTGCGATGATACTTATGTCAAGTACTTCCTCTCATTCATCTATGGGCTTTGGACAGATGAGATTTAAGGATTCCTTCATTTTTTTATAAGATGTTTATCAAGGTTTTACACATTTCGAATATAATTGTCCTTCTTGGTCAATTGTTGAAGCAAGAGATCATAATCGTTCGTATCAGATTTTGATACTCGTCAAGGAAATTGGTATTCTGCCTTTTGATTTCAATTTTTTTTAATCATATTTTTACTTTTATTAAGGTTGTGCAACTTCAGGATGGAATTTTCACGGGCCAATAGTATTCTGCAGCAAAGCAATCAGCGAGTTTTGTTATTCATTATATTTGGAGAAGATATTCCCAAGTTTCCCATACTTATTTAGGAGATTCTGGGTCCCCAAATCTGACCATCCATTTCCCGTTTTTGTTGTGATTTGTTGTTTCTTTTTCATTTCCGCTAATGATAGGCCAGCGAAGGTCCTTCTGCAGAGGTTCTTCAAAGGAAAAACTGGCAGGGTCCGGGCAGATGTGCTATGTGCCACAATGCAGCGGAAACTAACCTGCATATGTTTTTTCAATGTGCCTCGTCCCTTCATATCTGGTATGATCTGTCTTTAAATTTTAGTTTTCCTTACCTTATCTTTACTTCTGTACAGGATGGTTTTATGTGGTGGAGTAGGCAATTCTCATCTTGGAGATTGTTGTTCATCATTACCTGTTGGTTCTTTTGGAACTGGAGGAACGCACAAATTTTCCAAGGTTCTAAGGAGCCCCTTTGTGCAATTCTTCAGCGTATTTTGGCATGCCATGATTCCCTTCATCAGAATGACTCTCTGCCAAAAATGCCTGCTATATGATGCTGGAGGTCTTTGCTCCTGCATGATGGTATCTCCTTACAGGTTTCTGTATCAGTTTTTTTGTTATCTCTTTTCCAAGGCTGGGCCGACGGCTCCTATTTTCTTATGTGTTATTGCATGCAATCTTTTGATGGGGTTGTTTCTTCAAGTGATTGTATGATCTGTAACAATTTTGGTCAAGCAAGTTTTGTATATGTGATGTATATGTTTTTCTATTTTAGATTTGGATGATTCAGACTATCTGTATCTATTGTTAGCATAGGTTTCTGGGCATTTTATTTGCCCTCAAACCAAATCATGATATGTATTGAAGATCTTTATATTTTCTTAATATAAATCTATGATGGTTTTTTTCTCTGAAAAAAATAGCATCCAGATAGCATGGTCCATGCACGTAAGCATATATTTGAATGACTCGAGCCTATGATAGAATATAAGTGAAGAGTCGCTTTCCGAGAAAGCAACAAGATCTAGCAGGGTCTTGTAAGAATAAATTGCCCTTCAACCTTTCTGCCCCAGTAAAATAACATGATTTACATTAATTAATGAGGTTTTATCACCAGTTACAGATGATCTTAGATTTAAAAAAAATAAAAAATTAATGAGGTTTTAAATCTTAATTAGTTCGTTTTTTTGGGGTTTAGTCCTTTTTAAGTCTCAGGTTTAAATTTGATGGGGTAATGGTTGAATATGAGAGCCGAAATTACAGTGTGCCCAAACTCGACCAAGTTTTACCAAATTTTACACAAATTTTACATTAAAGGTGACACTGACCATCAATCTAATTATGAAAAAAAACATTCTATGATATATACATACCTTTACAGAAATTACTCCATTTTTAAGTTACTTTTTAAGCTAAATTATGAAATGTCAATTTATATTATCTTAGTATTAATTTATATTTTTATTAATATAAATCTAAATTCTTGTATAGATGTAGCAAAAAATATACTTAATATATTTATATTATTTTAATATTAATCAATATTTTTATCGATATAAATCTAAATTCTGGTAAAGATGTAGCAATAAATATATTTAATATATTTTCTTTTTTTTTAGTTTTTTAAGTCAATTTTTTGTCACAATTTTTAGTAGGCAAAGTTCATACTTAGAAGGCTTATAGTTTTTTTTTTTTTTCTTCAGGTTTTTGTTGTTTTTTGTTTTTTTTGTTAAATTGTTTTGATAGGAACAAATTTCACCGACAATCACAGATGGTGTGTTAATGCTATTGCTCTTGAATTGCTGTTGACCTGGAGGTTCTTCTCAAAATGGCAAAATGTTGTGAGAATGCAAGCACAATCGACGTGTAACTCTGATTTTGAAGAATTTGATAATTAATAATA
Organism: Pinus tabuliformis; assembly: GCA_031772625.1. Classification (NCBI taxonomy): domain Eukaryota; kingdom Viridiplantae; phylum Streptophyta; class Pinopsida; order Pinales; family Pinaceae; genus Pinus; species Pinus tabuliformis. The sequence goes on from CM062817.1 coordinate 672,601,454, forward strand.
TTAACGAAATATATAAAAAGTTAAGAATTCCAATGGTCTATGCATATAGTATACAAAAGTTTATCTTTCATAAATAAAAAAATCACTCAATTTGAGATCTACACCTCTAGTTTTCTCTTTATAATAATTTCATTATTTGTAATAAAATAAATAGGTATTCTGTGGCATCCAAAGCTCTAATCCATCAACTTGCATTAGATTACAATCCTAATTAATTTATAATGGATCAAAACACTAATGGTGGAAAAAGCACAAAATCGACTAAAACTAAACCCACTTTACTTTGGGAACCTATAAAGAATACATGTCCAATATATTCTTCTTAGATGTCATTGGAAGAGGTAGGGTGGGCGAAGGGGTTTGGTAAGGCATTATTTGAAGAAATATCAATAGCAAATGTGGCCTTGACCAGTAGGGCTAGACCATGGTTATGGTGTCCTCCAATCACCTATTTTTCATTTTAACCTAGAGATGTCATAATGTAGTTTAGTTTCAAATCACATAGTTCTAGTGTGTGCTTATCCAACTTTATGGTGCACGAATCCTAAGCATGGTTGTTTGTGATTAGCTTTGCATTGAATCATTCTTTCTAAGCATTTTTTGTGAGCGAATTATTGGTGGTGTACTTGTAGAGATACTAATGATCCCCTTTATGTGAAGGTAAATGCCTACCCTTAGAGCTTGGAGTTTTCGATGGAGGAACAACAATCACCACACAAGAAACCCACGACATCGTTATTTGGAAGGTGCCAAGTGAATCTTCCATCCTCTAGACTTTTTAATTGGGAATTCAAATCAATGTCTTGCTAGTGTAGACTTCCCACATTGAACAAGTAAACAAATTCTTGTCTTTCGTAGGTAAGTTGTTTTTGCAATGTGTAGAGAGAGTAACTTCAACACATTTGGATTCCCCTAAATGTGAAATGGCTTTAGTTGGCATTGTTTAGTGATCCTTTTATTTTATCTTGGGGCGTGGACAATCTCCAACAAGATCGCCCCATTTATGGCGTCATTTTTAGTAGGATTTTGCGCAATTCTGATCATTGAAATTGCAATATTCCCGAATTTGTAATTTGGGAATTTCAACACCGCAATCTTAGCATGGTTTATCACTTCTAAATCATTGCTAAAATTGCAATTTAAATAATAAGTTGATTGAATTGCAATTTTTTATTTGTTTGTAAGATTCCAACAAAGGTCGTTGGAAAAGGGTGTTTTATTGTTCCATTGTTTACTCCTTTTATCTGATTCTATAGGATTAAGGATATGCCCCATCATGCTTTAATCAATAATAAATAGGGTTGGGTTGTGATGTCTTCACACTTCTTAAGTATTGTCATGAGAGTTGTGGAGGTGACAAGTGGTGGGATGACTTATCACTCCATTCTCATTCTCTATGTTGGAAGGATGCGATAGGATTCCCACTTTAACCTTTGTGCCTATCAGTTTTTAGGAAATGTGACACAAGAGTCTAGATTTCTCCTTCCTCTTGCTTCAATTCAAAATCCTTTTTGGGTATTTAGAGACTTGATAAAAGGGAAATTCTTGTGTTGGTGTATCCAATGGCCAAAATTTTGTATTCTTCTTATGATCATTGGAGAGAGGGTTATGTTTTCATATTTCAGAGCTTTGGGCACTACCATTAAGTCACCTATGATAAGGATATGACTTGATGTCTTGCTGTTTACCGAGATGATTCCTTGGTAGGTTGCTAAAATTTATACTTTGTTGTTTGTTGCTTCCAATAGTCTAGTTGACTGAAGCTTCATGTCTTTTTGAGATTTAGAATGACCCCTCCTACTCCTTCCCATGCCCCTCCCTCTCTTGCACATGTTATCCTTGAAAATTTCAATGATTGTTACACAATGAGTTCCAATAAAAGTACAGTTCAAGGGTGCCTTGTTCATTTTGATCCCTTATATTTTGTCTACTATAAATCTTCCCAAAATATTAGATCTAAATGTTTTTCATTTTGTTTTGTTTTTTTGGTTTTTTTTTTAGTACACAATATGATCTTATAGGGTCTTAGGAAATGATTTGAATGACAATTATGTTTTAATGCTAAATATTTATGTTATTGTTTAACCATGTTAGGTTTTATTGTTAGAACACATATTGGACATACGATATAGCTTTTGATCAAACATATGAGTATCAATATGCATGTTGGTCTTGCATCGCCTAAGTTCAGTGCCACAAAGCAAAAAGTTTTTTTTTAGGAATAACACAATGGTTTAAGATATAAAAAATATTAAAATACAAAAAGCATTACACTTACGATTTTAATGTTAACTATAATAATAATAATCAAATTTAAGATTATACTATAATACTTTATATACAATAAGTTGCTTCCTAGATATTTCAACTATGGAGTTAAAGCACCCTTAACAAGTGTCCCATGTCTTTGAAATTTTCTGTCATTACCATTTGGTACTTGTTACTATTTTGTATCTAGTTGAAATTCACATGGTCTTAGTTCACTAATGTATGGTTACAAAAACTTGCCATGTCTATCATCAGGCATATAACAAATACATAACTATTAAGAAATTATATTCGAAAACAATCTAACATATTTTGAACACATTTTTATTGAAAATGTGTACATTTATGATGCAATAAATAATAAGGGTTTTACATCAATATAAAGATATATTTATGATTACTTTTTAATAATAAAATTATTTTCATTTTGGTTAAGAATGATTATGTTAAATAAATTTTCATCATGAAATTTAAAATATAAGTATTATAAGAATACACAAAATGATATAGGGTTAAAGGATTGGAGTTCATTTTTGCCTTGTTTATTTAATAACTTTTTTGTTAAATAAATATTTTTGAGATATTTATACTAATATCATAAAAAAATAGTACAATCATTTATTTTTGTGGTTTGCCACATTGAAAACTGGGCCATGAAGAGTTAAAAAATATCGTTATTCATTTCTTTGTTGCATCAAAATTGTAACTAGCCATCATAATTTTGTCTTGTATTTCTAGTGGAATGTATACTAGAATTAAAAACATTAGTAGTATAAGGTTAGAAATGATGAGAAATATCAATATGCTAGAGCTTAAAAAGGTAGTGAATAAAGCTAACATAGCTTGATAAGCTTGGGATAGTAAATGGTTGTGGCATATTGTCATTGCCATGAACACCTCTATTGTCACCTTGTCTCTGCTTCTCTAGTTCCATCTCCCACACACTATTGGGGTGAAATTCCTCCTCTAGCATGTGTTGGCCTCTATCAATGTACACTGTTGGAGGGCCCTCGTGAAACCCCATTTGGGTAGTCATTGTTTACACCTTTGAGCTCTAAGCATCCTTTATGTATGATATGGAATTCTTTCATTCTAGGCTAGCTTGGATAGATTATTTTCCAGGCCACTGGCTTTTCAATGAATTTGAGAGGGAATAATGGTAGGAATGAGACCCACTAGCTCAACAATATGTTGATATCTAGGAGAAAGTCACTAATTGTTGGATACCAAATCAAGTTTTCTCTACATTGAACTCTTCTTAGATCTTGTATGATGATTGAGGAGTTTCCCTCTACTATAAGATGGTTAAAGCCATTTTGATGTGCTGGCTTCAAACCTTTCTCCAAACTAGAGTTCCACTATGTTGTTTGTGTTTTTGCCTTGGTGTGAAGTAAAGATGAGTGGGATATTACTAACAAGAATTTCTTAATACCTCTCTTACCTTTGGTAAGCTAGGATTCCCTTTGGAGGATCCATCCAAGTTTAGTTATATAAAATTATTTGGTGGCTTTGATAAGATTGTTGGAGAAATTGGTTTCGTCCTGGTCTTGGGTAAGATAGAGGCAAGCATATTTTTCTTGAACTGCCAATTGAAGATGGTTTTTTCACTACCTTTTGGATGATCGACTCCCTCTAGCCATGTGGTGGAGGTAATTGATTCTTGAATGTCTTTTTAAATACTAAGTTGGATGTCTTCCCTTTTCTAATCGAGTTCCTTAAAAATCCTTTGTTTAAGTTCCTTACACATTATCCATAGTAGAAAATTTTGTGAACATGGTCCAACCTCGATTAAGCACTAGATTCTCGTATGTTTACAATCTATAGTGATCAAATGTTTGAATAATGTTATCCCCCGATCAATCAATTGGTAGAAGCGAGCATCTTTTGCATCCCTTAGCAAATTAATTTTTGGACACCCATTGAACAAGTGTTCAATTGTTTCTTTTCTATCTCTACACATATAACATATTGAAGGTCTTTCAAACCCACCCTTGAGAATTCTATCATGACTGGTATTTTTCATTGGTAGCAACAAGGGAAGAGATGAGATCTTTGGCCAAAGTTCTGCATTCCATATACTTTGCCATATGGTAGCATTCTACAACGCGTTATGCTTGGCTTCAAGCTATACACCTATGTGATATTGGACTTCCAACTTGTCTTATTATCCCATATGAGGATCGCATTATGATGATATCATTGGTTATATATGGAGAAGTTAAGGCCATTGAAAATTGCACAGTAAAAACCTAAGAAACTTCTTGATATATCTAATATTGAAGAATAAGTGTGTAAGGAATAAGGTGAAATTTACGTATGAAATTTATATAATAGCATAAAGACAAACCAAAACATGTTTCAGTCATTATCTATAAAGAGGAGACACTTATACTTGATTTAGGAATTTGATAGAAAGATGAGAGAATATTATTATACTTCAATATTGAAATTTCTTTTTAATTGGGTTTCATAATATATAACATACTTCATGATAGAATGAGGTAGGCTACTAGTGAAGTTCCACAACCTTTTGGCCAACTGCGTTGAGACTATTTCGTTTAATAGAAGGGTTTTGACATTACATTTAATGAGATGAGATGTTTGTTTGAATAAATGACGCTTTATTATAATTTTGTTAATAATCGAGTATAATAATATATGATGGCTACATTATAATTTATGGGTTTGGGTATGAGTTTTCTTACTAATTTTATGTAAAATACCGAAAAGGTTTCTAATAATTTGATTATTTATTTTCAAAATTTTAATTATTTTAATGCAACTCTTGTATTTTAATAAATTCATAAATAACAAAATTCTCTTTTTAATTCATGTTGTGAATTATCAATGAAGGGTATACTTATGAGTTATTTAAGTCGCATGATTCATTCATTAGAAATATATTGTAACATATTTGTAAGAATGCATATAGATACATGGGTTAGTTTATTAAGATATTTCAATGAAGATGGTGGTGTAAATTTCTGTTTGAAAAACCACAAGTTAAAAGGTTGTTTTTTTTCCTCTCACACATACACACACCCAAATATATAATGTTATGTGAAGACCTCTTAATGTGGGCCTAGTCAATTAAGATAAGCAAGGATAATGCTTTTAGATATATATAGTGAGGGAGGGCAGGGGCGGGGCGGGGGGGGGGGGGGGCGGGGGGGGGGGGGGGGGGGGCGGGTTGGTTTACTAAAACCATGAAGTAAGAAGATGTCATTGAAAATCACTAAGTTGGAAAAACATAAATCAAAATTATTGGAAAACTTCTAGGTCCACATGAAGAAGTCTTCACTGACATTACTTAAAGCTCAAGTTAAAAAAAAAAAAAAAAAAAAAAAACCTTTTAAGACAATCATTTACAAGTATTACAAGGGGTAAAGCGATTTTTTTTGTTTGAATTTATATGTAAAATAGTCTTGTGAAATGATTTGATTTTTACGACTTTGATGAAACATGTACTCTCACTATGGATTGCTTCAACTTCACAAATAATGAGACCAAATGATGTATGGCTTATGTAGAGCTGTATTTAATTGAGTATCTTTTTTTTATCATCCATTGCTTTATAAAAGAGTTTTTTTTGGGTTGGCTCTCATCACATTGTGTATATTGATATGCACATCGCTTTATAGCTCCTTTTACCCACTAAAACCTTTTGATTTGTTAAGCTTGTTTCCAATCTCCTTCCTTAAACTCTTTGGGTTATTTGGACGTTTGCCATTTTTTCACGTAAAAGGTTATTCTTTTGCTCATATTTTCTTTTGATATTTGTAATCATTTTTTAAAGTTTTGAGCAAAAACTTCTTTGCAATCCTTCAAGCTTAACTTTTTTTCATTGTACCACAACTTTTTAAACCTCTTTTGCAAATTCAATGAAAAAATATCTTAACATTTCCAGCTATGGGAACAAAGCGCACATAGCGAAAGAGAGAATGCGGAAATGCGGAAATAAACAAGATCTGTGACTGATACTTTAATCACAGAGAGGGAAGAGACTCCTCTACTGCGCAATCTAGCATCATGAATCTGTTTTTGAATATATTTGAATATGAATGCCAACAAGAGTATTAGTTCATAATAAATACCAGGTCTGCTTAATCGCTCCAATATCTGACAATTCTTTTGAACAATATCCCTATGCCGAATCACGAACTCTGGCGCAATGGACTACTTCTGCGTCTTTACGACTTCTTCAACCTTAACAATGCTCATACAAGTTCGAGAATAGAATCCAGAACAATCTACAAAGGAGACATAGATTTACAGAAATTGAGGAATATTTATTGATGAACTTCAAAACTCAAGTATTACAAAGTTTCTTCTCAAGCAATACCAAGTTACTTCTCTAGCAGAAAGGCTCTCTGAATTTCTCCAAACTCGAATGCCTCTCTTCCCTAGTCTTCATTTATTTATAGATCCTCCCAGTTCTGGGTTTAGTGATACCTCCATATCGGATATGAGAGAATCTTACTTTACGTCAAAATCAAATCCTTACATTAGATAAGAGAGAATCCTATCCTTACATCAGATAAGAGAGAATCCTGCTTTCGGGTAACTTGGAGGACATCCGCACAGTTTACATCAAAATCAATTCCTTGCATCAGATATGAGAGAATCCTGCTTTCGGGTAACCCGGAGGACATCCGCATAGTAATTCAATCATAAAATATTCTATATTTATTCTTATCCCTTTATTTAATTATATATGTCAAATTCATTACACTGTAAGAGATTCTTTTTCAGGGAACCTTACGAAAAACCTGTTTGCCACCAAAGTCGGACATAAAGACATTACAAAATGACAAAATGTTCTAGTTGTTCACGAGAATAATGATGTTCTCTGAACCTAGTCAAGGAGTCATTATTAAAATAATGTGAGTAAATTTCTTCCTCACATTCCCAAATTGGTACTTCAGCATATTCTGGTACTTCGTCCTGAAAAAGTAGTGGACCAAAAGGATTTAAATCTGGATCTGTCATGGCATGAAATGACTCATAGTCATGTGAAGAGGATCCATTCATATTTCCCCAGAATCTTCTAAAGAAAATATTTCGTGTGATAAACCAATGAAAGGATACATTGGCGCAGAGTGCAGCAAGCATGTGATAATTGGTGATATTGGTGATATCCAAAATCCTTTTGTATAAAATTCCTGATTGATGTGCCCATGGTTTTGTAAATCCAGGAAGTTGTAATAACCGGAGAGAGAATGGGTAAAAACATAGAGGAATGATACCATAAATGTTCCACCATTCTTTAAACCATTCAGGTGTGGGGTATTGTTCTTCGATTTATGTAACTTGCATCCCATGATATCTAAAAGAAAACTGCACATTATAGAAAAATGAGCTAGTTTTATTTTCAAAACACATACATGTATACCAGGCTTTCTCTTGGCGTTCATGATCTTCAGAGTTCTGAAAGTTGGGTGGCAATAGGAAGCGATCAATGTAGATTTCACAGCAGATTAGATTTTCTTCTGCATCTCTGTGTAATGTGAAATCAAGATTTCTCAAATCTTGAAGCAAGCTTAAAGCTTCAAAAGCTTCATCATTTCTTTGCATTTGATCATCCCATGAGAAATAATGCTGTCCAGTTCCATGCCGATATTTTATTTCTTTTATTGGAAACCAATCTGCTTGATAATCGAGTACAGGTTTCTGCAGATTCAAAGTGTGAGAACCATCAGCACATTCAATGTGAATCTCATTTTCTAATCTTCTTATGACGTTGCATCTAAGATTATTTAAATCCTTTCTCTGTAAAAATTCTCGGCTAAGAAGATCTACGAAGGAATTCTTAACGCCAGAAATGAACTCTACATCAAAACGATACTGGGCCAATGTCATTATCCATCTAACCATTGCTGCATCTTCAAAGTCACATTTATGGATAGCAAACTTAAGGGCTTGGAAATCTGTTTTGACTGTAAAATGTTTATAGATCACAAAATCATTGAATTTTGCAATGCCAAGGCAGACAACTCTAAGTTCTTTCTTTAGGTTGGACCAATTTTTTTGTGTAGTTGACTAGATTCTATAGGCATACTGGCAAATTTCATATTCCATTTTCTTTTTTATTAGGATCATGTTGGTAGAAAATTGCACCCCATCCGATATCACTGGCATCTGTAATGATGGTTTTAGGCCATTCTTCATTGATTGTGCTTAAAGGAGAAATATTCCTAATTTTTCCTTTAATTCTTCTGACTGCCTCTGTTAAATCCTCTGTCCATGGAATTGGATCTTTTTGCAATCTTTTATTCAATAAGACTCTATCTTAGGCACAATGTCTGACAAATTTGGAGATGTAATTCAAACTACCCAGGAATCTTTGTAGTTGAGTTTTATCAGTGATTCTGTCTGGAAATTTATCTATGAAATCAAGACTATGTTGCATAATGTAATATGATCCATATTGAATCACATATCCCAAGAAATCTATCATAGTCTGAAATAACTTCATTTTTGAATCTGATAAAACTATACCTTTTTCTTTGACTCTCTTGTAGAATATATTAAGATGCTTTATATGAGAGGGAATATCTACAGAATGAATTAGAACATCATCAATATATTTCTTCAAGAAATCATCCATACCTTCAAAAGTTTCATCCATAATCCTCTGGAAGGCGGATGGAGCATTTACTAGTCTAAAGGGCATAATGTTCCATTCAAAATGTCCTTCTAGTATTGAAAAATATGTTTTCCACTTATCTTCTTCTTTTATCCCTACTTGCCAGAAACTAGACTGTAAATCAAACTTGGAAAACATTTTTGACTGTGATATCTGAGACAAAAGCACTGAGGGCTTTGGCAAGGGATAAGCATCATAATCAAGAATATTATTCAAAGGCTTGTAGTTTACTACCAATCTTGGTTTTCCTCTGATAATCTCTGAATGTTTGTTGACATAAAATCCAAAACAGGCAATAGGGCTATGAGATTTTTTGATCAAACCTTTTTGCAATAAGGATTTTATTTCTTCTTTACAATACCTGAGTTGTTCATAATTCATCGGTATTTCTTTTGATCTTCTGAGTTTTCCATGAAATTCCTTTTTCAAAGGCAATTCTACTTCATGTTTATGAATATGCCAAAAGGCATTTGGATCTTCAGAACAACAAGATTTTAGTTTCTGAGAGTTCTCACTTATTTCTTTTTCAAATTTGCCTTTTAGAAGATTTTCATCAATCTTGAGCATTTCTTTCTTCTTCTCCATCTTTTCCAAGGTATTCTGTAACCTGTCAATTCTGCTCAATATATTAGGAGAATTGGAATGAATAAAAGGATAGAAATAATCTATGCCTTTTAAGAGAAGAAAATATCCCCATTTCTGTGGTTTTTCATCATAAGTGCTTCAATGTCTTCTGAAATTGCTCAGGAAAGGAGTTCCTAAGTACATAGCACAATCAAGCCCTGTGACTAATGGAGCATGAACTTGAATTCATTTAGATTGAGAAACAAAGACATCTATTATAGCTTCTTCCATTGTCTTGATTTCTCCACTTGCAGTAACAACTCCTGGACACTTTGTCTTTTGTCTTTGAGGATAGGGAATTACAGTGCTGCTTACTATGTTCAATCTTGAACCTGTATCAATTAGAACCTTCCACCATTCTATGGAAGAGCCAATTCTGATTTTCATTTTTACACAATACATTACATCTGCATCCATTGCATTCATTCCTAATCTAGATCTAGGATCTTCAAATTCTTCATCTGGAATTTCAAAGTATTAAGATTTGAAAATTCCTTTCATTGGATCATGATATGGATCAAGCCGTCTTTCTGGTTCTTTCTGTTCTGTCTATGAAGATTCTCCTTTTGTGGGTTGTGCATGTAAAGAATGTATATTGTGCCCCTGATGTGCTTCAATGCACAGTCTTCTATTCTCTTTGACTTCTTTTATGAGATCTTTGATAGCTTGACTAATTGCAGGAAGTGTTTGAGGAAGATCATCTTCAATTGTTTGTTGTCTGAATTGTCTTGTTAGACCATCAATTGAAAATAAGGCTGCAGAAGGAATATAGCTATGTTGATGATTTATCTGTGACTTTTTCCGTTCTTGATATTGCTGTGACTTGGAATGTTGAAGATGGGTCATTAGCAATCCTTTACACATTTCTTTGAGTTTTGGATCATCAACATTAACCATTTGTGTAAAATAATTTCTAGAAAGCTCATCATGATCTAAGCTTTCATTTGATAGTGGCCTGAACATCCTGACTGCATTACATTTGCAAATGTCAGGATCACTGCATTCATAGAGTTCTTGAAAACATTCGTTATAGTGTGGATCTTTGCAATGTTCAACTTCAAAATATTCTTCTTCATAAACAGCATGTATCTGGTCATTTAGATCATAATAATTTTTTGAATCTGTTAATTCTTCACAGCTAGAAGGGAGATCAATAATATTTACCTTGCCAAATTTATTCTTATAGCTAAATTGTTTCTTCTTCCCAGATTGTTGTTTCAGTTTTGGACAATTTGGAGCAATATGTCCTTTTTCATTGCAATGGAAGCAAAATATTTGCTTCTGTTTTGGCCTTTGATGAAACTGGCGTGTTTTTTTGTATTCTCTGGGAGGCCTTCTATGAATGATTTTTTTGTTTTCTGTAGATCTAAAAGTTTTCTTAGAGTAAGCTTTCTTTTTAGAGCGACGACGATCATATCCCCCTAAACTTTTAGAGCCATGTAAATGCCATTGTTTACATAGTTGTTGATAGCCATGTGGTTTAGTGGAGTTGGTGGCAGCTCGAGCAACTTTCATCTGAGAGCAGAGTTCAACAATGATAGCCTTAATAGCTTGTCTTATAACACCAAATTTATAGGCACCAATCTTTCCAGGAAGCTTATTCAAAATGGCAGTAGTTACCCAATTTGGTAAAGAAGCAATGAAGATTTCTTTCCATTTGGGATCTAGAGTCATGTCAGAAGAAAGAAAATGCAGACGATGGATATATTCCATAAAATATTCATCAAAATGCTGCATATTAGTAAGCTTCATGGATGTAAGTGTGACTGCAACAAGTTCATTATTGATCTGAGGATAACGACAAAAATTGACAAGAATGCCATGCATTAAGCAACCAATCATGTTATTCACAGGTAATGAAGTCTGTGGATCCATATATGTAGTATTATCTGGGTTCATTACCACAAATGTTTCCCAAGAAGCAATGAGGACAGGATCATAATGAATTTCTTCTTTAAACCAAGAATCAAGGAGTCTTTCGAATCCATTGATGATTTTCCTGGTTGCATTTATTGGAGAAATGTCATCTGCTAAATATGTGCGGTAGAAAACCAACATGGAACTTAATGTAGACAATATTTTTGCTTCAGAACAATTGTCAATATTCCATGAATATGTGGAAGAAGCAAACCAATCTTTATGATATTCTGATTTCATGACATCTCTTTTATCAGGAGCAGGTGACCAAGAAGAATTCCAAGAACTTCTATCAAATACTTTATGTACAATTGTATCTTTGGGTTCTTCTTCATCAGAAAATGAAATCAGATCAGGAATGTCTTTTGTTATCGTAAAAGTTTCTTTATTAGGAGGAGAAAAATTATTCACAAGAAACTCTAAATCTTCTAGAGTAGGAGTAGAGGGCACTGCTTCAATTTTTTTATGTACGGTATCAGAACTGGAAGGCTTATCAAGATCATCTCCTGGTTTCAACCACTCAGAAACTGTCATTTTATGTCCAGGGCTTGAAGAGTTTAGACTGGAAAACATGCCAGGATTAGCCATAGGAGCATAGACAAAGGTAGTTTCTGGTTTAGGAAAAATGGTATCACCAAGATTCTTCATTTTTTATTGAAGAGTAGCAGGAACAACATGGAAAGGAAATTGATCTTGAGGATCTGAGAAATAAGTAGTAGCTTTAAAAGTAGGATCACGAGTGTTTTTCTTTTTCATACTTTCAACAGAAGTAGAGACAACCCAAACTTGTTTCTTTACTACTTCAAGTGACGTTTTTAAGCTTGTCATCATATCCTGATTCTTATCTGCTACTAAATGTACTTTGCCAATCCATTTGGAATTATCATTAATCCCTTTTTCTAAAACATCAATAGTTTTAGCAATATGCAAATCATTTGATCCAAGAGTTTTTATTCCATCTAGTAATTGATCTCTGGTAAAATCTACCTTTTGAAGAATTTTATCAATTATTTCTTGGAGCATTTTATTTTCTCTGGCTGCATATTGATGATTTCTTTCTAGATGTTTAATCAAACTATCTAGAGCAAGATTTGTCCAGTTTTTTGCTGCAACTGATTGCCTGTCTAAAAGATGAGACTGGTCAGATTGAAGTGGAAGTAACTTAAAAATCTTATCATCTTGTCCGATAAAAAGATTTTTCCAAGGAGGAATTACTGTCTCAGTGCTAAGAATAGTGCCATCTATTAATTCCCATTTGTGTTGTGGCACTTCTGTCTATAAGGTTGATCCTTGCATCATATTCACTCTAAGGGTTTGACATATGTGTTCTAACAAAAGCTGCCCTTTCATCTTAACAGACTATAAATGTTTCGGAACATTTGCTTTTTGCAACGTATTTTTATATTTATCATCTATGTGAGGGATGATAAGAGGTCTAGGAATTTCAACTGGATTTTCCTTAATATTTGTTTTTATATCTTCACAAGATAGATTCTTGAACTTTTTGACCAAAGCCATTTCTACTTCATTTGTACTTGGATAATAAAATTCATAAAAATAAATCCATTGGTTATTCTGTTCCATCCAATATTTCCAATTTTTATTGTTGACTTTGTTGATTGTTGACCTATCTTTCTTTGAATAGGTTTTCATTTCTTCACAGTATCTATACTCTTGTTGATGAGTATACAGATCCCAGTTAAACATTTTCTTATACCATTCATTTGAGGGATCATAAGGACTTATTCCTTTGTATATCTTAAGAAATTGAATGATTTCTTCATGAAGGAAGCTGTATTTTACTAGGAATCTTATTCCTAGGATCCAATTTATAGCTGGGGATTTTTTCTGGATATCCTAAGCCTTTTGTAGCAGATTTTCCTACTGATTGAAGCAAAATTTCTTCATGAGCTGAAAAAGGAGTACACTTTGTATATTCCTGTTTTTTATTTCTAGAACTTGGAACAAAACGAATCATGTTTATTCTTCTTCTGTCTTTATCCTGTTCTTCTTTTTCATGGGGTTTTGGAAGACTCGGAGTTTGCTGACAAAAGCTAGGAGAAAAATGAGGATGATTACATACGGATGGTTGTGGAAATTGTGGAATTTGGAATGCTGATTGCATATTAATTATTCTAGGAGGAACAATATTTGAATGCGGAGACTGAAGAGTTTGTGCAATCATATTTGATAACATATGCATAAAGTTTGGATCAGAAGTAAGATCATATGAAGGACTTGGTGATCCTTCAGGAATAGATGCAATAGAGGACATTTGTGGTTTTATTGTGACTTCATTTTTTACAGGGTTTTGTATAGCAAGAGGAGGAGGAGGTCCACCATGCTCAGACTGTGCATACTTTGATTGGGGAAAGAAACGAGTTCGAACAAGGCCATTATCTTCTCGAATAGAAGTTTTAGTAGTGATAGGCTGTGGACAGGGAGAAGTACGAATAGAAGCCCAATTTGTAACCCATTCTGTTGGCGGTTTAAGATCTCGAAGAGATATCATTTGAGGAGCAACAAGATTTAAGCCATAGTCATGAGTGATTAGAGTAGTGAACTCAGAGGTTTCAGAAACTTGTTGGACAACAGAAGGAGTGGTCTTCTTATAAAATTTGATGACACATCGCCAATGAATAACAACATTATTGCTATTATCTTCAAAATCATCATATCCATGTGTTTGGATGCCGAGCATTAGAGCATTGATGGCATTAGGATCATCTAAGGAAATAGAAAAATCAGGAACACAGGACCAAGAAATTGGACCGTAGGCTAATGTTCCTTGATATCATCCTATTAAAGCGTTATGAAACTTTTTCCATCGATGATAAAAAACACAAGAGAAGACAACAACGTCTTGACCTTTTCTATGTAGTGGCTGAATTCCAATTTGGATATGACCAAAATGAGCAAAATTGAGACTAGATTTTAGTGCAGCAGTAAACTCAGATTGCTTCAAAATGTTCATTGTTTGAAGCAGACGATTATTACTGGAGGTTTGTAGAATTTCTTCTTTAACCTTATATCTCCAGTATTGTATAGTGTCTAATAATCGCAGATTTGTATAGACATCTTTGGGGTCTATTTTTCGTAAAGACCAAGAACCAGACTTACTCTGTTCATTTAATAATGTAATAGATTTATCATGGATGACAGTGTGAAAACCAGATTGTATTTTTTCATCAAATTCTCTTTCTTCTTCTTCTCTAAGAATTTCATCAAAACTTTTATCACTAAACTCATGAAGAGAACTTTGTGCTGGAGAAAAATTATCCATAACCAATACTTTCTAACAACAGGAAGAAAGCGGAAATACTTTCAACCCTGCTTTGATTCACAGAGTTCTTGAAAACATTCATTACAGTGTGGATCTTTGCAATATTCAACTTCAGAATCTTCTTCTTCATAAACAACATGTATCTGGTCATTTAGATCATAATAATTTTCTGAATCTGTTAATTCTTCACATCTAGAAGGGAGATCAATAATATTAACCAAAAAGAAATGTATAAACCATAAACACACACATATGCAAGATTGGTGGGCTAGCTGAAGTGGTTGAGTGCTTTGAAATTTATGCTATAGGTCTTAGGGTTAGTTCCCTAGGTTGGCTTGTTGAATTGAATACCCCATTAGATTTCCATATCAAGTCACAGGTTGTAATCAGAATTAGTGAGTTTACATAAGAGTACCATCTGTTGTCGCTCTTAGAGACAACCCCCAAGTTGAGGAAAAGGGGTAGTGCCTAGGACATCTCAAAGTCTCTTTACAATGAATCATTGTTGCTCAAGAGTTAAATATAAAAAGATTTAAATTTGGTTCAATACTCGTACTCAAAGACCAACCACATTACACACATTGACAATATTTCATTCCAAATAATTAAAGTTTAGTGATGGTGGCCTACACATAGATAGTGAAGCTTCTTTAGTTGTTGTAGTATACGCGACGGAAGAGATAATAGAAGGAAATTTGATGCATAGGGTTATAAATAGAATCTTTTGCACTAAACTTTAGTAGAATAATGTATAAACAAACCAAATGAAACTATAAACCACAGAGTGCATTTTAAGGCTTTCAATCATATACCTATGGATACCATCTACCATGACATGACATAAATAATTTTTTCATACAAGATTGATTTATGACAGCTACAATTACACGATTTCTAAGAGGAAAGAACCACAAATAAAAATGGTAAACAAAGACAGGAACATGTACTCCACATATTAGTGCTTGGAATCACCAAAATATTCTCCATTAATCTTTAAGAACAACATACATATTAGAACATCTTTGAATTTGTAAAACATGTAGAGTATTGTAGCCTCTTAGCATGAAATCGAGTATTTACAAATGAGTTCCTCTTCCCTTTTATAGGGAGGGTCCTAAAAAAAAACAATTACAAAATATCTCCTAGCGTGATAGTGGTCTAAAATAATCAGTCGTGTGAGCGTGCTTAACTATTCTAATCATTATATAACAACTTGATTCCTTCTTGAAAAATAAAATATTTACAAAATGCCAAAATGGTAGAGATATGATATGATTTCAAACCATAAAATATATTCAATGTTGGATCACTTGATCCTTTGAAGTGGACTCATGCCCCACTATCCAACTTTGCCATGATTTTTGAAGGTTAAGGAGTATCACCAACTTAGGAGGGGAATAATGTTTGATCTGTGTATGACTGCTAAAGATAGCCTCCTGTAACAGTGGCAACATCTGAGCAAATATATTGGTAAGTGATTTCAAAATCAACCAATTAGTGTGGGCTTTGATCAGAAAGTGCCAATTGGCTTTGAGATTACTTTTGCTTAGCCAATTAACCTTGTCTATGAACTCAGACCACGATTCAAGCCAATTCTTAGGCAGACTCTCCACATCTGGCAAGGATTCTTCGGGACAGTTGGAGATGAGATTTGATTCAATTAAGGAATCATTAATGGATTCCACCAGGGCGTTTGACATCTCAAGCACATCACTAATGAGATCTTTAACCAAACATATCTCTGCCTTCAATCCCTTAAGGATAATTGGTTTATGCATTGCATCGACCTTGGGGAAGTTTGATTTTCTACCTTTGACACTGTCTTTCCAGTCTAACATTTCATTAAGGTAATTCTTAGCTTCCTGAGACATTTTGGGGGGCTTCGTTTCAAATATAATTTCATAGATTGGAATAATAACCTTATGACAGATTTGATAGAAATGACCAAAATAATTGGTCTCCCAGAGTAAATCATGATAAATGTGAATTGGTGTGGGATCATAGATGGTCCACTTCCATCTCATGGCTGGAAAATCAATGGAATAACAGAGGGATTCCATGACATAGGATGACATATAAAACAAAGGGATTTTGTTCTCTGAGAAATTGTGGAAAAAGTGGAAATCTAAAATGTGTTTGGCCATATTATTTGATAATATAGTGGCCCAATCAAATATGTACACCTCAACGGCCCCGTCAATTAGAGGGACCCAATCGTTAGGGAATTTAAAGACATTTTGGATTGCATGTAACCTGCAGAGCATGGCAACTGCCTGACTAAAAGGAGAAGCTAGTGAATCTATAACATAATTATCATCTTACTTATTTTTGTGCTTGTTTGGGTCTATCCTCCATTCTTTAATTGAATCAATTGGATCTTCATGATTTTTATAGAAGTCATCCATAGACACATTGAGGGTCTGACGAGTGGTACATATCCTAAAAGGCCTTCATTGTGAACAATCCAATCATCGTGTATTTTTGAGTGTGGAACTTCCTCTCCATGGTATCCACCATTTCAATAAACCATCTAACCATGCTGTGTTGGGAAGAATGCAAGGCCTCACTTTCATTTTGTGTAAGAAAGAATTTTCCGCGTCCTCTGGGGTTGCCTCTGAGGTGGGCATTTTATCATCGACAACGAATGCTCTGATGGTTACCCGGGGACCTTCATCTTCAAAATACTTGTAAATTTACTCCCATGAGGAATGCCATGTATCCCTGATGCACACTGTGTCTAAAAATAATCTCGTCCCTAGTCATTTTTCATCAATGATTTCTATAAATGGGCTGGTGCATTGCTGCATAGATACTTTCGATTTCCCCTTTGCTTTCTTCATTTTTTCCTAACAAGGATGATGGAGGATTTCTTTCTGAGCATATGGAATTGAACAATGTGGGTGCATGAAGGTCTTTTCTCTAGTCAAAATTATGAAGAATTTAGATGTGAACAGATGGAATGGATTGGCATTAAACAATTTTAAATAAATGCATTCAAATCACAAAGGTCAGTGTTCGGGTGTGCAATGGTTGCTTCATTGGAATTTTAGGTGGGAAAGAGAGGAGATGGCGCACTGGGGGACATGTGGCAAAGTAGGATTGGGTGGAGGACAAGGGAGGTGAGTGATATATCAATTCATTTTCACACTCACTTTCCATTCTCACTTGCCATGCTCGCCTGATAATGGTCCTAGTGGTTGATGTGTCTCCTCGCTGGCATGACAGGTGGCAGGCTTGTCTTATCTTCCTTGGTGGGGTGTTTGGGCAGAGTTGGAGGCAAGGCTCGACCCCCTGGAATTAATCGCAATAATTGATTTGCAAAAGTTACTTTATTTATTATAACTTTCCAAGGGCTAGCGTCGGCTTAACGACTACGCTTGTTTACTTGTTAAAGATTCTCCTGTGTGAGGTTGCCTCAATATGAACAACGATCCACTCCAAAGGTGGCTACCCTTTAGTCACTTGCATTTGATAAATGGGGACAAGCCCACTACCACTTGGAAACTCCTCCATGCCAAAGACAACATTGCTTAATGCTCAGCTGGAACTTGGATGCCCTGGTGCTCTGGTCGCCTGGCCCCCAAAAGCTTGACTCCTTTTGGAATGCAATTAGAATTTGTTATGTGGTTTTCACCTTCTGGGGCATGCCGTCGAGATGGCATCATGCTGATGTCGACCTTGTGATGTGTCCGCCTCCTAGTGGGTGTTTTTTGACGTCATCTTTGCCCAATGATATGTTTCCACATGTCCTATCGGAGGAGAGAGAGAAGGGTCCCGAACCTAGTCATGGGAAAAAATGTTGTGTGAATGGTCCAATACCGACACATTTGAAACTTAATTTAACCAAATATTACTTGATTATAGGGTCACAGGATCTATGCCTCCAATTTCTGTTACGCGATTCTGTCACTAGATGACCTCAAATTTTATAGTTGACAAATCCCTAGTCCCTGGTCTCCAGAGCCTTTTGAAATTGATTTTCTGATGAGTTGTAGGATTCCGAGGTTGCGTGGTCTCCGGGATTTTAAATTTTATGGGCCCAACTTTGATTGAAATTATAATTATATCCAGGAGGCCATTTTCAGACTTCTTTATGTCATTGGAAATATTTTCTAGAGAACTTTCTAATTGAGTGGTTCCGATATGGTCTTTGAGCTTATATGCTACTCTGATAGTGGCTCCAAACGATTCTATGATTTTCACCTAAACCTCTATGTTATATGGAGAATAAGAGGAAAGAAGAGGAGGGGTACAACATCGACACCAACTGGGGGCAATGTCTTGGTGGAAAGGCACTGAGAACCTATAGACTAGTAGCCTTTTGTTGGGCCTGGAGTGAAAAACATTCATACATACAAAAAACTAAAAATGAAACAAAACACGCTAGTATTTACAATGGCTCACCCTTATTTACAAGGGAAATGGGTACCTGAATTTAGTACTGAAAGTAGTGCTTGAAGTACTGCCCATTCACAAGAAGCTCAAACACTTCCCCATCCAATATTTCTAGCAAGAATGTGTTGTTACCTTTGGTTTCGGTTACTTTGAATCATCCAAACCACAAAGGATAAAATTTTCCATGCTTGCCTTTGTCTTCTCTCTTGATATCACACCTAAGCACAAGGTCGCTAGAAAATTCTATCCTTAGCCTTTTTTTCAAACAAGGCCTTCATCTTATCTTGGTACTTGAACGGATTCTGAGCCACCTACTCTCTTTTCTCTTGTAAGTCAACCAACTGGTTTATCCTCTTGGTCAATGGATTAGGTTTCATCTCTACATCCTGAATTAACTTAGCCACTGACATAACCAACTGACTAGGAAACAATGTTGTAATACCATATACTAACTCAAATGGTGATTTTCCACTGGATCTCTTAGTTGGGACTCTGTTTTCCCAAAGATCAAATTTAAGTTGAGAGTCCCAATTTTTCTTATTTTCTGCAATGGTCTTCTTTAAAACTGTCACCAAAGTCTTGTTGGATGACTTAGCCAACCCATTCCCTTGTGGATAATAGGTGGTAGAGTGAAAAAGCATGAAATTATACTTTTGGCACAAATCAATGAGTCTTAAACACCTGGGGGTTATCAACCACTATCTTCTTTGGACACCCAAACCTTGATTTTTTTTTTTCAAGAAACTATATGACCACCGAATTAGTTGCAGCCTAGGTAGGAATAAATTCCACCCACTTTGTAGAGTAGCCAGTAGCTATCAAAATCCATTTATGCTTCCCACTGGAAGGTGGGTGAATGTATTCTATGAAGTCCAATCCCCACTACCTAAAAGGTTCTTCCACAAAAACTGGAATCAATGGCAATGGAGCTAGATTATTTTCTCAGCAAAAATATGGCATTCCCTGCAACCTCTCACTAGATTATAAACATAAGAAAACAAGGTAAGCCAGTATAAATAAACCTTCATGATTTCATGAGTTGGAACCTTCCAACTGTAATGGAATCCATAAGCACGACCATGGTATTCATTAATAATCTCAGGAAATTCACCTTTTGTTAAACACAATAGAAATATACCAACAAGATCCTTCCCATACAACTGACCATAGGTGATTACATACTTTTAGGCTTTCATTATTGGAGCCCTATATTTCGCTCCATCAAAACTAGCTAGGATGCTAAGAAAAAACAAATAATGGATGATACTTTTGTACTAATTTGAACAAAGGTATTTATAAGCAATTCTGTTATCTCGTTCACTAGACTGGTTCTCCTTGCTTACTGTATTTGGTCCTGAAGTCTCAACAAAAAAAAATATTCCGTTTGCTTGAAAGTTTTCTTATGATGATATCTTGGCTAAACCCTTACCCTTTATCAGTTTGGTTGGCTTGATGTCCATGTCATGCTCCTAAATTTTAGCTATCCATTAGCCCCTTTTTCCTTCACTGTCTCCTTGTGTGAGAATGTCCTTCACATCTACTGTAGGAACATAGGAAATGATTTTTGACTATAGAACATAGGTTTGTAAATATTTCACGACCTTAACTAGAGAATAAGCCTATTTCTCCAAGATATCATACTCTGCATCCCTTAGTACTTAGCTGAATTGCCACAGGTTGTTCCTTCTCTTCTTCATTCTTTTGCAATAGGATAGCTGCAAAAATCTTAGGGGACACAAAAGAAAAGATAAGAAATGGATTTTGGTAATCAGGGATAGCCAAGACTGGAGCCTCTCCAAAGGCCTTCTTAATTATGGAAAAATATTCTCTTATCTCTGCAATCCATTTGACCTCTCTATCTTTTTCAACATGTTTGTAACCTCCTTTACAATCTCAGCATAATTGGGCACAAACCTCCTTAGGAACTTTATCCTCTCTAAGAAGGCATGCATCTCCTTTTTTCTTCTTGGAAACGAGATCATACTGATTTCTTCCACCCTATTGGGGTCAATCCTTACTCCGTCCCTTGAGACTATGTGCCACAACAACTTGCCTTCTTTAAGAGAAAACTGAGACTTCTATGGTTTCAAGGATAAACCATACTTCATGAATTTCTCAAAGGTTTGTTGTAAATGTTGTATATGTTCTTCATTATACTTTGAGAACACTATTATGTCATCTAAGTAAATCATCACAAATTTATCTTTCTCCCCAATAAATGCTATGCCCATTTCCCTTCGAAAAGTAGCTCCAACATTCATGAGACCGAAAGGCATCTAGGCATACATGAATGTTCCCCACAGAGTGGTGAAGGTTGTCTTCTTCTGATCTTTAGGATGTACAAAAATATGGTTGTACCCAGAGAACCCATCAATTATGGACAGTCTTGATGACCCACTACCTTTTGCAAAATATAGTCCATCTTGGGAAGGGGGTGGTTATCCTTTAGGGAAGCCCTATTCAGATTCTTGAAATACACACACAACCTAATATCTCCATTCTTCTTTCTGACAGGGACCATATTAGCCACCCAATCTGAATATCTCAGGGGTACAATGGTTTTAGCTTGGAGTATTTTCCTGATTTCCTTCTCTATTAAGGGGAGAAGCAAGGGATTTATTTGCCTGAGATTATGCTTGTGAGGCTTAATTTCAAACTTCAAAGGAATCTAATGTTGAATGATACTAATATCATAAGTCTTCAAGTCACCATAAGGGCAAGCAAAAATATTAACATATTTTGTGAACAATTTGAGATACTTTTGTTTATATCCCTCTGGGTTCCCCTTAGCCAGCTTAAGTGGTTTGGGCTACTGATCTATGTCGATATTACAATCCTTTGTATCCTCTTCAGATTCCTTCTTGGCTGGTTTGACAACTACATCATTAACATTAAAAACCTTTCCAATGGAACCAAACCCTTTGGGATTATGTTTCCCGTCAACTGTAGAATTTTCTTCCCGTCCACAGATTCCTCCCAAGGCACTTGATGTTTGACTGTCTTAATTTACTCAATATATTCACCCTCTTGGTCTATTACAATGTTAGAAAATTCCCCAATCACCTCCATAAACCTTTTAATTTTTTCTTCATCTTCAAACACTTGCCAATATTTTACATTGTCAGGCACTGAGGGTTTGTGCCTAACTTCCACTTCATATATTAGCACAATATTTTATGGGGGTTTGAAAGTGCTGGATGCTGTCACCAAGGAATTTTCCATTCTATTTTTCTCCCTAGGTAGAAATTGAATATTAAATGCCAGAAATACATTCTCAACTAGATTCCACACTTCATTCCTGTAAGATTTAAGCCTGGTATGCTTGTTTTGGCACCGATTATTAATTTGTTTCACAATCAATTTAGAATCTCAAAAAATAATCAAACATTCAATTTTCAAATCTCTAGCATCTTGTAGGCCCAAAAATAATGCTTCATATTCATCAATGTTATTTGTAGCATCAAATTCCAACGTGTATGAAAGAGGAATGAGGTTACCTTTAGGGGATTTCTGCAATACTCCAACTCCATTTCCTTCCTTGGACTAGGCTCCATCAAAGTAAAACTTCCACAAACATCCAACTTTTATTTGCTGCTAATTGGCCTGTGAGGGAATTTCCACTTGGGTTTCCTCCATGACTTGATCATCCATTTCCAGTAGAAAGCATGAAAGGTCTTTTTCTTGGCCATATATCAAAGAATTATTCAAATTATCTGCTTTGGTGAAATTTTTTATAAACCTGGATTCTCTATACAAATTGTGCTCTTCTCCACCAAATACTGGAATAGTGGCATATGTAAGGTCTAGTTTGATAAACCCTCCAAGCTTCATTCCCCATGATATGGAGAGGAGCATACCAAATCTTGCAGAAATGTCTTCAACCACAATGTACATCACGTTTCTCTTCACAATAATATGGTCCAAATTGACTACTAGATCCTAGATCATTCCAAGGCATTTGACTCTTTTGGAATTAAGGGAATACAAGTCCTTATATGGTTTTTTTATTTGCAGGAATAATTGTCCCATAAAAGTCAAGGGCATAAGATTATGAGAGGCTCTTGAATAAAGCATGCAATCATGCAGTAATAAATCATGGATCACTAAGGAAACATAAAATGGAGGAGTGAAAGGGTCCTGCCCCTTCACATGGGGGCCAAACATGACTGCAAGCCTTTCTTCTTGCAGATTTAGACTGTCTTGTGATGAGGCAATATGAGACACATCCATTAAGTAAGAGACTTGTTTTCTATAACTAGGTTGTTTCAGTAATTCATTCAAGGGAATGGATATCTTGGCCTTCTGTAATTATTTCTGTAAACTAAAAATAAGGGGATTCCTATCGACCTTCACTATTTCAATTGGATCTTTGTTTTCTGGATGTATGGGTTTTGTTTGGACTGGTATTTGGTCTGCATTTTCATATTTTGAATTATAATTGGTAGGATGGGAGGTTTCTCCTTTGGTTGGTATGTCAGGGTTGGCATGTTTTTTCCTTTTATCAGTTTGTTTTGGGGGTGAAGGTTTGACGATTTCTTCATTCTGGGCTTGTGTTCGAGATATTTTCCTAGACCTCAACTCATATCTCCTATGAAATTTTGCTTTCATGAAATCATTGAACTACTTACTGTAAGCATCTATCTATGCTTCATCTAAATGGATACTTTGATCATCCTCCTCTCCTCCCCATGCCCCTATTTCATTTTATTTTTCTGAGAGACTATAGTATTGGTTCTCCTGAACCTCAATAACATCTTCAATATTTTCTTTAGGATCATCATCTAAGTACAGGGGAGGTTGTATTTTGTCTTTCTATCCCTTTATTTTTGCAATAGTTGCAAAGGAAGTCTCCTATATTGGGGATTGAAGTTTATGTTGGGGCTTTGTTGGATTTGTCGAAGAGGGTTTTTGTCTCCAAACTCTATAATCACCAATTTATTTAAAAGGTTTCTAATCAACTTATTCATCTCATCCAACTTATGTTCCTGGACATCCATTACTTGTCTAGAGGAGATGGCTTCTTCTTTTAATATTATCCTATCACTATGTTCTCCCTTTCCTTTTAGTTTCGCTACAGATGCAAGGTTTTCTTCAACTTCCATAGCATCGTTCTGGATCTGGTCCAATGTGGGGGGTTTCCTAGGCTCTAGCAAACACCACTTTAGCTATTTCTTGTGGAGGTTTAATCTCGATAGATAATATTTTATACATCTTATTAAATATTTTCATGAACTTTGTGACATTTTCATTGTGTCTTTTCTTTATTACATTAAATTCAGTCAAGTAATAACCATGGTCTTTCTTCTCTCCCAATTTCTACATAAACGTGTTCTCCAATTCCTCCCAAGAGTTCATTGAGTTATTTGGTAAGATATTAATCATTTTATAGCCTCTCCATATAAGGGCTGAACAAATAGTCTCATGACTACATCCAAGTGCTCTAAATTCAAGTTTTTAGCGGATGCACAAAAGACCTCAATCTGTTTTTGGGTTGTGACATCATTTTCCCCGGTGAATTTATACAAGAACTTAAGATAGTCTTGGGGAATTCCATTCAAAGGTTGATGTAGATTAAGTGGAGCATATCTATTGTGTAAGAAACCAGTGACAACCATATTTAGAAAAGGAGCTTGGAAAATGTTCTCTGCAGGGCTTGACTGAGAGGTTGGGTGAACAACACTAGATAAGATTTGGTGCTAGATAATAGTAGGGTTTTGAGATGGACAGGTCATGAGAATATCTTTGACTTATTCAAATTTTGGGAAGTTGTGATATGTAAAAGGATCAGAACTGATAGAAGTCTCTTCATACTTAGGCTCCAAAATGTAAAATCCAAGTGGAGGAAAATGTTCTTATCAAAACTCTAGAAATTTAGATGATATTTCTGGATATTTTATTTCAGCTTTCTGAGAGCTAAACGTTGAGGCCTCTGGGTAAAAATAACAAGATATGGATTTCTTGGTGTTCTTTCTCTCCAAATTCTCCTAGAAACAACTCTTTCTAGGTCAAAGACTAGAGGGGTTTTCTGCTGAGAGGTATTTGAACGAGTATGAGGCCTCCTAAAAGTGAGGGTTACAATCTAAGGATTCTACTAGGGGGGAATATCAAACCACACTTCCTTTGCTCTACATACAAAGGGAATGTTCAAAACCATACCTAGTGAAATATATACTAATTCATTCCTTAACAACGATGCCGAAAAGATGTTGTCACTCCTAGAGACAACCCCCGGGTTGAAGACAAGGGTTAGTGCCTAGGACATCTTAAAGTCTCTTGAAAATGAATCATTGTTTCTCAAGAGTTAAATATAAAACGATTTAAATTCAGTTCAATAATTGTACTCAAAGACCAACCACATTACACACATTGACAATTTCATCCAAAGAATTAAATTTTAGTCATGGTGGCCTACACATAGATAGTGAAGCTTCTTTAGTTGTTGTAGTATAGGTGAGGGAAGATATAAAAAAAGTAAATATAGTGCAGAGGGATAGAAATAGAATCTTATGCACTAAAATTTAGCAAAATAATGTATAGACAAAGGAAATGAAATTAGAAATCATAGAGAAATTTTAAGGATTTCAATCTTACACCTATAGGTACCATCTACCATGACATGACATATATAAATACGCCATATAAGATTTGATTTCCGACAGCTACAATTACATTATTTCTAAGAGGAAATAAGCACATCTAAAATGGTAAACATAGATAGAAAACATACTCTACATATCAGTTCTTGGAATTACCAAAAGCTTCTTCATTAATATTTCAGAACAATATACATATTATAACATCTCAGAACTTGAAAAACTTGCAGAATATTGCGACATCTTAGCATGAAAATTGAATGCTTACAAATGAGTTCCTCTTCCCTTTTATAGGGAGGGTCCTAACAAAAAATAGTTATAAAATATCTCCTAGCGTGATAAATGTCTAAACTAATCAAATGTATGAGTGTGCCAAAGGCATATCTATTCTAATCATTGTATAATAACTTGATTCTTTCTTGAAAAATAAAATGTTTACATAATTTCTAAAATGGAAGAGATATGATATGATTTCAACTTAGAAAATATATTCAATTCTAGTTCGCTTGATCCTTCGAAGTGGATCCATGCTCCATTATCCATCTTTTCCATGATTTTTGAAGGTTAAGGAGTATCACCAACTCTGGAGGGGAACATGTATTGATTTGTGTCTGACTGTTGAAGATAGCTTCCTGTAACTATGCCAACATTTGAGCGGAGATATTGGTAAGTGATTTCAAAACCAACCAATTGGTGTGGGGTTTGACAATAAAGTGTCAATTGGCTTTAAGATCAATTTTTCTCAGCTGGTTAACCTTCTTTTGTGAACTCAATCCCTTGTTCAAGCCAATTCTTAAGTAGACTCTACAAATCTAACAGTGAATCTTCATAACAATTGGAAATTTCATTCGATTGAAGTAAGGAACCATTAATGGATTCCACCAAAGCATTTGACATCTCATGCGCATCGCTGAAGAGCCTTTTAACCGAACGTATCCAAGCCTTCCATTCCTTAAGGATAACCGGTTTATGCATTGCATCGATCTTGAGGAAGTCAAATTTTCTACCTTTGACATTGCCTTTCCATTCTAAAATTTCATTAAGGTCCTTCTTAGCTACTTGAAATATTCTAGGGGGTTTGGTTTCAAATATAATTTCATAAATTGGAATAATAACATTGTGACATATTTGATAGAAATGACCAAAATAATTGGTCTCCAAGGGTACATCATGATAAATGTGAATTTGTGTAAGATAAAAGATGGTCCACTTCCATCTCATGGTTGGAAAATCAAGGGAAAAAAAGAGGGAGCCCATGACATAGGTCAACATATAAAATGAAGGGATTTTGTCCTTTGAGTAACTCCGGGAAGAGCAAAAATCTAGAATGTGTTTGGCCAAACTATTTTAATAATATAGTACCTCTCGAAGGCCCCATCAATTAGAGGGACCTAATCGTCAGGGAATTTAGAGGTATTTGGGAATGCATGTAACCTACAGAGCTTGCCAAATACATAACTAAAAGGAGAAGCTAGTGAATCTATGGCATACTTACCATCTTTCTCCTTTCTGTGCTTGTTTGGGTCACTCCTCCATTATTTAATTGAATTAGTTGGGTCTTCATGCTTTTTACATAAGTCCTCCATATACTTCTTTCCATAGACACATTGAAGGTATAACAAGTGCTACATCTCCTAAAAGGCATTCATTGCAAACAATTCAATCGTCATGCCTTTTTAAGTTTGGAAATTCCTCTCCGTGATATCCACCATTTCAATAACCCATCTAACCATGTATGTGTAGGGAAAAATGCGAGGCCTTACGCCAATTCTCGCTCCAATTATGTGCAAGAAATAATTGGTCGTGTCTTGTGTGGTTGCCTCTGAGGTGGGCGTTTCGTTGTTGATGGCCACACTTCTGATGGCTACCCGGGGACCTTCATCTTCAAAATACTTGTAAATTTACACCTACGAGGAATGTCCTAAACCCCTGGTGCACACTGTGTCTGAAAAAATATTTTCCCTAGTAATTTTTCATTAACGTCTTATCTAAATGGGCTACTAGATTACCACATAGGTGCTTTCAATTTCCCCTTGGATTTCTTCATCTTTTCATAATGATAATGGTGGAGGATTTCTTGGTGAGCAGAGGGAATTGAACACTACGGGTGCACAAAGGTCTTTAATCTAGTTGGAAGTCGGGCGAATGTAGATGTGAACAGATGGAATGGCTTGACATTGAACAATTTTAAATAGATGCCTTCAAATCACAATGGTTAATGCGCGGGGGTGAAATGGTTTTTTCAGAGGGATTTTTGGTGAGAAAGGGAGGAGATGGAGCCAGGGGTGGGGAATATGTGGCAGAGTAGGATTGGGATGAAGACACGGGAGGCGGGTGATATATCAATTAAGTCTCATGCTTGCTTTCCATGTTTGCTTTCCACACTCACCTAGTGAGGTGGTCTGTGCGTTGGCATGATAGGTGGCAGGCCTGTCTTATCTTCCTTGGCCGAGTGCCTGTGAGGAGTTAAAGGCAAGGCTCAACCCCCCATAATTAATCACAACTATTGATTTGCAAAAGTTACTTTATTTATTCTCACTTTCTGGGGGCAAGTGATGGTTTAATGTTCACATTTTTTTACTCACCGAAGCTTCTCTTGAGTGAGGTTGCCTCATGATGAATGACGATTCACTCCACATGTGGCCACCCTTTAGTCACTTGCATTTAAGAAATGGGGGAAGTCCAACTGACACTTGGAAACTCTTTCATGCCGAAGACAACACCGCTTACTGCTGAGATGTAACCTGGATGCCTTGATGCTCTAATGCCCTGGTCCCCAGAAGCCTGACTCTTTTTTGAATGCAAGTAGAAACTGCTACGGGGTTTTGGCCTTCCGGGCTATACTGTTGGGATGATTTCATGCTGATGTCAATCCTGCCACGTGTCCACCTCCTAGTGGATACATCACCTCTTCCCAATGATATGTTACCACCTGTCTTGGTAGATGAGAGAGAGAGAAGGGTCCCCAGACCTAGTCGTTCAAGAAATTTCTGTGTGAATGGTCCAATCCTGGTGCCTTCGAAAATTCATTTAACTAAAACTTACGTGATTTCATGGTCGCAGTGTCTAGGCCTCTGATTTCATTTACTGGATTCTATCAATAGACGACCCCAAATCTGATTGTTCATAGATCCTAGTCCCTGGTCCCCTGAACCATTTGAAATTGATTTTCTAATGAGTTGTGAGATTCCGGGATCGCAGGGTCTCCAAGGTTTTGAGTTTTATGGGCCCAACATTGAATTCCCTTACCTTTTGATCCAAGAGACCATTTTCAGACTTCTTGATATTGTTGTAAAGATTTTACAGATAAATTTCTGATTGAGTGGTTTTGATATGGTCTTTGAGCTCATCTACTACTCTAAAAATGGCTCCCAACTTTGCTATGCTTTGCACATTAACCCCTGTGCTATATGGAGAATAAGAGGAAAGAAGAGGAGGGTACAAAACCATTCATGAAATGTTATAACACTATCTACCACTCTCTTGTGATAATAGACGCCGTGGAAGGGTGCTACTAATGTTTTTAACTCAAAGTTATCAACATCTAACAATGTACTATTCATAAACATGATACTTTTTTACCTAAATACTTGTGGAAATAATTATTAATATAACCATAATGCCCAACTTGGTAAGATTTTTCTGATGATATGAACTACTTATCGATTCAAATCCCAGCTTGAAAGTGACAATTAAAGCAAAAAATGTATTTAGTAAAGTGGCCATGTTAATCCTAGCATTTCATATGGTCCCTACATGGCTCCTCTTTTTAATTTAAATCTTCTTGTGGGTCAACAATCCTATTATATGGGACTCAAAGACAATGTACACACACACACAAGCATTTCATATGGTCCCTACATGGCTCCTCTTTTTATTTTCCATCTTCTTGTGGGCCAACAATCCTACTATATGGGACTCAAAGACAATTTACACACACGCACACGCACACGCACATGCACACACACACACGCACACGCACACACACACGCACACGCACACACACACACACGTGCACATGCACACATACACGCACACGCACACATTCATGCACATGCACATGTACATGTGCATGAAGGCAACACACACACATGCATGCACATGCACATGTACATGTGCGTGAAGCCAACACACACACATGCATGCGTGTGAAGCCAACACACACACACACACACATGCATGCACACGAAGCGAACACACACACACACACACATGCATGCACACGAAGTGAACACACACACACACATACACACATGCATGGGGGCAAAGCCAACACACACACACAAATATGCATGCATGTGAAGTGAACACACACACAAAGCCCGCTTCATGTGCTGAGATGTTCATAAATAACCTATATCATGTACCATCTGTTGGACACAGATTGTCATTATGGCAATATTCGAGGAGCAAATAGAGCTATCGGAGGAGCCAAGAGAAGTAGAAGAGCCACATATGTTTATGTCATATATATATGCCAAAGAAGAGGAGCACACAGAGCAGATGGAGGAAATAGAGAAACAGAGCCATCAGAGCCATAGAGGAAGCATACAGAGTTATCGGGAGCCATATATGCCACAAACTCATATATCGGAGGCGAAACATAGACTTCAAACTTTATACATCGGAGCGGTGAGTCATATCGGGTCCGGCACCTCATATCGCATCGGCACTTTGGGAGCAGCATTACAATATGTCCAGTGGACCATTGTGATCGCTGATAGCGATTATCGTATCGGCATTTTGGACCGGAGGTAATACAGTGTTAAGCAGCCCGTAAAACCCATGAATGCATGCTTTTACACTATCGGTGGATAGAAAGCCCATTTACATAGGCTTAACACTATCGGGAAGCGGAAAATGCAGAAAGACTAAGTATAGGCAAATACACTATCAGATCCAGAAAACGGACTTGAAAATATATGCACGGAAGTTTTGGGATCCTATCGGGTCCGACATCTCATATCGCATCGGCACGTCAGGATTATATATCACAAGTGGTTAAGGCCCTCCCACACTAACACCTCCGATTGCGATAAAGTATGTGGACCTGCGATGACAGTGTAATATGACTTAATGCATTATCGCATCCGTCACAGATCGCAAGCCGTAAAGCCTTGCCACATGAAAGCACCAATTGCGATAAGGTTGCGGACACGACAGGCATATTTACTATGGTTTAATACCATATCACATCCACCCATCGCAATGCTACATAGAGGGTTGTCCGACTACAAGCGCTGATTGCGATAAAGCATGTGGACTCGATTAAACATTATAACATGGCTTAATATAATATCGCGTCTAGTGGAGGATCGACCGTCGGCCATCGGCGATGCCATGGTCTTGATGTATAAAGGACCTCCGGAAGTCTAAAGCGCTGATTGCGATTTCACTATGGACCCGATACAGGAATAGGTGTGATTGTAATATTTCCTCAAGTCCGCCTTTTAGTCTGTTTGACTATTTTTCTCATATTCTCTGTGTAATGGAATTTTTGGCTTGCTCGAGGTGTTTTTAAGCCGAAAGGCTTACGATGGTTGTTCTGGTGGTTCAGAAGGTTGAACGTCAGATTAAAGGGGTGAATCATGGTGATTACGATTGCTATCGGGACAAAACATTTCGTTTAATTGAAAGAACTCTGTGTATGCCCGCAATCATTGCCAAAGGAGCATTGTTACGGTAAACACGGAAGGTGTGTTCTTAGTGGATCGTTTGGACCTGTCTAATGAATCTATGTGTCCCCAAAGAGTTAGTGAACTTGCTGATCTGGGGCCCCCAAGATCTAAAAGATTGAAATGGATCTTGGGGGGAGAGACCCCCAAGATCTGAAAGATTGAATTACCAGAAGACAAAAAGAGAGGAGAATGCCTAATAAACAAAACCACAAAGAAACTTTTATTTAAAATAGTAATGGAAATAAACCAGCTAGGGCGATGGTAGCTTATCTCTGAGAAGAGATGTGGTGGCTACATGCCTCTGAACTTCATTACAGTGAGGCTCAAGGGTCTTTTTATTATAACCGATAATAAATGTAAAGGCTACATTGTGGCAGACAATCTGTCCTTTTACAAAATGTGACTTGTTACTTATAGTATTTTTCCGTTACAATACCATGCGTCAATTCCATGGGTGAATGAATACCAAGGGTGGATTTTACAATACCACGGGCGGATGCCATTTACAATACCATGGGTAAATTCCATGGGTTGATGAATAATATGGGTGGATGAGTACCATGGGTTGATGCCATTTTCCATTCAGATCATTCCTCCCTCCTTAAGACGCAATGGTCCCCATTGCGTAAAGTTCCCTCCTGCGAAGCCTTTTTTGAATATGAAGAGCCACTAAAGATAAGGGTTTGATGTGGTTAACCCATAATGATGATAAACAAAGATCCGAGGATAGAGATACCCTGTAATTCTTGTGACCAACTGTGATTTTGACAGTGTGCGGCTTAGCAAATGGACTTCGATGAAGTGTGGGTTTGTGGATGAACCATAACCATGAAAATAGAAGATCCAAGGATAGAGATACCCTGTAATGATGGTGACCAAATGTGATGCTAACAGTGTGAGGCCTAGCAAATGGACTTTGATGCCAAGGATTTTGTGTGGTTGACCCATAACCGTGATGCTGGTTGTTGATGAAGTAGCAGGTGCCTACATAGCCTGGGGTGGGAGGGCACATCTCCAAATAACCCAAGCCGAATTCCGCTATGTTGAAACTGATGAATGTGAAGCAAGTGCCTACTAAAGTGGGGTGGGAGGGCACGTCTCCAATGGAACCCGCTCCGAATGCTGCTCCATAATTAAAATGGGCATAACTCGGCCAATATAACTCAGAATATTTATCATAACCTGTTTTTGAAAATAGAAGGACCATTTTGCAACTTTCCATGTGATGGAAATCCTTATCTGGACACTTTGAGATCTCAGATTCGCGCTGCAACAGTTCTGCCGTCACAAAAATTCTAAAAAAATAGCTGATTTTAAATGAGCGATATCGCCCACATCTGAACTCCGATTCGACCCATTTTTTTTTTCGAAATTTGGTGATTTTTCAAGAGGAATCCAGATCTGGTATTTGTTTTTATAAATTTTATACCAAACGTTTCAGATCTGATCTGAAAATTCGCCGCCCAAAAAAAGATTCCTACAAAAATCTGAGACTGAAATATGCATGAAACCCTCATTCCCATGGACTCATAACCTGCTCTGATACCAATGATCTGGATCTTGGGAGGAGGCCCCCAAGATCTAAAAGATTGAAATGGATCTTGGGGGGAGAGACCCCCAAGATCTGAAAGATTGAATTACCAGAAGGAAAAAAGAGAGGAGAATGCCCAATAAACAAAACCATAAAGAAACTTTTATTTAAAATAGTAATGGAAATAAACCAGCTAGGGCGATGGTAGCTTATCTCTGAGAAGAGATGTAGTGGCTACATGCCTCTGAACTGCATTACAGTGAGGCTCAAGGGCCTTTTTATTATAACTGATAATAACTATAAAGGCTACATTGTGGCGGACAATTTGTCCTTTTACAAAATGTGACTTGTTACTTATAGTATTTTTCCATTACAATACCATGCGTCAATTCCATGGGTGAATGAATACTAAGGGTGGATTTTACAATACCACGGGCGGATGCCATTTACAATACCATTGGTAAATTCCATGGGTTGATGAATAATATGGGTGGATGAGTACCATGGGTTGATGCCATTTTCCATTCGGATCACTTGCACAACATAGAGGAAGCCACAATGACCGAGGAAGAAGCCTAAGAGGCAGTGTAGGTAGAAACGAATGGACAAAGGCATGTGAATAAATAAAAAAGTAAAAATAGAGAACTGTGGTGACTTTTATGGTGGTGAAGAACTAGAGTGTGAGGTAGTAGAAGCAACAGAGGCAGTAGAGGCAATAGAAGCAGCAGAGGCAGTAGAGGCAGGAGAGTAGGAGTGAAGGATAACCTCAGCTGAATAGAGATTAGCAGCATACCAGTTTATACCAAGGTTGGGTTGGAGCCCATGAGGTTGGAGCCTCACTAAAGTCCAAGTTGGAGCTTGGCAACTAATCACAATCAAATATATACTTGTATTGTATTTATTTCATTGCACTGTGTTGTGTTCAATAAAAGCATTAATTCCAGCTATTGATTTCTGTGTTCTCTCTCTCTCTCTCTCTATATATATATATATATATATATATATATATATATATATATGCTTTTTGTAATAACTAGAATAATTAAAAAGAAATACTGATTCACCCCCCCTTTAGTATTTCCAACAATTGGTATCAAAGCAGGCTTCTTCATAATAGTCTAACAACTTGAAGAAGGATCCATAGCTATGATGAGAAATCAGGAAGCATCAGGAAGACCTCCTCTCTTCGATGGGACCAACTTTGGTTTTTGGAAAAAGAGAATGACCTACTACTTGATGTCCCTTGGACCTGAAGTCTGGTATTTTGTTCAAAATGAATACCAAATGACTACCACTCTTCCAACAGATCCAGATGAGAGGAAATCCTACATCGCAAATGAAAAGGTCTTGAACTCCATCACTGATTCTGAGTTTACAAAAGTCATGCACTGTACCTCTGCCAAAGAAATGTGGGAGAAGCTAGTTGGCTTATACGATGGAGACTCAAAAGTCAAGAAGGCAAAGCTTCAAACTCACAGAAGACAATTTGAAAGTCTGAGGATGGAAGATGAAGAAGATATTGTAGCATACCTCCTCCAAGTAGATGAAGTGGTAAACTCCCTGAAAGGATTGGACGGAAAAATTGAAGAAAGTACCATTGTTCAAAAGGTATTAAGATCTCTTCCAGACATATTTGACTCCAAAATAAGCACTATAGAAGAAGCAAAGGATTTGGATACCCTAAAAAAGGATGAAATCCATGGAATTTTCACTGCCTATGAAATGAGGAAAGATGGCCCAAGCTCCAAAGATGCAGCATTCAAGGCCTCAAAGTCGAAGAAGGGGAAAGAAAGGAATGACTGTAGTGATGATTCAGATGTGGAATCCGAATTGGCTCAATTTGTACGAAAGCTGAAGAAAGGATCTAAGCTTAAAGGCAAGTACCCCCTTATTTGTTTTAAATGTGGAAAAATAGGTCATTATGCAACAAAATGTCCTCATAAACATGACAGTGATGATGAAGGAAATTCTAAAAGAATGGCACGCAAAAAGAAAGGGTTCAATAAGAAGAACTTCTTCTCTAAGCAAGATGAGTTTGATGAGGATGATTTTATGGTCTTCAAAAAGAAATCAGATGAGGAAAGTGACCATGATGAAAGCCAAGAAACATTATTCATGGCACTCACAGATGATGATTACTTAGGGCTGGAAGGAAATGTAGATGAACTGTTAATAAGCGCCATTGAAGAAAATGAGAAACTACGGAACAAAATCATTTCTCTCGAAGTGGAAAACAAGAAAACAAGAAGGAGAGAAGATCTCTTGGAAGCAAATCTTAAAGAAAACGAAGAGACTTGTGAAGAACGTGAGGCTGAAATAGTGTCTCCGAGAAAGGAGTTGGAGCAAATTAAAAAGGGCTGTAAAAGCTCTAAAATACTTGAGACTATTCTGAAAAATCAAAAACCTCAACATGACAAGTCTGGAATAGGTTTCAAAGGAGAATCCTCAAGCACTAAGAATAGTGTGAAAAGCTATGCCGATGCACTTTCCTGCAATCCAAAAGAAGAAAAAGTATGTTATCAAAATTTCATCCCAGATACAAAGAATGAAGAGAGAATTATTCCAAAGAAGAACGTGGAGTCGAATCACGGACACTACATCAAATACAAACCTGTACTCCACTAAGGGCCCATCTAAAATCTAAAGAATGAGGGAGGAGTAATTCCTAGGAAGGAAACCGACTCAAACCGTGGCTACTTCAACAGGTACAAAACCATCTTTCTTGGACACTGTTTTCACTATAAAAACTTCGGTCATCAAGCCAAA
Source organism: Pinus tabuliformis (assembly GCA_031772625.1). Lineage (NCBI taxonomy): Eukaryota > Viridiplantae > Streptophyta > Pinopsida > Pinales > Pinaceae > Pinus > Pinus tabuliformis. The sequence continues at coordinate 672,637,155 of CM062817.1, forward strand.
CATTGCATGGCTTGCAGAAGTGAAACACCAAAGCTAAAGGATAGAATAATCAATTCAAATGCCCCCAAAAGGTAGGGACAAATCAAAACCTTCAATTCATTTGATCCCTTGACCAAATTTGATCTGATTTGCTCTTTCTTCTACAATAGTGGACACTATGAACAAGACTACCCACTCAAAAGAAGAAAGATGAGTAGGAAGAACTCCAACATGGATAAATGCGACCTGGATCTATATGCTCAAAATAATGGAAACCATTGGTTTGTGGATAGTGGGTGCTCCAGACACATGATAGGAGACAAAAGGAAGTTTGTCTCACTGAGCAAAAAGGAAGGGAATGTGTCCTTTGGAAGCGGATCTGGCAGAATTGTAGGAAAAGGAAATATAGCTCTGATTAATGGAAAAGGAAAAGCTCAATATTCTCTGCTAGTTGATGGACTCAAACACAACCTCCTGATTGTCAGCCAAATCTATGATCAAGGACATAAGGTTGTCTTCAACACCAAAGATTGTGAAATAACGAACTTTGCCTCAGGGGAACTTGTGGCAAAAGGGGTGAGAACACCAGACAACATTTACATTCTGAACAAGATTCAAGAAAATAAATTATACCTGAGTCAGAAAGATGAAATTTGGTTGTGGCACAAGCGACTTGGACATACACACTTCGAAAATATGATCAATATCAACAAGATCAAAGCTGTACGAGACATCCCAAGGCTGTTCAAACCAAATCAATGAGTATGTGGTCCATGTCAACATGGAAAGCAAACCAGAACCAACCACAAGACAAAGGAGCTCTCTACATCGAAGCCCTTAGATATAATTCATGCTAATGTGTGTGGGCCAACTAGAAATCAGGCACTCCAAGGAGAAGGGTACTTTGTGTTATTTGTTGATGACTATACTAGAATGATGTGGATATATTTTATAAAGTATAAATCTGAAACTTTTGAGTGTTTTAAAAATCTAAAAGCCCTTGTAGAAAATGAAAAGAATTCAAAAATTAAGTGCCTTAGAATAGATAGAGGGGGAGAATTCACATCAAACGAGTTTAGTGAGTTTTGTAATATTCATGGAGTTAAACAGGAATTATCTGCTGCCAGAACACCTCAGCAAAATGGGGTAGTTTAAAGAAGAAACCGTACAGTCCAAGAAATGGCAAGAACAATGTTATTAGCAACGGACTTGCAGCCTAAATTCTGGAGATAAGTAGTAGGGAGAGTTGTCTATACATTGAATCGAACTCAATTAAGGCCAAATTGTGAAAAAAATCCTTATGAATTATGGAAAGGAAGACCTGCTTCAGTGAAGTACTTCAAGATCTTTGGAAGCAAGTGCTTCATAAAAATCAATGATGGCTCACCAGGAAATTTTGATTCTCAGGTTTATGAAGGAATATTTCTCGGATACTCTACACAGAGCAAGGCTTACAAGTGCTACAATTATTGACTAAAGAAGATAGTGGAAATCATTGATGTAAAGGTTGATGAAGATGTTCCAGAAAAGGAAATTGAAGAACATGAAGATGATTTCCTCATTGAAGAAGAAGAACCTAAAGAAGAAGAGGAAAGAGAACCAGCTCATACCCCTTCAGAGATGAAGTATGTCCAAAGATATCATCCAGAAGAGCAGATTATTGGTGACAGAGATGAAGGTGTTTAGACCCGAAGAAGGATAAAAATCACACCCAAGAGAAAATTCATTGCCATTCTATCTATGATAGAACCAAAAACATTTGTCGAAGAAAATAAGGATCCTCATTGGGTAAAATCCATGGAAGAAGAAATGTCCCAAATTTAGAAGACCAAGACATGGGAGCTGATACCTTTTCCAAAGGACAAAAACATAATAGGAACCAAAGGGGTGTTCAAAAATAATGAATGAGGAAGGACAGGTTATCAGAAACAAGGCAAGGCTTGTCTGCAAAGGCTATTCATAAATTGAAGGAATTGACTTTGAAGAGACATTTGCACCAGCAGCCCATATGGAATCTATCAGGATGTTCTTGGCATTTGCTTGCTCAAAAGGATTCAAAATCTATCAAATGGACGTGAAATCAACATTTCTAAATGGGGAACTCAAGGAGGAAGTCTACATGGAGTAGCCAGAAGGGTTTGTCTAACAGTAGGAAAGGACTTAGTTTGTAAGTTGAAAAAGGCTTTATATGGGTTGAAACAAGCTCCTAGAGCTTGGTATGCAAGATTGGATCACTATCTACAAAAACAAGGCTTCAAAAAGGGAGTGGCCGGAACTAATCTCTACATAAAGACATATGAAGGTAAGTTACTAGTTACTCTTGTTTATGTCGATGATCTGATTTTTTCAATGATAGGAGAGTTGTCTCACTTCCTTGGACTTCAAGTATCTCAAACCAAAGTAGGATTGTGTATATTTCAAACCAAGTATCTAAAAGACATGCTCAAAAAATATGGATTGGAGGATTGTGCACCCATGGGAACACCTATGACCACAAATTGCAAATTGAGCAAAGATGATGACTCCCCTCTAGTAGATGCAACTCATTATAGGTCAATGATTGGAGCCCTTCTATACTTAACAACTACAAGACCAGACATAATGCAGGCAGTAGGAATGGTGGGAAGATTTCAATATGCTTCCAAAAAATCCCATTTATTAGCTGTAAAAAGAATTCTCAGATATCTGAAAGGAACTCCTTATTTCGGTCTTTGGTACCCAAAGAGCTCAACACTGACTGTAACTACATACACAGATGCTGATTGGGCTGGAAGTATAGATGATTAGAAAATTACTAGTGGAAATGTGTTCTTCCTAGGAGACCTTTTAGTATCCTGACTCAACAAAAAACAATCATCCATATCATTATCCACAACCGAAGCCGAGTATATTGCTGCAACAGACTGTTGTACTCAAATACTATGGATTAAGGAAGCTCTAAAAGATGTCAACATATGTACAGATCAACTGATTACCATATATTGTGACAACACAAGTGCTATTACTCTCAGCAAAAATCCAGTGATGCACTCAAGGACCAAACACATACCAATAAAGTATCATTTCCTCCACAAGCAAGTAGATGAACAAAACATCGTCCTAGAATATATCAGTACTAAGGAGCAGATATCTGATATTTTCACAAAACCTCTTCCTCGAGAAGCATTCGAACATCTGCATCAAAAGATGGGGGTTATCTCTTTATCATCACTCAAGTTCATTCATAAAGATGTATCAAGACAGGGGGAGTAGTTTGACAGGGGGAGATCGTATGCATTCCTTTGCCATTGATGTCAAAGGGGGAGAGCAGAAGAATATTGCCATCAACAAAAAATGGGGAGATTGTTGGACACAGATTGTCATTATGGAAATATTCAAGGAGAAAATAGAGATATTGGAGGAGCCATGAGGAGCAGACAGAGCCACATATGTATATGTCATATATATATGCCAAAGAAGAGGAGCACACAAAGAAGACAGAGGAAACAGAGAAACAGAGCCACTGTAGAGCCTATATGCATGCATTTAACAACAAACAGAGCCATTGGAGCCACAGAGGAAGCAGACGAAGTTATTGGGAGCCGTCGGGAGCCTTATACGCCACAAACTCATATATCGGAGGCATAAAGTAGACTTCAAACTTTATACATGGGAGCGGTAAGTCATATCGGGTCCGGCACCTCATATCGCATCGACACTTTGGGAGTGGCGTTACAATATGTCTAGTGGACCATTGCGATCGCTGATAGCGATTATTGCATCGACATTTCGGAGTGGAGGTAATACAGTGTTAAGCGGCCTGTAAAACCCATGAATGCATGCTTTTACATTATCGGCGGACAGAAAGTCCATATACATAGGCTTAACACTATTAGGAAGTGGAAAAGGAAGAAAGACTAAGTATAGGAAAATACACTATCGGATCCAGAAAACGGACTTGAAAATATATGCACGGAATTTTTGGGATCCTATCGGGTCCGACATCTCATATCGCATTGGCACGTCAGGATTATATATTGCAAGTGGTTAAGGCCTTGCCACACTAAAACCTCCGATTGCTATAAAGTATGTGGACCCACCACGACAGTGTAATATGACTTAATGCATTATCGCATCTGTCTCAAATCACAAGCCGTAAAGCCTTGCCACATGAAAGCACCAATTGCGATAAGGCTGCAAACACGATGAGAATATTTACTATGGTTTAATACCATATCGCATCCGCCCATCACAATGCTACACAAAGGGTTGTCTGACTACAAGTGCTGATTGCGATAAAGCATGTGGACCTGATTAAACATTATAACATGGCTTAATATAATATCATGTCTAGTGGAAGATCGACCATCAGCCATTGGCGATGCCATGGTCTTGATGTATAAAGGACCTCCAGAAATCTAAAGTGCTGATTGCGATTTCACTATGGACCCGATACAGGAATAGGTGTGATTGTAATATTTCCTCAAGTCTACCTTTTAGTCTGTTTGACTGTTTTTCTCATATTCTCTGTGTAATGGAATTTTTGGCTTGCGCAGGGTGTTTTTAAGCCAAAAGGCTTACAATGGCTATTCTAGTGGTTCAGAAGGTTAAACGTAAGATTAAAGGGGTGAATCATGGAAATTATGATTGCAATTGGGACAAAACATCTCCATTTAATTGAAAGAACTTTGTGTATGCCCACAATCATTGCCAAAAGGAGCACTATTATGGTAAACAGGGAAGGTGTGTTCTTCGTGGATTGTTTGGACCTGTCTAATGAATCTATGTGTCCCTAGAGAGTCAATGAACTTTCACAGTGCAGACCAAGCTGCAATGACCAAGGAGGAAGCCTAAGAGGCGGTGTAAGCAGAAACAAATGGATAGAGGCATGGGAATGAATAAACAAGTAAAAATAGAGAACTGTGGTGGCTGTTGTGGTGGTGAAGAACTAGAGTGTGAGGTAGCAGAAGCAACCGAGGCAGCAGAAGCAGTAGAGGTAGCAGAGGTAGGAGAGTAGGAGTTAAGGAGAACCTCAGCTGAATAGAGATTAGCAGCATACCAGTTTATACCAAGGTTGGGTTAGAGCCCATGAGGTTGGAGCCTCAGAACTGAACAGGACTGAAGTCCTTAGGGGTAGGTGCTCCTAAGTGCAGAACCACTACAAAACAGAGTTGGTGCTCTGGAGGTTGGAGCCTCACTGAAGTCCAAGTTGGAGCTTGGAAACTAATCACAATCAGATATATACTTGTATTGTATTTATTTCATTGCACTGTGTTGTGTTCAATAAAAGCATTAATTCCAGCTGTTGATTTCTATGTTCTATATATATATATATATATATATATATATATATATATATATATATATTCAATTAACAATTAAAAAGAAATACTGATTCACCCCCTCTCAGTATTTCCAACACCATCATGAATGATTAAGCATGTTGCGGAAATTAAAATCCCATGGTATATATATGTATATGTATATGTGTGTGTGTGTGTAAGTGTGTAGAATTTTAGATAAAAATTACCCTGTAAAAACAAAATCAATGTGCCCAAAATTTATTACATTTCCATTCTCAACATATTTCACAGTGTTTCATACAACAAAATAATTAAATGAGAGTTCATTGTGCAGAAGTACTGCCAAGTCATATTACTTATCTGCATGAATGAAGTTTTGCATATGGCTGGGGAAGGACTTCACGTTTTCCTCCCAACCGTAAGCAATCACATTATTCATTCATGTAACTTTCCATCCTCGTGCTAGGTCCATTTTCTAAGAGTTATATTTTTTTTTATAGTATTACAACCATTGATTTGTAGAACGATATCACTTGTAGGTGGTTTATCATCTAGGGATAAGCATGCTGGTCTATCAACCATAATAAGCACCAATTATTTATCAATACTAGTAAGAACTGATGATTCTTATACACGTGGTTTTTAATTTGGAGGCAAGCATGATGGTTTATCAGACATATCAAGCACCAATGATTTGTCAGTGCCTAGAAGAAACCAAATATATTAATTCCACCTCACTCCATGCTCAGGCTTAGCGATATCAGATAAAACTTTGAAATGTGCTACAATAATCTAGTGTGGTGGATGCTCCTGGTGACCTGTTCATTGCACATGTTATTTTTTCCTCAGGAATAATTATTTAATCCTTAAAATACCACCCGTAATTTCAAATGCTCATGTGTATATATTTTCCTAAGATGCCTCCCAAGTGTGGCTAAGAGGGCTTACTATGTCCTTTCATTTCCTTCCTGAACATGTAATCTCTTTGATTCACGAGGAGGCACCCATTTGGAATGGCACTGCCTTTGCATTAATGCCAAGGTCAGATTCAAGTGCTTCCTTTAGTCCTTGGGGGGATTTCCATTAAATTACGTGGTATGGTTATGGTGGTTCATGTCACCCCTATCCCCTCAAACTATGGCTTATGTCCCTTCTCATTGGATTGTAAGAATCAAATAAACACTTAATTAATAATATTATAATTTTTTGTTAATTAATAATTATAACACTAAAATTTAATTAATTATATTTAATTAAAGCACTAATCCAAAATTAATTTATTTCAACGATGAATATATGTCTATTTACCTTGGCATTAATTAGAGTGTTGAAAAATGATTATCATTAAACAAATTATTCACACAACTGGGTACCATGATTGAAGAAGAACAAATTTCACCAAAAATGGTTTTTATTATATTAAAATGAAATTTATGGTAGCAATAAGATATTCAGTTGAGATTCTTATCTACACACAAATGTTTATAAGGATCATAATTAATGCAAGGGTGTTATAAACCTCACCTCCTTTAAGGAACATTGTCTTCGTTGTTCTTACAAAACTGGAAAAGATAAGAAAACAAAAGTTGAGCTTTATAGAAATATATGTTTTACATCCATTAAATATTAAACAAAAATGGTATAATGTTTTCATGTGGTCTGCATGCTCCCAATTTGTCTCATTGGGTCCAAATTGCTATATCACTCAGTTACAAAGCAAGGTATGCCTCTGGTCTAGTATACACATAGATTCATGCTAGAACTCCCCCTCGGGCTCCACTTGTATCACAAACCAATCAATCACATGATTAGAATCACACACATGTTTTTTCAATAAGGATATGTGGTACACATCACATGCCTTTATGGCATGCGACAAGGCTAGTCTATAGGTCAATGGTCCCACTCACTCCAAAATATGAAATTTTCTGCAAAACTTCGGTGCCAATTTAGCACAATTACCCACTTTTAGTGAGCTTATCCTTAGTTCAATTTGGAGATACATGTGATCTCTCGCTTGAAATTCCCTGTGTTTTTTCTTGGTCTGCATATCTATTTTGTCTGTCTCGTGCTGCCTTCAACCTCTGCCCGATACTAATAACTACATGTTCCATCTCTTTTAGCATATTGGGTCTGAGATTTCCCTATTCACTAGGTCATTATAGTGAACCAGTGTATTACAATTCTACCATACAAAGCTTCGAAGGGGCTTATATTTGATTATTTCTGATAGCCATTTCTATATGAAAATTAAACTATATTCAAATTCAAATATTGCTACAAGTAAATTCAACCAAGGGAAGAAATCCTTCCCACTTATTTGGATGGTTCATAATATACATCAACATGTCCTCCAATACCTTGTTCGCTTTCTCATTTTTCCCATCCATTTGAGCATGGTATGTTGTATTGAACGCCAACTGAGTTCCAAAACTAGAGAATAATTATTTTTAAAAGTTTGATGTGAATTTGACATGGAAATTTTGTTGATCTAGATTGTCATTAATGTCAATATGGCAATATTATAGGATACTAAATGATGATCGGAAGTCATAGGAGCTATTAGAGCAGAGAATATCAGAGCAGAGAAGAGCTATTGGAGCAGTATCGAAAGTTATAGGGGGTAGGAGTGAAGAGAAGCCATAGGAGCGACAAGCCAAGACAAAGAAGATCTATCGCATGTGCCAAGAGTAAGAACCATATCAGAGATATCGCATGAAATATCAGAAGGAGAAAAGAGGAACACGCAGCGAGGAAAGAGCCAAAATGAGGAACACATCATCGAAGGAAGAGTGAAGAGTGTACATAGTCATCGGAGCAAGTAAAGAAGAAAACAAAGAGCACAGCTATTGGAAGAGCGGGGGTAGGAGTGTATGTGGCTGAAGGCCCATCCTAGCCATCGATCTCATTTTCAACGCTTACGTCATAGTCAATGGTGGGGGTTAAGCCTGTTGTTAACCCGTGTGCTAGTTGAAGACCCGCATGTTGTAGATTTGATGACCTCGTATATCCAATGGATATCAGGTCACAAAATGATCAGATGTTAATCTCAAGAACGGAACTGAACTTTTATAGATCAAGGATTTATAATCCTTATCAGCTCTGTAGAGTTGGTTAAGTGTCATGCAAGTTCCTCGGCTGATATCATTATTAACCATTGGATCCAGTGTGCCTTGATCAAACGGTGGAGGATCGACAATTGGGTTTGTTGATTGGGTGGATCAATGACCGTCAGATTAAATATGAGATCAACAGTGGAGAATTAATCCAATAAGAATTGGGACTAAGTGGACTCGATTGAGTTATCAGAAGAAGCTTATTTGAATATCACATCCATTGCATATCTCTAGTCTTAAAGAAATGTAACGATGGTAAAGCACGATTGCAATTAAGGTGATGATGTGGTAGGTGGGACCACCCATTATATGTTTTTAACTATGTTGATATATGAAGATCAATGATGTTGATATCAAAGGAGAGAGTATGTTATGGGCACGACTTGTAAAAGACCTCTGGAAGTTGCCATTGCGATTAAAGGAAGGACGTGGCACATAGGATCTTCAATTTCTGTAATTCAGCCTCTCTTCCGAATGAACACATCCTTTGAGTATTGGTGAATTCGAAGAGATAGAGGAAGTTGAAGAGTGAGCGCAGAGGAAGCTAAAAGATCAAGTGAGCGAAAAAGAAGCCATAGGTCAGGGATATCAGGAATATATAACATAGAACAAGGAAAGCTTATGGGTTGGTGAAACTGTAAGAAACATAGGAAGCCGAAGGTCTAGAAGAAGTGGAAGAAGCAGGAGGACATAAGCAAGTCATAGGTCCAGCAGGGTTGGGAGCAGAGAATTACTACCAAACAGATCCAAACAGTTTACAGTAGATGGTTGGAGCCTTAGAACTGGAAGGATTGGTGCCCTGGGAGTTGATGCTCCTAAATCCAAGGTTGGTGCCTTGACAATACAGGGTTGGTTCTTTGGAGGTTGGAGCCTCACAAAAGGTCCAAGTTGGTGCTTGGAAACTGGTTGAAGCTATATATACATTGTACTTGATTTATTGCAAAGATTATATTAATAAAAGCATTCATTACTGTTATTTATTTATGTGTTCTAAATATAAATGATTTAACAAAAAAATTTAGCAATTGAAAAGAAATATTGATTCACCCCTCTTAGTATTTCCAACAATTGGTATCAGAGCTAGGCTTCTTCATATCAGCCTAACAGCTTGAAGAAGGATTCTTGTTCATGATGAGAAATCAAGAAGCGTCAGGAAGACCTCCTCTGTTCGATGGCATAAATTTTGGTTTTTGGAAAAAGATAATGTCCTACTACTGAATGTCCCTTGGACCTGAAGTTTGGCATTCGGTTTTAAATGAGTACATAGCTCCTTCGATTCTTCAAACAGATCAAGATGAAAGGAAAGCCTACATTGCAAATGAAAAAGCCTTAAACTCCATCACTAGTGGAATCAATGATTCTAAATTTACAAAAGTCATGAATTGTAACTCGGCCAAAGAAGTATGGGATAAGATAATTAGCTTATACGATGGGGAATCCAAAGTTAAGAAGGCTAAGCTTCAAAATCATAGAAGGAAATTTGAAAGTCTGAAAATGGATGATGAAGAAGATATTGCTTCAAGTAGCTGAAGTAGTCAACTCTCTTAAAGGATTGGAAGAAAACATTGAAGAAAGCACTATTGTCCAAAAGGTCTTAAGATCTCTCCCATACAGCTTTGACTCCAAAGTAAGTGCTATAGAAGAAATGATGGATCTAGATACTCTCAAGATGGATGAACTTCATGGAATCCTCATTGCCTATGAGATGAGAAAAGGATGCCCAAGTTCCAAAGATGCAACATTCAAGGCCTCAAAATCAAAAAAGGGGAAAGAATGTAATGCCAGTAGTGATCACTCTGATGTTGAATCCGAATTGGCGAAATTTGTACGAAGACTAAAGAAAGGATCTAAGCTAAAAGGTAAGTACCCTCTTATTTGTTTCAAATGTGGAAAAATAGGTCATTATGGTGCAAAATGTCCCCATAAGCATGATAGTGATGGGGAGGAAAATTCTAAAAGAATGGTATACAAAAAGAAAGCGTTCAATAAGAAGAATTTTTTCTCTAAGAAAGATGAGTCTGATAAAGATGAATTTGTAGTCATAAAAAAGAAATCAACTAATCAGGTCCCTCACCACAAAGGAGGTAATGAAGAATCAAATGAAGAAAATGACCATGCTGGAAGCCAAGAAGTATTATTCATGGCATTCACAAATGATGATGATTCAGGGCTAGAAGGAAATGTAGATGAATTGTTAATAAGTGCCATTGAAGAAAATGAGAAATTATGAAATAAAATCATCTCTCTCAAGGTAGAAAACGAGGAAACAAAAATAAGGGAAGACCTCTTGAAAAATAAGCTAAAAGAAAAAGAAGAAGTTTGTGAAGAATGTGAAGCCGAAATAGTATCTCTGAGGAAGGAACTGGAGCAAGTCAAAAGGAGTTGGGAAAGCTCTCAAATTCTTGACACTATCCTAAATAATCAAAAACCTCAACATGACAAATATGGGATAGGTTTTAAAGGAGAATCATCAAGTACTAAGAATAATGCAAAAAGCTATGCCGACGTACTTTCCAGCAACACAAAAGAAGAAAGATTATTTCATCAAAGGCCCATCTCAAATCCAAAGAATGAAGAGAGAGTAACTCCAAGGAAGAATGTTGATTCAAATCATGGCTATTACAATAGGTACAAAACATTATTTCATCAAAGGCCCATCTCAAATCCAAAGAATGAAGAGAGAGTAACTCCAAGGAAGAATGTTGATTCAAATCATGGCTATTACAACAGGTACAAAACTATCCTTTTTGGGCATTGTTTTTATTGTAAAAATTTTGGTCATCAAGCTAGAGGTTGCATGGCTCGTAAGAATGAAACACCAAAATTGAAGGATCAAACAAACAAACTATATGGTCCCAAAGGGCAAGGATAAATAACGACCTACAACTCTTTTGATCCCTTGGCCAAATATGATCAAATGTGCTCATTATGTAATGATAATGGACACAATGAACAAAATTTCCCCCTCAAAAGAAGAAAAGCAAAAAATGAGAATCCCAACACGGATAAATGTGGCCTAGATTTATGTGCTCACAGTGATGAAAATTATTGGTTTGTGGATAGTGGGTGCTCCAGAAACATGACAGGGGACAAAAGGAAGTTTGTCTCATTGAACAAAAAGGAAGGAAATGTATCCTTTGGAAGTGGATCTGCCAAAATTGTTGGAAAATGAATTGTTACCTTTCTTAATGGAAAAGGAAAGGTGCAAAATGCTTTGCTAGTAAATGGGCTCAAACACAATCTCCCAAGTGTTAGCCAAATCTGTGATCAAGGACATAATGTTGTCTTTAGCACTAACTATTGTGAAATAAGGAACTCTTCCTCAGAGGAACTTGTGGTGAAAGGGGTTAGAACACTAGACAACATCTACATTCTAAAAAAAATTCAAGAAGATAAATGTTACTTAAGTCAAACATATGAAAGTTGGTTGTGGTACAAGTGACTTGGACATACAAGCTTCGAAAACTTGATCAATATCGGAAAGATTAATGCAGTACGAGACATCCCAAAGTTAAAGTCAAATCAAGGATTATGTGGTCCATGTCAACATGGAAAGCAAACTAGAACCAGCCACAAGATCAAGGAGTTTTCTACATCAAAGCCTTTGGAGATCATCCATGGTGACTTATGTGGACCAACTAGAACTTTGACACTCCAAGGAGAAAGGTACTTTGCTTTATTTGTTGATGACTATACTAGAATGATGTGGGTATATTTCATAAAATATAAATCCGAAGCATTTGAGTGTTTTAATAATATTAAAGTTCTTGTAGAAAATGAAAAGGACTCTAAGATTAAATGTCTTAGAACATATAGAGGGGGAGAATTCACATCAAAAGAATTTGATGAATTCTATCAAGTACATGGAATCAAAAGAGAACTCTCTGCTGCCGGAACACCCAAGCAAAATGGGGTAGTTGAAAGAAGAAACCAACCAATTCAAGAAATGGCAAGAACAATGTTAATAGCAGCTGACTTGTAGCCAAAATTCTGGAGAGAAGTAGTCAGAACAACTGTCTACACCTTGAATCGAACTCAACTAAGACCAAATAATGAGAAGACTTCTTATGAATTATGGAAAGGAAGACCTTCTTCAGTAAAATACTTCAAGATTTTAGGAAGCAAGTGCTTCATAAAAATCAATGATGGCTCACCAGGAAAATTTGATTCTTAGGTTAACGAAGGGATATTCCTTGGATATTCTACAAGGAGCAAAGCCTACAAGTGCTACAATAATCAACTACAGAAAATAGTGGAAATCATTGATGTGAAGATTGATGAAGACCTTATGGAAAAAGAAATTAAAGAACATGAAGTTGACCCTCTCATTGAAGAAGAACCTGAAAAAGAAGAAAAATATCAAGAAAAACACAAGGAAAGAGAACCATCTCAAACCCCTTCAAAGATGAAGTTTCTCCAAAAACCTCACCTAGAAGAGCAGATTATTGGCAATATAGATGAAGGGATGCAAACCCGAAGAAGGATGACAAGTACACCAAAGAAAAATGATGTTGCTCTTCTATCCATGACAGAACCAGAAACATTTACTCAAGCAAGGATCCTCATTGGGTAAAAGCCATGGAAGAAGAAATGTCTCAAATCGAGAAGAATGAGACATGGGAGCTGGTACCTTATCCAAAGGACAAAAATATAATTGGAACGAAGTGGGTGTTCAAACACAAAATGAATGAAGATGGACAAATCATCAGAAATAAGGCAAGGCTTGTTTGTAAAGGCTATTCACAAATTGAAGGAATTGACTTTGAAGAAACCTTTGCACCAATAGCTCATGTGGAAGTTATCAGGATGTTCTTGGAATTTTCTTGCTCAAAAGGATTTAAAATCTATCAAATGGACGTAAAGTCATCATTTCTGAATGGGGAAATCAAGGAAGAAGTCTATATGGAGCAACCAGAAGGGTTTAATCTAGTAGAAGGAAAAGACTTTGTTTGTAAGTTGAGAAAGGCATTATATGGGTTGAAACAAGCTCCTAGAGCTTGGTACGCAAGATTGGATCACTATCTACAACAAAAAGGTTTCAATAAGGGGGTGGCAAGAAGTAATCTCTACATAAATATGGATGAGGATAAGTTACTAGTCACACTTGTCTATGTTGATGATCTGATTTTTGCTAGTAATAATGATGAGATGAGCCATGAATTTGCCCAAAATATGTCAAAAGAGTTCGAGATGTCGATGATAGGAGAGTTATCTTACTTCCTTGGACTACAAGTATCTCAAACCACGGTAGGCATATTCATATCTCAAGCCAAATATCTTAAAGACATGCTTAAAAGATATGGAATGGAAGATTGTGCACCCATGAGCACACTTATGACCACAAATTGCAAATTAAGCAAAGATGATGACTCCCCTCTGGTAGATGCAACTCATTACAGGTCAACTATTGGAGCCCTTCTATACTTAAATTCTACGAGACCCAACATTATGCAAGCAGTAGGAATAGTGGGAAGATTTCAATCAGCTCCTAAACAATCCCATTTGTTGGATGTAAAATGAATTGTCAGATACTTGAATGGAACTCCTGATTTTGGTCTTTGATACCCTAAGAGCTCAACTCTTATTGTGACTGCATACACCGATGTTGATTGGGCTGGAAGTTGTTAGCACCTAAATCTGCCTTAGGTTGAAGGAAGGAAAAATTTAGGGTAACCACAAACCGATCACAGTTTGGTAGCTAGCCCTACCAGAACAGGAGAGGACTCTATCCGGGTCACGCTCAGTGAAGAATAAATAAATAGGGTCTGAGAATGACTTAAAATGGATACTGATTTTAGGCTAGATAAATAAATATGAAAGAGGTATTTTGATGAATGATGGAGTTTTTTGGGATGTATGGGAACAAGGAACAACACGAACAGAGAATTTAACTCAAAGACGCAGATTATTTCGTGTGGCAAGGCAGGCCGAAAGTCTAGCAATTAAATTTGAAATAACATGAAATGGAGAGACTGTTTAAGAGGGTGAAGAGGGCATAAATACATGAATCCTTTTCAACAGAAGAGATTATAGAACATGAAAACTTTCCCAAGTTAGAGCAGTAAACTGAATTCTACCTTTTCTTACTTAGAAGATTTCACTAGATATGAATATGAATGAGCTGTGAAACATAACGACATACATATGAAACATAAGAAAATACATTTGCTAAACTCACGCCACAGGAATCTCAAGAACCAGAGCTGCAATCTTTCATTAATTCTCTGTCAAAATGTACAGTGAGTAACTGAGTTTCTCTCCCACTGCTTCCCAGAAACTCCAACCAACTCTTTACAAAGGATTTTTGATACAATAAATAGACTTTGCTATGAGAGAGTTGATCGACCTAGGAAATGAAAAGCCAACCATCAACGTTACATTCAGTTTCTATAATGACCAATTAAAACAAAGTAAACATGAGCGCAGATCTTCTGAGTGACTGCTCGCCTTCCTTTTGCCACTTGCATAGAAGCTGACCTTTGATGAAAATGTTTTTAAACTTTGCCTTTGATACCAGGATAAATGTATTTTTAATGAACGAGCACACTTGGAGAAAATTGCAAATCGACATCTCGCGGAGCGGAAGTGATTTTGGCCTTTGGGTCTCTGTGCGCCGCGCCAAAAGATGTATGCGTCACACCCAGTGCGCCGTGCTACTCCGCCTGTGCGCCGTGCCTGTCAAGACACCTTCAAACTCACCCAAAACGTGCGCTGGCTCACCAAACTCCTTTGAAATGATTTCCCTCCGACCTTGGCATGTAAAATAACTTTGGTTCTTATGAGAAAATCTATATAAGGACATGGAGTCATGGGTTTGATTTTTGTTTCTTCAAAACCCACTTCGCAATGTTTCATTTTGGCACTTCTTCCACAACTTAATACAACTCTGTATTTCAACTTCTCTTTTTGGATTTTTGACTAAAATGATGAAATTTTTGGCAATTTTTTGCAGGAGCAGCTGTCATGTCATTTGGAAAAGGATGACCAAAACCAGATTTTCAAGTGCTTCATGTTGGAGAACTTTACATATTTATCATAAACATTAATTTGACGATTTCCTTTTCAAAACAGAGTTTTGAAGAGGAATCACCCTTGAGCATCATGGATGATGAAAATATGGAGATGAAACTTGTTGAACCTCCCTCTGTCTTGCTGGCATGTTTGGGTACTTTGAAAACACGACTTATGAAACCATAGACCTATGGCTGATATGATTTTTTTCCCATTAAAATACCAAATATTGATTGTCATTTAATGAACTTTGATGAACAGAGCTGAGCCAGCAGGTACAAAGCATGAGGGGTAATGACTGGCAAGACCCTTCCATCCGATTTATGGCATGCCCCTAGCGAAATGCAGCTGAGTGAATGGAGTGAGACACCTAAAAATGAAATGCACAAAGAGTTTTGATCCGGATGGAGGACTGACAAGACCGACTCTAACATTGGCTCCAATGGGGATGGTAGCTCCTTGGAGGTGCCAAGAATGGCAAATCTCTAGAGGAGATAGACATTGCCTTCGTCCATTGGGCTATGGAGTCATCATTTTGACAAACGACACGAAACTCTCAACTCATTTATTAACATGAAACTTGACTCAAACTGACTCAAATTTTAACTTAAAATGACTCAAAGACTGACTTGATGAACTCAACTAAAACAGAAATAAAATGGTATTTACAATGACAATGGAAACAGTAGAAAACTTTTCAGAGATGGTACTGCTTGAGCAGCCGACCATTGTTCGGCCCTCTCAGGCAATCTTCCCCGTTCATTTCCTTTAGAAGAAAGGTGTTTTGCCCCCGATATGCTGCAATCTTGAAGGGACCTTTCCAGAGATTCTCGAATTTACCGTGCTTACCCTTCTCCTCATTCCTTGCATCCCACTTCAGCACCACATCATCCAACTGAAATTTGTCTGCCTTTGCTTTTCTGTCATAAATTTTCTTAATGTTCTCCTGCAGCTTGGATGTCTTTTGGAAAACTTCTTCTCTGGTCTGCTGCAAATGGATCACTTGATTCAATCTTCTCATCATAGGATCGTCTTCACTGTCGGCTTCGTGAAGAAGTTTGACTACCGGGGTTGCGAGAGAGGTAGGAAAAAATGTGTCAACTCCGTACACAAGCTCGAAGGGGGACATACCAATGGATTTCTTTTGACTAACCCGATCTGCCCAAAGTGCATTGACCAACTTCTTATGCCAGCTCTGCTTGTTGATTTCCAGCAACTTCTTAATGATGTTGACTAAAGATTTGTTAGAAGACTCCGCCAATCCATTGCCTTGCAGATGATAGGCAGTTGAGTGACCCAAAATGATGTGGTATTTATGACAAAACTCTACCATCCTTTTTGATTTGAAAGCTGATGCGCTATAAGTGATTAACTTATTCGGGCAACCAAAGCGAGACAAGATTTTATTTTCAAGGAATGAAATAATTACTGCATCTGTAGCTTGTCTGGTGGGAATTGCTTCGATCCATTTCGTGAAGTAATCTGTTGCCGTGAGAATCCACCGATGCTGATCGGAAGAAGCGGGATGAATTTCACCAATGAAATCCAACCCCCATTGCTAAAAGGGAGCACTCACCTCAATGGGCTTAAGCGGAAAAGGCTGTAATTTATGCTTTCCTTCAAAAATCTGGCATTTATGACAGCTCTTGACAACCTTATATACATCAGCAAACAATGTCGGCCAATAGTATCCTGCTCTCAGAACTTTATTTGCTGTTGTTTTCCAAAAAAGGTGACCACCACAATCTCCTTCGTGGAAATCCTCCATGACCTGCTTTGCTTCTTCTTCCACTAAACAATTAAAAAGAACGCCACCGGGATCTTTCCAATAAAGTGCAGAATTTAGAATGCAAAACTTGGCAGCCTTTAATTTGAGAGTTTTAGCTTTGTTTCTAGTCATGCCGGGTGGTGGTGACAAATTTTGAAGCACATATATGATATCTGAATACCATGGAGAATGAACAAACATTTCAGATACCTGAATTGACGAACCTTCCTCATTCTCATCAGACATAGCAGCGATCAGATTTATGTCTAAAGCGTGCAAGTTTGATTCGGCCATTAACTTTGTCAATTCCTGTCCTTTAACAAGCTTTGTGGGCTTTATTTTCACATCATATTCCAACAAAGCTGCAATCCACTTGCCTCATCTTCCTTCTGGATCTGTTTGCACTAAAACATCTTTGACAACAGCGTTAGGAACATAAGCCAAAATATGAGAATGAAGAATGTATACCTGAAAATATTTCAATGCTTTTACGAGTGCGAGGGCTTGCTTCTCAATGATGTTGTACTTTAAGGCTGCATCTCTTATAGCTCGGCTGAAGAAAGCAATGGGTCTTTCATGATCATCTCTTTTCTGCATCAACACGGCTGCCATAGTATGCTTCGAAGCGAATGAAAACAATATAAAATATTGAGTGTATTCCAGGCTGATTAGAACTGGAGCTAAAGAAAGAGCCAATTTGACTAAATTGAACGATTTTACAGCCTCTTCCTTCCACTTCACTTGGTTTTCCTTCTTAAGCATGTTTGTAATCTCTCTTAGGTGTTCAGCAAGATTAGGTACGAAGCGGCGTAAAAAATTCATTTTACCATTTAAAGATTGAATCTCCTTCTTATTCCGGGGCAGAACGATTTGCTGAATAGCTTGTACACGTGCTGGATCAATACGAATGCCATATTTTGAGATAATGTGCCCAAGTAGTTTTCCCTCCTCCATGCCAAACAAGCTCTTTTTCAGATTCAGCGATAGACCATATTTTCTGCACTTTTGAAAGACAGTTTTCAGATGATACATGTGTTCTTCATCATATTTGGAAAACACCGTCAGATCATCAAGGTATACAACCAAAAAGACATCCTTCTCATTTGCGAAAGCCAAGTCCATTGCCCGCTGAAAGGTGGCACCCGCGTTCTTCAAACCAAAAGGCATTTTAGCGTAATGAAAAGTTCCCCACGGAGTGGTGAATGCTGTCTTGTCTCGGTCATCTTCATGGATAGAAATTTGGTTATATCCAGAATAACCATCAAGTAGTGACATACGAGATGCTCCAACTACTCGCTGAAGTATATGATCCATTTTGGGCAGTGGATAGTTATCTTTAAATGAAACTTTATTGAGATTCCTAAAATCAATGCATAAGCAAATCTCACCTGTCTTCTTCCGTACGGGCACCAAATTAGAGATCCAGTCCGAAAATCTGATGGGAACAATGATTCCTGATTTGCACCATACCCAAAAACTCCCAATTTTTCAAAGAACCATACCCAAAAACCAATGCAGTGTCATCTGATCTCAATTATTAGTAATCGCCAGTTTAATTATTTTTTTTCTCCCCTGATGCACGAAACAAACACAAGACCACAAATCTTCAAGAAAACAATGGCTCAAACATTTACTACATCGAGAACAATGGTAAAAGGTGCGGCCATTATTTATATTGGTATGAAAAGCATTCAAACGGCAATGTAATGGAGGATCCAAAGCTTTTCTTTTAATTTTGATCAATTAAACGTTCATACAACCTTTTTAAAAACTTTAAGTAGTTCATGCAACTTTTTTGAAACTATGTTTTGTATAGAAGAGAAATGACCATCAAACAACCATTATCTTGTTGTATAAGTAAATATATCATGATTGGCCAACCGTTCAATTATAAAGACTATGATTGCTTATAGAAGTCATGGAGCGTCGTTAATTACATATAGAAAGAAATGAATTCAACAATGGGGCCTTTAGTTTATTAATAACATTTTTCAGTAATTTAATAGGTTGTATAGATGAATTTTAATGATTTAAATTTTCAACTACTTTAACTCGCATGACTATTTGAGCTACTTTAACTGGCATGACTATTTGAGCATGATTCTGATTGAAATCACGTTTTTATAATAAATAGTGATATTTACAAGTCATTTTGAATATTTTTTTAAGACCAATAATTAAATATTTATTAAACTCTTTTAGTTAGCTTAGTTATATATTTATTAAATTTTTTAGTTGGCATAGTTTAAGTGTTTAATGTTGCACAATAAAATGGTAAAATTTTATACATCATGTTATTTTAATTAAATAAGTTTTACCTAGCAGCATACATTTATTACTAAATGTGTTATGCAAATAATGTTATAATGGTAGGTAATCTAAACTTTGTAGTAGAAGTATTTAAAATCTACTGGAGACCCAAATTAACTATCATGATTTATTATCATTTTTTAAGAGAACAAAAGATTTTGGTCTATTGAATGCAAAGGCAATGAAGGCATTCTTTGCCTAGAGAGGTTTAAGGTTGAGTGAACTCAAAATAGCCAAAAAAGTTGAATATAATTTTTAGGAATGAAGTTATTGTTTTTATATTAAGGGTTGCGGGTTGGTGTGTGTGTGGACTTTGGTGGCATGGTTAATTTGATCACCAACAAGTGCTCTAGAAGATTGGAACACATAGTAGGAAACTATTTAAATTCAATCTGACTACTAAATGACTATATAGATATCATAAAATATAATTGGCCTACTAGAAACCTCTTGCAAAAAGGTGACCTGTTAAAATTTGCAAGACATTGA
This sequence comes from Pinus tabuliformis, assembly GCA_031772625.1. NCBI lineage: Eukaryota > Viridiplantae > Streptophyta > Pinopsida > Pinales > Pinaceae > Pinus > Pinus tabuliformis. The sequence continues at coordinate 672,657,110 of CM062817.1, forward strand.
CCTGTTAAAATTCCCTCACGGGAAAGCCAAAAAAATGAAAATAATCATAGAACCTAATTGGACTTGTAATATTTATTCATTCCACCAACAATCTAGAAAGGACAAAATAATGCTTTTTGATTTAGACACATCAAAATAAAATTGGGTATGAGCAAGAATTAACAGAAAATTTGGAAGCTTTGTTTCGTCAAGTTGTAGTTGGTTTCGATGATCAAGTTTTTGAATGATAACGAAAATAATCATATACTTAAAGTAGAGCCTTGTGATTCCTAAAGAAGATGAAAACACACTAAGTATTTTCATCATTTTGTAAATCATAGAAAGAATGTTAACGCAACTTGGAAAATGTTAAGATACCATGGTGTAGAAGTTAGAGTATTTTTTGATTCGGGTTTTTTGGAACTAAAACATATACCTGGAGAGGATAACAAGGTTTCTATTATTGAGGTTATCAAAATTATTTCTTATTTATTAGTTTTATGGAGCACAAGGAAACTAGAATATTTTAGAATAACTATAAAAATATGAGATTTGAGGTGATGAAGAAGTCTCAGTTATGAGTGTAACAACACTTTTTCATGACAACCCATGTATTTTAGCATGACTATGTGAACTATGGATGTATACAAAATCTATGTGGAAATAAAGTGATGACCAGCTGAAGGGAGGAGCATACATATCCAAAGCTCTTAGAGGGAAGGCATGTCATACACTGTTGCGTGCCTGTTGAGGGCCTCTTGCATGCTAGTTGGTTCTCCTATGGCATGCCATGGGTAGGCCCATGCCAATATCTCTTAATTGTCATGACTACCCACCTAACCATAAAATTCCTTGCGCTAACAACATTGAAGTCAAATTGGGCAGCCTGAGTGGAGGACGATCTCCCATACTGTCCCATTTTCTTGTGGAATGTGGCAAAGAAAGAAAGGAGTTTGTGAACCAAAAATGTTAGAGGTGCAAAGGGAGAGAGTATTCTTGTAGTTCCGTGGAGAGAGAGTGTTAGGTCCCTATACTACTAGTGTAACCCCTTATTGTTATTAGTACAATCCCCTTATTATATTTTTGTGCCCATGTATTCCCCATATTGTTATTATTGTGCCCCATAGAAGCCCACTATTGTTATTATTGTGCCCTTACATTATTATTGTTATGTCGGCTCTCATTATATTATGACCCCTTAGACTCCTATATATAGAAAGGAGGTCTTGCCATTTGTATCATCTAAGAATTGTTCATTTGTGTAATGTAAAGGTGGTTTCCCCCTTGAAGAGGCTTATTTCTAAGGTGTTGATCTATCTTTTTTATCTTTTTGTGAGCTGGTTTCATAACATTTGGTATTAGAGCTTTGGATTCTAGGGTTTCGTTGCTCCAAATAGGTCATGGTGGCATTGTTACTATAACATCTTTTCTATGATGTTTCAGAAGCTAAAAGAAAACATTTGAGATGAAATTGTGCTGAACCTGGGGTCCAAATTTCAGTTCTTGTCTCGCTATATTTTAGGATATATGATCTGAGGAAGTTAGGGTTTTTGCAAGCTCCATAATTTCATCTAAAACAGGTCATTATGGAATGTTCGCTATAACGTTTTTGCTATGAAGTTTCAAAACCTAAACAAAAAACCCTTTTGAGAAGGAATCGGTCTAAATCTCGGGTCCGAATTTCAGATCTTGTCTCGTTATATTTTCGGATATATGATCTGAGGAATTTAGGGCATTTGCAGACTCTCGAATTAAATCCTAAATAGGCGACCTTGGGAAAATCCCCATAACTTTCTCTCTGAGCATTAGATTGAAATTTCGAAAGAAGTTACAGAAAGAGGACGGATTGTATTTTTTGGGTATAATTTTCAGAACCTAAGGTTGAAATAGTGACACGTGACGTCTTACAAGTTCACTCTACTGAACTAGTCTATAATAAGGTCATCATGGGAGATTGGGAATAAATCTTCCTTCAGGAATCCAATTGTGATCAGACTTGCAGAGTCAGAAAGAGGACTCAGAGAGATATTGCAGACCAAAATTTCAGAACTTAAAGATCGGAAAGTACAGAGTTACAGTTATTTCAAGATCGAGCTCCTAAAATCAAGAAAAAATGAGATGAGAAAGTTTATGGCAAGGATCTGGTAAATTAGACACTACAGATGGAGAAATATTTTGATCTACATGGTGTCCCACTGTTACAAGAGTTACTTGTTGCATCTAATTATTTAGAATTGAATCAATTTTTATGGTATAAAGGGCTTTGTTATCGTAAACCACTTGTCACGTGGTCGATTTTCATGAAGGAAATGATAGCACATTATGAGGATACAAAGAGAAACACCTTCTTTAGCTAATTTATAAATCTCAAACAAAAGGTTTCAATGGAAGAGCACATTGAGGACTTCAAAAAATTGAATATAAAGGTAAATGATATTCCAGAGAAGAAAATGGTTGATGTCTTCATAGGGAATTTAAAGGATAACATTCAACACGATGTTCGTATTTGGGAACTTGATTCATTGGAGAAGGCATTTAGGTTGGAAAGAAAAATTGAAAGCGAAATTATGGAAACAAGGAATCCCACCAGTGACGATTATAATTATGGATTTTTTTTCTCCTAGCCTTCCACAACCTACAAGGTTTACACCACAACAATTGGAAGAAAAAAAGAGAAAAAGTGCTTTATTACAATTGTGATAGAAAATACACTAAAGGTCATAAGTGTGTTGAGAAGAAATTATTTTACATAAATTATGAAGAGGAGGAAGAAAAGGATAAAGAAACATCAGAAGAAGAGGATATACACTAGGAACCCACCCTAGACAAAGAAGAAATGAATCCAACCATATCTTGTAAAACGTTGGAAAGAATTACCACTCCTCAAACTCTCAAGATAGAATGACATATCAAGAAGAAAAGGGTTCAAGAAGTGAAAGATCACATCGAGAAAGAAGAAATGAATCCGACCATATCTTGTAATGCATTAGCCAGAATTACCACTCCTCAAACTGTCAATATACAAGGACATATCAAGAAGAAAAATGTTCAAGAAGTGAAAGATCACATTGATCAACAAGAAATGAATCCGACCATATCTTGTAATGCATTGGAAGAAATTACCACTCCTCAAATTATCAAGATAGAAGGACATATCAAGAAGAAAAAGGTAATAGTGTTGATTGATTCAAGCAGTACCCATAGTTTTATTCATTGTAAGATAGCCAAGGAATTGAATTGCTTCCTATATCCAGCACCAGAGTGTCAAGTGATGGTTGCAAGTAGGGGAACCATAAATTGTTCTGGAAAGTGCCATAATATCAAGCTATCCATGGGAGAATATGTATTGCATAGCCCAATGCTTTCCATTTCAATGGTGGTGCTGATGTTTTACTAGGAGTCCAATGGCTACAATCTTTGGGTACGATAGCTTTTAATTTTCAAGAACTTTTCTTGAAATTTTTTTGGGAAGGAAAGGAATTTGAATTGAGGGGTATCGAATGGAAACCAGGAAAGATAATCAACTCTAACAGCATGACAAAGCTTCTAAATAAATAACAACGGGCATAATTTCGCAATTATGTTCACTAGAGGATCCCGCATCGAAATCATGTATTTCTCCATATCTCCAAAACGTTTTGGACAATCATTCCAAGGTATTTGAGACTTCCAAAGGCCTCCCACCTATTCGTGATCATGATCACGCTATTCATTTGATTCCAGGAAGTGTTCCTCCAAACATCAGGCCTTAAAGATACCCATATGCCCAAAGGAGTGGGAACTCATTCAAAAGTTGCAGAAGATCCCAGTTCAAACAGTATTGCGAGAACCTGACAAGGAAAGAAAAATCATATTGAAACCTGAAGCAATCACAGAACCGAGAAAATGACAACTACAAAATAGATCAATTTCAGAGTATCTCATTAAGTGGAAGAACTTACCCGGTGAAGATTCTGCATGGGAGGACAAGAATTTATACAGAAGCATCAAGAACTACTCAAGCGTTGAGGACAACACTTTTTAAAGTAGAGGGGCATGTTAGGTCCCTATACTACAATGTAACCGCTTATTGTTATTAGTACAATCCCCTTATTATATGGTTGTGCCCATGTAGTCCCCATATTGTTATTATTGTGCCCCATAGAATCCCACTATTGTTATTATTATGCCCTTACATTATTATTGTTATGTCAGCTCTGATTATATTATGACCCCTTAGACTCCTATATATCGAAAGGGGGTCTTGTCATTTGCATCATCTAAGAATTGTTCATTTGTGTAATGTAAAGGAGGTTTCCCCCTCGAAGAGGCTTATTTCAAAGCCATTGATATATCTTTTCTATCGTTTTGTGAGCTGGTTTCATAACAGGGACAATGATCAAAGTGTGAAAAAGAGACACAAAACAATTGACTTAGAAGCTTACTATGCAGAGAACACACAAAGAACCAAAAATCTATGAAACAAGGGATTTTTGGCTAAAGACACAAGAGATGAACTCTACTTTTAAGCTACCAGTGTGAGGGAATAGGAGTGAAGATGGTTGCAGGTTTAACACTGGAGATGATTCTTTAGTCTGTACTTCCCCTGCCTAAGGAGGATCTCGCCTGTTTGCTGCAAATTCCCAGAAGGTGATGCATCGACTTGATATCCCTCATCTCAAATTCTAATGTTATATCTAAAATACAACCTACAATCAATCTCTCTACACCTATTCGAATTAAATCATCCACATACAACACTAAAATGTGGATCTTAGACCCAATCAACAAGAAGCATAGGTTGGGATCCACCTCACTCTTGGTGAAGCCTATGTTTTTCATATTGCTATTGCTCCTGGAATACCATGCCTTGTGTCCCTGTTTGAGTCCATATAGCAATTTACTAAAGCTACATACATAAGCCTCTCTATCATGGACTTCAAACCCCTATGGTTGCTCGATATAGACTTATTCTTTAATGACGACATTGAGGAAGGTGATTTTCACATCCATCTGGTGGATGGTCCACCTTGTCTCAAAAGATGTTGAAAGAACTTCTTCAATAAAGGAATATTTGGCTGCAGGAGAAAAAGTCTCCTCATAGTCTACTCCCTCCTTATGAGAGAACCCATGAGATGCAAGAAACATCTACCATATTATTTAACAACATCCCTCTCTCCTCCAAATACAACAAGTTGAAGCAAACAATCCTTATTCGAGTATTTCTTTATATTCGAATCTACATCCATGTGCTTCTACTATGTTCCATGTATATATATATATATATATATATATATATATATATATATATATATATATATATATATATATATACCTTATCCATTGAGTTGACGAAACACTAGGCCACTTGAGGCATTTTATGGAGTTCTTCAAGCCTTTAAATAGGATTCATCACATTAAATACCATGGGTCACCCATGCCATGGGCTCATAAAACACCAATGATAAATCCATCAATGACCAAAACAAGGTTATCTTAACTACTTTGTGAGTCAATATTAACATAACATAGGACACATAGGATTCATGTTATGGTGAGTAATTATCAAGTAGAACATCAATATACAATCTTGTATATTGTAGGTAAAATAAATGGAATTAAATTTTCTTTATTAATTGATCTAAAAGACAATAAAATTTTATTTCTCCAAATTCATTATTTAGATGTGATTTGATGGCATGCAAGAAAATTCATTATAAATTGGTTGAGATGACTTTAATTATTAAAAAGGGGTAGAAAAATTGTTAAATATTATGAACTTAATTTGAGAGCGAGTGGTACTTATATACTATCATATATTACCACCTTGGGATCCTATGTTATAATTCGTGTTATGGATTGGTTTGGAGCTCATGAAATAATTGTAGATATGAAAGGTAAGTTACTTTAATTTGTAGATGATTTAGGGAAAAGGAGTAGGAACCAAGAGATAAGCAACTCTAACATTATTTTCAGCCTTACAACTAAAAATGGGTCTTATACAAGGGTGCTTTATGTATGTGGTAGTGGCTATGAACTAGAATAAATATTCAAAAGATATATAACATCATCAAATATTGTTAGAATTTCTTGATGCATTTCTAGAAGAGTTTCCTAGACTACCATTAAAATGGGAGATATAATTTACTATTGAACTTAAACCATGAATATAGCTTATTTCCAAGCCTCTATATTGTATGATTATAACAGAATTGTAGGATTTACACATGCGACTTCAAAATATATTGAAGGGTTGACTTAACCTAGTATATAAACTTGGGGAGAACTAGTGATTTGTATATGAAAGAAATATGTGTCTTGGAGGCATTACATTGACTACAAGTAGGTAAATACAAGCACAATTAAAAATAAATATGCATTACGTCAAATTCAAGATATTTTGATTGAATGAAAGAAGTCATGATATTTTCTAAAACTGATATATAATGGTCTTTGATATCTAAATTGAAAAACAAGGAAGAAGATATTGCAAAGGAAACATTTAAAACTTGGTTTGGATACTATGAATTTGTGGTGGTACCTTTTGGGCTGACCAATGATGTATAAATATTTACAAGTTTGATGAATCAATGTTATGCATTGAAACACCCTAGTAGCAAAAGAAGAGAAAAATAAGTAACTCGATGAGTTGAGAATGAAAGAGAAGAATGATTGTGAACCCTCTTTAAAAGGGAAACCTACTTTCATAATATAACCCATGTACAAGTTGATATGCTCTCTAAAGCTAGGTAACCTTGGTATATATAAGAGACAATGGGTACAATAACAATAAAAAGGTCTAACAACCAATAAGGACAATATTAATATAATAATATAAATATAATAATTCAATATCTAGAAGAATCGGTGCCTTATCACATTAGTTGCATTATCATCTATTAGGTCATATATTCATTACTCATTCATTTACAAATCAAAACGTGATGACAACCATGCATTGTCATTGTCATAAAACATATTCATAACCAGCATATAAACAATAGAAATAATGAGCAGAAAATAGCCATAAATGTCACAAATGAACCAATACATTTACACCTAAAATACCAAGGAAAGGAACTCTTATTGATGAATAAAAAAACCAACCTGGTATGTGACTACCCCGTTCCACCCGACCATAGATTCAATGAGACAATTCTCTCCTCAGCCAACCACTCCCATGCCATATTCCAAGCATCAATGTGAGACTCATAACCGAAAGAAGAAACGAATGAGCATGGATGCCACCAAATTTCTCCACTTATAACATGAGGAATTTTACTACCTCCTATTCCCTAGGCTTTACGATAACCCATAGTCATATAAGGGTCACTAGGCCATCATCGATACACCACCCTCCAAGCTTTACCATATATCCCACCATTCACAGAAAAGGATTCCTAGGCCTGATCGAGGGACCCACCCTATAGGATTTATTGTATATCCTACCATTCACTAGTCAAGGATTCCTAGGCCCACCGAGGCACACAATACCTAGATTTACGGTAACCCACAGTCCGGTTCAGGGGTTACTAAGCCAATGGATTTACCGCAATCCATATTCTAGATCAGGGATCAGTAGGCCATATGTTTTTCCATTCAGAGATCCATCTCACTCAGCTTTGAATCCATCCAACAATCCAGCTCCACCAAAACATGAGAACCCATCACCTCAAGGCTAACCAGAAATGGAAAGGAAAGGCTGAAGAGCACTGCCACACTTGGAAAAATCCATGGCAATGAAAAAAATATAACCAAGAACACACATAGATAATGATGCATGCCAAAATCTAGCAAGGAAATCACACATGCAAATTGATCCCTGCAAGTAAACCCGTTGTAGTTGCCTAATCCTTCTTTTTGTTGCTTGACATTTGCTTCCTCTTTTCGTTTCTTGATCCAACGTTGAAGTGCTCCAAGAAAACTCTAAGTGTCTGAGAGTGTGTGTGAGAGAGAGAGAATAGAGAGAGCTCCAAAACTGAACTGACAAAAATGTACCAACTGATCCTCAGAAGCCTTTTTTATTAATCTGGCCTCTATTTTCTTCATTTTCCCATTATATTTATTAAATTTCCTCCTCACATGCAATCTATGACCTTTCACCTTCATTTTATCCTAATTTCCATTATTTTCATAAATAAATTTCCAAAAATGCCATTTTTCCATTCCAGATCCTTTGCCATTGCCTTTGCCAATTTCCTTAGCCATAATAAACCAAATGAACAACCTCATTAGGATGTTTTTGCCCAAAATTCAACTTGGAGTAATTGTGCCATAATCAGTTGTTATTATGCCTTTATTAACTTTATTTACATGGAATTTTCACTTGGGTTGTTACATTAGCACCTTGCGATCATACCTAATAATTCTTATGGATTGGTTGGGAGGTCATGAAAAAATTCTAGAAATGAAAGGTAAGTTACTTTAATTTGTAGATGATTTAGAGAAAAGAAGAATCTTGGTAGGAACCAGGAGAGAAGAAACTCTAAGATTCTTTTCAGCCTTACAACTGAAAAAGAGTCTTAGACAAGGTTTTTTTATGCATGCAGTAGTGGCTATGAACTAGAATAAATATTCAAAAGATATATAACATCATCATACATTGTTAGAGTTTCTTGATGCATTTCTAGAAGAGTTAGCTAGACTACCATTAAAATGTGAGATATAATTGACTATTGAACTTAAACCACAAATATAAGCTATTTACAAGCCTCTATATATTATATACTTATTCTAGAATTGTAGGATTTACACATGCAAATTAAAAATATATTGAAGGGTTGATTTAACCTAGTATATAAACTTGGGGAGAACTCGTGATTTTTATATGAAATAAATATGTGTGTTAGAGGCATTGCATTGAATACAAGTAGGTAAATACAAACACAATTAAAAATGAATGCACCTTACCTCAAATTGATGATATTTTGATTGAATAAAAAAGTCATGGTATTTTCTAAAATTGATATATAATGGTATTTGATATCTAAATTGAAAAATAAGGAAGAAGACATTGCAAAGGAAACATTTAAAACTTGGGTTGGATACTATGAATTTGTGGTGGTACCTTTTGGGATGACCAATGCTCTAGAAATATTTACAAGTTTGATGAATCAATGTTATGCATCAAAACACCCAAGTAGCAGAAAAAGAGAAAAATAAGTAATTTAATTAGTTGAGAATGAAAGAGAAGAATGATTGTGAAGCCTATTTAAAAGGGAAACCTCATTTCGCAATATAACCAATGTACAAGTTGATATGCTCTCTAAAACTAGGTATCCTTGAAATATATAAGTGACAATGGGTACAATTAAAATAAAAGGGTCTAGAAACCAATAAGGACAATATTCATATAATAATACATATATAAGGCATTCATATATAAGGCAATCATAACCTCAACACCAGTTTGGGTGAGATTGCCAAGCCTACCCTTGCATCTCTGAAATCTCTCCTTGCTAAAAGCCACTGGAAATGCAATTGGGAAATTTTACTGCCAGTGCCCAGAAACAGAGGGATATGCCAGAACCACCTATGCACGCATTTGTGTGGAAATGGAATTCAACGCTGGATTCCCAGTAGAAATAAACCTAACAAGTAAAGACTATGTGTGGAACTAGAAACTTGATTATGAAAGTGTCCTCTTCCAATGTCGATCCTACTTTGAGACAGGCCATCTAGCCAAAAATTTCTCCAAAAGCCTCCCAGAAAATTCTGCCAAAAAAAACCACCATAGATCTACATGGTGGGAAGGAGCACAAAAAGAACACTACGCTATCATCAAAGAAGAATACTCTAGAGAAAACTCTGAATCACAAGAAATCGGGCAAGAAAGAAACAACTCTCAAGACAAGCAGGGAGAAAGCCCGCCCAACAATAAAAAAGTGAACTCGATAACCCCTCAAGCATCAACGGTGATGAGGATTTGAATACCGCACAAAATAAATCTCCATTTAATAGCAAAGCAGATCTCCTAGACTAAACTTCTTCTCCGAATATCTACAAAAGGATGAACACAATAGATCGCAAGCTAAGACACCAATGTCCCAAGAACCAGAAGAGATGAAGGATATGCAAGATAAAGGAAGTTGGAAGACCATAGAGAAAAAAAAGAAAGCTACAACACCAATCTCGCCAAGAAAGACGAGAAGCCAAACAATTAAAAACTAAGAAAATTATAGGTCTAATAGGCCAATTTGGTCTCAGTGGACGATAACCACTTTCATCATTATCATCAATAATTCAATATCTATGGCTTAACATGCTCTCCTCTTCAAAAAAGTGTTGCCTTCAAAACTTGATTAACTGTGGATGATTATGCATGAAGAACTCATATTACCATGTGACCTCATCTACTAATAGGTTCTTTCACTTGATGATGAATTCAATAATTATTCAATTTTGTAGTTTCTTCATCCTTTATTAAAAGATTGTTTTTCTTCTAATATGATTTTCTCTTCTTCATTAATATCCACTAAAGTAATATGAATTGGGATATTATCATTGATTACATTATTTAAGATAAAAATATGGAAGACTAGTTGTATACATGAAGATGGATGCAACTGCAATTTGTATGCCATAATTCCAATCTTTTACAACGCCATCTAGGGACCATAGTGTTGATTTTTCTAAAACACTAAGAATCAGGTTTGAGTCTAAGATCATGATCACAAACACACTCAAATGCCACAAGATAAGAACTTTTCATTACAAAGAACATACAACAGTGAATTAGCTAGTACAAAAGACAATTTTTAACCCACAACTTGCTATATTACAAATCTTAATGCAAAAAACTTAGGGACCCCATACTAGGGATCACAAACCTTACATATAACTATGATACATGAATGACTAGTGCTTGGTGTCAATAATTATGATCACCAATATTTCCCTGAACAAGATACACTTGACCTACTTGCTAATGTTGCGCTTCTGCAACTGTTTAAATCTGCGTAGCTTCAACACAACTGGAAAGTAATTTTCCTCCTCTTCTGCTGATCACCACAACTTCTAGAAATGTAGAATGCTTACATATCCAACCATCAATACTACCACTATAAATCTTCTATTTTCCTCTATAATGATTGAACATAGGCTCAATGATATGCCCTCTACCAACCCTCTTGCTCCACCAAGATGGACTTCTCTTTGGGACTTCAACATCTGCATCCATTAGAACTACTAGAGACCATTAGACATCCAGTGAAGGGTTGTTTAAATCAATAGCATGATTGGAAAGACAATTCACTAGCTTATAGTTTGAAGAGATAGTAGGGGATCATGGATGCACATGAGTAGAGAGGCAAATTTGGAGATGTGAGATTCAATGAGCGAGCTGCTATAGATTTTGGAGACAAAAAAAGCACATTAAACCTTGTTTAGTATAGATATGATAGGTAGTGAATCCATTTCTATAAAGAAAGTGATAATTGTGCCTTAGAGTAATGATTAGGCCATTTTCCAATCCCCAGAGCTTTGCTTCATTGTTGGTGGTGAAAATAGGACTACTTGCAAAGCTGTTGAGAATCTGTCCTTAGTTGTCTCTCAAGACTCCACCATAACTAGCTAGCCCTCGATTTCCTCATGAAGCCTCATCAAAATTGATTTTAATGAATCCTGGTGGTGGTGGTGGTGACGAAATCATGGTGATGACATGCTAGGATGAGATCGTTGGAACAAGGGGGATATTCTAAGGGTTGATGCCAAGTTGAGTCAAAATGTTTTATTCAGAGCGGGGGGGGGAATCCCAATCATAAGTAGCACATTACAAAGAGGTTGTGGTCCCTTTAAGTTGGGAAAAGGCACCATTCAAGACTATCTCCAATGGATATGGGTATTTTTTGAAGATCTAGAATTATTTTCTTTCCAAATATCCCATTTAATGAGGCTTGGGATTAAGAACCAAGATTGATTTAGAATGGGGCCACTGAGGAAATGATGCAGTGGGGCATGGGATTAGTTCTTGTAAAGGAGATAGCCAGTGGCATCTTAAGTGAAGAGGAGAAGGAACAAGTAAGAAATAAGTGATTGTGATAATCCAATTGAGCAAGGCGTAGATGACAAATTGAAGAACCCATGAATCTAGTAACTATAGGAAAACAATATTTTAAGCCAATGCTTTATTTTCCAGAGATTTCTCTAGGTTTTATTAGGCTCATTCTCCTTTGCTTGCATGAAAATTATACAAGCCTTTTTAAGTTAAAATCTTGTGATGGTCCATATGATCCCCAACAAAGAATATCACGATCAATCTACACTGCAATATTTCTAATGGCTAGAAATTGTGCTAGGAACTTCTGCATGATTCCTTGCGTATTCTCATTATTGGATTATCCATTGGCATGAGGGTGAGTTAGAGGAGTGAGAATCCCAGTAATGGGCAATTGACGAAATTCCTCTTCGATTGAAGCTATCTCTCATATGCTAAGATTCAGTTAGAGAAGAAAGATTAGGTGATTGCTTCTAAGGATCCTTGCAAACATAAGTTGCCATACTATCAAGGACTTACCAGAAACAAGGGTCTTGAATCAAATATTTACTTTTATAAGTTGCATTCCATATGTGGGATATTTGAATGTGTTCTAACATTCTAACTAGCTAAGAAGAGAAGATGCTCCTGGTGTATTTGTTAGTCCACATTTGACACGACAAATATGAGGGGTTTTTGAGCCATCTCCACCATGTTTTAGCACTCAATGCTTTACTTACAACCCACGGGTGTTTCAATTTTAAACGTCTTACAAATTTGGGAAGGTAAATCTTATATTAGGCCACTAAGGTCCATTTCTATTCTAACTTGGCCCACATCAAAAAGAAAGAACATTGAAGGTTCCAAAGTTTATTTAGAATGTATTTTGGAGCTGAAAGGGTAGAAAGAAGGTAGGTGGGCATGGTTGTAACACATATTTGAGGAGGGTGAAGCATCCAATAAGGTTCAAAACTCTGAAGGTCTAGTTTGAGAATTTTTCTTCGATTTTAATTAATAAATATTCCCATGGTAATTGGTAGAGGGGATTGTTTATCATGGGGGCACTAAGTACTTGGATGGAAGAGAGATATTTTTGAAGCCAAGAAGATGAGAAATGTGAACTTGGACTACTTGACGGTTATTGAAGAAGAAGATACAAGAATTTCTTTTATTGATATTGTTTCCAGAGGCTGTTGTGAAAGCATCTAATATTTTTTTGAATTCTAAAGCCTCTTGAATGGAAGGGTAACCCATGAGAAAGGTATCATCTACAAATTTTTGGTGGGTAGAGCATTGTTGATAAGAGCAAAGGGAGATACTTTTAAGGTGCTTATGGGCTAGAATGTTTCGGATGGAGCGGCTTAAGCCTTCAGTAACCAATAAGAAGATATAAGGAGAAATGGAGTCTCCTTTCTTTAAGACCTAGGAAGGGGTGATGGTGGGAGACGGAGAACCATTAACCAAACTTGAGAAGAAAGCTTTGGAAATGAGGCCATCACCCAAAATGCCCACTTTTCATGAAATCTATAAGCCATGAGGGTGTGATAGATGGATTTATAGCTTAGTTTATTAAAAGTTTTTGACATGCCAAGTTTTAAAAATCATCCCATGTCTCTTGGATGTACGGAGAAAATGAATGTGCTCCTAAGCTAAGATGATGTTTTCCACAATTTTCTTTCCTTCTATTTAACATGTCTACTAAGGGGTAATAGAGAAGGAAGAAGAGGCTTGAGTCTGTTGGAAATGGTTTTTGAAATGATTTTATAAATGAAATTGCATAAGGTAGTAACTCAAAAATAAAAGTTGGAAGAGGCCTTTTCGGATTTTGGCATAAGGGAGATCAAGGTGGCATGAAAGGCAAACAACAACAAAGCAGAGTAGTGAGAGTCTTCAACAAATTTGCAAACATCTCTCTCAAGAATATCCCAACAAGATTGAAGGAAATCAGTCGTAAAACCATTCGGGGTTAGGGCTTTATATCTAGGCATACTCATAAAAACCTCTTCCACAACTTAGAAGGAAATTTCTTTATGTAAAAGGTAATTTTTCTCTGCTAAGGCAAGCTTAGGGATACACTTTGTTACCTTTTGAATTCCAATGCTCCTGTCAAAGATTGGCATTTTTAAGAGAGAAAGAGAGTGATGAGAAAGAACTTGGACGGTATCATCATGATCTTCCAAATATTGACTGTGCTCATTTTGAATGCAATGTATGTGATTTTTTTGTTTGTAAATAACCATTGATTTATGAAAGAAATTATTGAGGATGAAAAAACTTCTCAATAATGACCTTAAAGTGATACCATATAACATGGTCAACTTTTTTATCTCCATATATGTCAATGTCAACATTTTCTAACATCTCATCATTGATATTGCTTTCATCTGTACATATGAAAATTGTATGTAAATGGTTATAAATATTCATTAAATAATAAAATTGAAAAATGGATTTTGAATGAAATTGAAATTAATAAATATGTATAATTTCAATCAAACACATGATATATATATATATATATATATATATATATATATATATATATATATATATATACACACACACTTGATGGTGATTCAACTTATTTTCTTGAATCTCTTTCAACATCTTCAACAACATCATCAATCATTGATTTATTATCTTTTTCGCTTTATCTTTCATTAAATAATAAAATTGAAAAATGGATTTTGAATGAAATTGAAATTAATAAATATGTATAATTCCAATAAGACACATGACATATATATATATATATATATATATATATATATATATATATATATATATATATATACTTGATGGTGATTCAAATTCTTTGCTTGAATCTCTTTCAACATTTTCAACAACAACATCAATCATTGGTTCATTATCTTTTTCACTTTGTCTTTCAACATTTTCAATCTCATCATCAATGTTATGAAGAATATCTCTCTTTGTTTACATTGCAAAATATTTTTCAAATTAGTTGATCAAATAAAAATTAAATTTCACAATACACTAGTTAAATTTTAAATATCATTTATAATATTTACATTTACATACCTTCTTCAACATCATGTTTAGATTTATTTGGCCTTTCAATATTTGTGTGCTTTTCCTTCTTTCTTTTGTAATACTTTATCCCGTATTCTCTACGAGCCTCAATGTCTCTTGTTTGATCATATTTTCTCTTGCATTTTCTTTGGTTTCCCATGATAATTCAATCTATATAGATTTTTATAATCCAACCCAAAAAATTAAATTTCAAAATCTTGCAAAATAAATTCACTTAAACAATTTAGACCAAAAATCTCACTTTAAAATTTCAACACAAAAGATTTAGTTTAAAAAAAATCACTTTAAAAATTCAACCAAAAATATTTACTTTCAAAAAAACTCACTTTAAAAATCCAGCACAAAAAAGTCACTTTAAAAATTGAGCCCAAAAGACTTACTTTAAAAATTAAGCTAAAAAATCTCACTTTGAAAATTAAGCTAAAAAATCTCACTTTAAAAATTCTGCCCAGAAGACTTACATTAAAAATTAAGCTAAAAGATCTCACTTAAAAATTCAGCCAAAAGACTTACTTTAAAAATTAAGTCCAAAGAATTTCCTCCAAAAAATTCATCCCAGAAGAGTTAGCTTAAAAGTTCACTCCATATTTTGAAAGAGTGAAAAAATAATGCTTCGGCTTCATTCACATATATCGGTCAGGTGAAACGTTTTTTCAGAGGATCGCATCATTTCATTTTTGCGACCGATGGAAAATATCGACACATTTTCGGTCGAACTTTAAAAAATAATTGGACTGAAATTTTAAAGTAATTCGATTGAATTATTTTAACATTTATTTTAATTAGCATTGATGACAAACACAAGTTCATCAGAATGTGGTTTTAGTTCGGCCGAACTCTTTTAACCTGCAACTTTGTAACAACTAGATTTTGGTCACCTTTTTCCAATATGAGAATGCTTAAACTCCATCAAATTTGGCGAATTTATTGTCGGAACGAATACTATCATTTGCATAATTGAATCTACTTTCAGTAGATATAAATTTTTTGGAATTTCATAGAAATTTGGTAATTTTAATTAATTTTCTAAAAAAGTGTGTGCAAAAGATTTCTGAAGGTCATTATGATTCTGTGAAACAAAAAAATTGTATCTTCCAAAATACACTATAAAAAAAATCAAGAAATTATTCATTACATTGGTCGGTCTTTTGTAATCGGTATTTTTTAGTTTATAACTAATATTTTGATAAATTTGATGCTCAGCTAAACATCTTCAAAATATGCAGTTTTTTCATATTGGTTCAATTCAAAAAATTCTAGTAATTATGATGTGCATCAGATGGTCTCATAAATATAACGATATCAAAGTACAGCCTGTCTAGATTGTTGCAACACATTTCTTTTAAACGCCAAGTTAACAAAGAATAGACTAGTGCTCAAAAACATCACATCTTGTGAATCCCTTGATTTTTAAAGAACACAGAGTCAAACAATTTCTATGTTGACATATCAAATGTGAATAATTTTTTTCCAAAAAATAAGTAATAGAAAGCTAATAAACCGCCTGAAAGGTTTCTTTTTTTTATTGTAAATTGAAATTCTTAATAGAAAATTTGCTTTGCCTTGTCGAAAGTTGGAGAACTTCTAAAAGTGACACCCAAGTTCACCCAAGTTCCAAATAAATTAAAATGACAGTACTATTTTACCATTGTGTAGAAATACAAAATTATGAAAATCTTCTTGTAGCTCCAACTAATCACAAACTTCAAATAAGGTCCAATTCTCCTCCATTGGTAATCGTCTAAGGAATTCACCATTTTTCATAACATCAAGTGAAACTATTGGATAATGTGTTCCATCACCATCATCCTATTCCTTTGGAATACAAACCCATTTGCCCACATTTCAAACATGTCTCCACCTATGGAATTTAAATGAGATATATAACATTTTCCTTGAAATCCAATACTCGAAAGAATCGAATGAAATTAATTTGTAAAATCATATATTTATAATCATAAGAAAATCCTTGTTTGCCTCTTCTAACCCCTAAAAATGAAGCAACATAGTACAATTAAAAAATAAAGAATATTGAAGAAACTTAGTCGAAAGAAAAAGTTCCATGATTCAACCCGCACTCTATTTATTTTCCACTTTGGTCATGTACTCTTCTATCCAACCGAGTGAAAAACAAAGTTGCAAATAACACATTAGAAAGATTTGAAGTAGCACACATTTTACTTGTTTTCCTAATCGATGCATCCAAAGAAAAAATATGAACTAACATAGAGAATCGCATGAAAATTCCACTATGCACATGAATGCCACCTTTTCCTTCCATTCAAATCTGTATTTTTAAAAATAACTTGTAATGAAATGAACTTATAGGAGAATCATCTACACTTGGCACTTCCAATAAGCTAAATGGTGGTAAAGTGATTTCTTTCAGATATCCATGTGACCTAATACTTTTTAGAATAATGTATTCATATTTGTAAAATAATATACCTTCATTCTTTAAACATGTAGGATCCTTAACTCCAAAGAGTAGTTTTCCTATTTTTACATGAACAACCTGGAAAACACGTACGTTATACATTCAACTGGTTCTCATTCCTTCCAATTCGATATTCATAAACGTAGGATAAATGTAATATTAATACTTCAATAGAGGAAAACTAAAAAGATGTTGAAATACAATAATATTTAAATAAAAATTGAAGTTAGTAAACTATGATATCCATATTGGTTATGGAAACTCAAAATTATTATCAATTTTGGGAAAATTTGGTTGAATAAAATCTTTCTCTTTTGACATCTCTCTATGGTCATAGACATGTGCCACTTGAACATTTCCCACCTTTTTTCATCCCTTACCGATCCTAAATCCTTTCACAAAACCCTTTCAATGGATGTTCATGTCTTGTAAATGCTTCCTATTTACTACTTGGCTCATGTATCATTGCAATGTCATCCAATGTATCATTGCCAATGTTCATATGGTCTTTCAAGTAGTTAATATTATAATCATCCTCGTCTTAACTTGCATCATCATCATCATCATTTTCTATACCATCCATATTGTTGTCTTTCGTAACATCATGTAACTATGTATTTTTGTCTTCTTGTGCTTGAACATAACCAACGTCATCATCATCATGGATGTCAATTTATTTGATTTTTCTCTAATCCCTCTAACTCATTTTGTTGGCCATCATTTTCTAGCTCAGTATCCACTAATGAATCATCAAATAGATGCCTTAATCTTAGATCATAATATATGACAAATATCAATTTCGGGTCGAGAATATCTTCATAAAAAATACCTGCACATGAACTAGTACATACATATATTAGATGTATGTTATAATAATTTTATTGATTAATACATACATGTGTATATTCACAATAAACAATATATTAATGTATTCTTGATCACTATCTCTTCTAATTCTTTGAGTTAAAAAAGTAATTGCTGAGAATGAATTAGTAGAAGATACGAACTCTCAAATTCTACATACCATCTACACTTAAAAATACAACATTTAAAATAGTGGTAATCCAACTCAATAATTTCTTGTATTTTCCCAAATTATTGTAGATTCCCTTCAATAATATTCCTATCTTTTGATCTTGATCAAGTGGATTGCTTGAATTCAACAATGATGCCACAATCTAATGATTGTCTCTTTTCATGTACACTTTCTACATGATAATGTCCACCATATGCCTACATTGCTAGATATTTCCTTGCTTGTAAATACCATTTATTTTGGTTTAAACAAATATAATGACGAATATTAAAATAATTAATAATATCAAAATTGCAAGGAAAAGACATTCTGTAAAATTCCAACTGTACCTTTATTTCACATCCTCTAGACATGTTAATTTCAAATTTTGTTATGTTTGAATCTATATCTACATATTTTATTTGATTTTGAATTTGTTTAGTAACCCATTCTAGTGTGCAATATTTGAACCATTTCCCTTGAAGATCAATAGTAAATTGTGTATTCCTTGGGTTTGATCTCTTAAATTGTCTACTTTCTTCTAAAAAATCTTCTCTCTTTTTATCATATAAATCAATCCATTTTCTCATAAAGTTCATGTGGTACAGAATGAACTTGTTCAGTATAGCACTTTCGTCTACACCAATTACACGTCGAGATGCTTATTTCAAACTCCAAAGGCCGTGTTGTTAATTTGACGAATAAAATACAAGTAAATTAATGATCGCAATAAAAACAACAACAATGATCATGATTTTACTTAATAATTTCTACTTGAACAACATTAGACTGTTGTTTTTCTCCATTATTAATATCTAATGCTCGTTCTTCATGTGATAAGTGTGGACCATCTTCTAATTCTTACCAAGGAATTCACATAGGAATAAAAATGCTTCATTCAATAACGATTATGGAGGCCAGTAAGAAGAGTATCAAAATAGAGGTCACTGCTAAGCTTTTATTTGAGCAAATGTGGGTACACTTTGGGATCCCACAGTCCATTGTCTCAGATCAGGAGAGCATATTTCTGAGTGCATTTTGGTCAAGGCTTTGGTCGATGCTGGATACCAAATATACTAATTCCATGACATTTCATCCCCAAAATGATGGTCAAACAGAGGTCATCCACACGATGATTGTACACATTCTGTGCATGTGCAACTCGAAGTGTCCACACACATTGGATGAAAGCCTCCCCTATGTCCAGCACAACTATAATAGAATTCTCCACACCTCAACGGGCCACAACCCCATTCAGGTCCGATTGGGATTTCAGGCACAATGTCCCATTGATATTTCCATACCATTTGCAGCTACTTACGAATACGTGGCTCACATCGAGTCTAAAGCTGAGAGGGCTAACAACTTCATTGAGTGCATTCAACACTTCCGCCATCAGGCCCATAATATATTGGACAAAGCCAATGCTAAATACAAGAAACGTCATGATCAACAATAGGTTCCACACAAGTTCCACGTGGGTGACAAAGTTTGGGTACATTTACATAAGGAGGGCCTCGCTAGACCCCACTGCAATATTCCCCCACCCCGATATTGGCCATACACCATCAGCAAGGTTATGCGGGGGGATTCCTTCAAGCTCAACATTCCACCATTCCTTGGTCTACACTCAGTGTTCAATGTATATCGCCTTCGGTCATACTTTCCACCATTGCTAGACACATCTGATATTGCAGAACAACTCACACCAATTGAGCTGGAATGAGACTACATGGAACAGGCCACAACTCATTAGATCATGGATACATAGATCACAAAAACTTGCCAACAGAGGATCTAGCTATATCGAATTGTCAAATTAGGCTATCTCCTTCACTAGGGCAAGCAGTTCAGTAGGGACCAGGCTCAACATAAATTTCCTAAGCTCATGGAGGCTCTACACATCATGGGGACCATTTCTTCCTGGGGGGGGACTGATACAGGTGGTTATTGGTGTCCACCCAGCTATTCCACCTAGACATCTAGTTGGTCTCATCTGTTTCCTTGTTTATTCCAACATTTACTATTTTTAGCACTTTCTTGAGGTCCTGAAGTTGTGGACCATTTTTGACCCCCTAAATGGTGTTTTTTTGAGGTCCCCGTAGCTTGCCGCAAATCCTGTAATACTAGGAGAGACCTTTACAACAAGGTATCGTATGCGCCAAGAAGAGATAATATGACCAAGTTACGACCCCAAGAAGTTGGTTTTTCAACTAACCACAACGGATCCCACAAACTCTTGGCATTACATCTCATGGGGTTAGGGTTTCGTTTTTTTAGGATTTTCTCTTATTGTTCAATAATAAATAGGACTTTAAGCCTCATTGTAACATAGTTCAGAGGGATGTAGGCACCACATCTCTTCTCATAGATATGTTACCATCGTTCGAGCTATTTGTTTCCATTTTGTTTGGAAGTATATTTCTGTATTCTGGTATAATGAAATTAAGTGTTATTTTTGTTGCATCTCTATATTTATGGTTATATCTGTAATTTGTTTCATTCATGTTTAATTTCAAATCATTCCCTCACTCTCTCCACTCTCTCTCTTCCTTCCTCTCTCTCTCTCTCTCTCTCTCTCTCTCTCTCTCTCCACCCTCCAACTTTGTTACTATATCCATCCCTCTCTCTTTCTCTCTCCTTCTCCCCCCTCATTCTCTCCATCTCTCTTTATTTGTCTCTTTGTCTCACCCCCAAACATACACACTCTCTCTCTGTCTCTCCCTTATCACTCCATCTCTCGCCTCTTGTCACTCTCTGCATCTTTCTTCTTTCATCCATCTCTCCCCCTCCAACCCCATCTCTCTATTCCTCACTCTATCCTCCTCTCTCTCGCTTTCTCTCATACATCCCTCTCTCGCCCCCCCATCTCTCTCTCTCTCTCTGTTTGATCTCCAATCCTCTCTCTTCCCCCATCTCTCTCTCTCTCTCTCTCGCTCTCTCTCTCTGTCTCTCTCTCCCCTCCAATCCTCTCTCTTTCACTATGTTACTATATCCCTCCCTATCCTTCTCTCCCCACTTATCTCCATATCTCCTCTGTCGCCCCCCCATATCTTCACCTCTATCACTCTATATCTTAGTTCTTCCATCCTATATATATCTAGAGTTAATAGATCTAATGATATACTAACATATAGTATAATATAACAAAATTAATATTGTATTAATCCAAAGTTATTAAATTTAATAATATCAGTATTACAACATATTAATATGAATATAATATATTTAATAATAATATTACTATTGATATTTTAATATCAATATTAGGGTTAATAATATTTTTTTGCATAATGTTAATAATATTTTGGCCCATGCTATTTGGACCATCGGTTTCACCTAAATAAAACCTTTTTTTTAGTGTTATTAAGTATAAAGAGAGGTTTATGGAGTCAATATAAAAAGAGGTTTTATTTATTTGCCACACCTCTAGTTTATTTATATTTTTATTTATTTATCATATCTCTTTTATTTGCCATGGTATTTGGCCGGTGGTATTAATAATAATTTGTCCCATGGTATTTGGACCATACGGTTTAATTGTTTACCATACTTCTTTTCTGAGTGTTCTTAAACCTCTTTATATTTTAAATTTATATTGTGTTTATACATAATAGTAATTAGATTGAATTTTAAATAAGGCCCACATTACATTAAAAATGTTAGATGTTAAACATAACATGTTAAATGTTTACCCTTGACATCTACCCCATGACTTTTGGCCACAACGAGGTGAGAAAGTAAATAACAACAACAACACATTAAATAGATTTCACTTGGAAAACTTGAACTCAAAAAACTAGCAAATAGATTTTATATTATTGTGAATAATGGCACTGTGAGAGAAAATAATTATAACAACAATAAAAAGTGAAATATATTTCTACTTAGCCCACGGGGCTTTGGATTGACGGTGAATGGATGCACTGTTAAGGCACTCCTTGCAATAGGTCACCCCGTGGGTTCTTAGGTAGTATTAATTAGGAAAAAAAAGAAATATATTTCAACTTGAAATCCATATGGCTTAAATTAGGCCATGCTTTGACATAAAACAACATAAAGCAACCCATGGAAAACCTAATAATAATAATAATAATAATAATAATAATAATAATAATAATAATAATAATTATTATTATTATTATTATTATTATTATTATTATTATTATTATCAAGCTTAAGTGCAATCATGCATCCTTTACCACAAACTACAATCTTTTAAAAGACTTCATGACTTGTAATTCATGGCCTCTAATACCACTAGCTACCAAAATCATATGGTTAAACCATGAATCGAGTGTTCGAGGACACATTATAATGAATAATCCCCAAGCCTTTTAAACCCTTTAAAAAGCTTCTAATCCATGGACGTTAACGCCATGAGCCACCAAAACTATATGCCTAAAACCACCACCTTAAACTTAACAATTTTGACTCTTTCACCTAGTCAAATTTACCATAACATTATCCAACGAACTCAAAAAACATCTCAATCAAAGAGAATAAGCACCTTTTTAACAATAAGTCGAGTCAAAATAATATGACAAATTTTTTTAGCCGTAAGTCAAGGAGTCAAAATAGTATGACAAATTTGACTCCAGTTAAGAAGATTGCCAACCCTCCCTCCGAAATATGGGAACAAACCACCTTAACAACCAAAAAGTTGCTGCAATGACCTTTTAAGTTCTTCAATCCTGATCTCATGGTAACCCAAGGTCCCAAATGAAGCCATTTGATTACATATCACCCATATGTGTCGGTTCATATGAATTCCCCTCTCTATATCACGCTAGCACCATTGTCATGATCAGAGGCGTCTCAGAGCAATCCAATCTTTTTCACTTCATCGTGTCTATCTCTCCACTTGCTCAGATCATGGATGAATCAGCCATGCCGATGGCCGAGGAAGTATGCAATAATAATAAGAATGATATTGTGAAATTGCAGAGCTGCGATGGCAAAATATTTGAGGTGGAAACAGAGGTGGCATCGACTTCAGGCATCATACAGAGAATGATGGGGGACTTGGGCACCCACATTACCATTCCTCTGCCTCTCGTTTCTGCCAAGATTCTGCGTCTGGTTATTCAATATTGCAGATACCATGTTCTTGATGCCCCCACTGTATCACTTGATGCCGTCAAAACGTGGGATGAGGAGTTCGTGAAAGCTCTTGTAGATGATCGCGCCACACTCTTCGAAGTTGCAAAGGCTGCCAACTACCTGGTGGTCACAAATCTTTTGGACTTGATGTGTCAAACTATTGCTGATATGTTGAAAGGGAAAACCGCTGAACAGATACGTGAGCTTTTCAACATTCGGAATGAAAATTAATCGTTAAATCACTCTGAAATGGCAGAGTACCTCCCTTTCTGCAATTCGGTTCGTTTGAACATGAATTTGAGAGCATGCCATTAGGTTTAGAGTACACATTTCCTTACGCATTATATGTTTTGTTTTTTTGGGGCACTTTGACCTTTTTACAGTAGCAGTTTGGAAGGGAAGGGAATTTTTATTACACAATTGCTCGTCTTTCAATCTGTTATTTTGGGTTCATAAATGAAAAAATATTGTTAATTTTACATAGGCGATGAAATGTGAGAGTGAGAAGTACTGTAACATTGTTAGTACCTTGATAGAAACATGTTACACATTATACCATTATACCATTTGCACATTATGTGACTCGTTAGTGTTGTTATGACTTTGCATCTAGTCAATTGTTCTTGTTATTATTTATTTGGAAGTATGAATGGTTGCTGTTCTAGTTTATTTTTAATATAATAAAAGAAAAATATATTATTTACTAGCAATTGTCTCAAAAGGTACCAAGAGAGGCCGATAGGATTATTAAATTGGAATTGTTGAATTTTTCTAGAAGAATTAATTGATTTGTTGAAAACGTTGTTTTCCCGGACTAGATCATTGTGCAATTACTTTTCTTTAGATGTTTTGTTTATATCTATATTATAAGGAACACATTGAATGTCTTATTTCATTTTTGCTATCCTTACTAATATCTTTTCGGTGCTTTTTCTTGATCAATTTGATGAAATATTCCATTATCCTTTGGTCAAAGTCCTCACCTGCATATTAGTGTACATCCCGGTAAGTTCAAAGCTCGAAAGTCAACCAAAAAAGTCAATGGCAAGAAAATACTCATTTGAAAGATAGATAGCAAAAGGGAATATATTATTATGTATGTATTATAATAATAATTAATATTAATATAATTAATTTTTGTTGTGATGATAAATCATATTAGTTTGGAAGAAATTAATAACTTGAAATGTGATTTATCAAAAATACATTATAAAAATTAATATAATTATCATTATTATTATTAAATATTTTACTAAATAACCTAATTATTTAATAAATATTATTATTAATATTAACATTAATATACTTACCATTATTATTATTAAATATTTAACTACCTAACTTAATTATTTAAGGCCACGTCTAATAAGTAATTGTGTGAATGGTCAAAAGTGATTAGCCAAAAGAAAATTCAAAAAGGTGTAGTGTTTGAATCATATTTTTGATGGTGAAAATAAATTCAACCCCATCAAAAACTTCCAAAGCATCTAAAATCTTGAAATTTGACACATGTAATCTAAATTTACGAAAATCCTAAAAAACTTTACAAATTTTTATCAAAATCTAGACAAATTTACAAACTATATGCAGTAAGTGAATATCAATAGATATATGCCGCTCTGTGCTTGAACGGTTCAATTCGAGCAAGATGTGTGACGTTTAGTCCGAAAAATATTATGCTTTATCTGCTATTATCTTGCATAGGGAAAAATGATTCCTCCAATTTGCTTGTCGAGATGAGTTCATCTAGGCTCCTAGTGTCAACTTAGCTTTCAATGAGGGGGTGTTAATCTTAAATTAGATATCTTAATAATAAGAAAAATCCATTAAGCTGTCATGAGTGATAGAAGATTAAAAAAGAAAATAATGACGGAATATATTTTTATCATAGTTAATTAGGGTTATTTTGTGGTTTTTTTTAAGGATAGATATAAATTAAAATCTAAAATAATTTATTTAATAAGTAATTAATTAATTTATATATATAAGGAACAAAAAAAATTGAAATTGAAATGGTTTATGTATATTACTTTATTAAAATATAGACCACATATATATATATATATATATATATATATATATAAAAGTAAGTAAAATAAATTGAAATGTTTTATTTAGTTTGATATCTAGTGATTTCTATCAAAAGACTATTTAATTCATTATGGATTATAGAAACTTGAATACAGAAAAGCCAAGCTAGCTTTTGGCAAAAGCCAGCGAAGATAGAAAAAGCAGTGAAAATATCTTGCCATGTCAAGAAGGCAATTTAACTGATATTTGAAAAAAGCAGTAAAAATATCTTGCCATGTCAAGAAGGCAACTCAACTGATATTTGGAAAAAGCAATCACACTTCAAATCAACGGTTGAAAGTGTCTCACTTGATCCAATGGATGAGGATGAAAGTGTTGACAATTGTTGATGCATAGGAAAGGCCTATCGGCCTAAATATTTGTGTGTAGATTGGTATAGAAAAGATATTGTAGTGTAATGTGATGTACTTTTGATTTAATTAATTAATCAGCATAAATTCATTTTTATTATAATTATCTATCTGACATGAGCCAGCTGAGAGGGATCTAGTTTTATTTTAGTGCAATCTTATTTTAGAGCTCAAAAAACAATATGCAATATTTTATTGTTTCAATTATATTTTTTTTATGGTTTTAGGGATTACATACATGTGCAATGATTCATTTTATAGTGGAATATTAAATTGGGTCAATAATAAATAAAATAAAATTAAGAATTGAAATCAAATTGATGTAAAATAATCAATTTTACCATAGGTGGTTTTTGGCTCTCAATTTTGAGAACACATTTTATTGTTAATAGGATTATTCTATTATATACCTCATTTAAAGACCTAAAATTCTAATTAATTTACAATTTTTCCAAAGATTTTAGTGTTTCAATTATCTAAAAATTGTGACAAGTTGTTGAGCTATTGATATATTGAGTGGATTGCTTGAATTCAACCATCATGCCAAAATTGAATGATTTTCTCTTTACATGTACACATTCTACATGATAATGTCCACCATATTCCCACATTGCTAGATATTTCCTTCTTATGAAAGTCCATTTATTATGGTTAAAACAAATATGATGACTAATATTAAAATAGTTAATAGTGTCAAAACTATAAGGAAACAACATTTTGTAAAATTACAACTCTACATTTTTTTCATAACGTGTAGACATGTTGATTTCTTCTTTTGTTATGTTTGAATCTATGCCTACATCTTTTATTTAATTTTTAATTTGTTCTCTAACCCATTCTAGTGTGCAATATTTGCCCCATTCCCCATGAAGATCATTAGGAAATGGGGTATTCCTTGGGTTTGATCTCTTAACTTGCCTTATTACTTTTGAAATTTCTTCTCTATTTTTATCATATAAATCAATCCATATTCTCATAAAGTCCATGTGGTACAAAATGAACTTGTTGAGTATAGCACTTTTGTCTACACTTATTACATGTCAACATGCTTATTTCAAACTCCAAAGGCATTGGTCGAGAAGGAGTCGGGGAAGAAGGTGAAGGCTCTTAGGAGCGATAATGGTGGTGAATACATCTCGGATGAGTTCAAGGATTTCTGCAAGGCAGAAGGAATTCGTAGAGAGCTCATAGCTCCCCATAACCCACAACAGAACGGGGTAGCTGAGCGGAAGAACAGAACGATTGTGGGTGCTGCACGGGCAATCTTGCATGATCAGGGCTTACCCCTTCACCTGTGGGCGGAAGCATGCAATACAATAGTTTATGTGCAGAACCGTTGTCCTCATAGGATACTTGGCATGAGTACACCTGAGGAGACTTATTCTGGTAAGAACCCTGATCTTTCTCATTTGAGGATTTTTTGTGCTAACGTTTACATGCATGTGACGAAGGATGCCAGGAAGAAGTTGGAGCCGACTGCAAAGGTTGGGATATTTGTGGGGTACACTGATACACCCCACAACTATCGTGTGTATTTGCGAGACAGTGGTAAAACTGTTGTGTGACGAGATATAAAATTTCAGGAGGAGAAAGCCATGAAGTGTTCGCTTGAGAGGGAGCTACACTTGCATGCAGATGAGGAGCTATTAGTTGCTAAGGATGAGCTTCAGGACGTGGATCAGCCACAGGACGAGGTTCATGGAGTGGAAGAGACCACTCATGCAGTGCCAACCATCAGAGGGCGAAAGTGCTTGACAGAAGCTGAGCGACTGGCTCAAGATGCAGAGAAAGTTGTAGGACCACCTACAGCCCAATGCAGGTAGAGACAATCACCTGATCGGTACACTGGATACATGGCTCTGATGAGCAAGTGTGTTGTGACTGAACCATCCTCTTTCGAGGAAGCTGTGGAGGATCCCGCATGGGTAGACACCATGGTGGAAGAGTACGATTCTATTGTCAGAAACAGTGCATGGGAGATTGTTCCTAGACCGGAAGGGAAATCAGTGGTGGGTTCGAGATGGATCTGCAAGGTCAAGCAGGCAGCTGACGGGAGTGTGGAGAAGTACAAAGAAAGATTTGTTGCCCGAGGCTTTTCACAGATAGAGGGGATCGATTATGAGGAGACCTTTGCACTTGTCACAAGGTATTCTTCCATACGGACGATTCTTGCTCTCTCAGCGCAGATGGGATGGCACATTCATCAGATGGATGTGAAGACTGCGTTCCTCAACGGAGTCATTGAGGAGGAGGTGTACATTGAGCAACCTGAAGGCTTTGAGGTCTTCAGTAGCGATTCGCATGTGTGCAGGCTCAAGAGAGCGCTGTATGGGTTGAAGCAAGCACCATGTGCTTGGTACACACGGATAGACAGCTATTTCACAGGACTTGGATTCTCCAAGAGCAAGGCGGATCCTAACCTATACCAGATTGTGGTGGAGGGTAAGTTGCTTATCATTGTACTGTATGTTGATTATTTGATTCTAACAGGTGACGAGTTGTTGATACTGTCATGCAAGAAGGATCTTGCTACAGAGTTTGAGATGAAGGACTTGGGCCTCCTTCACTATTTCCTAGGATTGGAAATATGGCAGCGCAGTGGTGGACTGTTTGTTTCTCAGGGCAAGTATGCTCGGGAGATACTGGAGAAGTTCAACATGCATGGATGCAAGCCTGTTGATACTCCTCTTCCTGGAGGTTGGAGGAAGGAGGATGCCACTTTGGGAGAAGAAGTGGATGCCACTGTTTATCGACAGTTGGTGGGGTCACTCATGTATTTGGTCAATACATGACTTGATATATGCTATGCAATTAACCAGCTTTCACAAGCTATGGTTAAGCCTACCAAGCTCTTCTGGAAGGCGGGCAAGCATGTATTGCGCTACTTGAGAGGCACATCGGGATATGGTTTGTGGTACAGACAGGATGATGAGGTGAAGCTATGTGGCTTCATGGATGCAGATTGGGCAGGGAGCCCAACGGACAGAAAGAGCACATCAGGAGGGGTCTTCAGTATTGGATCGACAGTAGTTTCTTGGTACAGCAGGAAGCAGAGATCCGTGGCACTCAGTTCAGCGGAGGCCGAGTATATGGCAGCAAGTTTGGCTACATGCGAGGCTATATGGATGAGGAAGATCCTGGTTGGTTTGTTCGGTTCTCATTTGGATCCTACTGTGATTTACTGTGATAACCAGAGTTGCATTAAACGCTCGGCTAATCCTGTATTTCATGATAGATCTAAGCATATTGACATCAGGTACCATCATATCAGAGATTGTGTGCAGCGGAGGATCATGTTACTTTCATACATTCCAATGGAGGATCAGGATGCTGATATTCTGACGAAGGCTCTCACCAGGAGCAAATTCGAGTACCACCGAGGCAGGATAGGGGTTGCTAATAATCCATATCTTGTCGAGAGGGAGTGTTGAGATTACAACAAGATGATGGAGCTTAGTGAAAAGATTCGCCTTCACTAAGTGGGCCCGCAGGCAAATTATGGCGCAAGTTCTATTTTTGATCACAGTGTGGATGATCACAGTGTGAGTGACCACAGTGTGAGTGATCAGAGTGTGAGTGATCACAATGTGGGTGACCAAAGTGTGGGTGACCATAGTGTGGGTGATCAAAGTCCATTTTTAGACTGGGTGTCAAAAATAGAAAAGTCAAATATTATTGTCTCATAATAATATTTGGACTATAAACTTGATCTTATTCTCTTGGAGCACTTCAGTTTGAGCTACAGATGTGTCCCATGCAGCTGTCAGAAGGAAGTATGCTTTTCTTATGAGTCAGTTGAGTTGTTGCATGCATGACTTCAGTTGGAACTCAATCAGTTGAGTTTGGTGGAGTTGATTGTGGAGTTGTGTTCAGTTTGACTTGGTTAAACTAGTTTTAGTTAGTCTAACTGCAAATAGACTAATGATGAGTTGTTAAACTAATTATTAACTCATAATACAACTATAGAATACGTCAGTTAACTCAGTTGCATGTCAGTGCATGTTCAGTTCAGCAGGGACAGGTGTTAGAGAATCAGATTGCTATCAGTTGTGACTATAGTTGTGCATCAGATCTTGCACAATCAAGGGATTGAGTATGCCAATGAGTTTGGTCATGTATTTGCCCAGTTTGTAGCTTCTACTCACGTCTTACACATTGTGAGTGATTCTTTGGAGGTGAAATACGAGTTTGGTAGACCATCCTCATTCATTCTCGAGCAAGTATTGAGCAGTGGAGGCAAGCAAGCAGTGGAATAGATTTGGAGATCAGATCTTAGTTGTATTGTGTGTAACTGGTGGAGCTGGTACTGGATTTCTTGTGATAAGCATTGTACTTTGTAATGTTACATGGTCTCAATCATTAATATACAGATAGTGTGGGGTTTTTAGCGAGATGCTTTCCCCGGGTTACATATTGTGTTAATGTGTGAATGCCCTTGATGTTTTATTGTTATTGATGCTGCTATATTGATGATCAATGTAGAGGAGCTTATGTATTGTGTATGTATTCCGCAATAGTACATGATCAATATAATCTCTGTTGAATATGTGTTAAATTATTCAAAATTTCTACACAAAAGTAGAAAAATCTTTTTATTTTAAACTTTGTCAATATTTTATGAAAATAATTGAAAACATAAAAGACATTGGATATCCATCTTTTCACATGCATAAAAAAGATTCCTTGTAGAAATATATAGTTTTTAAAATCCTCTTACCCGTCCTTGTGCCCTACTTCATTGTTGTGCTATAATTTCCATGTACATTCTCCCAAAAAAACACAAATAATTTGTTCCCTTCCTCACTACATATGATTGTTGATAAGATCTTGAAGCATCTTCCATGTTCTCTAAATCCCCTAAAACCTCTATCTCATGATTTTTTTTGTTTGTCTATCAACAATTTCATTGTCCTTCTCATCCCACATTTCTTCCACTTTCTCTTTTGAATTGTTAAATTATCTATAGTTATGATAAATTATTCGTTTAAGAAATATATTCTTACTATTATTTTATGGTAATTTTAGTTACACATTTTAAAACGTTAAATGATATGGTGCTTCTAATGAAGAAATTTTTTTCCAACTAATTTGGTTTTGGATAGTAGGCTCTCAAATATTAACATACTTAAAAATTAGTTGAATATCTTTCTTATTGTATCATGGAGTGTGTATTTATGTATTGTATGATTTCTCAGTCACAATTTATCTTATAGTTGACTAAATTTGTATGCATTTATAAATATAGACATGAAATAAATTTGGCCCGTCAATTTGGTAGTCACTAGCTTGATTTTTCAAGAATCTCCCATTCTCTCAAATTCAAAAGATTCATCACATAATTAAGTTATTTAAGTAATAATTCCCTATGTAATATTTAAATTTAGAAGTTTCCTATATAAGAATTTAAACTTAATTTCTATTATTAGATTTAGTTCAAAAACTTTGCAAATTATTATATAAACGAGTAGATTTAAATAATTGACATTAGATTTAAATAATCGAAATTTTTGGTATATGATATATATGAACAAAAATATAATATTGTTATTGTTATAGTACGGATCACTTTTAGTTTTGAATTTATACAGTCTTGTTGCTAAGAATAATTAAATTTGAGAAATGTCTTGAAATGCTTCACTTCATTGTATAACTCACTTTTAGTTTAGGCTTTATATAGTCCCTTTAAGAAACAAAATTTTTTCTAAGAAGAAGAAATTTCGAAAAGGTCAAATGCTTCAGTTACTAAATGGAGACAATATTCTTATGATCTATCAAATAATTTTTTTTTAAACTGTCAATATTGTATTTTATTAACCATTTATACAAATATATTTAACCACACATTATAAGTATATAAGAAATATTTCACATATACTTGCAATTCAAAAACTTTGTATGTGCACTACATTCATGTCGCACACATCATCACTACTAACCAATTTCCTATACTAAGCATTACAAGTAGAGTAATTGAAGCTTATCTTTTACTTTGGAATTTTGCACACAAACACATGCTCACATAGTATAATTAGGAAAGAAGTGTCCCATCATCCACACATCATAGTGTAATTAGCGGAATTGTATTAAAGGATCATGAACCAAATATCCACATACTTGCAATTCAAACACTTTGTATGTGCACTAGATTCACCTTGCACGCACCATCACTACTAACAAATTTGGTTTGCTAACCTATTGTAGCTGCTACAACAACCACCAAAATTTTGGCTTACGCTCAATTTCAAACCCTTCCTTGCTCTTGCACATTGTTGTTGCAAACACCGAAACTCATTTCATGTACTTTCTTGAAGTATCTTGCTCCCATTCTCAAGTTGGGTAAAATGTCATCTTTTCACATGATTCGTTGTTGCACAATGTGTAGAAGCCTGTTCTAGTGTTTTAAAGGGTCTATCTTTGTGAATATGATTTTTTCTAACCATGTAAAAATATGTTGCACTCATTTATAAAGTTTTAAGCATTTTCGCTCAAGTGTCATCACGGTCATCGCAAATTGTATCTTAGGTGTCACACTTGTCGTAATCGGCCATAAAGTTGTCACATAGAGGAAAATAAATTGTTCACAAGTCTTGGGTGATCTATGTTGTTGTGTCATCAAATATTCTATGTGTGATATCAAAGTCGAAGCCTTATCATTGTTCACATATGTCTAACAGACCTTACACGTAGGCATTTCTGAGAAGACTTTCCGACCAAGAAACTTTGCTTCTCCTGACCTTCCTGAATTTTGCATTGCATAGTTTCCGTCCTCTAGCTGTGACCTTGCCCATTGGCACTATATAACAATAAGTTCTTGACTCCCACGACGACTACACTAGATAATTTTTGTGCTTAAGATTCGGCCTTCACCTCCATAATTATGTAATCCTTTCTGTCAGGTTGTCCCTAACTGCGTAGTATTCAATATCTAACCTCAAGGTCATCGCTTGAGCTCTTGATTTTCATAGTTTCATAATAGCCCAACCTCCCTTGTCTCTCAGAACTCCAAAATGTGTTTCGTCAATGTCCATCCCATTAGCCTACCTCACTCGCTACCATAAATATGCAATTGTCTCCCTCAGTCTATCCTAAACTGTGTATTGTGTAGTCTCAAGGCTCAAGCTTCAACCTTGATCTATTGAACTGCGCAATTTCATAGTCACTTGGTCTCATATTTCCTCCAAAATTACGTAAAAGGTTTCTCTACTGCTCGTCCCCTCCTTTTGTCATCCTGAGTTTCAAAACTATGCAATTTTCTTCCTTATCCCAGCCTGAACTATGTATTGCACAATATTAAGGCTAAAGCTTCACTCGTGACTACCTGAGCTAGAAAATTTCATAGTTACTAAGCCTCTTTCCTAGTTGGTCACCCAGTTTTGGCTCAGTGAGTGGATCAATGTGCACCATCTTAAACTAGGGGTTTATCAGACTAATGTCATCTTATCATTAGTGATTTATAAAGATAGGTACCTTATGATTCTATGGTGAGATAATGAAGAAAGTGATGGAGGGAAGCATGCTGAAAGGCACTTGTAGTTGAACATGCAAGTTGATCAATCACAAGAAATAAAAGGAACATCATTTTGTGATTGAAAATCAAGACTTAATATCATTGAACACTCCTTATAACCAAGTCATACGGAGGTGAAAATAAGATCATTATCAATTAGATACTCAACACACAACAACATAATTAGTGGCTTGACACTTCCACATCATCAAGCAGTCCATGTCAGCAGTGTCATGTCATGTCATGTGATGAGTTTTCATATGCCACATTGTCATTGTGAATCATGTAAATTGTATTCAAAATCTATTCTAAAGTGTGAGTCCAAAGGGCACACATGGAATATAAAGGGTCATGTAAGCTAAAAGGTCATAGGAAGTCAAACAGTCATGAGGGTAGTCAAAGAGTCACAAGGAAGGGTAAGCATCACCCCTTTGTTATATGTACCCCCTCATTGAATGAGAAAAGGAATTTTCACCTTGGCTCCTTCGAGAAGGCATTAAAGAGACAAATTAGTTCTTTTGACGGGAAAGGAGTTTGCTCCAACGCTCGACTATTGGAGCTAGTGATGTTCATTATGTACACGTGTCTTCAAAAGTTTACTTAATAATTAAAGGCTTCAGGCCAACACATTCTTCATGCAAGGATTATAAATATTTGTGAGACTATTCTGTGAATGTTTGTAATTCATGTTTGATTTCATCTGTGCTAAAGTAGTTGAACTATTTTAGTTATTTTGGTACTTATAATATTGAGAATATGTTGTAATTTCTATTATGGTTGTCGCATCCTCATGGACTATTTCACTTGATATTACATAGATCTTCCTCATTATAATCAATTGAATGACCATTGCATCTCTATGGACTATTCCACTTGAGTTTTCATGGAGCCTTCTTGTTCATTTGTGTCTCTACTAGATTGGTACTACTACCTCTCTCTTAGAGGCTCACTTCTCCTCCCCTCTGGAGTTAAAGAACTTTGACACATATATGATTGAACACTCACAAGGAACACCTCCTTTATTTTCAAAGGTGCATGTCCACTCCTTTCTCTTGTTATTAATTAGATCCAAGGCATATCTATAAGAATACATGGAAATTAGGTTGATACTTTGGATGGGGCTCCTACTCCAAACAGTGTAAGGTCTAATTGGGACTTCACATCAGGGAGACCCCTTGGTTGATGGATTTCCAACACCGTCAACAATGGCACTAGAATGAGGGCCATATAACAAGTTGAGCCCCTTGAATATGGTTTGAACCTCTTATCTAAAATGGCTCATACTCATATCTTACTCCCGGGGTGTTTCTATAATTTTTCCCTTTATCAGTTTTCAATCCATGATGAGCCTCTCTATCACTTGTCCAAGTTAAAGTTTTATGGTGAGGATGGAACATCCATTACCAAGCACATTTCTGATTTTATTAAATTTTGTGAATCTTACGAAATCAATGATGAAGGGTTTTCTTGTGTGCTTTTCTTCCTCACTCTTGAAGGTCATGTTAATCGATGGTGGAATACCTTTCTCGCTACTTCCATCCATTCCCTTCATAATTTCCTTGGGGATCTTCATCAAGCATTTGATATGTGTAACTACTGAGATGTTTTTAAAAGAACTAATCTCTTAAGGATGAAGCCTAATGAATCAGTTGAGGAGTTTTATGATCGATTCATTCACCTTTGTTGTGAAATTTTTGAAGAAGACATGAATTAGGATTTCTTGAAACAAAAGTTTGAGTGCATGGTTCTTATCTCTCTACATGGTGAACCTAAACCCACTAATTTTCTGACTTCTCCAACTCTTTTGAATCATGAGACACCTCTAATTTCAAAGGAGGAATTCACTTCTCCTTTTATTCTTTGTCCTCCTCATTTTCCAATTCCTATGAAAGCTCCTCTATGCAATGGTAATAAAATTTAAGAATACATAAATCAAATTCCTAATACATCTTCTCATTCTTATTTTGTTTCTCAAGACTTAGATTCAATGGAGAAAATTCTAGAATGGGTCATGAAGCCCATGGGGAAGGCTAACTTCCCCATTCCGTAACATGATGATATCATTAATAACTCTAGCCTCCAATTTGATCTAGAATTTGATCATTCTATATCATCTACATGCCATTACTCTTTGTACTATGATTCTCCTGATTAATCTACTCAACTAGCTAGTCTTTCACACTCCCTTGATTTTCGTGTTGCTGGTTAAAATTTCCATCAAATACAAGGAACCACATTACACTAGTAAGGGTGTAGGAAGATGAATATTATTTCAATATTTTTTCTCTTTTTTAAAATCCTCCATGTCAAAAAAATGTGCTTCCATTCTTGGATGATTCTCAATCCGCTAATCTTGGTAGTGAATTAAATGTAATCAATTCTTTTGATCAATCCCTGGCCATGGGAAACAATCATTCCAATGGTGATGCCTTTTTTGATGTATGCGATCACAATTTCCGAGGTGCATCAATTGATCTTTTGGTTTCTCATGAATATTTTACTTTAGATCCAAAATATGATTCGGTCAAAGAAAATGTGCTTATCAAAACTTCCTCTTCATCTCACTATCCCTTGTGCTCTACCATCTATGATGCATCTACTTGCAACAGAGATACTCCATTCTCTTTAAGTTATTTATCCAATGAGTTTTCTTCTCAATTGGCAAAAGATAGTAATATTATCTGTGATGCAAATGAAAACAATCAAATCATTGAGTACTCTTTCCAATGCTACTCACCTCTTCTTTTGTGTGAAGACAACTCTTCAAACCAACTTGCTCATGAAATTTCCTCGATTCATTCATCTTTAAATTTGTGATGAGAAGAATATTTTGACTCGAGTAATATGGTTGTTGAAGTTTAAAAATCTACTGAAATTGGTGACAAAGATGGCTTCCACATAGTGAGGAATGGATTTATTGAGAGAAATGGTAGTAGTTATCCTCAAACCATGCATGATGTGGTTCAATCTTAAAAATGTAATTTTACAATCCTAGAAATTTTTGGGACCTGCCAGGTAGTTGAAGCACTTCAACTTCCATTCATGTTTTTGTCAAGATCTTGCAACTCTAGTGAGGCCCCGGAAGTAAGTCAGATTTGGTTTTTCCTACAAAATCCTTTTCTTTGCATGGGTTCACTTGATGATTTTTTTTATATATTTTTTTGGTATTTATCTTATTATCTTTCAAATTTTCAATATTTTACTTCTAACAGGATTCAAGAATATTTTTCAGTTTATTCATCTTCATGTGAATATCCCACCTCAAAATTGGGTTTGGAATGTGTGTGTCTCATAGAGTCATCGAATTGTGGATTTGACCATTTCAAAGACTATCTTTGCCCAAAGGAATCATGCCTATTAGGTCCATCTCTTAATAGTCAACTCCTAGTTTTTCTCGCATATGTTATATTTTAAATCTCTGCTTTGTTGCGCCTAAATTCCTCTTGAGTAATAATGAATGAACGAGTTATGGCACAAATCAAATTCTTCTCCATTCACCATGGCATGACTATACTAATGTATATATTGTGCTGAAATCCCTTTTAAATTCATTTCATGATTACGGTTCTTGCACATTTTATCACCCGTTACAGGAAAATGTTTTGTCACATTTGGCTTGCAAGGAACTTGATTCAATTGTTCAGAGCATTCATTGAACTGCTCAAATTGATTTATCTTTGTTTATTACAAAATTGGAATCTGATGCTTTAATTAGCTCATATGATTATTATTTTGTCTTTGATGATTGTCATTCGTGTTATCATTTTCCCACCAATATATTTGATGGCATTTATTTTACATCCTTCCATCTTCATCGTTCATAACTCACTATTCAGATTTTTGTTGAGTGGTTGAGGCACTTTAGTCTCCACTAATGGTTATGTCAGGTTCTAAATGTCTCAACATTACTAATGAATATGATTAGATCAATTTTCCTTCACAATATTCTCATTATAATCGCATGCCTCTAATTGAAAATCTATCTTTTGAAATATTTCATGGTTTTCAATAGGATCATCATTAATTTTATGATTCAACTGTTGAACAATTGGAGCAATATTACTCGACAAGCTCCATTTCAATAAAAAGGCTTTAGACTTTTCTCATGCTTGCTAATGAGGATGACACAAAAGAAGGTTTATTCACAAATTCTTCGAGGTATGCCTGATTATGCTTTTTGCTAGAGAGGTAAGAATGTGAACTGGACAAAAGTAGTTCTTATCTTTTCTCTTGCACATTTATTTATATATGTTTTAATCGATCCTATCTTTGTTATTGCATGTAAGGAACAATTACGGTGGTTACATTGGAAATTTCGTTATCCATGAACCCCACCTTCTGGTTGATAGGTTAGGAGTAGGATTAACTACGTCATAGTTTTCCTTATCTTTCACCTATCCCGTATGGTTATCCTTAGTCTCTCTTGTATTTTCTTACTTTTCTCTTGCATTAAGCTTTGGTTTATCTTATTTTCCTTGTCTTCTGGATTTGTTTCCTTGTTCTGTGTTATCTTTCCTTTCATTTTGTTTCTTTCGCTTTTCTTTCTTATTGTTTGTCTCCTTTTTTTCATCATGTGAATAAGTGTTGTGCCTGAACTTGTTATGGATTCTTAGTATATGTGCGGCTGAAGTCTAAAGAGTCTTGCGACACTCCAAAATTTGGCTAATCTTGAGTCTATGTTCGTTGTGTCGATCACATCTTTTGGTTGATGAAGTCCTAACGGAAAATATGAGCAACCTGTAAGGAGAGTTTTGGTCCAACCATGAACCTCTGTCTACTCACAAAACCTTATGCCTACAATCAGTTTTGTGTTTTGATGTTTTCATGCTTATCCAATCAATAGAAGAGGTGAAAGTGGAAAATATAAACAAGAAAACCTAAATCAGAGGACTCTATGTGCTTCTGTGAAGGAAAACCTCTTCTTCTATTAATAAGTTGGGATCCTCTTTAGCCCAAAAATGAATAAGTGTTAATGCATAGTCATCTTTAAAACAAATAAATAAAGGTGAAAGAAGAGAAAGGCTTCCTGTGTAGAGAGGTTAAGCAAGCATCTCCGTCAGGGAACTGCCCAAGATTGCTGGCAGTGAAGAAATCTTTCTGTTCCTACATGACTCCGTAGGGGTACTATTCAGGCTTGCTATTAGCAGAGCTACACCAGAGATGAAAAATTATACTCTGGAAATCTAAAACTCATGAGCTACACTACCCTTCCCAACTTGAAACATTTTGATATCGTTGAATCTTATGTTGTGATAAACCAAGAAGGAATAAAGGGGACTGCGTTGATTCATGGGGCAAGTGGGGAGGCCAAAGTTATATGAATGACGAATCAATACTCGAAGAACCCAAGCCCTATATAGAAAAATCTAACTAAGGTAGAGAAGTTGGAATTCTACTAGTGTGTTGCCAAGTGTTGTAGTTGCTACAACACTATCCAAAATTTTGGTTTACACTCAATTTTAGAGCCTTCCTTAGTCTTGCACATTGTTGTTTCAAACACCAAAACTCATTTCATGTACTTCCTTGAAGTATTTTTCTCCCCTTTGATAGTTGGGTAAACTATCGTCTTTAGGCATGATTGGCTATCATACAATGTGTAGAAGCCTATTCTCGTGGTTTCAAGGTTATATATTTGTGAATATGAGTCTTTATAACCATGTGAGTATCTTTCAAACTCATTCACAAAGTTTTAAGCACTGTTGCACAAGTGTCATCACAGTCGTCGCAAATCGTATCTTAAGTGTCACACTTGTTATAACTAGTCATAAAGTTGTCACACAGAGGCAAATACATTGTTTATGTGTCCTCGGTGATTTATCTTATTGTGTTGTCAAGTACTCTAAGTGTGAGATCACAATTGAAGTCTTATCATTGTTAACATTAGCCTAACCATGCTTACACCTAGCCATTTTTGAGAAGTCTTCCCAACCAAGCAACTTGGCTTCACCCAACCTCCTTGAAATTTGCATTGTGCAGTTTCAATCTTGTAGTTGTGACCTTAACCCTTGGTACTGCACAATTCAAAGTTCTTATCAACTAGGATTACTGCACTACGCAGTTTCTGTGTTCAACCTCTGACCTTGGCCTCTAGAATTCTGCAATCATTTCTCTCATCTTATCCCTAATTGCACACTTAACAATCTCTAGCCTCAAGCTCATCCCTTGAGCTCTTTATCTATGTTGTTGTGTAATAGCCCAACCTTACTTGTCTCTCGAAACAATACAGTGTGCTCGTAGTGTCCATCCCCTCAACTTGCCTCACTCACTAGACAATTTCATAGTCACCTAGGCTCAACTATTCTCTAGAACTTCACAAGAGGCCGATCTAGTGCCTCTCCCCTTAGCATGTAATCTTGTGCTCATAGACTGCGTATTTTTTTCCTCAACCTGAACTACACATTACACTGCCTCAAGA
Organism: Pinus tabuliformis; assembly: GCA_031772625.1. NCBI lineage: Eukaryota > Viridiplantae > Streptophyta > Pinopsida > Pinales > Pinaceae > Pinus > Pinus tabuliformis. The sequence goes on from CM062817.1 coordinate 672,697,014, forward strand.
CTATTGCTTCACCCCTAACTTCCTAAGTTATGAAATTGTATGGTTACTGAGCCTCTCTCCTAGAATTTTTCCATGTTGAATTGTATTATTTTTTTGACTAGAGATATGATAAATAGCCCATGATATATCCACAATGCCATATGAACACCTTATTTTTCTTTAAGGGATATGATAGTATCATAATATCTCCATGGATTTATGCTCTATAACTTATTTCCTTGAACTTGGCCTTATTATTTATTTCTAGATTTAATGTTATGTAATGGACATTATTATATGTAACTACTATATAAATATGAGACTTAGGGTATGGAAAGAAACGTTGTAACATATTCAAAAGAAGTACGACAAAACCTACATATATTGAAAGCTAGGAGCACCTAGTCTTAACATGGTATACTGAAAGCTAGCGTGGATTAGAATATAAGTATTTAAAAAAATATATATGACTTCTCTTTCATTGAGAAGCTCTATTCCTCTTTTATTGGTTAATTTTATAAAGACCCTCTCATTTCTCAAATCAAAATATTAATAAGAAGAAAAGCATAATTCAGTATGAACATGTATATGTCTAAATAACTAAACATTTCTTTGTACAACAATTATGGATGGATTAGAAACACAGTTTCTTTACCAATATGTAGAGGAAATGCTAAAATTTAATTAATTTGTAATGCTCAATAAAAATATTATCTCCTTTTCACCCAAGAAAAAAAAAATGTAATTCTTTAATATATAATAACTAACAACATTGTTGAAGGATTTTCCCATCCTATTATCTATCTTATATATATTATATATTTGTTGAGAAGGAGCCTAATTATTAGTTTGTTTTCCCATTATTTCTTATAATTTTTCAATTAGAGAAACTATTTGGTAAAACATGGATTTTTTCCTTTATCATGACTTTCCAAGATCTAATTGTCATAGTGTGCTTCATGACATGGTTGTTTACCCACTACTACCTACATTATCAATGAATCCAAGCCAATGAATATAGGGAATAACATATTGAAATCTAACAAATCCATTTTAAATCCAAGCTAAAGAAAAATGTCAATTTAAGTTGGACCCATTTTGAGAAGGAGAGAACTACTATTGCTTTTTGACATGAACAAATATAAGAAAAATAGATAGGAATTCCAACCAAGATAAGGAAATAAGGAAGTAGATTCATATTTATTTATTAATTGTGGAAGTCAATTTGGTGTTGCTCTAGGAAGGTGTTGTCACTGCTACAACACCCTCAAAAATTTCGCTACATTCATGTTTTGGAGCCTAATTAACTTTGGTATCAAGTGTCACCTTAGTCTTCAAGTGTCATGTCAAGTCACTTTATGTGTTTCAAGTGGTATTGATCATTATTAAGTGTCATTGAATTCATTAGAACATTTTTAGTGCATTTAATGGTCATGACACCTACGTTAGTTCAAAAATGATACTTTTGGTAGCAGTGAGACACACTTTGTCAGTTGTACTTGGGGAATGTATACAAAGTGTTGTTTTGATGTCTATTATCATTCTTAAATATTTTCTAATAATATTAACATGATTAATTAATAATAATATTAATATTAAAAAAAGTTGTATAATAATATTAATATAATTAATCAATATTTATAATATTATTTATAATTTTATAAGTATAAATTATATTGTCTAATATTGACAATGGGTATGTTTTCCACGCAAAACTTTGGATGTTACAATTTTTTTTGTATAATTCATTTAAAAAAACTCAAATAATATCATGACTAAACATAAAGACCTTCACATTAAAATTATAAATCATTTTCTTAAAAAATAGTATGATGACTATTGATATCATGATAATAATTTCTTTTATAACCATAACTGAAAATATTTTATATTAGTGATAAAATTCATTCTTGGAGACATGGTATTACATCAAAATTACAAAAATGAAAAATTTCACCCCTGAGTATGTTATTAGTGTTAGACCTTTCTAAGATTGACAACCAAAATTCTCTAGTTGCATTAAGTGTGAAACTAATTAGCTTAGAAGCATAAAGTCTCCAAAACACCCCTAATATCATAATACATTTAAATTGCATACAAACTAAATAGGAGAAGGGGGAAAGTATTAGTGCCTTAGTTATACTCATAATTAGTAGAAGCATTCAAATCTAGAAGACATCCTATGGCTAGAGAAGATGAATGAATTGAACAGATCCCAAATTGAGTATGTTGGCTTGGAGAAAATTAAATAATTGTTGAAGAAGCGCTACCAACTCATTCTCAAACCCCTACAATTTCACTCTGACATGGTTTGGCTTTGTTGATGCTATAGATGCAGTAAATCCTATAAAAAATTGTTCTATGACTTATACACACTTTGGTGGAGTGAATTTATGAGGGACGAGTTTCAACATGCATCTAATGCCAACACCTTGCATGAGCCCAACTAAAACCATCTCATGAAAGATACGTTATTTTCTCCAAGGAAGAAAGTATTCAATGTCCCAGCACATTGAAATAGAGCCAAACTCCTTTTACCCCACTAGAACCATAAAATTCCCAACACCAAGTAAGGATTATTGTCACATTTCCACCAAAACTCAATGTTGAGGGGAGGAGAGAATCCAAAAGAGAAGGGGTAGAAGGAGTCCCAAAAAATCCCAAATTTCCAAATTGGAGTTAAAAGAATACGTTATCCTTCCCATGAAAAACTCTGTAGTCCTAAATTGGAAAATCCTTGGGTGAAAAACAATACACATTGACTTTAGAAAAGATAGAAACAACCACTCCCTCATGTAGTCCCTAACCAAATATAATCACCAAGTTATGAAACAAAACTCATATAAATTACAAAACTATAATTTTTTTTTTTGGTAGGTAAGCACTCACGGGGGATTTGAACCAATGACCTATCACAAGGAGTGCCTTAATAGTGCACCCATTCACCATCAATCCAAAGCCCCATGGGCTTACAAAACTATAAATTCAATAGCATACATAAAATATAAATAAAATTTATTATATTTTAGAGAGGAAAATTAGTAACAAATTGATTTGATTTATACACATGGAATTTTGTAAAGTAGAAATCTCTTGGATTGCAAGAAAACGCCCTCAAAAATTTTAAATTGACGGGTAGACATCACTTAGTGTAGTTGAAGCATAAACATGATTGAGTGGGGAATGACCCATTCATGCCCAAGGATGGTGAAGAACTCTAGGTCCATCACATGCTATGGAAAGTCAATATCCCTTCCTATATTATTGATTGCAAAATTAAAAAGTACTTCTTCCCTATAACGAATCATGATCAACCCTTCCTTACACACAAGTATGAATGTTGAGGAGTACCAAGTAACAATTAAGCTACATGGGGGATTTCATAGAAGAAGAGATGATCCAAAGATTGTGAACCCAACTTAATCACTTGAGGTGATCCTTGTTGGGTGGACCCAATTTGACGTTTTACAGCCACGGGCTCGACAAACCAATTTCCAATTTGACCCTTTATAGACATGGATGAATTCATGTGATACGAGAGTAAGATACCGGATCATTGATTGACAATGATCACCCTATTAATATAATTGCTTGATTCTCTATTTCATCTATCATAAAATTATTAAGTCTCAAATATGAAAGCATTGCTAATAAGATAATCAGGAAAGTACAAGGCTTATAGAGATAGATATTGAATTGAGAAGAGGGTCCTTACAGGGAGGTGGCCACCTATTTCATAATAGATGAGTGTCAGTTCTCTTGGACATGTTTGAAACAATCATTTTTCCTGTTAACTCCAAGAATACCCATGAAACACGACCTTCTGCCAACACATTGTCCATATCAGACTTCAAATCCTGTACAACTCTGCCTGTTGACCCCGTCAAATCCGGTCATCCATCGGAACGTGTCTCTACCATTGATCTGGGGGCTCAAAATCCTATATTCATCATTCATATTGGGCGGCTAAGTAGCATAATGTTTACCCATCTGATGTGAATGGTTTTCTCTCTCTTCTGCTGGATGTGTGGCACTCACTCTATGGCATCAGGTGTGTTTGTGCTTGAAATTTCACCTCAGGCTGAGAAAGGTAAACCTCAAGGCAACATCAAACCATTTAGCCTCGTAGCTAGCCCTACGGGGCAGGAGAAGGCTCTCTCCGGTCAATCTCGGCAGATCTTCAATGGGATGAGATGAACAACAAGGTAACACTGATATTAGGCTAGTAAACTGATTAAAAAGGTTGATTTGGGGTTTTTTGGGTTTTTTGGTGGCAAATTGAGGAATTGCAATTTTGGGTGCGGGGATTTGACACAGTTTCTGCAGGGGGTTCTTTGGGGCGAGGTAAGAGACCGTATTGATGCCTTTGATTGAGATGAGTGGATGGAAAAGACCGGTGAGGAGCTAAGGAGAGCAAATAATACTTTGAATTCTCCTTAAATAGTAGAAAACATAGAAATTAAACAAATTTAAAAGCAGAGCATGGCAAGCATGAATTCTTACTTTAACACTTCATTTGTTTAATGTGCAGCAGTAAAGGAAAGGAAATGATTCACATAAACACACTTACAAGAACATTGAGAAACACACCATCAACACATGAATCCACAAGAATCCCAAAGAGGACTGCAAAACCCTGGTCTTCCTTATCCAAAAATTGCAGAGATACAGTGAAATAATACAATGATAGCTTCTCCCTCAAGAGTCCAACCATGAAAATGAGCAAGAAAGTACATAATATAGATGATCTAACCTCTTTCCCTGCCTCCATGGGTCGAGCTCACTATCCTAGGAGCTGTTTCAACCACTTCTAAACTAAGCACTACAAACTAGGCAGTCAAAACAACTTGCCTCTATAAACTTGGAAACCAATTCATACATTTAATTTTTACCCTTTACATGAATGAATCTTCTAGAAGTGTTAAACAAGAGTAAAAGTGTCTTAGAGTTACAATAATTACATCAAAGATAATCATCTTCCACCCCAAAAAGTCAAACTGAGTCAAATCTGCGTTTTCTGGGCTGTACAGTGCAATCTGGCAAAAAACTGCCTGACAGGTCGCACCCCCCTGCCTGACGGGTCGCGCCCCTTTGGAGCTCTGTTTGGGGCACTTGCAGGTGTCCAAATTGAGCAAAAGTGGGCTTGTTGGAAAGGTCTATGAGTCTACTTTCCAACCCAACTAGAATGTTTCAATTTGGAGTTCATTTGACCTATCAAAAATCAAATCTCCCAAGACTGGTCAAAAGTGCCAAATGAGGCTGCCTCAAGGAAGAGTGCTGTTGCAGTCAGCTTTTGAATGCCTTCCTCAACCACAAATTGAGCTCATGATAGCTCATTGGAAATATATTTATGTCTAGTTATCATTTTACCCATCAAGAAAATAATTTGGCCAACCAAGCTAGGAGAGAACTTGATTTTCCCAAGGTCACTTCAGAGGTATCTTTGATTCTCCTGAGGCAACGGTATTCTTGATATTTCTCTCAAACCATGACACCTGTACAAAACTTGAAGGAGGTTTTTCTTTTTTGGCATGGTCTGGACAAAAACCTCTCTCAGTTTCCCAAAATTCATCTTTTATTTCTCTGAAACATCATTTGAGTGAAACTTGTCCCGATGTGTGAAACAAGGGATTTCGCCGAAATGAAGCGAAATGAAGGGGATAGGGGGCTTCTAAATTCTTGGGGAAATTTTTGGGAATGGGGTGGGATGTTAGGAAGCAGGGGAAAGTGGAATCTCAGAGATTGAGTGAGGGGAAGGGGTCCAAAAGGGCAAAACACAGGCCAAACTTAGAAAATTGCCAGGTTGTAGCTAGAAACTAGGGTTTGTGCAAAAATGAGGAATTTGGCGGATCTAAGGGATGGGAAGTGTTTGATAATGTACTTTAAAGATAGGGGAAGGTGTATGAACATCTGGATACAAGTTTTGCCGATGATTTGACCGTCCAAGAGATATTGCCTTCAAAACCCTAAGAGAGGGAAATGACCTTGCCTAGGTGGCAACTGAAGCATGGACAAGGCGTAAAATGACTCATTAGACACTGAGATGATAATGAAAACCCTATGAATGATGATAGACTCAGCTGAATAGTGACATAGACTGACATTTGGACAACTTTAGAAGGAGTGAAAGCAAACCCTAGACCTAATGCCTAGTGATGAAAACCCTATGAATGATGATAGACTCAGCTGAATAGTGACATAGACCGACATTTGGACAACTTTAGAAGGAGTGAAAGCAAACCCTAGACCTAATGCCTAGTGACCAAATTTTGCTTGAAAACTCTTTGAAATGACAAAATTTGACCTTGACACTCTGAGACCACTTTGTAAGAGCATATTTGATCACTGGAGGAAGGCTGGAAAGACTGACACTAACAAGGCGGAACTCGGTTTAAACCGCTTACCACTCGAAGGCCCTCCGATATTCTGCCAGTTTTGTGGAATCCCTCTTCAGAATCAGAACGATATCCATTGCATTTTATAATTTTTTAGGTCTGGGTGCTTGCAGCCTTTCCTTCTTTAAGGGGTTTTCCCTGCGATATGCGATTAGAGACTTGTCGCTGATCATATATCAGAAGCTAACCCCGTTCCTTGAAATGGTCTCTGGATTTACTAATTTGGGATAACGTGCATTACCATGCGCTGACGGTTTGCGCACTTGACCGATGATCCTCGTTGCTCCGCGTTGATCACAAATTGCAACTGTTATGAGGATATCTCTGATAAGCTTGATCTTTATAAGAATTTTAATCCTTGGCATGATTTTTAAAGAGTTCATGAAAACTTAGAGAGTGTTCTAGGATCCAATTTGGATCACGACCTTCCCACTGAAAAAGATTTTGGACCACCAAAAGCTAGTTTTTAAGCATCAATCAAGTGAGGATATAGATTCCTCGCTTGCCCAAATTCTATCCATCTTTCATTGCTTGGTTTTGAACCTTTGAGCCCAATCCTGAGGTACTCAACATCCCCTTTGCACGTAGTTCTCACCTTCCTATCCAGAACTATATCTTCCTGCAATTCATTGAGATATTTAGGCAACAGATCATCAATAGAAGGCAATTGACTTTGCTCTTCGGAATCTTCAATCAATAAAGGTTCAACAATCTCAAGAATTTTGCATTAACTACTGAATAGATGTGCATGTAAGCTGGAAAGTCAAGTTGAAATGCATTCTCAATGATTTTCTCAAGTATCTTGAAAGGTCTGTACCTTATCGGCTTCATCTTCTTGCATTCACCTTGCATTCTGTCTTTGCTGATATACAGCCAGACTTGATCACCAGCTTGGAAACTGTGCTCAATCTGATGCTTATCATGCCTTGCCTTGTAATTGGCTTGGCCCTTTTCTAGTTGTTCCTGTATTGCCTGGTGAATCTCTTGGATTTGGTCCATGAACTTGGTTGCCTTGTCCACGTCACTGTGTCCATCAACCGCTATGTCTTTACCAAAGACAAAATCCAAGGGAGACCTTGGTATGAAACCAAAACATGTCTCAAAAGGAGATCTCTGTGTAGAGGAATTTTTAGCCCAGTTGTAAGCATGTTGCACATAACACAAATATTCATCCCAAAGCTTGGGATGCTTGCTGCAATATCCTCTAAGCAACTAGATCACTGTCCTGTTGACCACCTCGATTTGGACATCTGTTTGTGGATGAAAGGTTGTGCTCTTCTTCAGTCAGGTGTCCATCAATTCCCACAGACTTGACCAAAACTTCCCAACAAATCAGGAATCTTGATCAGATATAATAGGAGTGGGTAATCCAAAATGAACCCATACATGCTGAAAGAACAACTTTGCTATTTGTTCAGCTGTAATCTGTTTGTTACAAGGTATTAAAATACACATTTTTCTGAACCTATCCACAACAACATATAAATAGTCATGACCTTTTCTAGATTTACGCAATTCCCCAACAAATTCCATGGAAATACTTTCCCAAGGATGATAAGGAACTGGTAGTGGAGTGTACAAGCCTAGTTTTCTATTGTCGGGCTTGCTTTTAGCACACATGGTACACCCTCTTATATATCTAGAAACTGTCTCATTCATTTTTTGCCAATAACAAAATCTTTTCATATGTGCAACTGTTTTACTTACACCAAAGTGACCTGATATTAGAGAAGTGTGTGCTTCTCGAATTATCTTTACTCTTTTGGTTTCAGGAATGCATAACTTTCCAAAATGATACAAGAGTTGGTCCTTAACATGATAATCCAATTCTTCTACTTGTTTGTGATGACTTAAAGTTGCATATACATCTTTGAAATCTATATCTTGAGCATATTGTTCAATGTAGCTTTCATGCAATACTGAATTATGCTTAAGTATAGTAGATGCATTTATGATTGGTATGGACAACATATCTGCAACTTTATTGTGTATGCCCTTTTTATATCTAATGACAAGATGAAACTGTTGTAGAAAACCCATCCACCTATAGTGTCTTAATTTTTGTAACTTAGTTTGTGAGTGTAAATATTGAAGTGGTTGATGATCAGTATGTATAACTCTCTCTTTGCCCATTAGATAATGCTTCCACTTTTTCACACTCTGTACTAATGCATGCAATTCTTTATCATATGTGGGATAATTAATTACTACATAATTAAATGTATCAGAATGATAACTTATGGGTTTACCGTGTTGCATCAACACTGCTCCCATGGCATAGTCACTGGCATCCGATTCAATTTCAAGGGGTCTTTGAGGGTTGGGCAGTGCTAGTATTGGTGTTGTACTAATCTTTTCTTTTAAGGTGTCGAAGGTTTTCTGCTATTTGCCTCCCCACTGAAACACCTTTTTCAATCTTGTTAAAGCATGTAAGGGCGCTGCAATCAAGGAAAAGTTAGCAATAAACTTTCTCCAATACTGGGCTGCTCCTAGGAAGCTTCTAACTTCTGTAGAAAATTTGGGTTTAGGCAAGTTTACAATGACTGCAACCTTAGACGGATCTATCTTCAATTCACCACCCCCTATAATATGACCCAAATAATTGAAAGATGTTTTGCCAAGTTCACATTTTGATAGCTTAACATACAAATTTTCTCTTTTCAAAACATCTAGAGTCTGCTTTACATGCTTTAAATGTTCTTCCCATGTTTTACTAAATATAAGAATGTCATCTAAATATACAATGACAAAATCATCAATAAAAGGCCTGAGTACATCATTCATTACTCTCATGAAAGTAGCAGGAGCATTAGTTAAGCCAAAGGTATAACCAACCACTCATACAATCCCTGCTTTGTTTTGAAAGCAGTCTTCCATACATCTTGCTCCGCAACTCGGACCTAATGGTAGCCACTATGCAAGTCCAACTTGGAAAAATAAATAGCTTGTTTCAACTGATCTAATAGATCATCTATGAGAGGAAGGGGACAACGATTTTTTATCATCATCTCATTCAGTGCCCAATAATCAATGCACATTCTCCATGAGCCATCTTTCTTTCTCACCAAGAAAATTGGAGACCCACATGGTGATGTGCTAGGTCTTATGAACCCTTTCTCACGCAGCTCCTGTACCTGCTTCTTGATTTCTGCATTCTCTAAAGTGGACAACCTGTACATCCTTATGTTAGGCAATGGAGCATCTCGCTGCAAATTAATATCATGTACTATTTCCTTTTTGGGTGGCAGACTTTTAGGTTCTTGAAATAGCATATCATATTTTGAAACAACTTTTTCTAAATCAGCTTGTTTTTTACCATTACAGCCTTCAAATACATTGGTTTTATAAGGTTTATTTTCCTTTATAACCATCAGTAAAAATTGTTTGCATGAATTTACAATTCTTTTCATCCGCCCTGAGTTTATGAGAGTATAATTATTCTTGAGTTTATGAGCTCTTACAGTATATTCAATTCCATCTTTAACAAGTTGATACTTATTTTCAGCTCTATAGAAAATGGATTTTCTATCATACAAGTAAGGATTTCCTAAAACAATTCCACATATATCCAAGGGAACAATATCTAACTCAACCTCATCTACAAATGCTGACCCAAAAGAAAGCCTAAGTTTACATTGTCTAGTCACTTGTAGCTTTTCTTTATCACATAACCAACCCAATGAATATGGCTTCTTGTGAGGTGTGGTTAGTAATCCCGTCTTCTTTACAATTTCTTCAGAAATTAAGTTTACTTGTGAGTCGCTATCAAACAAAGTATCAATCTTTTGATGCTTGGAAATAACTCTAATATGAAAAAGCTCATGCCTTTTCCTCTCATTTTATTCATTATCAGTAGATTGCGCATAATTACTAGTAGATGCTTCAGAATTCTTACCTTTTATACCTGTGGCTGTGATTGTTGTTTCATCCCCTGAGTCTGACCCTAAATCCTTCTGAATAGCTGCAGCAATCTTCTTCTTTTTTGCTCTCGTACTTCTTGGGTTTCATCTCTGGATGTAGAATCCAGCAGTGTTCATCATCATGCCCATCCTTTTTGCAGTGAGTGCACGAAGGTTTTGTCTTTTGTACAACATTTGTCTTCCTCTCTTTCCATTTTTTCTTTCTCTTTTCCTTTCTCTTGCTTGCAGTGGGTTTTGATGATCCCCCAACTTCTGCGTTCACATTCTTGCCTCTAGCCTCTAGATGTGTAGCCTGAATAGACACCTCATCTATGCTAGTGGGATTAAACATGAGAATGCTATGCCTCAAATAACTATGTAGACCACCTATATACTTCAGCAAAGTTTCAGGTGAGTCTAAAGAAATGCCTAAAATAAAAGCTCTTTTTCTAAATTCTTGGGTGTAGCTTTGTACACTTTTCCCTTTCAATTGGCGAAGAGTTTGCCAACTCATCATAGCTTGCTGCATATAAGATAGTGGATAGAATTGTTTTCTAATTGCAGAAACAAATTCATTCTAGGTAGAATGAATTTTACCATGCTTCTTCGAATCAGCTTGTGTCCTGCCTTCCCACCATACCAGGGCAGTGCCTCCAAGGCATAGGCTAGCCAGCTGAATCTTTCTCCTTTTTAAATTGATGTTCTGCACTCTGCAATAGACATCAATCTATCTAATCCAGTTATCTAGCTTTTCTGAATTCAATTCTCCATCATAAATTGGCAAATGAAACTTCACATCTAATTTAATCAATGAAGGCTTCTTCTTTTTCTTTTCAGGGCTTTCTTTATGTGAAGAATATGATGATGAAGGTGATGATGGGGGAGATGGTGGAGAGGGCTTCTCTTATTTTCCTTTGCCTTATGAATGGGCAACTAGAAGAGGTTCCTCTACTCCTTTATCTTGTTTGGAGGTTGATGACTCTTCACCTCTACTTATCTTAAATTCTCTATACATTTCTTCTACCATGGCTCTCATAGTCATGAAAATGTCCATGAACTGGGAGTCTGATTCCAAAGGACTTTCTTCTGACATTTTCCTCTTAGGATAGATGCTTCCAATTTCTGGGTTAGCTTCAACCAACTCTCCTTCTCCTAATTTAAGCTTTGATCTAGTTATCATCCAACAAAAAAAGAATCCAGCACAAGCTTGTCTAACCTTAGCAACCTAGAGCTCTGATACCACTTGATCTGTAATTGATCTAAGACAAACAATAATGTATTACAGACTCATGTGTATGGATATGCCTATGTTACTTTATGCAATAGATCGATAAGATTAAGAAATACACAGGCAATGAAGCAGTTAAACAAAACATAACAGGCACATATAAACACAACAAGTTTAATAAGAAGTTCACCCAATACTCATGGGCTACGTCTCCTAGTCCACCCTTCAATGGTGGCCTCTCTTTTATGTTTTCAAGTAGATTTTTTACAATAGTGAGCTCAATTTGAGTCTCACACAACATATATAAATCAACAAGACTGTACTTGGATCCCCCAAGTCTCTGGAGTACACAGACTCTCCTTACTGACTCTCGACCTCTATTGGTCACAGTAGTATGAGCTCAATCTAAGACTCATACATGACAGGCATTACAGAGGAGTGCACTTGAACCTCTCAAGCCTTCTTTGGAGTGCACAGACTCTTTGACTCTCTCTATCTCTGTCTTAATCCTGGCTCGATGTTGCCTTTGCTTCTGTAGGTCAGCTCAGCTTCTTCTCTCTGCTTTCGGCTTACTGCCTACTGCTCTCTGCTCTTAGTTTTCTCTGCTTACTCTGTCAGTTGGTGGCTTTAAAGCCAATTTTCTTCCTGAATATTCATTTCCGCTTCCCAAATTTCCAGTTCCCCTGCCTCTGTTTGTTTGAATCCCTGCGTGGCACTCGTTGTATGGCATCGGGCAGAACTAGGTTGAAACCACTTACTACTCAAAGCCCCTCTGATATTCTACCAATTTTGTGGAATCCCGCTTCCATGGAATCAGAACGATATATGTTGAATTTTATAATTTTTCGAGTCTGGGTGCTTGCAGCATTTCCTTCTTTGAGGGGTTTTCACTGCGATATGCAATTAATGACTTGCCGCTAATCGCATATCAGAAACTACCCCCATTTCTTGAAATGGCCTCTAGATTGGCTAATTTGCGATAGCGTGCATTACCATGGGTTGATGGTCTGTGCGCTTGACCGACGGTCCTCGTTGCTCCACGTCAATCACAAATTGCAACTGTTACAAGGATATCTCCGATAAGCTTGACCTTTATAAGACTTTTAATCCTTGGCATGATTTTTAAAGAGTTCATGAAAACTTAGAGAGTGTTCTAGGATCCAATTTGGATCACATTGAAATCTGGACCACACAAATTAAGTAATGAGAGTAATATATATATATATATATATATATATATATATATATATATATATATATATATATATATATAGATATATATGATTTTATGGTAAAATACTTGATATGTGTGCTATTATTTTGATCTTTGCAAAAAAATGGACATAACATAGGAATAAGGAAATTTAGCTTTGAAAAACTTTATTGCATGCCTTTTCCTTCAGCTATTGATACTTTGAAATTCAACAATATTTGTTGAACTTTAGTATGATAAAAATATAAACGGATGATAAACTATGGAAATATGTAATGAAAGTAACAATACACTTGTCTTGTTGAAATATGAAAAAAATGGAAGTGTTAAGAGCACAAACATCCATAAACACTCACAGTTACAATTAAACAACTATGCAAGTTAATAACATGTAGAATAAATTAGAAAATAATAGAAATTTCACCAATTTTAGCACATGGATATGCCCTAGAAATGCGTTGAATCCATTAAAAACTCTTACTATATTTTGAATAAACTCTTAAATTTAACATCCAATTTATGAAATTCATGAGTATAAATTCTTACTGGATGATGATTAAAACCCTTAACCTTACCTTTTACTAGTTTTTTAAGATTTAATAGAATTCCATAGTAATATGTTTATTATGTTGGCTACAAAACTATTCACCTCAGAATAAAAATTGCATATGGTTGATTTTTTTTTATAGTGCGCATAATTAAAAACTCAAATCGTACTCCACACTGGGGGTGATGAATGAATCCATATTTGTGCAACTTGAGGATGCTAATTCCCATCCCGTGTGGTAGAAGGATGATGAGACGTGGTGAATTAATAGGGCCTCAGGTTATTCACCTGAACATTATCAAGGGTTAGATGTTTATCTGGCTCTGGATTTCAATGGTCTTGGCAATTATTTGCAATTGTGAGATGACTAAAGGGTCTGTTGGAGGTTATATTAGTGTGCGTTTTACAGGGTGCTGCTTGAGAGTGTCCTGTAGACCAACAATTAGAGGGGGTGGATTTTGTGTTCTAATGAGTGAAGCTACTAAATTTTCCTATGTAGTAGTCGATGACAAACCCATCATTTGGGACACGATTCGTCCTCCGTCTCTACTCCAAGATGATATAGCAAGGGGCGAACATTTGTAGGTAATTTACAATTCCTGGAAACTCATCTATGTCAAATTATCCTTTTTTTGCACTGTGAAAGTTAAGTGGAGACCTCAATGGCCTAATTATCTGAGTCTAGCCCTTGTCGGAAAGGTTTGGGGTTTAAATTCAATCCAATAAATAAATAATAAAATAAATAAAAAGAGATAGGCTTAGAACTTTTTGTTTTAAATAATATTCTATATTAGTTTGAATGATACGACATCTAAATCAAAGGATGTTGTAGAATTGTGTTAATTCTATTGTCAAATCTAAATGTGATTTTACCAAAACGTTCCATCCATGAAATAAACAAATCCATGACTAATGCATGATCAATATATTGGTCAATGAAATGAGCAGGGTAATTATTTTTGAAACATTCTTGATTGAGTGCATACAGTTCCCTTCGTTTTATTGATAATGGCATTCTGTTCCTTTCTCTTATGTACAGTTCTATGATTCTTTGTACACTCCCCATTGCCTCCATGATTTCATATTAAAGGTAAAATAATAGATATATTTAGTTTGATTTTGGGTGGCTTTGGATTAAATCATTATATTTATTTTCATTAGGATGTGTCAAAGTGGAAAAGTGAGAGAAATATGTTTGTAGGAGTAGTTTTAGTAGTTGTTTGAGGCATTAAATAATGTATTCTAGGGGTAAACTTTCCCCATGTGGGAATCTATGTGGGAATTATGAGGAACACTATAGAAGGGTTATCACAACTCAAGATTGAATAGGTCAAATTTCACACCTAGTTGGCCATTGGTTTATGTAATAACCAAGCCAATAGGAGGAAAAGAGTATCCATTCTATTGCAGTGCATTGTTTTTCCATGGTAGAGAAAATTGGTTAAGAGTGGATAGACAAAGAGAATAATAAAGGGCTTTTGTGTTTATAATAGCCCGTAAGTCACTGCTCCAAGGTAATTCCATACAGAGTGATTCTCCTTTGTATTTGCATAATTTCGATTTAGAATGAGAGAGAAGTATCTTACTTTCTAGTTCATTTTTCTCCAAAAATGGTTTTCTACAACATATCTAGGTGTTCATTATTATTGGTGTGTGCTATATTTCACTATTCCCTATTTTTCACATTTTATCTATCAGTAACATAAGCCAAAAAAATAAATAATAAATATATAAATATATGCAAAATTAATCGTCACAATATAGTTCTTAAATTTCAATATATTTTTATAAAATATGTTGTGATGAAATGTCTAGTAGAATATCCAAAGTTACTTACATATCATATTGGTATCAAACCATGCTTCTTTTGTTATCTTTAAGGAAGTTGGATGGTATCAAATAAATGGAAACATAAAGTCATAAAACCATAGCCATGGCTGACAAATTAATTTATGATAACCATCAAGATCTAGAAAATGAGAGGTTTACATGGCTAGAAGCATAAGTTATAGATATAAATAATAATGTGAGCCTCCTCATGGTGACCCTAAATAATAAGTTTGGGTTGTTAAAAGAAGATGGATGTTCAACCATAGAGCTAATATTGAAGGGGAAATTGTGGGATTGGAAGAGAATATTCCACCTATTAATGAAATTTCACCAACAACATTTAGTTATTGAGACTCGACTAAATATCTTGTGTGATCGCATCTAAATTTTGCGCCTCAATCTCGTAATTGACACCTCCAATGCTCTCTCACCTATATCTCAAAATTATTTTTTTATAGCATGACATACATATTTTAAATGTCATTAAAGAAAAATGGAACCCTTTCCCTTTTATCTAAGGAAAAAAATAACTCTCTCAAGTTTTCATGATCAAAAAGACCTTACTTCAAATTGAAATATATATTCAGAGTTGCTTGCCAATAAGAATATAACATAAGTATGTCTATGGGATTCTTTGTTGTTAGAATTGTAATCTTTAATATATTAAAATTTGTTTTACCAAGAATAACACAACTCCATAAGTGGAGAAGGTATGTCTATGAGATTCTTTCGTGTTATGAGAATAATAAGTAGGTCTCTCAAATTATTTTTGTGTTATAATTAGGATATTTATTGTCATCAAAGTGAGATATTTTTAAATAAGAAAAAAACCAAAACATTTTCATTCAAAGGTGAAATGTTTCACATATTCGTAGGTCGAGCACACTTTGAACATTGGATAATTTTATAGTCATTCATCTTACAATAGGCCAAGGATAAAACACCCTGTTTCACTTCTGATGAAAAAAAAGAGTAGAAATATTCTCCAGCACATCATTAAGGAATCATACTATGCTCCACAAACAGACCATCAAGGGAAACTGTAAGAAATATAGAAAGAGAATCATAATGAAAGAAAAAGAGTTGTCATTATGAATGGATTTTTCCACGATTTGTTAAAAAAACATGTACCCAAACAAAAGTGAGAGAACACGATTGGAGAGGGCATCAACTTGAACATTATTCTCTCTGTAGATATGTTGAAAACAAACCTATGAGAAGAGAGCCTTGAGATCTAAAATACAGTGCATCCAGTTGAGAAGGGATGGGACCTGTAAAACAAAACTCTATTGTATCCAACGTATTATGGAAGGGGAGTCCCCAAAAAACAAAATATTATCGATTATGAGCCAAAGTGCCACCTCTAAAGCTACCAACAATGGAAAAATCTCAACCCTATAGTTGTTTCCAAGAGCCTAGAACCATCTAAAGTGAAAGGATATAACAAAGCCAATATGGAGAGGCACTCCACACCCACAACGCCCATTAGCAGAAGCCCCATCAAAGAAACAAAGAAGAAAGATGTTAGCCAGATCAGCCAAAATAGCATATCAGGAAGAAACCTTAGAGAACCGTGCCCCCACTTCCATGAAATATGCCACAACATGTATGGAAATAAAAAAAACATTTGGGAATGATCCTTCAAGGATATAAGCATTTCGATCATGCCAAATACCGTAAAAGACATAGAGAGAAACAACTCTATAAGCCTAATTTTTATGATCCCATGAACTAAAGCAAGTTGCCATAGAATTATTGTCCACATCAATCTTTAATCCCAAGAGTGAAATCACTTGTTTCCATAGGTTGTAGGAAAAAGGGTAGATGTAGAATAGATGTAAGAAATCCTCCACCGCTAACTTACAAAGTGAAAATCTAACACGACCTATAAAACCTTTCTTCATAAGGGAGCCCCAACTTACAATATGATTATGGAGGGTTAACCATGTGAAATATATGATATTAAGTGGGAACCCACATCTCCACATGTGATCATTTTGATCAGCAAAGGGAAGGGATAGGGAACAAAAAATGATGTCTTCACATGCTTTTGTAGATGTAATGCAACCATCAAATAAGTTTCCACCCCATTCCATTATGTGTGGTCGTGTGGATAAGGAAATAACACACTCACAGATATTACCTTTGTAGGCTTCCCATTCAGCCTCCATAAACACCAGAATCCCAAGATCACTTGCATGTGGCCAAAATGTGGAAGATTGAGGCAACAATTGTCCCCTCCCAATACTGGCTAGATTGTTTAGCCCTTGATGGATGAGGAAATTGATTAATGGGGCAGATAAAAGATGGCTTCTCGACATTCCTTTGATGGCATCCAAACCCACTTGAATTTTTTTCTCATCCCCAACGACCCCTCACATATTTCTACATAACCATTGCACCAAAGTCCTTAGGCTTCTCCAGATGACTGAAATGAAAGATTTTGATGGGGTTCCTGCTGATATCCATTCTTCTAACAAACCTTGGAAAATGTACTTTTCCATCATGAAGGAATGATAGAGACCTCTATCCTTAAAAAAACACCATAGACTGGTCATCACAAGCTCCTAATTGAAGATTTTTATGTTCCTAATTCACCAACCACGCTTGTTTTTGGGTCTTTTAATGAGATTTAGCCCATCAAGTGGAATCCTTTGATGGAGACTAGATCCAGACCAAATAAAATTTTCTATAATGGACTCAATATGTTTTATGATAGCATTTGTAATTTGGAAAATGTGCATCCAAAATAAATGGATTCCTTGAAAAACAAATCGGACCATAATTAACCTACCTCCCAATGATATACATCTATGGTCCCATCTAAGAAACATCCTCTCAAATAGTGTAATGACCCATTCCCAATAAGATATTTTATACTTGTTTGGTTTCAAGATGCATCCCAAATATTTAAATCCCTTAGATAAACATCGAATCCTCACCCCAAACAAGGATGTCAGTTTTTTTTATCTCTGGTGATTCTCCCCCATCAAAAATTAGCTCAAATTTCACACTATTTATATAGAGAACATAAGCCATGTGAAATCTCTAAAGAGTCTTGTGAAAGGATCCCCCTTTAATACCTTTTTCCTCACCTGCATAAAGGATATCGTCTACAAATAGTAGATGTGATAACTTGCTATTTTTGAAAATCCTGCATCCCTTAATAGCACATGTTTCCTTCATAGCCTGAAGCCCTTTGCTGAAATCAACCACAATTAATATAAATAACAAAGGATATAATGCCAATATTTGTCTAAACCCTCTTCCCATTTTGAATAAATTTGTGGGCTCCCCATTTATAATAACTACCATTGAAGCTAATGAAACACATGCCATTATCCATGGAACATACCTGCCCTTGAAACCGATTTTATAGAGTATTATTATGAGGAATTCTCAATCAACACAGTCATAAGACCGATTTTGTCCAGTGGATACATTCTTGAGCAATAGCCACTGCTTCCTGTATTCTCTTGTTAGACAAGAAACTAAACTAATCCAAAAAATCTGTGGGGAGATGATCCTTTTGACATGATTAGCAATGAGTTTGGACATCATTTTGTAGACAGAATTACATAAAGAGATTCGACTATAATCGGAAATATTCTTAGGATTCAAAATCGTAGGAATTATAGTTAAGAAGGCTGAGTTAATTTCACATGGGATACGTCTAGAAATTCTAACAACTTCCACCATCCCCACCAGATATGGCCCTATAAAGTCAAAAAAATGAACGAGGAAGTCTCTTGGCAAGCAATTGGGATTAGGGCTCTTGTCCTTTCCCATATCCTTAAGGGGTTGATGTAACTCCTCATCTAATATATGATCATCCATCAATCTTCATTCCTCCTAATTCACCAAGTTAGTGAAACCATTAGGAAAATCCATTTTTTCATCCATGTAATCTACGCCCATTTCCACGAATTGATTTTTGAAAAAAAGGAAAGTCAGGTCGTTTTAATCTCCTCAGTTGTAGAAATAATATGAGTCGTCTCGTCTTCCATATACCATATTGATTTATTTTCTCTCCTTTTAGATGCAATCCAATAGAAAAATTTTGTGTTACAATCTCCACCTTTAAGCCATGTTAATTTTCTTTTCTCATGCCATTCTTCATCGTGCAACTTTAAAATTTTGTCTTTTCTAGATAACAGTTCTAAGGTGGCCCAATGTTGTATTTTAGAGAAGAAGCCATGGGAAAATGGGTCCGACCTAATTGCAATTTCCTCATAAATTGATAACAGCTCCTTTCTAATATCCACTCTTTGATTTTTAAGCCATGATTTGACCAAAGTTTTGAGATGCCTCAGTTTCTCCAATAAACCCGATGTCGGATCATCAAAAAAAGAAAAAAGTAGTTGAGACCATGACTGATGTACCAGATCAAAAAAATCAAGCTCTTCGACCAAATTCATATTGATCTTGAATGGAATCTTAACCTACCCTAGTTTGTCCATCCATTCCAAGACAATGGCCTTGTGGTTTGATATTTCTGAATAAAAAGATTAGGATTTTATATGTTTCAACCTCTGGTACGAAAAATAATCCACGAAGAATTTTTTTATTCTTTTGGCCCATTATTCCAAGGGTCTGAAGATATCTGTCTCATTTAGCCGTGGAAAAAATTGAACGCGAGAAAGTTTTGCAACAATGGAGGTGAAGGTTTATACTTATAGAGGGAGATGATCAACCTTATCTTTCATCTAGGTCGAACTATCGTCATGGAAGCTTGTGATTGGCATCCCAAAATATCCCTTCAAGTGATTAGGCAAAGGAGGATGATGTGTCCTAGACACTCTAGCCTAGAATAGTTAGCTCACATCACAAAAGGATTCACAGGATGACATTGGACAGGATGAGTGGGTTCATAGATCATGTTGGTAGTTATTCCATGAGCTTGGGTGGTGCCCAACGAACCGCGTATCATGAAATTCCTTGTTTGGAAATGATAATGGAAGATGGGACGATGTTAGTTTCCACATGAGCCTAGTGGATATGCTATTGGGTGAGAGGAGGTCTTACTCATGAGGTCCACCTAGTGGCCCCCACCCAAGGGTGCTAGAGGGGTGCCGAAGGAAAGTGCTAGGATGAAATAGGCGGGGTGGTGTAGGTGCAGTATTTTGGTAGGCACGTCTGCTTGGTTACTCCACCATTTGTCAAAAGTGACCTCATTATCCATGCAAGCCCGATGGAGTAGCCCGACAAATAACAAAGCTTAATTGCAGTAAGCCTTGGATGGTGTGACAACTTAAGTGCTAGACCGGTCCCTCAGTTTAGTGTCATAGTGAATTATTTTATTTGTTATTATAGTTTGGATTTCACTTCCTTTTATGTGTGCATATTGAATGAGTAATGGTTTTAAAGAGTGTTGTGAGAGTGGTTGAATTACATATTCCATAAATATTTATCTATTATGTGATTTTTGTTACTACTACTCCTACAATTAATGTTTTGTGTAATTTAATTAGTTGCAATAAGCTTTGGATGGTGTGACAACTTAAGTGCTCGACGAGTCCCTTAGTTTGGTGTGGCAGTGAAGTATTTTCTTTGTTGTTGTAGTTTGTATTTCGCTTCCTTTTATTTGTGCATATCGAATGAGTGATCCCTTTGGGTACTTGGTAGATCTGAAGCTAATAGGATTATTTTAAAAATTTCAGTTGGCTTGAAAGGTGCTCTCCAACGGATTATAGAAAAAATAGTGTAATGTCTTGCATTGTAAATATTTTGAATTAGTGAAATTACAAAATAAAATAAAATAAATTAAGGTAAGTAAGTAAATAATTAAACATTAAGGAACTCTATTTTCACAACACATGGCTTTTCTCATGGTATTCTTAACCTATGGCTTTTACTATGGTATTCTTCGGCCCTCAACATGGGATATGCATTATTCCCATGAGAACTATACAAGAAATATTTTCATTTTGTTCATTTTTCTTTATACCATTAAATCATTCAAGGTGCAAACTTATGGGACTACGTTCCTCTTTCATTTAAAGTGTCGTATTTATTTCTGAATCATGGTGACAAACTATCAAGAGAAAATTCATGAGGATAAAGAAGGCTTTGCTTTTAGATAAAGTGAAAAAATTGACTATGGTTCAAAGAAATGGAGATAATTTTAACACTTTATTTATTCATTTGTATCTAAAGAGTTCACGAAATTTTTAATGAGCTTAATGTGTTTGGGGAAAAATTATTCCTCAAAATATATTTACAAAAAAATTCAAAAAATAAATATAATTAAATATTAATTTCAAAATAAATTTAAACAAATAATTATTTAATTAAAAAATATTTTATATTAAAAAGTAATATATGAAAAAAATAAGTGAAACACTTATCACTTTATAAAAATAACAAGGCACTTATTTCTTTATGCCATATAACATGAAACTAGCCTAGATCCATCTTAATTCATAAAATATGAAGTTCCTAGAGGGATCAAATGTGTAAGGTGCTATTG
The DNA here is from genome assembly GCA_031772625.1 of Pinus tabuliformis. Lineage (NCBI taxonomy): Eukaryota > Viridiplantae > Streptophyta > Pinopsida > Pinales > Pinaceae > Pinus > Pinus tabuliformis. Next base: position 672,718,574 of record CM062817.1, read on the forward strand.
TGGTATTCAACAACCCCCCATTTCTCAATGATAGTAGTTAATGTTACATTAACTAAATGGGGACCCTTTAAAAAGTTTCATCCAAAAAACAAAACTTAGCATTTAGTCATTTCTTTTATTTTTTGAATAAAGCAAAGATAACAATAAAAACCTTTTTGGAAACTACTAAAAACTTACCTTTTCATATATAGCATGTCTAAAACCCACCAAAGGACCTTTCTAAAAAGCCTCCAAAATCAATCAAAGTGATTAAATAAGGGCTCCATGGTCTAAATTATGATAAAATCCGGCGAAAAAAGAAGTCCTTAAGCTTTTTACGCTTAAGTTTCACATCACATATCACAACTTACAAATAAATCTCTCTTAAAAATGATATAGCAAGATTTGCGAGTTGCGAAACTACGATTATGCTTTGACTTTTTATCGCATTGCATTTCAGGCATTTAAGCAAATTCTTTGCACTTACCATCACTTGATATTGCGAAATGCAATTCGCGCCTGGAGCCACACCTTAGAATATTAAAAGTAAATATTTCGAGTCTGTTAAGTCTATTGCATAGGATAAACCTAGCGATTAAGTATACGTGAAACAGTTAATGGATGGCTCGCATATCGCATCTCACAGATACACAACAGGAGGTAAGAATACTAAAAGGCGCATCTTGCGATATTACGATCTACGATATTGCTTCACAAATCGCACAATCGCTATCATCGCAGTACAATGGCTCACCACCCTAGAAGCTTTCATCTCGTTTTACGACGCAAACATTTATGAGAAATAAAGCTAAGGGATAATGAATCATTAGTGGGCATTACTGGGAAATAACTACATTTATGTGTGAAAATCCATTCAGCCTGATACGATATCTTGTTACATGCGTTCAAATAATGCTTCTTTTACCACCTTTACAAGATATCTACATTATTTCATTTTTACATTCATCTTTGAGTGTTTGATAGTTGTTGTCCTTCATTTCAAGAAAACCCTGTGGAGCAGAACATTCAGAACAATGGGGAATAAAGTCAAGGTTGTAGCCTCTAAGAAGACAAAGATGACTCCCTTGTTCACAGATACCACATGCAACAGAGAGGGAGGAACCTCTACATTGGTGGCTGTGTACAACATACTAGAGGAAGAACAACCGAGGATTATGGAAACAAATGTTACAGTTGACGAACGAGATTCCTCAGGCGCTTCCATGCTAGAGACGGCTTGTTCGTTTTTGCACCACATAGCCGCTTGGCCGAAGATAGTCCTTTATACTGACATGGTAAAATGGGTTATTGATGAAGCCAACATCTCAGATAGAGAATTCAAGACGAGAAGCCAAGGGGTCATCGGATCTTTTACCCCAGACAACCTACGCCTTATGTTTCACCTACTACAGCCACAGGTCATCTACAATAGGTAATTCATAGAGAAGTTTGCTAAAGAGAACAATCACCCAGAAGATTGCACCCACGCCTCGTCGAATAATGAAGAGAAAATCAAGAAAGACAAAAATGGTATGTACACTACTACGTCTATTTGTCCCCCTTATAGTTTTGTTGTGGTTATGTTATGTAGATTGTTTGGAAGGCCTAATAGTACTAAGTTCTCCCTAGAGTGGTTGTCATTAATAGACACAGTCTTTAACACAACCATAATGAATTGGGCCCAAATCTTGTCAAACAATTTAGCAAAAATAATTATTGAGTATAGAAGGAGAAGAAGTATTTCTTCGAGGCTTTACCCTCCATTTCTTATGAGCGGCTATGTTATGGATGAGATTTATTTTAGATCAAAGTTCCCTATCATGGGATGGAAATGGAATGTTCGAAATCCACTTCCCATTAACATGTACCACAAGGTCATGTCAGAATCCAATTTTCAACTACATTTTTTCAAGATTTACCATGGAGTTATGCTCCATATTCACAAGCTGCTTCATGATCGAGTGCCCCTAGGTTTTACCAAGATGCTAAAGCTGACATCCTCCCAGTGGCCAAATGGTTTAGGGAGGAAACATTTACATATATCAGAGCTTTTCGCAGCAACACATCCCCCCACATCCTCCCATACTATGTTCTAGATAAATTGATGGCTAGGGAGATAGCCTATCAAACAGCTAGTTAGGGAGGAATAAGCCATACACTTAAAGAGTAAAACAAGGCCATTTGGCCTACATTCCCTATACAGTGTGGAGAATTTACACTACACAACCTGGCACATACATTCAAAGAAGCAAAGAACATGCTATCTCTGCAATTACCCAAATTCCCTGGATGACAGTATGACCCATTTGGAACTGTCAAGAATTTCACCACTTTGGTGAAAATAAAAGTATTCACTAATGAGGAGGATGTTTTTGATGATATATTTTTGTAGAAAAACACATTTACAGAGGTGAATCATATGGCACAACTACTTTTTGACCATGAAGACCTGGAAAAGTTTTACAGTTACAAAGAAAGAAGGTTGGCAATGGTCCCATTGGACCAATTATTAATTGAACTAATAAGGGAACCAACTCCCAGTGTGACTATAGAAGGTGACTCCAAAGAAAATTCCAAATCTGATTCTGGGGTAGAGTCTCAAGAAAAATCTATCGGGGAATCGCGACAGTCATCACAAAATGGCAAATGCAAAAGCATCGAGGATACGACCCAATCTACACAAAAGATAGCTGAAGAAGCTTCAGCTAGAAAGCAAGCTGAAATACATACTACCTCCGCAAAAACAATAAAACCCACGGTAATTGACTTAGCGGAAGAGTGGGATAATTTTAATAAAAGTCTCAATATAAAGGAACAGGTGTTAAAGCTGCAAACTCCACAACAAAAAACAACTCTGGAAATTATAGTGGAAAAAACTGCAAATGAACCAGAAGTATTGCATATCCCTATTACCCCCACCTTTGAAATAATTCTGAGAATTGAAGAAATAACCCCTTTGGATGTATGTTATAGCCCACAGCACAAGGCCGTGGTGAAATGGCAAAGAAAGAAAAGAAAATTGGACTCTATAACTGTTACTACCCGTGAAAATGAACTAATGGATGTTTTATTGAAGGACTCACCTATCGATCCATTCGCCAACCTAACTAGACTCTCGCAGTTTGCAGGTGCTTATGCTACAGAGACCATAGACAAAGAAGCATAATTCCAAATGTTTCTTAGAGAAAAGAAAAATAAAATAACTTCATTTGAGAAACAGTTACAACAAGTCAAATCCAACCGATAGGTAGAGATATAGTTGGCCAAGCTTCAACAAGAATTTGAACAGATGCAAATAGAACATCGAATCATTTTAGTCGAGAAGGAAGCACAAGTGTAGGAAAAAACTGATCTACATAAAGATGATCCAAAAATTGATCAGTTTATTACCAAAGCACTTGGACTTAATTTCCAGTTGACACATCAAAAAGAATTATTGTGCCAGAAGATTTCACACTCGAAATCTTATTGCGAAACAAGTGATAAACTGAAAAGTCAAGTCGTATAAATGCAACTTGAATATGATGAGATCTTTAAAAAGGTCTCTGAATTCATCACCTAGGAAAATACAGAGGAGGGGAGAAAAACCGACCTGCCCAAGCTAGAAGAATCACATAAGGAAATTTTGTTTCCAAGGTGGGATTCTTAGCTTGAAGAAGCAGAAAAGGCAAGAGCATACACGGTGGTAGCAGTAAACATTATCATAGAAAATATCAATGAGAATTTTCATGGTGCCAATCTAGTGGCAGAGTCCATTCTAGGGTTCCTTCCAGATGGGAAACAGCTTGAACAACAACGGAAACAGGCAACGGAAGAAAAAACAGAAGTGATAGGGCAAACAACTAGGCTAGTCTAGGAGGCTTATTGGAAACATTTGATCAAGTATCACAGCCAATGGATGACCCTGCGATGCCTAACCACTTCTGCCGAGAAAATGGCACTAGCAATGATTGATGCCATATTCAATGGAAAGTTGAAAATTGAAGTCGGCCAACCTACACAGCTGAATCCTATGGTGGATATTTGCGATATGAAGGATCGAGTGCAACATAGTTAGTCACCCTGTTTACTTTAACTTTGATTTTATTCTTGCATAAATTGAGGCATGTCATTTAAACCTCCTCAATTATTTTTGTAAATAACCTATTTTTAGTTTTATAGTTTTAGTATTTAAACCCCCCTCATGCATTTAGAGAGGGGTCCAGAATTTTATCAGAAACTCTCTTCAAAACATGCACTTCTATCCCTTTGAGGAAGTTCTAGTGAAATATATGGAACATGTTAGGAAACTAGCTCACAAAAAGATAGAAAATATAGATCAATGCCTTAGAATTCAGCCTCTTCAAGGGGGAAACCTCTTTTACATTACACAAATGAACAGTTCTTGGATTATCCAAATGACTAAACCTCCCTTGTATATATAGGAGTCTAAGGGGTCACAATATAATCAAGCCGACATAATATTTGTTGGAAATAACACTGAGGATGGGGGGGGGGTGAATCGGTATTAGCAAGTCAAACAGTTTTTCATTTCGATAATCAGATTCATCTATGCTACTTCAGTTAATGTAACTCACATGTATGCGCAGCTATGTTTAAGGCAACTAGCATATATCCTCCAAACTTATGATTCAGTTAATTAATCATATGTTGATCTTTAATCAGTGCATCAGAACCACATAAATAGTAACGAGGTGCAGTAAAAATAGAATAGACAATTACACACATGAACACAAGATATAAGGTGGAAACCCAATGTGGGTGAAAACCACCTACTGTAATCGTCTCTTCTTTTAATAATAAGAAACTTCTTTTTACAATTTTTGTACTGGTGCAGACTTATAACAGTACGCAGGCTTCTACTTGCAGAAGGCTGCAACCTTCTCTCATTCTCGAGCTTCTTCTGGAAGGGAGTTACTACCCCCTAGCTCTTGTACTAGCTGATATGTTTACTAGTACATAGATGTCGGCCTATAGAAGGCTACAACCTTCTCTTTTCTTCGAGGGACCATGTTTCATAAATTTTCAGATTGGATCCATCAATAACATCATTCAATCATCAAATATATCTGCATCAACCAATCTCCTTTGCACCAATCACAACTAAATCAATCAATCACTTTGACAACCCTTCTATCTAATCTTTCAGATTGTTGTAACCAGAATATAGTAATCAGAACCCAAGCCAGAACCCATAACACTACAACAAAAAATAGAAGCAGCTAAAACATATTTTATAAGGTATACGCTACTTCCATGTGTAGAACCTTCGTGCATACGCTCTTTTCTCAAGGAAAACCTGCGTACAGATCTGTAAATCAATTTTAAGATGTATATGATGTTTTGATATGCAGAACAAGCATGTATACGTGCCTTTTCTAAAGTGAACCTGTGTACAGATCTGTAAATGATGATTTAAACATTACAACAATTCCAGACTTCAGTTATACCTAGATCATCATATTTACAGACTATAACATGTACCAGTTATTTAGATAAATGATCAATCCACATAAAGATACTTCACTTCAGGCCTTAAGATCTTGACCCATCATTAGATATTATCCTTCATCAAGCACTAAGGTTACTACTTGGTTCAGATCTAGCTATGCACCATACCCAATAACCTGCACACTAGATCTTGCTCTTCATCAGATATTCAATACTTGAGTGTCTTGGCCTAATTATCTTCCCCTCCTTTTATAGTCTTAGGCCTTACTCAATACCATGGACAAAAACCACTTAGGACCAATACCTTGGACCCAATACCTGGGGTCAATACCTCGAACCAGATACCTTGGACCAATACCATGGATCAAAATACCATGGAACAAATACCTTGGACCAAAACTTATTTTTCTAAGATATATGCGCCTTGCATTCTGTGAAAGTGTGTGTGAACGTATACGCGACTTGTATATAGTGAACCTACGTGTATACGCGGCTAGGCCAATGGTGATCCTATGTATACCTCCCTTCATTATGATCTGAACTTTGTGCTATTAACCTGCTGAACTGTGATCTGTCATCTGAGTCAAATGCCATCAAGGACAACAGCTGTGACATAATGCCAACAATATCCCCCTTTGAACTTGATGGAAACCCCAATTCACTCTCCCCCTTTGTCATCAAGGGAAAAGGGTTATGCTCCACCTGAGTACATGCTGAATTCTCTGATATGTTGAAGAGTGCTGATTGAGTTCCATGATCGAGTCCATGCTCCCCCTGAATATAAGCAAGGTATGCAAGAACATGACTGTATACATACATCATAAATGACCTTCCTATCACCAATGATTCATACATACATCCATCTCCCAACCAAGTGGGGATATACTAATTGTTTATACATGTCAAAACAAGAAACATTACATCATCCATCCCATGCATAGTGGGGTAACAAATTAGGTTGTTTCATGACCTTTTCATTAAAAAATATACATGACATATATAACAGAGACCAAATATCTTAAACAAGACCATGATAGTCATTAGCAACTACCATTAGCATCATCTGTCAATTAACATCCAGACCAACAACCATGTTCTCCCCCTGAACCTATTCCACCTGAATCAAAAACAACTGTGTGAATCTGTACCAAGATCTTCTAAGATAATTCCCATAATTCATTATTACAAGCATATTCTCCCCTTGAACCTGTGCCAGATGATCACTGCCAGATCTGATCATTTCATGTAATAGAAGAGTTATCAAGGCATCATTATCAATCAGATATACTTCAAGTTATCAACAACTTATGAGAGCCAACATATTTCCACATTTCATCCATAGACTGTAACCATGATCAAGTAGAGAAAACCATATTAGACCCCTTTCTTCCTGAGTCTAGCCCACTGCTTTTCTTCAAACCAACATATACGCGACTATATCCACAGAAACCAACATATGTACACGACTACGCTTCATGAAACTCGCGTATAACCACCTTTCTCTGAAACAGATATGATTTAACAGTAGGATGATGCATCAACTACTCCTAGCTTCTACTTGAGATATTCAAATGTCTCTCTGGGCAGCGGTTTGGTGAATATATCAGTAACTTGTTCTTTGGAGGGAACATACTCCAATTTGAGATTTTGTTCAAGCACTTGTTCATGTAGAAAATGATATTTGATGGGTATGTGCTTGGTCTTGGAATGCATGACTGGATTCTTTGAAATACTGATGGCACTTGTATTACCACAAAGAATGGAGATGGGTGGAGTACATGTGATCTGAATGTCTTGCAATGTTTGCATCATCCAAAGGAGTTGTGTGCAGCAAGATGCAACAACCACATATTCTGCTTCAGCGGTAGATAATGCAATTGAACTTTGTTTGTTGTTGAACCAAGACACTAATCTGGAACCCATATATAATGCACCACCACTAGTGCTTTTTCTTTCATCAACGCTTCCTACCCAATCTGCATCTGTATATGCATGAAGTGTAAGATTTGTATCTCTAGGATACCATAAAGCAAAATTTTGTGTTCCTTGAAGATATTTGAAAATCCTTTTGACTGCCTAAAGGTGTGATTCCTTTGGAATTGCTTGGAATCTTCCAACTATTCCTATTGCATGCATGATGTATGCTCAAGTACCTGTTAGATAAAGTAGACTGCCAATCATAGATCTGTAAGTTGGTTGATGTAATGCTGCTGATTCATCATTTGAGCTGAGAATGAATCCTGTTACCATTGGGGTACATACTGGTTTGGAATTTTCCATGCCGTATTTTTTCAATATCTGTTTGAGATATTTAGTTTGTGACAAAAAAATACCATCTTTGTTTTGTTGAACTTGTAGACCAAGAAAATATGTAAGCTCACCAAGCAGGGACATTTCAAATTCTTGCTGCATTACCGAAGCAAAATTCCGACTCATGGCTTCTTCATTGCGACAAAAAATGATATCATCAACATACACAACAACTATTGGCAATTTATTATTGTCAATATTTGTATATAGATTGCTATCAAGTGATCCCTTTGAAAAACCTTGTTGATGGAGATATTTTTCAAAACAGTAATACCAGGCCCTTAGAGCTTGTTTTAGACCATAGAGAGCCTTCCTAAGTTTTCATACAAGTTTTGCATCATTTCCAAGAATGAATCCATCCGGTTACTCAACATAGACTTATTCTTCTAAGTCTCCATTAAGAAAGGAAGATTTTACATCCATTTGGTATACTTTGAATTTCTGAAAACTAGAAAGAGAAAGGAACATTCTTATGGCTTCAAGTCTAGCAACAGGTGCAAAAGTTTGTTCAAAATCTATACCTTCTTGTTGAGCACATCCTTTACAAAAAAGTGTGGCCTTGTTTCTAATAAATTCTCCATTTTCATTCAGCTTGTTTTTGAATATCCATTTAGTTCCTATGATATTCTTATCATGAGGTCTAGGAACTAATTCCCAAGTATTATTCTTTTCAATTTGCTCAAGTTCTTCATTCATGGCCTTGACCCAACATTCATCTTTGCATGCTTCATTTATATTTTGAGGTTTGGTGGAGGATAGCAATGTTAGATAGCTTGAAGCTTCTGTAATAGTTCTTCTTGTCTGCACACCTGCCTCTTTTTGTCCCAAAATTTGAGTCTCTGGATGATTTTTCTGAACATACCTGGACGGAGTCTTTTCTTCTACTGTTATCTCTTCTTTTGGTGCTTCATTGGTTTCTTCTTCAGAATTAGTTTGATTTGATGTGGGAGGATAATCCTCATCTTCTTCATAATCTTTAGTTTTTATTTGTTTTGGATTTTTACATGCTTCATCAACCACAACATCAATACTTTCAACAATATTCCCAAGTCTTTTATTATAACATTTATATCCTTTCCTTCGGGAAGAGTAACCAAGGAGAATACCTTCATCTGCTCTGGGTTCAAACTTACCAGGTTTTTCATTAGTCCTTTTGATGTAATATTTGCTTCCAAAAACTTTTAAGTATTTTACAGTAGGGGTCTTACCATACCAAAGTTCATGTGGAGTTTGGGTGCTATTTACCCGAACATTTGCTTAGTTGAGAATAGTGACGACAACGAATGCAGCTTCACCCCAGAAGGTTGCAGGAGTTCGAGACTCATCTAGCATAGCACGAGCCATTTGTTGAACAATTCTATTCATCCTTTCTACCACTCCATTTTGTTGAGGAGTCCTTGTGGTGGAGAATTGCCTTTTTTATTCCATATTCTTCACAAAAGTCAAAGAATTCAACTGAGGTAAATTCCCCTCCTCGATCATATCTGAGGCATTTGATTTTGTGATCTGGTTCATTTTCAAACAAAGCTTTGAAGGCTTTAAACTTTTCAAATGCTTCCTCTTTATGCTTTAGAAGTCCTATCCAACACATTCTAGAAAAATCATCAATGAACAATATAAAGTATTCTTCTCCACGAGGTGACTTTTTCCTTGATGGTCCACATAAATCAGTATGAACAAGTTCAATAGGCTTACTAGATGATCCTTCCTTTTTAGGGAAGTGCGATCTGATTTGCTTAGCAAATTGGCATGATTTGCATATTATATTTTCTGGAATGCTGATATCAGGAAGATCATGAACAACCCAGAATCTGCATGCTTTTCTTATTTGAGAGAAGCTTAGATGCCCCAATCATCTGTGCCATAGCCAGTGTTCATCATTTTTTCATAGTTAGCACTATTGTTGTCCTCCCTTAAGTATGGATAAGTTGTTTGGAGTTCTTATAACTTTGATCATGGTTTCTCCTATATCAAGCTCACGAACAACACATCCATTTGATCGAAATACTACTTCATTTCCTTGATCACACATTTGACTGACACTCAACAGGTTATGCTTTAGACCATCAACATACATAACATTCCAAGCTTTAGATTTTTCTTTTAAGAGAATAGAGACTTTACCTTTTATGACAGCAGGAGTGTCATTTCCAAATGAGACCTTCTTTTCCTTATCTAAGGCATTATATGAATGGAGTTTTTCTTTGTCACGTGTCATGTGTTTTGAGCATCCACTGTCGATGTACCACTAATTTTCTTGTCCTTCTGCATACAAGGCTATACCACATCTTTATGTTTGTGGTTCTTTCTTTTTCCATATTTTGGGACTTAATGGAGTTTGCTCCTTCTGAGATGTTTGCTGAAATTTACTCCTGCATTCAGATTCTTCATGACCGAAGTTGTTGCAGATAGAGCATTCTATTTCATTTTCAAGAAGAGAAAACTTATTTTAGGACCTTTTCATGATCCTTGTCACATTCCTTCGTGCTTCTCTAGTCATGATGGTCTTGTAAGCAACACATTGAGCATCTTTGTGTCCAAAGTTATGACATGAAAAGCATTGACCATTAAAGAAGTTCCTGCGATTATTGAATCTACTGACTTGGTGATTGTAGTTTCTATTAATATTCATTCTTGAAGCAGATTGAGTATGATTTACTTAAGGTTGGTTGTAGCTTCTATTCATCCTTGAAGTAAATTGAGCCTGATTTACTTAGTGATCTGCTTTATGCCTTTGCTGACAATTGTCAAACTATTCATTGCTCTTTGCTGCTTCAAGATATATTTTAGTGGAGGTTAACGACTTCTGTGCTTGAGATGCTTCTTTAATATATCCAAGACTTGTCTTTATCAAAGGAGAATGCTGCACTTTGATAATTTCATTTAAGGTTTCTGATCCTTTAGCAAATATAATATTAAGAGCTTTTGTTTTCTCAATATCCTTTCTTAGACCCACAATTTCACATTCTAGTTTTTCATTGTGTTTTTCTCTTTCAGCAAGTTGGAATGTCAAAGTATCTATAATCATATTCTTTTATTCTAAACAGATTTTGAGTTCAGAGATTTCTTCATAAAGGTCAACTTCATCTGAAGCATCCAAGAAATCATCATCTTCAAAAGCCATCATAAGTCTATAACCATTACTATTTTCATCTTCATTACTAATTGATAAACTATCACTATCTTCAAGCATATAGTAGCTCTTCTTACTTACACTTTGTCTTCTATTCCATTTTTCAGATTCCTACCTTTATCAAACTTATCTTTATGAGGACATTTGGCAGCATAATGACCAACTCTTCCACAAGCAAAACGTTTGAAAGTTAGTTTACCTCTGAATCTTTCGGAACCTCGTTGAAGGTTCTTGACATAGTTTTCTTCTTCTTCTCCTTTTGAAATATGTCCTGATTCATTGAGTTCTTCTTTTCCTGAAGCTTTAAAATGCAGATTCTCTAAGATCTGATGGACCTTCTTTTCTCATCTTGAAAGAAGTTAAGATTATGTGCAGTTGTGTCATAGTAATAGTCTGAATATCCTGCTTTTCTTCTATGGCAGAAACTTTTGATTCAAACTTAGCAGACAAGGATCTTAAAACCTTTTCAACTAAAGTAACTTCTTTTATCTCTTAACCCAAATTCTTCATGCAAATAACAATCTCATCTATACATAAGAAGTAACTAGCTATACTTTCATCATTGTGCATTTTGAGAGTTTCATATTGAATTATGAGAGTTTGCAGTTTTGCACGTTTTACCTGAGAGTCTCCTTCATAGCTTAGAACGATTTTGTCTCATATTTCTTTGGCAGATTTTAGCTGCATTACTTTGAAAAATTATGATTGTGACAGACTTCCCAATAATGTATTGATAGCTTTGGCATTGGTTTCATATTGTTTTTTACCTACCACATCTGTAGGAATTGTTGATGGAAATGTATATCCTCCTTCCACGATTTCCCAGACATTTGTTCCAAGAGATTGAAGATAGGCTGTGGTTTTTACCTTCCAATAAACGAATTTGCTTCCATCAAAGATTGGTGGTATGATGGATCCCCCTCTTTCTTGATTACTCATGATGATGGATCTTCCTTCAAGCGATCAAGCTTCTTCTGAAGGACCTGCTCTGATACCAATTGTTGGAAATAATACGGAGAGGCGGGGAGGTGAATCAGTATTAGAAAGTCAAACAATTTTTCATTTCCATAATCATATTCATATACGCTACTTCAATTATGTAACTCGCATGTATACGCCACTGTGTTCAAGGAAACTAGCGTATATCCTGCAAATTTATGATTCAGTTAATTCATCATATGTTGATCATTAATCAGTGCATCAAAACCACATAAATAGTAACTAGGTGCAGTAAAAACAGAACAGACAATCACACACATAAACACAAGATATAAGGTGGAAACCCAATGTGGGTGAAAACCACCTGATGCAATCAGCTCTATCTTATTTTAATAATAAGAAACTTCTTTTTACAATTTTTGTACTGGTGCAGACTTATACCAGTACGTAAGCTTCTACCTGCAGAAGGCCACAACCTTCTCTTTTCTTCCAGGGACCACGTTTCATAAATTTTTAGACTGGATCCATCAATAACATCATTCAATCATCAAATATATCTGCAACAACCAATCTCCTTTGCACCAATCACAACTGAATCAATCAATCACTTTGACAACCCTTCTATCTGATCTTTAAGAATGCTGTAACCAGAATATAGTAACCAGAACCCAAGTCAGAACCTAAAACACTGCAATAGCAAACAGAATCAGCTAAAACATATTTTATAAGGTATATGCTACTTCCATGTCTATAACCTGCGTGCATATGATCTTTTCTCAAGGTGAACTTGTGTACAGATCTGCAAATCAATTTTAAGATGTATACATTGTTTTGATATGCAGAACAAGCATGTATATGCGCCTTTTCTAAATTGATCCTATGTACATATTTGTAATGATGATTTAAACATTACAACAATTCCAGACTTCAGTTATACCCAGATCATCATATTTACAGACTACAACATGCACAAGTTATTCAGATAAATGATCAAACCACATAAAGATACTTCACTTTAGGCCTTAAGGTCCTGACCCATCATTAGATCTTATCCTTCATTAAGCGCTAAGGTTCCTACTTGGTTGAGATCTAGCTATGCACCATAACCCAATAACCTATACACTAGATCTTGCTCTTAATCAAATATTCAATACTTGAGTGTCTTGGCCTAATAATCTTCCCCTCCTTCGATAGTCTTAGGCCTTACTCAATACCATGGAACAAAACCAATTAGGACCAATACCTTGGACCCAATACCTAGGGTCAATACCTCTGACCAGATACCTTGGACCAATACCATGGATCAAAATGGACCAAATAACTTTGACCAAAACATAGTTTTCGAAGATATACACGCCTTGCATTATGTGAAAGTGCATGTGTATGTATACGCGACTTGTATATAGTGAACCTGTATGTATACGTGGCTTGGCCAATGGTGAAATTGCATATACCTCTCTTTCTTCATTCTGCTTTGAACTTTGTACTATTAACCTGCTAAACTGTGATCTGTCATCTGAGTGAGTTGCCATCAAGGACAACACCTATGACATAATGCCAACAATAGTAATAACATAAGGGCACACAAATAACAATAGTGGGTTTCTATGGGGCATACTAATAATAATATGGGGACAATAGGGGCACAATAATAACAATAAGGGATACAATGACAATAGTAATGGGGGAATCACTAGTATTATAGGGGCCTAACATGCCCCTCTCCTTCCGAAAAGCATTGTCCTCAATGCTTGAGTAGTTTTGGATGCTTCTGTATAAAATTCTCATCATCCCATGTGGAATCTTCAGCGGATAAGTTCTTCCACTTGATGAGATACTCTGAAATTGATCGATTTCGTAGCTATCGAGTCCTTGTTTCTGTGACTGCTTCCGGTTCCAATATTATTTTTCCTTCCTCGTCAAGTTCTGGCCATATTGTTTGAGCTAGGAGCTTGTCACTTATAACCTTCTTTAAACATGAAACATGGAAAACTGGGTGCACTCAGAAAGCTGCAGGAAGCTCCAATTTGTATGCCATAGACCAATCTTTTGCAACACCTTGTACGGACCATAATACTTTGGTGCTAATTTATTATCCTTCTTAGCTTACTTGAGGGACATTTGTTTATATGGTTGTAGCTGTAGGAATACCCAGTCACCTACATAAAAACTTCTTTCTGTGACAACATGAGGTTATCCTTTAGGAGTTAGAGAACTTGTTTTTGATGCTCGATGTGATGTTCCACTGCTTGAACCTTAGCATTTTCTCTTAAATATGATGTGATGGATGGTGGATGATATCCATAAAGTTCCATAAATGGGGTCATTTTTGCTGCAGTATGGAAGGCAGTGTTATACCACCATTCAACTAGAGGCAACCATTTGACCCATTGTCTCTATTTATCATATACAAAGCAACGAAGATATCCTTCCAAACATTTGTTTACTATCTTAGTTTTCCCATCAGAGTGAGGATGATAAGATGAGCTATGAGCTAACTGAGTACTGAGACAAGAAAGTAATTCTGTCCAAAAATTTCCAGTGAAAATGGGATCTCTGTCGCTTGCAATAATCTTTTGGTTTCCATGTAGATTTTGAATTGTTTCCATAAATGCAGTAGAAATTGTATTGGCTTTAAATGGATGTGATAATGCACAAAAGTGTGCATACTTGATAAGTCTATCAACTACCACCATGATGACACTCTTTCCCTCAGACATGGGTAAACTTGTGATAAAATCCATTGAAACCTCCTCCCAATGCTGGTTTGGAATGGATAAAGGTTGTAATAAAATTGGGGTCCTAATTGTTTCAACTTTATTTTGTTGAAAAACCAAATATTCCACCACAAACTTTTGAATATCCGATTTAAGGCCATCCCAAAAAATTCCTTCTTAACCCTGTGGTAAGTTTCTAAAAATCCTTAGTGCCCCCCTAAGAGAGAAGTGTGCAATTCCATAATAATCTTTTGTTTGAGTTGGGAATTCTTACATAGGTATCAGCGATCTTTGTACCATAACAAATCATTTTTCCAGCTAAATGTATCAAATGTACTGGGGTTTTGTTGTAAATTGTGAATGAGTGCCCACACTTCTTCATCATTCTTCCATTCCTCCCTTGCTTCATTTATGCAATCTTGTTGGATAATAGAAATGGTGCACAACAATGCTTCCACATCCCCATATTTTCTTGAGAGTGCATCTGCCACAACATTTTGCTTCTCTTTTTCGTAGATTATTTCAAAGTCATAACCCAACATCTTTGTGACCCATTTTTGTTGTTCTTCAGAGGATAATGTTTGTTTTGAAAAGTATTTAAGACTATCATGATCCGTTTTTACCTTGAAGTGTCTTCCCATTAGGTAGGGTCACCATTTCTTAAGTGCATATAGTATTGCCAACATTTACTTTACATAAATAGTTTTGTGTAAATAATTTCCCTTAATTGGATGATTTTCGAAATAAATAGGTCATTCATCTTGCATTAAAACAACACCAATTCCATTTCCTGATATATCACATTCCACAATAAATGTTTTTGTGAAGTCTGGTGTAGCTAACGCTGGTGCTTGGCACATTGCCTCTTTAAGATGTTTGAATGCCTTTGTTGCTTCTAGAGTCCATGAAAATGCATCTTTGTTTAGTAATGTTGTTAGAGGTGCTACTATTATCCCATAATTCTTAACAAACTTGCGATAATACCTTGTCAACCTGAGAAATCCTCGTAGATGATTTATGGATGTGGGGATTTTCCATTCCTTAATGGCTTTAATTTTGCTAGTGTCTACCGTAACACCTTCATGGGATACAATATGACCTAGATATTCCACCTCTTGTACCCCAAAGAAGCATTTGGAGCTTTTTGCATATAATTGTTTCTCTTGCAATAGTTTGAGAACCCTATCAACAAGTTCAACATGATCCTTCCCAGACTTGCTGTAGATTAGTATATCATCAAAAAATACTAACACAAATTTTCTAAGGAAGGGTTTGAAAATGGAATTCATCAAACCTTGAAATGTAGAAGGTGCATTGGTAAGGCCAAAAGGCATGACCAAAAATTCATAATGACCATCATGAGTTCTAAATGTTGTTTTTAGAGCGTCTTCAGTCTTCATTATGATTTGATGATATCCTGAAACAAGATCCAACTTGGTGAAGTAAATTGATCCATGCAATTCATCCAATAATTCATTAATGACAGGAATGGGAAATTTATCTTTAATAGTGAGCTTGTTGAGCTCCCTATAATATGGACACATGCGCCATGATCCATCCTTCTTGTGCACCAATTCTACTGGAGCAGAGAAAGAACTTTAACTAGGTTGAATTATACCAACCTCTAGCATTTCTACAACCATACGCTCAATTTCACTATTTTGGGCATAGGTATATCTGTACGGCCTAATGTTTGGAGGAACATTTCCTAGAATCAAATGAATAGCATGATCATGATCACGAATAGGTGGGATTCCTTTGGGAGTCTCAAATACCTTGGAATGATTGTCCAAGACTTTTTGGAGATCTGGAGAAATAGATGATTTTGATGTGGGAACCTCTAGCGAACATAATTGTGCAATTACATCTTGTTGTTCCTTCTTTAGAAACTTTGTCATACTGTGAGAGTTGATTATCTTTCTCAGTTTCCCTGCAATAACCGTTAATTCAACCTCCTTTCCTTCCACACAAAATTTCATGAAAAGTTCTTGAAAAGTAAAAGCTATTGTACCAAAGGATTGTAGCCATTGGACTCCTAGTACAACATCAACACCACCCATTGGAATGGGAAGCATTCGGCTTTTCAATAAATTTTCTCCCATGGATAGCTTGATATTATGGCACTTTCCAAAGCATTTTATGGTTCCTCCACTTGCAATCATCACTTGACACTCTCATGCTAGATATAGGAAGCAATTCAATTCCTTTGTTATCTTACAAAGAATAAAATTACGGGTACTTCCCAAATCAATCAACACTATTACCTTTTTCTTCTTGATATGTCCTTCTATCTTGATAGTTTGAGGAGTGGTAATTCCAGCCAATGCATTACAATATATGGTCGGATTCATTTCTTCTTTATCTAGCCTTTGTTCTTGGAGTATATCCTCTTCTTTTGACATTTCTTGTTCCTTTTCTTCCTCCTCTTCACAATCTATGTAGAATAATTTCTTCTCAGCACACTTACGACCTTTAGTGTATTTTCTATCACAACTGTAATAAATCCCTTTTTCTCTTTTTTCTTCCAATTGTTGTGGTGTCAACCTTGTAGGTTGTGGAAGGCTAGGCGCAACAACACTTCCATCTTTATAGTTGTGAGTGGTAGGCTACTTGGTTGCCATAATTTTGCTTTCCATTTTTCTTGCTAACCTAAATGCCTTCTCCAATGAATGAGGTTCCCAAAGTTGAACCTCATGTTGGATATTATCCTTTAAAGTCCCTATGAACACATCAATCCTATGTTCCTCTAGAATATCTCTTACCCTTATGTTCAATTTTTGGAAGTCCTCAATGTGTTCCATCATTGAACCCTTTTGTTTGAGATTTATCAATTGGCTAAAAAAGGTGTTGCTTTTTGTATCCTCATAATGTGCTAGCATTTCTTACGTAAAAATTTCCCAAGTGAATTTGTTTATGAGAGCAAAGCCATCGATACCATACAAACTGATTTGGTTCTAAATATAAAGTTGCAATGCGTACCTTTTGTGTGTTTTGCACATTATGGAGATCGAAAAATTTCTCCATCTGTAGTATCCTTGTTCCGGGATCCTTGCCATCAAAATTCCTCATATTTATTTTTGGAACCTGGTGGGTCTTCAATCCAACATTAGAGTATATGAAATCATGATTAACATTTCTTTTGTTGTCATCATGAGTTTCCTTTACTACCCTTTCACCATTAGTGACCATTTCTTGTAGCAACTTATTCAAATTTATCTTCAATTCTTCCATCTTATTGTCCATGCCATTCATCTTAGCGTCCATGCCATACATCTTAGCTTCCCTGCCATCCATCTTAGCTTCCATATTAACTTGTGTGTCATTCATATTAGCTTCCAAGCCATTCAACTTGGCTTCAGTTACCTTTAGTGAGAGTGAAATTTGTTGTACTTGGTCTTGTAATTTTGATATATCATCTTGCATTTCTTCCTCTTCTTCACGAGTCATGCTAGAGATTTTAGGTTGTTTACTAGATGTTTCCATTTCTTTCTTCAGGGCATTAATTAATGCTAATAATTATTCACTATTCCCTTTGAATTCCTTCAAACTAATTTTTCAAACCAATCTTATGCAAAACTTAAAAAAAAAACTACACACCTTTTTTTTCACTTTGTAAGAGTTTGATATTGAATCTATTGTATCTCTATAATTGCGGATATCAAATATCTAAAATATCATTCTACAGTATCCCTTTGGGTCCTATTTCTAAGCTCACAAGTTTGATCAATACTGGATTCTCCAAGGAAGTGTTATGCCAAATCTCCCACGGTGACCTAATTATAAACTAGTTCAGTATAGCGAACTTGTACGATGTGACACATGCCTCTGTTTCGACCTTAGTACCTGAAACTAATACACAAAAAACTAAAGGCCATCCACGTTCTGAAACTTCTTACAAAATTTCAATATGATTCTCAAAACAAAAGTTATGACAATTTTCCCCAGGTCACCTGTTTGGAATGTAATTCGGGAGTCTGCAAAAACGTTAACTTCTGTAGATCATATCTCTGAAAATATAGCGTGACAAGCTCTAAAATTTGGACCCAAATTTTAGAATGATTTCATCTCAAGTGGGTTTTTTTGTAGCTTCTCAAACATCGTAGAAAAATGGTTATAGCGAAAATGTTATGATGACCTGTTTGGAGCAGCAAAACCCTAGAATCCTAAACTCTCATACCAAATGTTAGGAATCCAACTCACAAAAAGATAGAAAAGATAGATCAACGCCTTAGAATTTAGCCTCTTCAATGGGGAAACCTCCTTTACATTACACAAATCAACAATTCTTGGATGATTTAAATGACTAAACCTCCCTCCTATATATAGGAGTCTAAGGGGTCACAATATAATCAAGCCGACATAATAGTAATAACATAAGGGCACACAAATAACAATAGTGGGTTTCTATGGGCCATACTAATAACAATATGGGGACAATAGGGGCACAATAATAACAATAAAGGATACATTTACGATAGTAATGGGGGAATCACTAGTATTATAGGGGCCTAACAGAACAAGATTTATTTTTATCTGATTTAGCATCTTCTACTAAAATTTCACTTTTGTACTCTTAGATGTTGTTGAATGGATTGAAGATAGATCAATATTGCTGAAACATAATGAGTAGGATGTATTATAAATGGTACTTTTATCTCGTAATCCTTTTTACTTGTGTATTAAGCAATCATTTCTTTTTCAAATTATTTATGTATGAAAGTCTGAATTTTGATTATCATTATTGCACTTCTATATGATGATGATCTTTATTTTATACTGATTATATGAATAACTATTTAGGCGATATATTTCTCACAATCATTTTGCCTAAGTTTTTATACGAAACGATTATTGTTAAAAAGGATTGACTTCTAATCATAATTGAATGATGTTTATTACCAATTGCTTTTAGAAATTATTGTAGATCGCATATGTCAAGTTTATCCTAGGTATATTATGATTAGATAAGTTTTAAAAAATAGAAGTTCAATGCATTTGTGATTGATTAGTTTAGACTAGATTACCATTAGCTTAAACGTTACTCTAAAAACATCACAAATCACCCCATTTAGCACAAGCATTAAACAGATTGGGAAATTGGTCCCATTATCCTTAATCGGAGCCACTACTCCAAATGGAAAAGGAGCTACCAACCAGGGTTTGCACTGGGTGGTTTTCCCCCATGTTGAGGCAATGGTTTTCGACGCTTCAACATTTTTGCGGTAGAAGGAGGGCCTGAACTGTGAATGGCAAGTAAATCCAAATTAACAGGCCATTCTAAGAGTAAAACTCCCTCACCCTCACCTCCAACTTCTTGGAAGTCTTCTAAATCCCCTAATCCTAAGCGAGAAGTTGCACAGGATATTATACAACCCGTTGTTGAAAACCCAATTGATCTGGAGCTGTGTTCTCTTACCAAAGCCCCCGAAGTTCAATATTTGATTCACAAATTACAAGGGATTTTGCTATCACAAGAAGAATCTGAGATATCTACGGATAGTATTACTTCTCAGTTCACTCCATCTCGGGCGTTAACTAGAGCACAAAGTGAAAATTTCGGAATACCTTTCTTCAAATTTCCTCTTCCAAGCCAGAAGAAAGCTCAGAAGACACCATCCGAATCTCACAGTGAGGTTTTATCACCATCTTCATCCATCCCATCTATACCCTCACAAGATCAATCATCCATCCCACCACTCCATATTGTGATTCACACAAGTACAGGAGCTATATCATCCTCTACCCAATCACCTTCAAACCCTACTGTAACACCTCCCCTACCCACATAAAAGAAATGCACAAAATCCTCCAAGGCCATGGACAAACCCAGGGGCTGTTAGGATGGCTGGTCCTTTACATCAATTACCAGCACATCCAGAAAAATGGCTGCCCAAATTCAATCTTGATAATGGCCTATTGGCTGAGGAACATATAAATAATTTTATGTTGTCCATTAACTTGAATCAAGTAGAGGAGGAAGACGCAGTTGTAAGACTATTCCCATATACTTTGTAGGGAGCAGCAGGATCATGGTACTTTTCATTACCATCAGGTTCTATTAACAGTTGGGATGCTTTTCAAGAGCAATTTTTAACAAAGTTTGGAGATGATAGATCTACAACTACCTTAATTAATGATCTCTCCAATTTGAAAGTTGAGCCAAGAGAACCCATCAAGGACTTCAACTCTTGCTTCAATAAACTATTGAATAAAATACCAGCGGCATCTAAGCCTAGCGATGAGGTCCAAAATGAGTGGTACATATTTTCTTTGCCATCAAACACAACTATCTTTGTTGATAGAGCTGCCAAACCAACCTTGGCAGAAAATATGAAAGAGGCAATAGCTGTAGAAAAACACATCCTAGCTGTCGAAAAGAGAAACGCATTAGAAGAATGAAAATCTAAGAAAGTAACCTTCAGAGATGACTCTAAGAAGAAACCACTGAAAGATCCTTTTGATCTTGAAGGGTTACAGAAAGTCCTCAAGACCATGTCTAATGAAATGGTTGATATTAAGAAACAGGTAGCATAGACTTCCTTTAAAAAACCTTTCAGACCATTCAGAAGGAATTTGTTAGGTCCCTATACTACTAGTGTAACCCCTTATTGTTATTAGTACAACCCCCTTATTATATTGTTGTGACCATGTAGTCCCCATATTGTTATTAGTGTGTCATTACATTATTATTGTTATTTCGGCTTTGATTATATTATGACCCCTTAGACTCCTAGATATAGAAATGAGGTCTTGTCATTTGTATAATCTAAGAATTACTCATTTGTGTAATGTAAAGGAGGTTTCCGCCTTGAAGAGGCATATTTCTAAGGTGTTGATCTATATTTTCTATCATTTTGTGAGCTGGTTTCATAACATTTGGTATCAAAGCTTTAGATTCTAGGGTTTTGCTGCTCTAAACAGGTCCTCGTGGGATTTTTGCTATAACTTTTTTTTCTACAATGTTTTAGAAGCTAACAAAAAAACACATTTGCAAGGAAATCTTGCTAAACTTTTGGTCCGAATTTCAGATCTTGTCTCGCTATATGTTCAGCTATATGATCTGAGGAAGTTAGGGTTTTTTCAAGCTCCAGAATTTCATCTAAAACAGGTCATCGTGGAAGTTTCGCTATAACTTGTTTGCTACAAAGTTTTAGAAGGTAAAAGAGAAAACCCATTTGAGAAGGAGGTTTGAACCTTGGGTCTGAATTTCAGATCTTGTCTCACTATATTTTAGGATATATGGTCTGAGGAAGTTAGGGTTTTTGCAGACTCCTTAATTACAGCTTAAACAAGTGACCTTGGGAAAATCGTCATAACTTTCTCTCTAAGAATCACAATGAAATTTCGTAAGAAGTTACAAAAATAGGATGGGATTTAGCTTCCTTTTTATATTTTTTAGATCCGAAGGTCAAAAGAGTGACACGTCATGCTTCATACAAGTTCACTCTTCTAAAAAGGTATATACTTAGGTCATGTTGGGAGATTGTGCATAACTCTTTCTTGGAGAATTCAATTTTGATCACACTAGTGGCATTGGAAAGAAGACGTAGAAGGCTACTGTAGGTCATGTTCTTAGAACTGGAAAATCTAAAATTACAGAGTTACAGTCATTTCAAGATCAAGCTCCTAAAATCAAGAAAAGGCAATGTGAGGAAGTTTGATGGCAAGGATCGAGTAAATTGGATACTACAGATGGAGCAATATTTTGATCTACATGAGGTGCAACTGTTATAAAAGGTACATATTGCATCTTCATATTTAGAACCAAATCAATTTTTATGGTATAAAGGGTTGTGTTCTCGTAAAGCACTTGTCACTTGGTCAATTTTCACTGAAGAAATGATAGCACATTATGAGGATACAAAGAGTAACACCTTCTTTAGCCAATTGATAAATCTCAAACAAAATGGTTCAATGGCAGAGCGCATTGAGGAGTTTTGAAAATTGAATATAAGGGTAACTTATATTCCAGAGAAGCAAAGGATTGACGTCATCATATGGACTTTAAAGGATAACATTCAACATGAGGTTCGTGTTTGGGAACCTGATTCATTGGAGAAGGAATTCAGGTTGGCAAGAAAAATTGAAAGTGAAATTATAGAAACAATGAATCCCACCACTCACGACTATAATTATGGAAGTGTTTTTTCTCCTAGCCTTCCACAACCTATAAGGTTCACACCAAAACAATTGGAAGAAAAAAGAGAAAAAGGGCTTTGTTACAATTGTGATAGAAAATACACTAAAGGTCATAAGTGTGCTGAGAAGAAATTATTTTACATAGACTATGAAGAGGAGGAAGAAAAGGATCAAGAAACATCAAAAGAAGAGGATATATGCCAAGAACCAACCCAAAATAAAGAGGAAATGAATCTGACCATATCTTGTAAAGCATTGGCAAGAATTACCACTCCTCAAACTCTTAAGATAAAAGGACATATTAAGAAGAAAAAGGTTCAAGAAGTGAACAATGACATCGAGAAAGAAGAAATGAATCCGAACATATCATGTAATGCATTGGCTGGAATTACCACTCCTCAAACTATCAAGATAGAAGGGCATATCAAGAAGAAAAATGTTCAAGAAGTGAAAGATCACATTGAGCATCATGAAATTAATCCGACGATATCTTGAAATGTATTGGAAGAAATTACCACTCCTCAAACTCTCAAGATAGAAGGACATATCAAGAAGACAAAGATTCAACAGTGAAAGATCACATTGAGCATCAACAACAAGTTCTCCAACTTTTAAAGGATAACACCACTTTGGTGCAGAATCGAATGAAAGAACAGGCAGATCAACATCGCAGTGAAAGAATTTTTGACGTAGGTGATTGGGTATTTTTACGGCTACATCTCAAGCAAGCTATTTATGAGAAGGAAATGTTGACAATACTACATGCACTTAATAAATGGTGACCTTACCTAATGGGAAGACACTTCAAGGTAAAAATGGATCGTGATAGTCTTAAATACTTTTTAAAACAAATATTATATTTAGAAGAACATAAAAAATGGGGCACAAATATGTTGGGTTATGGCTTTGAAATCATCTACAAAAAATGAAAGAAAAACGTTGTTGCAGATGCACTCTCAAGAAAGGATGAGGATGTCGAAGCATTATTTTGTGCTATTTATATTATCCAAATAGATTGGATAAACAAAGAAAGGGACAAATGGAAGAAGGATGAAGAAGTGTGGCCACTCATTCAAAAGTTTCAGAAGGTCCCAATTCAAACAATATTGCTAGAACTTGACAAAGAAGGAAAAATCATATTGGAACCTAGAGCAGTCACATAAACAAGAACCCGAAAGCTACGAAATCGATGAATTTCAGAGTATCTCATCAAGTGGAGGAATTACCCGGTGAATATTCCACATGGGAGGACAAGAATTTTATATATAAGCATCAAGAACTACTCAAGCGTTGAGGACAACACTTTTTGAAGGAGAGGGGCATGTTAGGTCCATATACTACTAGTGTAACCCCTTATTGTTATTAGTACAACCCCCTTATTATATTGTTGTGCCCATGTAGTCCCTATATTGTTATTATTGTGCCCTATAGAAGCCCACTATTTTTATTATTGTTCCCTTACATTTTTATTGTTATGTCAACTCTGATTATATTATCACCCCTTAGACTCCTATATATAGAAAGGAGGTCTTGTCATTTGAATCATCCAAGAATTGTTCATTTGTGTAATGTAAAGGAGGTTGCCCCCTCGAAGAGGCTAGTTTCTAAGGTGTTGATCTATCTTTTCTATCTTTTTGTGAGCAGGGTTCATAACAGAATTCCCCTACTGATCCTAAGCCTCCAAATGCCATATCAAATACCAAGTCAGATGAGGATGAAGTTTCACCTAGCGAAAAACAAACGGATGATGAGGAAGTAACATAGTTACAAGGGATGTGGGATTTTATACTTCTTAATGAAGAAACTCAAGAAGCCTTACATGTCGCTACCTGAAGTAAAAATCCTATCGAATTGTCAAAAACAAATACGAAATAGAAGGCTTCAATGCCACCCCTAGGGATAAAGCAATAGGTAAGAAATCTGTACCAAAATCCACTCAGACAACACCTACTCAATTGGATCCTTCTCCTTCATCTAAAACTTGGATAGTTTATGATGAAATTAAATATAATATTATCGATGATATGAAGAAAAATAGGGCAAACAATACATTTCATGAGATTAGAAAATTGAAACATCAGCAGAAGTTACTTCTGAAAGAACTTAAAGCAGTACCTATTGCACCACTTCTTGATGTTGTAATCTTGCAAGCTACCCAAGAAATGGGAAGACCCCCTAGTGTTTCTTTGAATAAGATAGATCCAACTAATATAGCTTTATTTGGAGGAAGATCAAAATCCCACACTCCACCGTTTCTTCTTACTTTTGAAGTCTTTAACGAAAACTTACGAAACTGTCTGGTTGATTCTGGAGCTTCATCTAACATCTTTCCCAGAATAGTTTGTGAGAAGTTGAATGTTTAGCCTCAGAAATATGTTGTACGAATAGTTTAGTTAGATCACTCTCAAGTCGAAGTCGTCGAGGAACTTAATCAAGTAACCATCAGACTTTCATGAAACCCCAAAGTTTTCCAAGTCATCAAAATACTTGTAGCTGACATTCTTGAGTTATATGGTTTAATCCTTAGGAGAGACTACTCAGAAAAACTTCATGGTTATTTTGCAACTGACTGGTCTCAGTTGTGGCTTCCCGATAATGGTAAACCAAATCAAATAAGGGTTGATCTTTAGAAACATCACAACTTCATAGTCACCAAATTAGAAGGAGAAAACAAACCAGTTGCGTATAGCAACAATATCATTGGAAATTATTCTGTAGAATAATTTATAGGGAATTTCAATGCTCATACTTCACCTTTCTTAGAAAACTCTGTTGTCTCTCAAATTGAAATTTTTTTCCCAAACAGACAGTTATACATGTGCAAATTTTGTAGATAAACCTGTAGTTAAATCTTTATTTTGGAAATTATTTTTTGATGGATCTAAATCCAATGATGGAGCAGGAGAAGATTGCATCTTAGTTAGGCTAGAGGGGGAGAAAATTATGCTAGAATGCAAGCTTGGATTTGATTGCACCAACAATACCGTTGAATATGAGGCACTAGTTCAAGGTCTGTATAAGGCAATTAACCTTAATGTAAAATACCTCCAAGTGTTTTGGGATTCAGAAATTTTCATAAAAAAGGTAAGAAACACTGTACATTATTTATTAGGACACTTGAAACATTATCAGTCATTAGTTCAAGATATGACTCTCCACTTTACTGTGTTTAATATTTCCCCTATCCCAAGACTCCAGAATGTTAGTGCTGATCTTCTAGCTAATGTCACTTCCAATCTTATCCCTCTAGAAGATTATAGCCTAGATTGATTCTTCATCAAATTAATTGTTAGGCCTCCCATCCTTGATAATATCACCAACTGTAGAGTCTTTAATATTGATCTGGATATCATAAGCTTCCTAACCTTAGAAGGCTTATACAACGAGGATATAGATGAAGAAGACCAACATGATAACCAACTTAAACAAGAAATGGTCATTAATGCTATACCAAATTCCGTAGTTAAGTTGGAAGATTTATATGACCTTAAAGACAGATTTAAACGATCTACTAATTCAAAACTTCAGAGTTCAACTTTGAGATTTGAATTGATCAATCTTGGGACTAATTTAAAACCTCAAAACATTAACTTAGGTCTAGGTCTTACATCAGACGAAAAATAAGCTTTTATAAGTTTGTTAAAAAGATATAAGCATATATTTTCATGGAACTATGAAGATCTCAAAACATACGACACCTCTATTATCCAACACACTATTCCTATGATATCTGACGAAAGACCTATTCAACAGAAATTGAGGAAAATCCATCCTAATTTTGAAAGTCAAATTAAATCTAAGTTGAATAAACTGTTGAAAGAAAAAAATAATTTTCCTGTTAAACACTCCCGATGGATTTCCAATCTTGTCCCACTCAGGAAAAAGAACAGTGATACTATGATATGTATAGATTTCTGCAACCTCAATAAAGCTTTCCAAAAGGAAAATTTCTCATTACCTCCTATGGAACAGATTTTGCAATCAGTAGCGGGCTTTAAACTAATGTGTTTCTTGGACGGATTCTCAAGTTATAACCAAATCTTAGTACATCCAGATGACTAGCTGAAAACTACATTCATGACAAAGTGGGGCACTTCTACTTATTAGAAGATGCCATTTGTACTAATCAACGATGGTGCTACTTTCTAGAGAGCCATGGATATAGCCTTCAAAGGTTTGGTAAATAAGTCAGTAGTGATCTACTTAGATGATATAGCAATATACTCCAAAAAACATAGTAATCATCTAAGAGACTTGAAACAAATATTTGAATGTTGCCAAAGGTATGGAATTTCTCTAAAACCAAAAAAGTATTTTTTTGCATTAAGTGAAGGAAATCTCCTTGGATTCATTATTTTCGAAGAAGGAATTCATATCGATTCTGATAGAATTAGAGAAATTTCTGAAATAGCTTTACCACATAACAAGAAATCAATGCAATCTTTACTAGTTCAAATAATTTTTCTTAAAAGATTTGTCCCTGACTTCTCAAGAAATGTTTTACCTCTTCAATCCATGATAAAGAAAAATTCTTTGTTTAAATGGGGACATTCGAAACATGAAGCTTTTGGCTTGACAAAACAAGCAATTATTAATGCCCCATCTCTAGCGACCCCAAATTTTTCCAATCATTTCATTTTATATACTTTCACTTCCGAGAAATCATATGCAGCCATATTGACACAAGAAAATCAAGATAAGGGTGAAGCTCCAATGTCTTTCTTTAGCTCCAATTTGTAAGGAGCTGAATTAAATTACTGAGCTATTGAAAGATAGGCTTTTGTTGTTTTCAAATCTACAAAAAACTTCATATCTTTTCTCCTCAAAACCCACACTAAAGTCATAATACCCTTCTCAGCAGTAAGAAATCTTTTAATACAAAGGGACGTAGGTGAAAAGAGAGGAAACTAGGTCATTGCCCCGTAAGAAAATGACATAGAAATTAAACCAACTAAAATTGTAAAAGGTCAAGGTTTTTGTAGGATGTTGGCAAGCACTTCAAATCTATCAGAGTTGCTGCATTCAGGTGATGATGTACAAATTTATGAGGTAAGTCTCAATGACACATAATCAAGGTATGATGATATCATATTTTACTTAATAAATGGATATGCACCAGCCCAATTGAACTACACAAAGAAAAGACCCTCAAGGTTAAATGCAAGGAAATATCAGATTGTCAATGATGTACTTTTCAGAAGAAATTATGATTTTGTTTTACTTAGATGTCTTGAAAAATATGAGGCAGAGAAGGTGTTGTAGAAACTTCATGATGGACCAGCTGGTGGTCACTTTGGAGGTGACACTACAGCATATAAAATCCTGCATCCTAGCTGTTACAAGCCAACTCGGTTCAAAGATGCACACAGTTATGTAAGAAGATGTAAGGTTTGTCAAATAACTATTGGAAGACAGATAAAACCTGCGCTACCATTACAGCCCGTCAACATTGACCAACCATTTGAACAATGGGGATTGGATGTAATAGGTGAGATCGTTCCTCATTCTTATAAACAACATAGAGACATTATTACAACCACCAATTATTTCACCAAATGGGTAGAGGCAATCCCAATGGAGGTAGCCAATTTAGAAAATATTATTGAATTTATTTATCAATTTATCATCACCAGATTTGGCTTACCATCTTCTTTAATGTTTGATAATGCATCTTATTTCCTAGGCAATGCTATGACAAAATTTTCTCTTAAAAGAGGTTTTAAGCTTAAGTATTTGACAAATTATTATCCGCAAGAAAATGGACTAGCTGAATCCACTAACAAAAATATCATCAGGATCATTAAACATACTGTTGACCAAGGCCAAAAGAATTGGCATAAGTATTTAGTGTTTTCTCTATGGGCAGACTGAATAACTCACAAAGCCTCCATTGGCACCTCTCCTTCAAATTTGGTATATCAGAAAGAAGCGGTCTTACCAACAAGCATAGCCATTCCATCCTTAGACTTAGTTCAATTCATTGGAGAAACCCCCTCCTTATCTATGCAAGTTAGACAATTACAAATTCTCAAGCTTGAAGAGGAAAGGGAAAACGCTAGGACCACGTATGCACATCATCAACTGTTAGTCAAAGCCTCCTTTGATTCAAATTTTGCAGCTTCAAAATCTTTCCAACTCGAAGACCTAGTAATAAAATGGGATAAAGCCCGTGAAGAGAAAGGTAAGCATACTAAGGTCCAACAAATATGGATGAGCCCATTTCAGATTGTGGAATAGTTAGGCCCATCAACTTTTTTGCTACAGGATTTATTAGGTAAGAGATAATCTCTACCTATTAATGGAAAGGTCCTAAAGAAACACTTTCCATAGAAGATGATCTCTTCTGTTCACTGTATATTATTGCCCATAGTTAAAATTTTCATTTAGAAATAATAATACCAATTCAAAATCATTCACTTTTGGTTTTACAAAGGATAATCTCTTTTTAATTTTGACTTTTCGCTTGTATAAGTATAGATTTTTTATGAAAGTAATCTTCACATATGAAATGTATAGTTAATTTTGATTGCTCTTAAATTGACTGTCTTCCTCCTTAATTATCTTATTTTGGTGAAGCTTAACTTTAAAAGAGAAACTGCTCCTTTATATTAGTCTAGAAAAGAATATATACAAAGCAAAGTGTCTCTCTAGAAAGGCATCTCTAAAAAACTCTACAATTGTTGTCTAGAAGCTCTTAGGGGGCCAAACGATCCTCCCCACTTAGTCAGTTTTCATTTTTATAGTTTAATTCTAAAATATACCTAAACTTAAAGGATAATAGGTCTCATCAAGAGTCGGCTTACCATGATCATAAGATTATAGCTAAACTCAAATTACCAAAACTGCATATCAAAATAGGGTAATGGCTTATGATTATAATAATCAAAAGACAAGGGGTCTCATCACGAGCTAGCTTGTTCAGTTAGGTTACGAATCAATTGAATGGCATTGTCAATGTTGGTCACCAAACCAAAACATTGTCCTTTAGGAAATATAGATAAAAAGATGAAGAAACAAATGAATTACTTTAGAAAATAAAGAAATAAGTAAGTAACTTATGAGCTTATCTTTAGAATTGCATTTTGATTTAAGTGGAATGTTGGGTCATTGCTAGTTAAAAGGTGACCCTGTTGAGGCTATGAACATCTGTTGACAGCAGAGGCTCTACCTACGACAACGGAGTAAACCGAAAACCAATTTGGGGAGAGACTCATGGCTTTTATCTTCAAAAACCAAGTAAAGGCTGATGTAGACAATGTTACTTTCTTTAAGAAAAAGAATAGTCAAAAGAATGATCGTTAGGAAGATGATTGTTTTATTACAAAATCAGTATTTCTTACCTTATATTCCATATAATTTGTTTTACTTTCAAAACTATCTTTATTTTGGAAGTTTTAGAAATTTCAAAAAACTCTCAGAGATAACTGGTTCTTCCAAGTGAATCACCAATTGTTGTGGTATTCAACAACCTCCCATTTGTCAATGATAGCAGTTAATGTTACATTAACTATATGGGGACCCTTTAAAAAGTTTCATCCAGAAAACAAAACTTAGCTTTTAGTCATTTCTTCTATTTTTTGAATAAAGAAAAGATAACAATCAAAACCTTTTTGGGAACTACTAAAAACTTACCTTTTCATATATAGCATGTCTAAAACCCACCAAAGGACCTTTCTAAAAAACCTCCAAAATCAAGCAAAGTAATTAAATAAGGGCTCCATGGTCTAAATTATCATAAAATCCAATGAAAACAGAAATCCTTAAGCTTTTTAGGCTTAAGTCTCGCATCACATATCAGGACTTACAAACAACTCTCTCTTAAAAACAATATAATAAGATTTACGAGTTGCGAAACTGCAATGGCGCTTTAACTTTTATTGCATCACATTTCGAGCATTCAAGCAAACGCTTTGCACTTACCATCACCTGATATTGCAAAATGTGACTCGTGCCCAAACCCACACCTTAGAATATTAAAAGTAAATATATCAAGTCCGTCAAGTCTATTGCATAGGATCATGTTAGTTTCCACATGAGCCTAGTGGATATGCTATTGGGTGAGAGGAGGCCTTACTCGTCAAGTCCACCTAGCGGCCCCCACCCTAGGGTGCTATAGCGGTGCCTAAGGAACATGCTAGGATGAAATAGGTGGGGTGGCATAGGTGCAGTATTTTGGTAGGCACGTCTGCTTGTTTACTCCACCATTTGTCAGAAGTGACCTCATTATCCATGTAAGCCCGATGGAGTAGCCTGATGAATAACAAAGCTTAATTGCAGTAAGCTTTGGATGGTGTGACAACTTAAGTGCTAGACCAGTCCCTCAGTTTAGTGTCATAGTGAATTATTTTATTTGTTGTTATAGTTTGGATTTCACTTTCTTTTATGTGTGCATCTTGAATGAGTGACGATTTTAAAGAGTGTTGTGAGAGTGGTTGAATTACATATTCCATAAATATTTCTCTATTATGTGATTTTTGTTACTACTACTACTACAATCAATTTTTTGTGTAATTTAATTAGTTGCAATAAGCTTTGGATGGTGTGACAACTTCAGTGCTCGACGAGTCCCTCAGTTTAGTGTGGTAGTGAAGTATTTTCTTTGTTGTTATAGTTTGTATTTCACTTCCTTTTATTTGTGCATATTGAATGAGTGATCCCTTTGGGTACTTGGTAGATCTGAAGCTAATAGGATTATTTTAAAAATTTCAGTTGGCTTGAGAGGTGCTCTCCAACAGATTATAGAAAAAGTGGTGTAATGTCTTGCCATATAAATATTTTGAATTAGTGAAATTACATAAACACAAAATAAAATAAAATAAAATAAAGTAAATAATTAAATATTATGGAACTCTATTTTCACAACACATGGCTTTTTTCATGGTAATATTAACCCATGGATTTTACCATGGTATTCTTAGGCCCTCAACATGAGATATGCTTATTCCCATGAAAAATATACAAGCAACATTTTCAATTTGTTCATGTTTCTTTATACCATTTTTTCATTCAAGGTGCAAACTCATGGGTCTACATTTCTCTTTCATTTAAAGTGACATTCATTTCAGAATCATGGTGAGAAACTATCAAGAGACACTTCATGAGGATAAAGAAGGCTTTACTTTTAGATAAAGTGAAAAAATTGACTATGGTTCAAAGAAATAGAGATAAATTTAACAATTTATTTATTCATTTGTATTTAAAGAGTTCATAAAATTTTAAATGAACTTAATGTGTTTGGGGGAAAATTATTCCTCAAAAATATATTTGCAAAAAAATTCAAAAAATAAATATAATTAAATATTAATTTAAAAATAAATTTAAACAAATAATTATTTAATTAAAAAAAATTATATTAAAAGGTAATATATGAAAAAAAATAAGTGAAACAGTTATCACTTTATAAAAATAACAAGGCATTGATTTCTTTATGGCATATAACATGAAAGTAGCCTTGATCCATCTTAATTCATAATCTATGAAGTTCCTAGAGGGATCAAATGTGTAAGGTGCTATTGTGGTATTCAACAACCCCCCATTTGTCAATGATAGTAGTTAATGTTACATTAAGTAAATGTGGACCCTTTAAAAAGTTTCATCCAAAAAACAAAACTTAGAATTTAGACATTTCTTTTATTTTTTGAATAAAGCAAAGATAACAATAAAAACCTTTTTGGGAACTACTAAAAACTTACCTTTTCATATATAGCATGTCTAAAACCCACCAGAGGACCTTTCTAAAAAATCTCCAAAATCAAGCAAAGTGATTAAATAAGGGCTCCATGGTCTAAATTATCATAAAATCTAATGAAAATAGAAGTCCTTAAGCTTTTTAGGCTTAATTTTCACATCACATATCACGACTTACAAAGAAATATCTCTTAAAAATGATATATAAAGATTTGTGAGTTTCGAAACTGCGATTGTGCTTTGACTTTTATCGCATCGCATTTCGAGCGTTGAAGCAAACACTTTTCACTTACCATCACCCAATATTGTGAAATGTGATTCACGTTCAAATCCACACCTTAGAATATTAAAAGTAAATATTTCGAGTCTGTCAAGTTTATTGCATAGGATAAACCTAGCGATTAAGTATATGTGAAACAGCTAATGGACGGCTTGCATCTCACATCTCGCATATACACAGTAGGAGATAAGAATACTAAAAGGTGCATCTTGTGATATTATGATCTGAGATATTGCTTCGTAAATCACACAATTTCTATCATCGCAGTACAATGGCTCACCACCCTAGAAGCTTTCATCCTGTTTATGAGCAATAAAGCTAAGGATAATGAATCATTAGTGGGAATTAGTGGGAAATAACTGCATTTATGTGTGAAAATCCATTCAGCCTGATATGATATCTTGTTACGTGCATTCGAATAATGCTTCTTTTAACACCTTTACAAGCTATCTACATTATTTCAATTTTATGTTCATCTTTGAGTGTTCGATAGCTGTTGTCCTTCATTTCAGGAAAAACTCGTGGAGAAGAGCGTTGAGAACAATGGGGAATAAAGGAAAGGTTGTAGCCTCTGAGAAGACAAAGATGACTCCCCTATTCACAAATAGCACATGTAGCAGAGAGGGAGGAACCTCTACATGGGAGACTATGTACAACATACTGGAGGAGGAACAATCGAGGATTATGGAAACAAATGTTACAGTTGACGGACGAGATTCCTCAGATGCTTCCATCCTAGATATGGCTTGTTCATTTTTTCACCACATAGCCGCTCAGCCGAAGATAATCCCTTATACCAACATGGTAAAATGGGTTATTGATGAAGCTGGCATCTCATACAGAGAATTCAAGACAAGAAGCCAAGGGGTCATCGGATCTTTCACCCCAGACAAACTACGCCTTATCTACCACCTACCAGAACCACAAGTAATCTACAATAGGCAATTTGTAGAGAAGTTTGCTAAAGAGAGTAGCAACCCAGCGGTTGCACCCGTGCCTCATTGAATAATGAAGAGAAAATCAAGAAAGACAAAAATGGCATGCACACTACTATGTCTATTTGTTCCCCTTATAGTTTTGTTCTGGCTATGTTATGTAGATTGTTTGGCAGGCTTGATAGTAATAAGTTCTCCCAGAGTGGTTGTCATTAATAGATGCAGTCTTTAATGCAACTATAATGAACTGGGCCCAAATCTTGTCAGACAATTTGACAAAAAAAAAATTATTGAGTATAGAAGGAAAAGAAGTGTTTCTTCGAGGCTTTACCCTCCATTTTTTATCAGCACCTATGTTATGGATGTGATTTGTTTTAGTCCAAATTTCCCCATCATGGGATGGAAATGGACTGTTTGAAATCCACTTCCCATTAACATGTACCACAAAGTCATGTGGGAATCCAATTTTCAACCACATTTTTTTAAGATTTTCCATGGAGTTATGCTCCCTATTCACAAGCTTCTTTATGATCGAGATGCCCCCAGGTTCTCCCAAGAAGCTAAAGTTGACATTCTCCCAGTGGCCAAATGGTTCAGGGAGGAAACATTTACATATATCAAAGTTTTTAGCAGAAACACCTACCCCCACATCCTCCCATACTATGTTCCAGATAAATTGATGGCTAGGGAGATAGCCTATCAGACAACTAGTGAGGGAGGAATAAGCCATACACTAAAAGAGTCAAAGAAGGTCATTTGACCTGCATTCCTTGTAGAATGTCGAGCATTTGTACTACACAACCTGGGACATGTGTTCAAAGAATCAAAGAACATGCTATCTCTACAATTACCCAATTTCCCTGGACGACAGTATGACCCATTCGACACTGTCAAGAATTTCACCACTTTGGTGAAAATAAAAGTATTCGCTAATGAGGAGGATGTTTTTGATGATATATTTTTGCAGAAAAACACCTTTATAGAGGTGAAGTGTATGGCACAGCTACTTTTTGACCATGAAGACCTGGAAAAGTTTTATAGTTATAGAGAAAGAAGGCTAGCAATGGTCCCATTGGACCAATTAATAAATGAACCAATGAGGGAGCCAACTTCCAGTGTGACTATAGAAGGTAACTCCAAAGAAAATTCCAAATTTGATGTTGGGGTAGAGTCTCAAGAAAAATCTATCAGGGAATCGCGATAGCCATCACAAAATGGCAAAAGCAGAAGCATTGAGGATATGACCCAATCTACACAAAAGATAACTGAAGAAGCTTCAGCTAGAAAGCAGGTTGAAATCCCTACTACCTCTGCACAAAAAATAAAACCCATGGTAATTGACTTAGACGAAGAGTGGGATAATTTTAATAAATGTCTCAATATAAAGGAATAAGTGCTAGAGTTGCAAACTCCACAACAGAAAACAACTCTGGAAATTATAGTGGAAGAAACTGCAAATGAACCAGAAGTAGAGCATATCCCTGTTACCCCCACCTTCGAAATAATTATGAGAATTAAAGAAATACCCCCTCTAGATGTATTCTATAGCCCATCACATAAGGCCTTGGTGAAAAGGCAAAGAAAGAACAGAATATTGGACTCTATAGTTGTTACTACCCTTGAAAATGAGCTAATGGATGTTCTATGGAAGGACTCGCCTGTCGATCCATCTGCCAACCTAACTAGACTCTCAGAGTTTGCAGGTGCTTATGGTACAGAGACCATAGACAAAGAAACAAAAGCCAAAATGTTTCTTAGAGAAAAGGAAAATAAAATAATGTCGCTTGAGAAACAATTACAACAAGTCAAATTGGACTAGTAGGTAGAGATATAGTTGGCCAAGCTTTAACAGGAATTTGATCAAATGCAAATAAAACATTGAATCAGATTAGCCAAGAAAGAAGCACAGGTGTAGGCAATAACTAATCTACATAAAGACGATCCAAAAATTGGTCAGTTTATTACTGAAGCACTCGGACTTAATTCCCAATTGACACATCAGAAAGAATTACTATGCGAGAAGATTTCACACTCGAAATCTTATTGCAAAACAAGTGATAAACTAACAAGTCAAGTCGTAGAAATGTGACTTGAATATGATGAGATCTTTAAGAAGCTCTCTGAATTGATCACCTAGGAAAATACAGAGGAGGGGAGAAAATCCGACCTGCCGAAGCTAGAAGAATCACATAAGGAAATTTTGTTTGCAAGCTGGGATTCTCAGCTTAAAGAAGCAGAAAAGGAAAGAGCAGATGTGGTGGTAGCAAAAAACATTACCATAGAAAATATCAATGAGATTTTTCATGGTGCCAATCTAGTGGCAGATTGCATTCCAGGGTTCCTTCCAGATGCGAAAGAACTTGAACAACAATGGAAATAGGTAGTGGAAGAAAAATCAAAAGTGATAAGGCAAACAACTAGGCTAGACTAGGAGGCATACTGGAAACATTTGGTCAAGTCTCACAGCCAATGGATGACCTTGTGATGCCTAACAACTTCTGTCGAGAAAATGGCGCTAGCACTGACCGACGCCATATTCGATGGACAGTTGAAAGTTGAAGTTGGCCAACCTACACAGCTGAAGCCTATGGTGGATATTTGTGATCTAAAGGATCGAATGCAACATAGTTAGTCACCCTGTTTACTTTAATTTTGATTTTATTTTTGCATAAATTGAGGTAGGTCATTTAAACCTCCTCAACTATTTTTGTAATAATCTATTTTTAGTTTTATAGTTTTAGTATTTAAACTCCTCTCATGCATTTAGAGAGGGGTCCAGAATTTTATCAGAAACTCTCTTCAAAACATGCACTTTTGTCCTTTTGAGGAAGTTATGGTGAAATATATGGAACATGTTAGCAAACCAGCGCACAAAAAGATAGAAAAGATAGATCAATGCCTCAGAATTCAGCCTCTTTGAGGGGGCAACCCATTTTACATTACACAAATGAACAGTTCTTGGATGATCAAAATGACTAAACGTCTATTCTATATATATGAGTCTAAAGGGTCACAATATAATTAAGCCGACATAATAGTAATAACAGAAGGGCACACAAATAACAATAGTGGGTTTCTATGGGGCATACTAATAATAATATGGGGACAGTAGGGGCACAATAATAACAATAAGGGATACAATGACAATAGTAATGGGGGAATCACTAGTATTATAGGGTCCTAACATGCCCCTCTCCTTCTGAAAAGCATTGTCCTTAATGCTTGAGTAGTTTTGGATGCTTCTATATAAAATTCTCATCCTCCCATGTGGAATCTTCAGCAGATAAGTTCTTCCACTTGATGAGATACTTCGAAATTGATCGATTTTGTAGTTGTCGAGTTCTTACTTCTGTGACTGCTTCCGGTTCCAATATTATTTTTCCTTCCTTGTCAAGTTCTGGCCATATTGTTTAAACTGGGAGCTTGTCACCTATAACCTTCTTTAAACATGAAACATGGAAAACTGGGTGCACTTGAGAAGCTGCAGGATGCTCCAATTTGTATGCCACAGTACCAATCTTTTGTAACACCTTGTACAAACCATAATACTTTGGTTATAATTTATTATCCATCTTAGCTTAATTGAGGGACATTTGTTTATATGGCTGTAGCTGTAGGAATACCCAATCACCTACATCAAAACTTCTTTCAGTGCGATGTTAATTTGCTTGTTGTTTCATTCTATTCTGTGCCAACGTGAGGTTATCCTTTAAGAGTTAGAGAACTTGTTGTTAATGTTCGATGTGATGTTCCACTGCTTGAACCTTAGAATTTATGATGTGATGGATGGTGGATGATATCCATAAAGTTCCATAATTGGGGTCATTTTTGCTGCAGTATGGAAGGAAGTGTTATACCACCATTCAGCCAGAGGCAACCATTTGACCCGTTGTGTTTGTTTATCAGATACAAAGCAACAAAGATATCCTTCCAAACATTTGTTTACTATCTCAATTTGCCCATCAGATTGAGGATGATAAGATGAGCTATGAACTAACTGAGTACCGAGAAAAGAAAATAATTCTGTCCAAAAATTTCCAGTGAAAATGGGATATCTGTCGCTTACAATAATCTTTGGGTTTCCATGTAGCTTTTGAATTGTTTCCATAAATGCAGCAGAAATTGTATTGGCTTTAAATGGATGTGATAATGCACAAAAGTGTGCATACTTGGTAAGTCTATCAACTACCACCATGATGACACTCTTTCCCTCAGACTTGGGTAAACCTGTGATAAAATCCATTGAAACCTCCTCCTAATGTTGGCTTGGAATGGATAAAGGTTGTAATAAAATTGGGGTCTTAATTGTTTCAACTTTATTTTGTTGGAAAAAAAAACAATCCACCACAAACTTTTGAATATCCGATTTAACGCCATCCCAAAAAAAATCCTTCTTAACCTTGTGGTAATATTTTAAGAATCTTGAGTTCCCCCCTAAGGGAGAAGTGTGCAATTCCATTATAATCTTTTGTTTTAGTTGGGAATTCTTACATAGGTATAAGCGATCTTAGTACCATAGCGAATCATTTTTCCAGCTAAATGTATCAGATGTATTGGGGTATTGTTGTAAATTTTGAATGAGTGTCCAAACTTCTTCGTCATTCTTCCGTTCCTCCCTTGCCTCATTTACCCCATCTGGTTGGATAAAGAAATGGTGCACAACAATGCTTCCACATCATCATCCTTTCTTGAGAGTGTATCTGCGACAATATTTTTCTTCCCTTTTTTGTATAGGATTTCAAAGTCATAACCCAACAACTTTGTGACCCACTTTTGTTGTTCTTCAGAGGATAATCTTTGTTTTAAAAAGTATTTAAGACTATCATGATCCATTTTTACCTTGAAGTGTCTTCCCATCAGGTAGGGTCGCCATTTATTAAGTGCATACAGTATTGCCAACATTTCCTTCTCATAAATAGCTTTGTGTAAATAATTTCCCTTGATTAGACGACTTTTGAAAGAAATGGGTCTTTCATCTTGCATTAAAACAACACCAATTCCATTTCCTAACGCATCACATTT
Source organism: Pinus tabuliformis (assembly GCA_031772625.1). NCBI lineage: Eukaryota > Viridiplantae > Streptophyta > Pinopsida > Pinales > Pinaceae > Pinus > Pinus tabuliformis. The sequence goes on from CM062817.1 coordinate 672,757,166, forward strand.
CACAATAAAGGTTTTTGTGAAGTCCAGCATAGCTAACACCGGTGCTTGGCACATTGCCTCTTTAAGATGTTCGAATGCCTTTGTTGCTTCTAGAGTCCATGAAAATGCATCTTTCTTTAACAATGTTGTTAGAGGTGTTGCTATTCTCCCATTATTCTTAACAAAATTGCGATAATACCCTGTCAACCCAAGAAATCCTCGCAGATGATTTATGGAAGTGGGGATTTTCCATTCCTTAATGGATTTAATTTTGCTAAGGTCTACTTTAACACCTTCACGAGATACAATATGACCCAGATATTCCACCTTTTGTACTCCAAAGAAACATTTGGAGCTTTTTTCATATAATTGTTTCTCCTACAATAGTTTGAGCACCCTATAAACATGTTTAACATGATCCTTCCAAGACTTGTTGTAGATTAGTATATCATCAAAAAATACTAACACAAATTTTCTAAGGAAGGGTTTGAAAATGGAATTCATCAAACCTTGAAATGTAGAAGGTGCATTGGTAAGGCCAAAACGCATGACCAAAAATTCATAATGACCCTCATGAGTTTTAAATGTTGTTTTTGGAGTATCTTTAGTCTTCATTTTGATTTGATGATATCGTGAATTAAGATTCAACTTGTTGAAGTAAATTGATCCATGCAATTCATCCAATAATTCATCAATGATAGGAATGGAAAATTTATCCTTAATAGTGAGCTTGTTGAGCTCCCTATAATACGGACACATGCACCGTGATCCATCCTTCTTGTGCACAAATAATACTAGAGCAGAGAAAGAACTTTGACTAGGTTGAATTATACCAACCTCTAGCATTTCTGCAGCCATATGCTCAATTTCACTCTTTTGGGCATAGGGATATCTGTACAGCCTAATGCTTGGAGGAACACTTCCTGGAATCAAATGAATAGCATGATCGTGATCACAAATAGGTGGGAGGCCTTTAGGAGTCTCAAATACCTTGGAATGTGTTAGTGTCGGTATCTTCATCGCTCTGTCAGAGATCAAATCCTCTTGTTGCATTGCATATTAGGTGTCCTGCCCAATCAGCTGCATTCCATTAGGCGGATGGATCATCTGACGGTAGTGGCTTCTCCTACAATTTCCCCCATGTCATTTACCTGTTGGCTCGTGTGTATTCATCAAAATCATGTACAGTCACCGTTTTGTCTTTAAAATTTCGAGAGTCATTCTTCTAAGGTTTCATTGTCATTAGGTCTAGGGTTTCATTAGGTTTTCATCAAAAAGGGTTTCAAAATGTCCAATAACAACCAGCAGGCACATGAGCAGGTTCCTGTATCAATAAATCTTATAACCAATTGTTCAGAAATGTATTTGTCCTCAAAACTCTGTTTTGAGGAAAAACAGAGTATTTCAGGTTTTATTGTATAAATTCATGTAATTTTATTTCCTTCATGTGTAAATCATTTCACCTGCAACCCTAGTCACTTCCCCTAGCCTCAGTAGCTCCAACCCCTTGCAAAGCAAACAAAACACAAGTCATTCAGCTCATCAAAAGCTCAAATAAAGTGAAAAAGATCAAAAACAGAGTTAAAAAATAAAGTCATATTCCAAACATTATAAAAGTGGGTTTGTATGAATCAAATATTTAAAGCTTCTTGTATATAAATTATGTTTTCAATTTGAAAATCCCATTTTCATTCAAGCAAAAAAGTGTGAATAAGAGAAAAGCTGTGTTCGAGCAAAAGAAGAGAAATTGGGAGAAATTGCTCGAAATCAGAGGCGCGTCACACTGAGCAAGTGGTGTGGCACACATAGCAGGCGCGGCGCATAGGGCCATGATTTCTAGTCTTAAAGTGAACGGGCGCGGTGTGTTGGGTTTGAGGTGCGGCACATAGAGCTGACAAGCCTGAATTCTTCAACAACTCACTCCAAATCGCCCAAAACGCTTGGATCTTCATTTGTGCAAGTAGGTTGAGCCTTTATCACTGCTGGTAAAATAGTTTTTCATACAATTTATGGTGGTTGTCTAAAAGAAAATCAAACCCTACCCTCTTTCTATTTCCCAAAAATCTGCTACCTAGGGTTTGTATTGATTATTTAGCTACCAAGTCCATCTTCCCATTCCCTCACCTTTCCACTCCCTCACTCCATTTTCCCTGATTCCCCTATTCCCTAAACTCACATATTCCTAAAACATCATTTATTCCTATCCCAATTCCCATTTCCCAACTCCTAAATACAAATTGCCAAACCCTAGTGCTATACCCAAAACTCCTAAATTACTCCCTAATCACTTGTTTCCCTAACTAAACCCTATCCCAACAGTCCCAAAAATCCCTCATTGTTTCCTCCCTCCACATTCCCTCACATATTTTTCCCTTGGTGGCAGAAATCAAGAACATCATAAATCACCTACTTCTCGTCAACACAGCTCACCCACTAGCAAAGATGGAATCTGATCCCTCATATGATTATGAAGAGGAGACACACAGTGACTCACCTATAGAGGTACATGCACCTAGGAGGCCTCATAGAGGAGGCAAACATATTCAAGAAGAACCTACTACTCTTGCTGAGTTACAGGCCTGCCCTCTCGCCATGTCATGTTTCCAACACCAGTCCTGCTATGAATTTTGTGAGCTAGTTCCTAGAATTCAATTGCATCATGTGTTGGCTTGTTTTTTTGTGCTTCATCTACATGATGGTCAAGCCACTCTAGTTGGTGTCACATTCGCTTTAATACCAGAATCTATTTCACTAGCAACCGGTATTCCTAACATTGGAGAGCAATGGAACAAGAGGCAGCAAATTGACCAGTAACATTATGAACCATACATCAAGCTCAGTTATTTGAGACAGCTCAGTAGAGTTTTTCCTTTTCAATACCTCAAAGATTCTTATGCTCCTTTGATGAAATTGATAATAAAGTATTTCGGCTGTGAGGGCCGATTTTCCTGTTTATATGCTTATCATATCAGGCTACTGATGTATTTTACCAGGGTGAGGATGATGAACCTCCCCTACTTCATGTGCCGAAACATTTAGAAGATGACCACCCTAGTACAACACAAGACTCCTCAGCAGAAGTTCAACAATATATATCATTTTTCTCTCATTAAAATTGTGGTCATCCATCAGCTTGGCTTATAGGGCATCACTTGGGAGGACTTCATTTCTCATGAGCTTTTCATAGCTCCACAGGGACCTTCAGAGACTTTGCAATAGATAGGTGGACCTTCTTATCAGCATTAGGGTCATGAGACGCAGACCGCTAGTATGTCGGTGTTTATCACTTATCAGAAGGGCACTAGACGGTTGTTCGCAGCAGCAAAGCGAGTATTATCTCCACCTGGGGTGGAAGGGGTCTCGCTTCCATCATCAGCACAACAGGTTCAGGACAAAGGCAAGAGGCCATTACAGGATGAAGGACCATCAGGTGAGTGGGAGACTGATTTCATTCTCATTGAGGGTGATGATACCGATGTGGGCCCGCAAAGCACAAATCTCAAAGAAATCATCCAAGAGCAGCGGGCGAACATCAATGCCTTGTCCCTCAACTTGGAAAGGGCTAAATGGATTATAAAGTACCTAGAGCAAAGATATAAGCAACTTGAAGATTAGCAAGTGATTATGGAGTTGCAAAACATTTGGGAGAATTGCCAAGCTGCCCAAAGGAGGAGGGTGAAGCTCACTTCACTTGAACAAGAGATCAATGCTGATCAGGAGTCATGGCTTGAAAGAGCCAATATCCACTTAGAGAGGTTGTTGGAGAAGGCCAACAAGGAGAATACATTGTTGAGAAATATGGCATATCATTACATGGTGAGAAACAAAGTTTGCAAGGCGAGAATCAGGAGCTTAAAGGTAAAATTGAAAAGGGCATCGAGGAGGCGAAAGGAGCAAGATAGACTTCAGATATTGGCTGAGGCTTCCTTGGCCTGACACAATTCTTTATGGAGAAGACTTAGCCCAAATTTCAAAAAATTTGGGGTAATTTTTGCATTTTTGGAATTTTTGGCACAAAAAACAGGATTTTCTGGTCTATGCGTCGCGCCACTTGGCGCTCGCTTTTGATAGGAGCCTCCAAATGACAAAATTTCAGTATTTTTGGGTTTGGCATGGAAAAATATGCTTTCCTACCAATGGCCAAGAAATTTGGATAGGTTTTGAGCCCTCAAAATGGTCGAAAGCACTCAAAACATGACCTTATTGCCCCTATTTTGACACACAAAGAAGCAGTGTTGGGAAAATTGACTTTTGGAGGGGCAAATGGAGGTCAAATTGGAAAATTCCACTTGGGTTGGAAAGTAGACAGGCAGAACTTTCTAACAAGCACACTTGGAGTGAATTTGGACACCGAGAAGGCCTCCAAAAGTGGCTTCAAACAGGCGCTACACATAGAGAATTTGGCGCGGCGCATAGAGGAAATTTGGCCCAGTTTGACCAGGAATGCTCTGTTTTTCGCCTAGCTTTGCCAGTTTGAATTTTTCATCTTATTAATGTCAAATTTTTGATGTAATTTAATGTACATGGATGGATCATGATGTAAATATGTCAAATTTTCACTTATGGAGGTAGATTCATCTATTAAAAAGTTGTTTGAAACTGAATGAATCAATTTCCTTGTTTCTAAAGGCATGCTATTCCATTGCTTAATTTCTAGTTCTCAGTTTAGAATTAGTTGAAACAACTCCTAAAATAGTGAGCTCGACCCCTAGAGGCTAGGATGAGCTATGGTTTGTTTATATTATGTGGTTTTTCAGTCATTAGCATGGTTGGACTCTTGAGAAAGCAAGGAGCTTCATTGTAAACTCATATCAACATTTTGGCTAAGGAATTGAGACTAGGGTTTGCAGCACTCTTTGGGATCCCTGTGGAATTTTGTTTTGGTACAATGCTTTTCTTTGTAATTTTGAATTTACTTATGTGTTATGTATGACATTATCTATCTTATTTCTTCCTAACTAAATCAAATAAGAGTGAAAGTAGAATCCATTGAAATTGCAGTGCTCTACTTGAGGTTTGCCTTAGTTTCTTGATGTTTTCAGTTGTTTGGAGAGGATCCATGGCTTCTCTTGCCCTCTTCAAATTCTTGCCTGTCTAATCCCTCCATCTCATTCGATTTGAAGTGCCAAAATCAGTTACCTACCTTGCCCCATTGAGATCTCTGCAAGTCTGAGCCTCATCCATGCACCCAAAATCTGCCTTTCCATTAGAACCAACAAAAACGTTATTTTATTCAATCAAACTCTTTTGCACACATACATAGCCTAAGATCAGTATTTATATCAGTCATCTCAATCCCTCGTTGATCATATTTTTGCTGAGATTGACCAGGAGAGAGCCCTCTCCCGACCTGGTAGGGCTAGCTACCAGGTTAAGTGTGGTTTGATGTTGCCCCTGGATCCTACCTTTCTGAGCCTGAGGTAAATCTAGGAACTAACAGAAAGAATGTCCAAGAATTTTTGGATATCTGGAGAAATAGATGATTTCGATGTGGGAACCTCTAGCAAACATAATTGTGCAATTACACCTCGTTGTTCCTTCTTTAGAAGCTTTGTCATACCGTGAGAGTTGATTATCTTTCCCAGTTTCCCTACAATACCCCTTAATTCAACTTCCTTTCCTTCCACACAAAATTTCATGAAAAGTTCTTGAAAATTAAAAATTATTGTACCCAAGGATTGTAGCCATTGGACTCCTAGTACAACATCAACACCACCCATTGGAATGGAAAACATTGGGCTATTAAATACATATTCTCCTTTTATGGTTCCTCCACTTACAATCATCACTTAACACTCTCGTGCTGGATATAGGAAGCAATTCAATTCATTTGCTATCTTACAATGAATAAAATTATGGGTACTTCCCGAATCAATCAACACTATTACCTTTTTCATTTTGATATGTCCTTCTATCTTGATAGTTTGAGGAGTGGGAATTCCAACCAATGCATTACAATATATGGTCGGATTCATTTCTTCTTTACCTAGGGTTTGTTCCCAGAGTATATCCTCTTCTTTTGACATTTCTTGTTCATTTTCTTCCTCCTCTTCACAATCTATGTAGAATAATTTCTTCTCAATACACTTATGACCTTTAGTGTATTTGCTATCACAACTGTAACAAAGCCCTTTTGCTCTTTTTTCTTCCAATATTTGTGGTGTCAACCTTGTAGGTTGTGGAAGGCTAGGGGCAACAACACTTCCATCTTTATAGTTGTGAGTGGTAGGCTTCCTGGTTGCCATAATTTTGCTTTCTATTTTTCTTGCTAACCTGAATTCCTTCTCCAATGAATCAGGTTCCCAAAGGCAAACATCATGTTGGATATTATCCTTTAGAGTCCCTATGAACACATCATTCCTATGTTCCTCTATAATATCTTTTACCCTTATGTTCAATTTTTGGAAGTCCTCAATGTGATCCATCATTGAACCCTTTTGTTTGAGATTTATCAATTTGCTAAAAAAGGTGTTGCTTTTTGTATCCTCATAATGTGCTAGCATTTCTTACGTAAAAATTGCCCAAGTGACAATTTATTTACGAGAGCAAATTCATCGATACCATACAAACTGATTTGGTTCTAAATATAAAGTTGCAATACGTACCTTTTGTGTGTTTTGCACATTATGGAGATCGAGAAATTGTTCCATCTGTAGTATCCATGTTCTGGGATCCTTGCCATCAAAATTCCTCATATCAATTTCTGGAACATGGTGGGACTTCAATCCAAAATTAGAGTCTATGAAATCATGATTAAAATTTCTTTTGTTGTCATAATGATTTTCCTTTACTACCCTTTCACCATTAGTGACCATTTCTGGTAGAAACTTATTCAAATTTATCTTCAATTTTTCCATCTTATTGTCCATTCCATTCATCTTAGCATCCATGCCATCCATCTTAGCTTCCATGCCATCCATCTTAGCTTCCACAACATCCATCTTAGCTTCCATATTAACTTGCATGCCATTCATATTAGCTTCCAGGCCATTCATCTTGGCTTCATTTACCTTTAGTGAGAGTGAAATTTGTTGTACTTGGTCTTCTAAATTTGATATATCATGTTGCATTTCTTCCTCTTCTTCATGAGTCATGCTAGAGATTTTAGGTTACTTACTAGGTGTTTCCATTTTATTTCTTCGGTGCATTAATTAATGCTAATAATTATTCACTATTCCTTTTGAATTCCTTCAAACTAATTTTTCAAACCAATCTTATGCAAAATTAAAAAAAACTACACAACTTTTCTTTTCACTTTGTAAGAGCTCGATATTAAATCTATTGTATCTCTGTAACTGCAGATATTGAATATCTAAAATATCATTCTACGGTATCCATTTGAGTCCTATTTCTAAGCTTGCAAGTCCGATCAATATTGGATTCTCCAAGTAAGAGTTATGCCAAATCCCCCACGGTGACCTGATTATAAACTAGTTCAGTATAGTGAACTTGTACAACATGACACATGTCTTTGTTTCGACCTTAGTACTTGAAACTAATACATAGAAAACTAAAGGTTGTCCTATTTCTGAAACTTCTTACGAAATTTCAATTTGATGCTCAAAACAAAAGTTATGAAAATTTTCCCCAAGTCAGCTATTTGGAATGTAATTCGGGAGTGTGCAAAAACCTTAACTTCCGCAGATAGTATCTCTAAAAATATAGCTTGACAAGCTCTGAAGATTGGACCTGAATTTCAAAACAATTTCTACTCAGATGGGTTTTTTTTGTAGCTTCTAAAACATCGCAGAAAAAAGGCTATAGCAAAAATTCTATGATGACCTGTTTGGAGCAGCAAAACCCTAGAATCCAAAACTCTAATACCAAAAGTTAGGAAACTAACTCACAAAAAGATAGAAAAGATAGATCAATGCCTTATAATTCAGCCTCCTCGAGGGAGAAACCTCCTTTACACTACACAAATCAACAATTCTTGGATGATCCAAATGACTAAACCTCCCTTCTATATATAGGAGTCTAAGGGGTCACAATATAATCAAGCCGACATAATAGTAATAACATAAGGGCACACAAATAATAATAGTGGGTTTCTATGGGCCATACTAATAAAAATATGGGGAAAATAGGGGTACAATAATAACAATAAAGGATACAATTACAATAGTAATGGGGGAATCACTAGTATTATAGGGGCCTAACAAAACATGATTTATTTTTATCTGATGTAGCATCTTCTGCTAAAATTTCACTTTTGTACTCTTAGATGATGTTGAATGGATTGAAGATAGATCAATATTGCTGAAACACATGAGTAGGATGTATTATAAATGGTACTTTTATCTCGTAATCCTTTTTCTTGTGTATTAAGCAATCATGTCTCTTTCGAATTATTTATGTATGAAAGTCTGAATTTTGATTAACATTATTGCACTTCTGTATGATGATGATCTTTATTTTATGTTGAATATATGAATAACTCTTTATGCGATATATTTCTCACAATCGTTTCGGCCAAGCTTTTATGTGAAACGATTATTGTTAAAAAATATTGACTTCTAATCGTAATTGAATGATGTTTATTACCAATTGCTTTTAGAAATTATTGTAGATCACATATATCAAGTTCATCCTGGGTATATTATGATTAGATAGTTTTTTAAAAAATAGAAGTTAAATGCATTTGTGATTGATTAGTTTAGACTAGATTACCATTAACTTAAACATTACTCTAAAAACATCACACATCACCCCATTTAGCACAAGCATTAAACAGATTGGGAAACTAGTCCCATTATCCCCAGTTGGAGCCACTACTCCAAACGGAAATGGAGTTGTCAACCAAGGTTCGAACTTGGTGGTTTTCCCCCATGTTGAGGCAACGATTTCCGAGGCTTCAACATTTTGGTGCTAGAAGGAGGGCTTGAACTGTGAATGGAAAGTAAATCCAAATTAATAGGCCATTCTAAGAGTAAAACTCCCTCACCCTCACCTCCAACTTCTCGAAAGTCTTCTAAATCCCCTAATAGTAAGCAAGAAGTTGCACAGGATATTATACAACCCGTTGCTGAAAACCCAATCACACTAGACCTTTGTTCTCTTACCGAAGCCCCTGAAGTTCAATCTTTGATTCAAAAATTACAGGGGATTTTGCTATCACAAGAAGAATCTAAGATATATAAGGATAGTGTTACTTCTCAGTTCACTCCATCTCGGCCGTTAACTAGAGCACAAAGCGAAAATTTCGGAATACCTTTCTTCGAATTTCCTCTTCCAAACTAGAAGAAAGATAAGAAGACACCATCCGAATCTCACAGTGAGGTTTTATCACCATCTTCATCCATCCCATCTATGCCCTCACAAGATCAATCATCCATCCCACCACTCCAAATCGTGATTCACACAGGTACAAGAGCTATATCTTCCTCTACCCAATCACCTTCAAACCCTACGATAACACCTCCCCCTACCCACATTCCAACAATGACACAAAATCCTCCAAGGCCATGGACAATCCCAAGTGATGTTAGGATGGCTGGTCCTTTAGATCAATTACCAGCATATCCAGAAAAATGGCTACCCAAATTCAATCCTGATAATGGCCTATTGGCTGAGGAACATATAAATAATTTTATGTTGTCCATTAACTTGAATCAAGTAGAGGAGGAGAACGCAGTTGTAAGACTATTCCCATATACTTTTTTGGGAGCAGAAGAATCATGGTACTTTTCGTTACCATCAGGTTCTATTAACAGTTGGGATTCTTTTCAAGAGCAATTTTTAACAAAGATTGGAGATGATAGATCTACAGCTACCTTAATTAATGATCTCTCCAATTTGAAAGCTGAGCCGAAAGAACCCATCAAGGACTTCAATTCTTGCTTCAACAAACTAGTGAATAAAATATCAGCGCCATCTAAGCCTACCGATAGGGTCCAAAATGAGTGGTACATCATTGCTTTGCCATCAAACACAATTATCCTTGTTGATAGAGCCGCCAAACCAACCTTGGCAAAAAATATGAAAGAGGCAATAGATGTAGAAAAACGCATCCTAGCTGTCGAAAAGAGAAACACATTAGAAGAACGAAAATCTAAGATACTAACCTTTAAAGATGAATCTAAGAAGAAACCACTGAAATATCCTTTTCATCATGAAGGGTTACAAAAAGTCCTCAAGACCATGTCTAATGAAATTGTTGATATTAAGAAACGGGTAGCAGAGACTTCCTCTAAAAACCCTTTCAAACCATTCAAAAGGAATTTGTTAGGTCCCTATACTACTAGTGTAACCCCTTATTGTTATTAGTATAACCCCCTTATTATATTGTTGTCACCATGTAGTCCCCATATTGTTATTAGTGTGCCCCATAGAAGCCCACTAATGTTATTATTGTGCCCTTACATTATTATTGTTATGACGGCTCCAATTATATTATGACCCCTTAGACTCCTATATATAGAAAGGAGGTCTTGTCATTTGTATAATCTAAGAATTATTCATTTGTGTAACGAAAAGGAGGTTTCCACCTCGAAGAGGCTTATTTCGAAGGTGTTGATCTATCTTTTCTATCTTTTTGTGAGCTGGTTTCATAACATTTGGTATCAAAGCTTTAGATTCTAGGGTTTTGCTACTCCAAACAGGTCCTCGTGGAATTTTGCTATAAATTTTTTTCTGCAACATTTTAGAAGCTAACAAAAAAATGCATTTGTGAAGAAATCTCGCTAAACTTCAGGTACGAATTTTAGATCTTGCCTCGCTATATTTTCTTCGATATGATCTGATGAAGTTAGGGTTTTTTCAAGCTCTAGAATTTCATCTAAAATAGGTCATCATGGAAGTTTCTCTATAACTTGATCACTACGAAGTTTTAAAGGATAAAAGAGAAAACCCATTTAGAAGAAAGTGGTCTGAACCTTAGATCTGAATTTCAGATCTTGTCTCACTATATTTTAGGATATATGATCTATAGAATTTAGTGTTTTTGTAGACTACCGAATTACAGCTTAAACAAGTGACCTTGGGAAAGTCATCATAACTTTCTCTTTGAGCATCGGATTGAAATTTTGTAAGAAGTTACAAAAAGAGGATGCACTGTAGCTTCACTTTTATATTTTTCAGATCGAAGGTCAAAAGAGTCACACGTGGCACTTCATACAAGTTTGCTCTTCTAAAAAGGTATATAATCAATTCATGTTGGGAGATTGTGCATAACTTTTTCTTGGAGAATTCAATTTCGATCAGACTGGTGTAATTGGAAAGAGGATGTAGAGGGCTATTGTAGGTCATGATTCCAGAATTGAAAAATCCAAAATTGCAGAGTTACAGTCATTTCAAGATCGAGCTCCTAAAATCAAGAAAAGGCAATATGAGGAAGTTTGATGGCAAGGATCGAGTAAATTGGATACTACAGATGGAGAAATATTTTGATCTACATGAGGTGCAACTGTTACAAAAGGTATGTATTACATCTTCATATTTAGAACCAGATCATTTTTATGGTATAAAGGGTTGTGTTCTCGTAAAGAACTTGTCACTTGGTCAATTTTCACAGAAGAAATGGTATCACATTATGAGGATACAAAGAGTAATACCTTCTTTAGCCAATTGATAAATCTCAAACAAAAGGGCTCAATGGCAGAGCACATTGAGGACTTTAGAAAATTGAATATAAGGGTAAATGATATTCTAGAGAAGCAAAGGATTGATGTCTTCATAGGGACTTTAAAGGATAACATTCAACATGAGGTTCGTGTTTGGGACCCTAATTCATTGGAGAAGGCAATCAGGTTGCCAAGAAAAATTAAAAGTGAAATTATGGAAACAATGAATCCCACCACTCATGACTATAATTATGGAAGAGTTCTTTCTCCTAGCCTTCCACAACCTATAAGGTTTACACCACAACAATTGGAAGAAAAAAGATAAAAAGGGCTATGTTACAATTATGATAGAAATTATTTGACATAGACTATGAAGAGGAGGAAGGAAAGGATCAAGAAACATCAAAAGAAAAGGATATACACTAGGAACCAACCCCACATAAAGAAGAAATGAATATGACCATATATTGTCAAGAATTGGCAAGAATTACCACTCCTCAAACTCTCAAGATAAAAGGACATATCAAGAAGAAAATGGTTCAAGAAGTGAAAGATGACATCGAGAAAGAAGAAATGAATCTGGCCATATCATGTAATGCATTGATTGGAATTACCACTCCTCAAACTATAAAGATTGAAGTGCATATCAAGAAGAAAAAATTTCAAGAAGTGAAAGATCACATCGAGCATCAAGAAATTAATCCGACCATATCTTGTAATGCATTGGAAGAAATTACCACTCCTCAAACTCTCAAGATAGAAGGACATATCAAGAAGAAAAAGATTCAACCAGCGAAAGATCATATTGAGCATTATGATGCAAAGTTCTCCAACTTTTAAAGGATAATGCCACTTTGGTGCAGAATCGAATGAAAGAACAGGCAGATCAACATCGCAGTGAAAGAAGTTTTGATATAGGTGATTGGGTATTTTTACGGCTACATCTCAAGCATGCTATTTATGAGAAGGAAATGTTGACAATACTACATGCACTTAATAAATGGTGACCTTACCTAATGGGAAGACACTTCAAGGTAAAAATGGATCATGATAGTCTTAAATACTTTTTAAAAAAAATATTATCTTTAGAAGAATATAAAAAATGTGTCACAAATATGTTGCATTATGACTTTGAAATCGTCTATAAAAAGTGGAAGAAAAATATTGTTGCAGATGCACTCTTAAGAAAGGATGAGGATGTCGAAGCATTGTTTTGTGATATTTCTATTATCCAAAAGGATTGGATAAACGAAGCAAGGGATGAATGGAAGAAGGACAAAGAAGTGTGGCCACTCATTCAAAAGTTGCAGAAGGTCCCAGTTCAAACAATATTGCCAGAAATTGACAAAGAAGGAAAAACCATATTGGAACCTAGAGTAGTCATAGAAACAAGAACCTGACAACTACGAAATCGATCAATTTTAGAGTATCTCATCAAGTGGAATAATTACTCGATGAAGATTCCACATGGGAGGATAAGAATTTTATACATAAGCATCAAGAACTACTCAAGCGTCGAGGACAACAATTTTTGAAGGAGAGGGGCATGTTAGGTCCCTATACTACTAGTGTAACCCCTTATTGTTATTAGTACAACCCCCTTATTATATTGTTGTGCCCATGTAGTCCCTATACTGTTATTATTGTGCCCCATAGAAGCCCACTATTGTTATTATTGTGCCCTTACATTATTATTGTTATGTCGGCTATGATTATATTATGACCCCTTAGACTCCTATATAGAAAGGATGTCTTGTCATTTGAATCATCCAAGAATTGTTCATTTGTGTAATGTAAAGGAGGTTTCCCCTTGAAGAGGCTAGTTTCTAAAGTGTTGATCTATCATTTCTATATTTCTGTGAGTTGGGTTCATAACATAATTCCCCTGCTAATCTTAAGCCTCCAAATGCCATATCAAATACCGAGTTAGATGAGGATGAAGTTTCACCTAGCGAAAAACAAATAGACGATGAGGAAGTAACATAGTTACAAGGGATGTCGGATTTTATACTTCCCAATGAAGAAACTCAAGAATCCTTACCTGTCGCTACCCAAAGTAAAAATCCTGTTGAATTGTCAAAAACAAATATGAAAAAGAAGCCTTCAATGCCACCCCCTAGGGATAAAGCAATAGGTAAGAAATCTGTACCAAAATCCACTCAGACAACACCTATTCAAATGGATCCTTCTCCTTCATCTAAAACTTGGATAGATTCTGATGAAATGGAATATAATATTATCGATGATATGAAGAAAAATAGGGCAAAAATTACATTTCATGAGCTTAGAAAATTGAAACATCAGCAGAAGTTACTTCTGAAAGAACTTAAAGTAGTACCTAATGAACCACTTCCTGCTTCTATAATCTCCCAAGCTGCCCAAGAAATGGGAAGCCCCCCTAGTGTTTTTTTGAATAAGATAGATCCAACTGATCTGGCTTTATTTGGAGGAAGATCAAAATCCCACACTCCACCATTTCTTCTTACTTTTTAAGTCTTTAACAAAAACTTACACAACTGTCTGATTGATTCCGAAGCTTCATTTGACATCTTGCCTAGAACAGTTTGTGAGAAGTTGAATGTTCAGCCTCAGAGATATGTTGTATGAATAGTTCAGTTAGATAGCTCTCAAGTCGAAGTCGTTGGGGAACTTAATCAAGTAACCATCAAACTTTCATGAAACCCCAAATTTTTCCAGGTCATCGACATACTTGTAGCTAACATTCCTGAGTTATATGGTTTAATCCTTAGGAGAGACTAGTTAGAAAAACTTCATGGTTATTTTGCAACTGATTGGTCTCACCTGTGGCTTCCCTATAATGGTAAATCAAATCAAATAAGGGTTGATCGTGAGAAAAAACACAAGTTCATAGTGACAAAATTAGAAGGAGAAAATGAACCAGTTGCATATAGCAACAATATCATCGGAAATTATTTTGTAGAATCATTTCTAGGGAATTTCAATGCTCATACTTCACCTTTCTTAGAAAGCTCTGTTGTCTCTCAAATTGAAAATTTTTCCCAAACAGACACTTCTAAATGTGTAAATTTTGTAGATAAACCTGTTGTTAAATTTTTATTTTGGAAATTACTTTTTGATGGATCTAAATCCAATGGTGGAGCAAGAGCAGGTTGCATCTTAGTTAGCCTAAAGGGGGAGAAAACTATGCTAACATGCAGGCTTGGATTTGATTGCACCAGCAATACCATTGAATATGAGGCACTAGTTCAAGGTCTGTATAAGGCAATTGACCTTAACATAAAATACCTCCAAGTGTTTGGGGATTTAGAAATTGTCTTAAAACATGTAAGAAGCATTATACATTGTTTATCAGGACACTTGAAACATTATCAGTCATTAATCAAGATTTTACTCTCCACTTTAGTGCATTTAATATTTCCCCTATCCCAAGACTCGAGAATGCTAGTGTCGATCTTCTAGCTAATGTCACTTCCAAGCTTATCCCTCCAGAAGATTATAGCCAAATCTATTCTTCATAAAATTAATTGTTAGGCCTTCCATCCCTGATAATATAACCAACTGGAGATTCCTTAATAACAATCTAGATATGATAAGCTTCCTGACCTCAGAAGGCTCATACGATGACCAGATAGTTGATGAAGACCAACATGATAACTAACTTAAACAAGAAACAATCGTTAATGCTATACCAAAGTCCTTAGCTAAGTTGGAAGATTTATATGAGCTTAAAGATAGATTTAAACGGTCTACTAATTCAAAACTTTAGAGTTCAACTCTGAGGTTTGAATTGATCAATCTTGGGATTGATTTAAAACTTCAAAACATTAACTTAGGTCTAGGTCTTACGTCAGATGAAAAAGAAGCTTTTATAAGTTTGTTGAAAAGATATAAGAATATCTTTTCATGGAACTATGAAGATCTCAAAACATATGACACCTCTATTATCCAACACACTATTCCTATGATATATGACGAAAGACCTATTCAATAGAAATTGAGGAAAATCCATCCTAATTTAGAAAGTCAAATTAAATATGAGTTGAATAAATTGCTGAAAGAAAAAATTACTTTTCCTGTTAGACACTCCCAATGGGTTTCCAATCTTGTCCCAGTTAGGAAAAAGAACGACGATACTCAGATATGTATAGATTTTTGCAACCTCAATAAAGCTTGCCAAAAGGAAAATTTCCCATTACCTCCTATGGAATAGATTTTGCAATCAGTAGCGGGCTCTAAACTAATGTCTTTCCTGGACAGATTCTCAGGTTATAACCAAATCTTAGTACATCTAGATGACCACCTAAAAGCTACATTCAGGACAAAGTGGGGCACTTCTGCTTATCAGAAGATGCCATTTGGACTAATCAACGCTGGTGCTACTTTCTAGAGAGCCATGGATATAGGCTTCAAAGGTTTGGTAAATAAGTCAACAGTGATCTACTTAGATGATATAACAGTATACTCCAAAAAACACGGTAATCATCTAAGAGACTTGAAACAAATATTTGAACGTTGCCAAAGGTATGGAATTTATCTGAAACCCAAAAAGTATTTTTTCGCATTAAGTGAAGGAAATCTCCTTGGATTCATTGTTTCCAAAGAAAGAATTCATATCGACCCTAACAGAATTAGAGAAATTTCTGAAATAGCTTTACCACATAACAAGAAATCAATGCAATCTTTCCTAGGTAAAATAAATTTTCTTAAAATATTTGTCCCTGAATTCTCAAGAATTGTTTTACCTCTTCAATCCATGATAAAGAAAAATTATTTGTTTAAATGGGGACATTCGAAACATGAAGCTTTTGGCTTGATAAAACAAGCAATTATTCACGCCCCATCTCTAGAAACCCCAAATTTTCCCAATCATTTCATTTTATATACTTTCACTTCTAAGAAATCATATGCAGCTATATTGACACAAGAAAATCAAGATAAGGCTGAAGCTCTAATCTCTTTCTTTAGCTCCAATTTGCAAGGAGCTGAATTAAATTACTTAGATGTTGAAAAACAGGCTTTTGTTGTTTTCAAATCTATAAAACACTTCATACCTTTTCTCCTCAAAACCCACACTAAGTCATAGTACCCTTCCCAATAGTAAGAAATCTTTTAATACAAAGGGACGTAGGAGAAAAGAAAACAGACTAGGTCATTGTCTTGCAAGAATATGACATAGAAATTAAACCAGCTAAAATTGTAAAAGGTCAAGTTTTTGCAGGATGTTGGCAAGCGCTTCAAATCTATCGGGGTTGCATCATTCAGGTGATGATGTACAAATTTATGAGGTGAGCCTCAACGACAAAGAATCAAGGTATGCTTATATCATATTTTACTTAAAAAATGGATATGCACGAGCCCAATTGAATTACACAAAGAAAAGAGCCTCGAGATTAAAAGCAAGGAAATATGAGATTGTCAACGATGTACTTTTCAGAAGAAATTATGATTCGATTTTACTTAGATGTCTTGAAAAATCTGAGGCGGAGAAGGTGTTGTAGAAACTTCATGATGGACCAGCTGGTGGTCACTTTGGAGGTGACACTACGACATATAAAATCTTGTATATCGGCTATTACTTGCCAACCCGGTTCAAAGATGAACACAGTTATGTAACAAGATGTAAGGTTTGTCAAACAGCTGTTGGAAGACATAGAAAAGCCGCGCTACCATTACAACTCGTCAACATTGACCAACCATTTGAACAATGGGTATTGGATGTAACAGGTGAGATCGTTCCTCGTTCTTCTAAACAACATAGATACATTATTACAACCACTGATTATTTCACCAAATAGGTAGAGGAAATCCCACTGAAGGTAGCCAATTCAAAAAATATTATTGAATTTATAGATCAATTTATCATTACCAAATTTGGCTAACCATCTTCTTTAATGTTTGATAATGCATCTTATTTTTCAGGCAATGCTATCACAAAATTTTCTCTTAAAAGAGGTTTTAAGCTTAAGTATTCAGCAAATTATTATCCACAAGGAAATGGACTAGCCGAATCCACAAACAAAAATATCATCATGATCATTAAACGTACTATTGACCAAGGCCAAAAGAATTGGCATAAGTCTTTAGTTTTTGCTCTATGGGCAGATCGAATAACTCACAAAGCCTCCATCGGCACTTCTCCTCCAAATTTGTATATGGGAAAGAAGTTGTCTTACCAACAAGCATAGCCATTCCCTCCTTAGCCTTAGTTCAACTCATTGGAGAAACCCCCTCCTCATCTATGCAGGTTAGGTAATTACAAATTCTTAAGCTTGAAGAGGAAAGGGAAAAAGCTAGGACCACGTATGCACATCATCAACAATTAGTCAAAGCCTCCTTTGATTCAAATTTTGTAGCTTCAAAATCTTTCCAACTCGGAGACCTAGTATTGAAATGGGATAAAGCCCATGAAGAGAAAGGTAAGCATACCAAGTTCCTACAAATGTGGATGGGCCCATTTTAGATTGTGGAACAGTTAGGCCCATTAACTTCTCTGCTATAGGATTTATTAGGGAAGAGAGAACCTCTACCTGTTAATGGAAAGGTCCTAAAGAAATACTTTCCATAGAAGATGATCTCTTCTGTTCACTGTATACTATTTCCCATAGTTAAAATTATTCCTTTAGAAATAATAATACCAATTCAAAATCATTCACTTTTGGTTTTACAAAGGATAGTCTCTTTTTAATTTTGACTTTTAGCTTGTATAAGTATAGTTTTTTTATGAAATTAATGTTCACATATGAAATGTATAGTTAAGTTTGATTGCTATTAAATTAACTGTCTTCCTCCTTAATTATCTTATTTTGATGAAGCTTAACTTTAAAAGAGAAACTGCTCCTTTATATCAATCTAGAAAAGAATATATACAAAGCAAAGTGTCTCTCTAGAAAGGCATCCCTAAAAAACTCTACAACTATTTTCCAGAAGCTCTTAGGGAGCCAATGATCCTCCCCGCTTAGTCAGTTTTCATTTTTAGAGTTTAATTCTAAAATATACCTAAATTTAAAGGATAAGAGGTCTCATCAAGAGCCAGCTTACCATGATCATAAGATTATAACTAAACTGAAATTGCCAAAACTGCATATCAAAATAGGGTAATGTCTTATGATTATAATAATCAAAAGACAAGGGGTCTCATCACGAGCCAGCTTGTTCAGTTAAGTTACGAATAAATTGAATGGTCAATGTTGGTCACCAAACCAAGACATTGCCCTTTAGGAAATACAGATAAAAAGATGAAGCAACAGATGAATTACTTTAGAAAATAAAGAAAGAAATAAGTATACTTACGAGCTTATCTTTAGAATTGCATTCTGATTTAAGTGGAATGTTGCATCATTGCTAGTTAAAAGGTAACCCTATTGAGGCTATGAACGCCTGCTGGTAGCAGAGGCTCTACCTACGACAACGGAGTAAACCAAAAACCAATTTGGGGAGAGACTCATGGCTTTTATCTTTAAAAACCAAGTAACGACTGATGTAGACAATGTTACTTTTTATAAGGAAAAGAATAGTCAAAAGAATGGTAGTTAGGCAGATGATTGTTTGATTACAAAAGTAGTATTTCTTACCTTATATTCCATATCATTTGTTTTACTTTCAAAACTATCTTTATTTTGGAAGTTTTAGAAATTTCAAAAAACTCTCAGAGATAACTAGTTCTTCCAAGTGAATTGCCAATTGTTGTGGTATTCAACAACCCCTCATTTATCAATGATAGTAGTTAATGTTACATTAACTAAATGGGAACCCTTTAAAAAGTTTCATCCAAAAAGGAAAAATTAGCATTTAGTCATTTATTTTATTTTTTGAATAAATCAAAGATAACAATCAAAACCTTTTTGGGAACTACTAAAAACTTACCTTTTCATATATAGCATGTCTAAAACCCACCAAAGGAACTTTCTAAAAGACCTCCAAAATCAAGCAAAGTGATTACATAAGGGCTCCATGGTCTAAATTATCATAAAATCTGACGAAAACAAAAATCCTTAAGCTTTTTAGGCTTAAGTCTCACATCACATATCACGACTTACAAAGAACTCTCTCTTAAAAATGATATAGCAAGATTTATGAGTTGTGAAACTGCGATGGCGCTTTGACTTTTATCACATTGAATTTTAGGGATTCAAGCAAATGCTTTGCACTTACCATCACCCAATATTGTGAAATGTGATTTGCGCCCAGACCCACACCTTAGAATATTAAAAGTAAATATTCTGATTCTGTCAAGTCTATTGCATAGGATAACCTAGAGATTAACTAAACGTGAAACAACTAATGGACGGCTCACATCTCACATCTTGCAAATACAAAACAGGAGGTAAGAACACTAAAAGGAACATCTTGCGATATTGCAATCTGCAATATTGCTTTGCGAATCACACAATTTCTATCATCGTAGTATAATGGCTCGCCACCCTAGAAGCTTTCATCTCGTTTTACAATGCAAACAGTTATGAGAAATAAAGCTAAGGGATAATGAATCAATAGTGAGCATTAGTGGGAAATAACTGCGTTTATGTGTGAAAAGAAATTTAGCTGGATACGATATCTTGTTATGTGCATTCAATTAATGCTTCTTTTACCACTTTTATAAGCTATCTGCATTATTTCATTTTTATGTTCATCTTTGAGTGTCCAATAGCTATTGTTCTTCATTTTAGGAAAAGCCTGCAGAGAAGAGTGTTGAGAACAATGGGGAAGAAAGGCAAGGTTGTAGCCTCTGATAAGACGGAGATGACTCCTCTATTCACAAATACTACATGCAGCAGAGAGGGAGGAACCTCTACATGGGAGACTATGTATAACATACTGGAGGAGGCACAACCGAGGATTATGGAAAAAATGTTACAGTTTACGGACGAGATTCTCAGACACTTCCATGCTAGAGACAGCTTGTTCATTTTTGCACCGCATAGCTTCTCGGTTGAAGATAATCCCTTATACTGACATAGTAAAATGGGTTATCGATGAAGCTGACATCTCAGACAGAGAATTCAAGACGAGAAGTCAAGGGGTCATCAAATATTTTACCTTGGACAACCTATGGCTTATGTACCACCTACCAGAGCCACAGGTCATCTACAATAGGCAATTCGTAGAGAAGTTTGCTAAAGAGAACAATGACCCAGCGGATTTCACCCATGCCTGGTCAAATAATGAAGAGAAAATCAAGAAAGACAAAAATGGTATGTACATTACTGCGTCTATTTTTCTCCCTTATAGTTTTGTTGTTTCTATGTTATGTAGACTATTTGGCAGGCCTGATAGTACTAAGTTATCCCTAGAGTGGTTGCCATTAATAGACGTAGTCGTTAACGCAACTATAATGAATTAGGCCCAGATCTTGTGAGACAATTTAGCAAAAATAATTATTGAGTATAGAAGGAGAAGAAGTATTGCTTCGAGGGTTTACCCTCCATTTTTTTATGAGTGCCTATGTTATGGATGCCATTTGTTTTAGTTCAAATTCCCCCATCATGGGATGGAAATAGACTATTCGAAATCCACTTCCCATTCACATGTACCACAACTACTAACTTCTCACTCAATACATTCTCACTATGCCCTTAACAATATAGAAAAATATATAGATAAGGGAAAAAAACACAAAACTTCACTTCATTTGTTGGTTAATGGTGCATGATAAACAATTAAAAGCATAAATTCAACCAAAAACAAGAATTTATCTGCCCTCTATTTTTATGCTTTGTGCAAAGAAAATGTTGAGACTCTCATCCATCTATTTGGGCTCGTGGAGTTACAAAATTGACTTAGAAAATCGACATGCTCCTTCATTATAATAATTTAGATTTAATAGGAAATCATTGAGACAAATACTCAAGGAATAATAATATGGTTATCGTGATAAAAAATGAGAACAAAAACATACAATTGAAGGCACATTAATCATTGGCTCAAAAGTATATATCTAAACTATAAATATTGAAATGGTTTCTATAAAAAAGGTTCGTTCCTAAGAGAGAATAAGTAGATAATATATTTAATACACTTCCCAATTCTTATATGCTTGCTTTCTTTCAATACTAATATATCTTAGACATAAAATCTCACTTGAAAAAAAGAAATTTCTGATAATTCAAATTCGTACATGTCATAATAAGACTCATTTTTTGATGGCGTTGTTTGAAGCAAGCTATGAAAACCGATCAAATTAACCAATAGATTGAAGCTTGATATTTATGCATATTTTTTTATTGAGAAGTTTTTTGTTCCAAATAAAAAATGCAAGATCACATGTCAAGTTGTATGTTGTGATCTAACTAGCACTGTCTTGGTGACAATAATAACCATATATAAAGTATTTTGTCATATTTGAAATATAAACATTATTTCTTGTCTTCCAACAATGTCCAAATCAATAGTGATATACATGTAGGTAGCTTTATCTAATTTTAACCTTGTTGTAGCTAAAACATGGAGGAACTAGAATGAATGGTTGGTGTAAGGGAATGATAGCTCTATTCTTGCTCCTACCTTTTCACTTGAGTTATTTTATAAATTTCATTGTTTTCACCATCTTGTTACATTTTGTCTTTATTGTTCTATTCTAGTGGATACATTCTACTTTTAATGCATTTAGAGCATACTCCCCTTTTCTTGTGAGTATGATCTCAAGAATATTTGGGATGAAATGAATTTCAGTCACTATGGGCATTCTAATTGATTGGAAATCAGGCTTCAATAAGTGAAAGATAAGATTAATAGCTTAACGTTTCAAATTGAAGACATCAATAAGATATTGCTATGGGTAATCATTCCTTTGTTTTTATATTTGATTCTAACAATGTTAATGAGTTCCTAGTTTTAGATCTGCATGTATTAACTCTTGCTATAGAGTAAGTTCTCTCTTAAGAGGAAGTATTTTTTTAAATTTATTTACTATATGAAAATTTCTGTTTTTTTTTTAATTTATGGATTTTTTGTTGAGTATATATTAATGAAATTGGAAAATTAAAAATATGAGTTAAAATTTTGTCAGTGAAATGTTTTATAATTTTTTTGACATGTGTATTTATAAATAGTCTTGATAACTAGCTCAATTAATTGAGTCCCTATATTGGCAACTCAGAAATTCTAAGAATCAAAATTGCTTATAGATAAAGGTAATGATGGATAGGTGGGAGCTATCAATTTTCCAACACTGGAATTTAAAAAAAATGGTACTCCTATCCAGAACATAGTTACAATTGGCACATAATCCATGATTAGCGTGTCCACATATCTTAATATTCTACAATGGTAAGTGGAGTTCAAAGGTGGTGAGAACAATGCTACTAAGACCACATTCAAATTGAGTTATACTGGCATTAATCCTCCATCTCCTTTGTATGAGCTCGCAATCTTTGTAGGGAAATCAGAACAACGTAGACATGGATCCCCTTTGTATGAGCTCGCAATCTTTGCAGGAAAATCAGAGAAACTTAGACATGGATGCACATTCAATTTTATTGACTGGCATTAATCCTCCATCCCCTTTGTATGAGCTCGCAATATTTGCAGGAAAGCAGAGCAACTCAGACATGGATTCCACGACATTGCAATCAAATGCTCCAGGATGGATGAATAATGGTCAAGGAGGACACGACAAGCAGGTGCAATAGAGTATATATATTGTTGTGTACCCATCATCGAGCTCTGTGGAGGGCAATGAACAAAGAAAATTGTCGGAAAGGTATGGTGCATTCTTGAGCCTGCATCACCTTGGTTCTAATATTTTGCAAGATTATTGTGAAATTGTAGAGCTGCGATGGTGAAATATTTGGGGTGGAGACGAGGGTGGTATCGACTTTAGGCATCATAAAGAGGATAATGGGTGATTTTGGTACCTCTGGGCATATATCTTATCGGAATTCCCGTATATCCTCCGGGCATCCTCTGCCTCTTGTTTCTGCCAAGATCTCTTGTCCCGTTATTCAATATTACAGATACCATGTTCTTCATGCTCCCACTACATCGCTTGATCCTGTCAAAACGTGGGATGAGGAGTTCGTGAAAGCTCTCGTAAATGATTGTGCCACACTGTTTAAAGCTACAAATGTTTTTCAGAAATCTTTTGGACTTCATGTGGCGAAGTATTACTTATATGATGATAGAGAAAACCACTGAACAGATGCGCGAGCATTTCAGCGTTTAGAATGTAAATTAATGGTTAAATCACTCTGCAATTAGAGCGTAGCTCGGTGTATTTATCTCGCTTTGTTTAGGTTTCCTTTAAAAATTCTCTTATTGTATGGAATATAGTTTTTTTTTAGCACTTTGGCAATCTATTGCAATTTAAGGTAAGATTATATTACTGTACGAAAACTTTTATAATATAAAATTGCTCAATTCTATCAATATCATCCAATTATTTCTATCTCGCCCACTTTTGATACTATTTTTTTTAATTTAATTGTAAATCTAATAATAGTTTAAATATCTCATTATTTTCTTGTGTGCGAATTTCATCATTATAATACTGAAATAGAGCATTACATAAGATAGTTTTCTGTACTACTAATTTTCCTGCCAGGAAGCACAAACTAAAATGTTTAAGATTGTGTATATCTGGATTAATCAGCCAAAATGAAAGAGTTACAAAAATTGAGATGGAGTTATAAGAATTCATAAACAAAGAGGCTACGTTCTATAGAGCTATATAGATAAGCCATGAAATAAACTTGTTGTAATGTGTAAGTTCCACGAATAGATCAATAAAAGTTGAGCAACATTGAAGATCCCTTGTGATGGAATTCGAGTAGCAGTAGCCCACTAAATTCGAATAGTGGTGGCCCATGAACCTAAGGCCGACTTGTCTAATAGTAATCGATGAAGAATTACATGAGGCTTTGATAAATTGCTTTGATCCACTTTGATGTCCATAGCTAGTGAGATGTAGTCAAAAACCAAATTGAGAGAAATGAACCAAATTGAAAGCTCATTGGAAGAGAACGAAGAGTTGAGAAACATAGAGGGACACCGCAGATGAACCTCTGGAAATAGTAAAACACTAACCGAAGCCCTTGACAACCCATGGGAGACAATGAAGAATGGAAGGAGGCTTTGGTGAATGGTATTCACTGAGAATGTGATGCAGAAAACCAAGAAAATGGAGTCAAGTCCTAAATTGGGAAAAAGGAACCATTGAAACCCGGCAAGTAAACTACTTTGAGCCCCAGGGACCCCTAACCGTTACAAAATTGATCAAAATTGGACTGGAAATTGATCAAAATTGACTGATGACAAAGAGGAAGTAGAGTACTCTCTGTGAAAGTTGAAACATGAATGAGAACCTTGGGGGTCAACTAAGATCCAAAAGTCACCATACAAACGTTCTACATTGCAAATTTCCAACCGTTGGGAGGATGGTTATGCTGACTCTCTAGTTTTAGGAAATCCACTGCAAACTAGGATATAGGCCTATCAGAGAATGCATGGAGACTATTAGAATTGTAGGCATGAAGGCCATATGTAGGTAGGAGAAGGCATAAGTCATAGCTCACATCAATAAAATATTTATATTACTAATTAATAGGTCCAAAGACAATCTTGAAGAAAGACACTAAGGAGCCATGACAACATCTCCATTCGTAGCCATGGTAAGCCTCTCTAAATAATGATTAATCAGCATGATGAACCAACGAGCCACGTGAGGGACGACGTATGACAACTAGAGGTAAGTTAAAGAAATCATCATATGAGGATTAATCGAATATGAATGCTGGAACACGTGGCCATCTGCTCCATACAACATCATCATAACATCACCAGGCGTTGAGTTTAGGCACACTATGTGGGGGAATAATCTTGGTGTTCAATTGAAAGACAAATAATTCTCAATTGAGCAAAAACTACTTGAGACCATTACACATCCAGTGAAGGGTTGTTCAAGTCAAGAGAATTATTGGAAAGGAGATTCACGAGCTTACTATTTTAATAAAGAATATGAGATAGTAGGGGATCATGGACGCACATGATTAGAGAGGCAAATGTGGAGATGTCAGATTCAATGAGAGAACTGCTAGATATTTTGGAGATGAACAAACCACATTAAATCTGGTTTAATATAGAGATGATAGGTAGTGAATCCCTTTCTATAAAGAAAGTGATAATTGTTCCTTAGAGTAATGATTAGACCATTTTCCAGTCCCCAAATCTTTGCTTCATTATTGGTGGTGAAAATAGGACTACTTGCAAAGTTGTCAAGAATCTGTCCTGAGTTGTCCCTGAAGACCCCCCCATAACTATCTAGCCGCTCCTCAAAATTGATTTTGATGAATTCTGGTGGAGGGGGTGACCAAGTCATGTTGCTGACAGGCTCGGATGAGATGGTTGGAACAAGGGGGATATTCTGAGGGTTGATGCCAAGTTGAGTCAAAATGTTTTATTGAGTTGGGGGAAATCCCAATCATAAGTAGCCCATTATGAAGAGGCTATGGTCCCTTTAAGTTGGAAGAAGGAAAGATTCCAGAGTATCTCCAATGGATATGGGTAGTTTTTGAAGCTTCTAGAATTATTTTCTTTCCAAATATCCTGTTAGTGTCAGTCTTTCCAGCCTTCCTCCAGTGATCAAATATGCTCTTACAAAGTGGTCTCAGAGTGTCAAGGTCAAATTTTGTCATTTCAGTGAGTCTTCAAGCAAAATTTGGTCACTAGGCATTAGATTTAGGGTTTGCTTTCACTCCTTCTAAAGTTGTCCAAATGTCAGTCTATGTCACTATTCAGTTGAGTCTATCATCATTCATATTGTTGTTATCATCATGTCAAGTTCCATTGGGTCATTTTACAACTTATTCATGCTTCAGTTGTGCCTAGGCAAGGTCATTTCCCTCTCCTAGGGTTCTGAAAGCTAATTTCTCTTGGACGGCCAAATCATTAGCAAAACTTGTATCCAGATGTTCATACACCTTCCCCTATACTTAAAGTACCTTACCAAATGCTTCCCATCACTGAGATCCCCCAAATGCCTCATTTTCGCACAAACCCTAGTTTCTTGCCACAACTTGGCAACTTTCTAGGTTGGGCCTGTGTTTTGCCCTTTTGGACCCCTTCCCCTCACTCAATCTCTGAGATTCCACTTTCCCCTGCTTCCTAACATCCCTCCATACTTCCAAAAATTTCCCCAAGAATTTAGAAGCCCCTTATCCCCTTCATTTCGCTTCATTTCGACAAAATCCCTTGTTCCACACATCGGGATAAGTTTCACTAAAATGATGTTTCTGAGAAATCAAAGATGAATTTTGGAAAAATGAGAGAGTTTTTTGTTCAAAACATGCCAAGGAAGAAAAACCTCCTTCAATTTTTACACAGGTGTCATGGTTTGAGAGAAATGTCAAAAATACCGTTGCCTCAGGAGAATCAAAGGCACCTCTGAAGTGACCTTGGGAAAATCAAGTTTTCTCCTAGCCTGGTTGGTCAAATGACTTGTTTGATGGATAAAATGATAACTAGACACAAAGAGCTTTCCAATGAGCTATCATGAGCTCAATTTGGGGTTGAGGAAGGCATTCAAAAGTTGACTGCAACAGCACTCTTCCTTGAGGCAGCCTCATTTGGCACATTTTGACCAGTCTTGGGAGATTTGATTTTTGACAGGGCAAATGAACTCCAAATTAAAAAGTTCTAATTGGGTTGGAAAGTAGACTCAAATACCTTTCCAACGAGCTATCCTGCGCCCGATTTCGACACCGGGAAGGCCTCAAAAAGCCTCCTGCAAAACACGACCCGTTGAGCCTGGCGCGCGACCCATTGAAGGCGCGCGACCCATCAGGGTGCCTTTGCCAGTGCAAAAATTACACTGGTGCGACCCATTGAGGGCGCGCGACCCGTTGGGCAGTGCACGCGACCCATCAGGATTCACCTACAGAAAGTTTCCAGTGAGCCACAAATCAACTTCTTTCTCCTAAATTTCTTCAGGTAGGCCTCTAAATCATGGTGATTTTGCTTGGTAAAGAAAAAATGAGCATGGAAGATGTGTCAAATGCCATCAAGATGACATGGGAAATTCATGTGTATTGTGCTTAAAAAGGTCAAAGTGCAAGTAAAGCTAGGGTTTTTTTTTGCTGTGCTCAAGGTCATCCTTTTCATCCCCACTTTTTCCCCACATCCCATTACCACCTCCCTTATCATTTTTACCCAATCTCCCTACCAAAAATACTAAAAGCCCTAAAACCCTACCCCTACCCCTAAAAATCAATAACATAACCCTAAACCCTACTTCCCATAAAACCCTTGCATATTATGATTATGTGATGTTGTATATGTCATAATTTCTTCCCTAAATTCCCTCTTACATATATTTTCCCTAAGTCCCCTCAAAAGTCCCCCTCCCTAACTTCTCCCTTGTGTTATTTGTCCCCTTGAAACAACATCTCAAACAGTCAAAACAGCAGGGCATCCCATGGGAGGAGTTTATCTCTCGTGAGTTTTTCACAGCGCCATCATCACCCCCTGAGATTGTTCATAAGGAGGGAGGACCATCACAGCAGCATGATATCCCTGAAACCAGATATGTCAGCCCTCCTCCATTGGTCACTTATCAGAGAGGCCATAGGGCCGTATTTGCAGCAGCTCGGCAAGTATTTTCTCCACAGCAGGTGGAAGGGGTCTCGCCTTCTTCATCAGCTCAGCGTGTGTTATCTCCACATCAGGTGGAAGAGGCCTCGCCTTCTTCAGCAGCACAGGCAGCACAGAGGGGCAAGCAGCGCATGATCGAGGAGGGATCGTCAAGTGATCCTGACATTGACATCATTGATCTTGACATCCACTCTCCTAGCACGGAGCTTCATGAGGTCATTCAGCAAAAGGAGGCCAAGAACCACTTGTTGCAGCAGAAGCTAGAGATGGCACAATGGACAATTACATATCTAGAGCAGCGCAACAAGCAGTTGGAGGATGAGCAAACTCTTGATGAGTTGTGGAGGATTCGTAGTGACCGCAACTTGAATCGAAGAAGACCCGGTGATTTAGTGCCAGTTGAGCGAGAGGCTATGCTTCTCCGGCTCAATGCTCATTTGGAGAGGCTGTTGGCCAAGGCCAACCAAGATAAGAAATTGCTTAGAAACATGAAAAATCATTATTGGGCAAGGATGCACGTGTGCAAGGCAAAGATGAAAGTGCTCCAAAGGCAGTTGGCCAAAGCACAAAAATGAAGAAAAAGGTCCAACCCCCTCCACATTTTGGCCGAGGCTTCTTTGAAGCAGCATGGCACTAAATAGTTCAGCCCCAGCACAAATTCCAAGAAATTTTGAGCATTTTGGGTGATTTTTGGTTTTTAAGGCAAAAAACAGGTTTTTCCACTTGACGGGTCTCACCCCCCGCACAACCCTTTCATTTGGCAACTCCGTTCCAAGAAAACTCAGCATTTCTGAATTTGTCATGAAAAGTTACACATGCTCACCCATTTCCAAGCGATTTTATGAAGTTTTGGGCCTCCAGAAAGTCAAAAAACAAGCAAAAAATGACTTTCTGCCACATTTTTGGCACACAGAAGGCAGTCTTGGGAGATTGTAATTTTGGAGGGGCAAATGACCACCAAATTCAGAAATTCCACTTGGGTTGGAAAGTAGACATCCGTACCTTTCCAACAAGCCTACTCTTGCCTCATTTGAACACCTAGAAGTGCCCCAAAAGGGCTCTCAAAGGCGCGCGACCCGTCAGGCAAATTGCTCTGGATTTCAGCCTACAGCGCAGCAAAACGCAGTTTTGACTGTGTTTGACTTTTTGGAGTTGATTTTTATCCTTCTTGTTGTAAATGATGTAAATTTATGACACTTTTACACTTATGTATCTCTTCTAGAAGATTCATTCATGAGATAGGTGAAAATTAAATGAATGAATTGGTTTCCTAGTTTATAGAGGCAAGTTGTTTTGACTGCCTAGTTTTCAGTGCTTAGTTTAGAAGTGGTTGAAACAGCTCCTAGGATAGTGAGCTCGACCCCTAGAGGCAGGGAAAGATGTTAGATGATCTATATTATGCACTCTCTTTTTCATTTTCATGGTTGGACTCTTGAGGGAGAAGCTCTTATTGTATTATTCACTGTATCTCTGCAATTTTTGGCAAAGGAAGACCAGGGTTTTGCAGTCCTTTTTGGGATTCTTGTGGACACATATGTTGATGGTGTGTTTCTCTTTGTACTTGTAAGTGTGTTATGTGAATCATTTCCTTACTTTTCCTTCTGCACATTAGGCAAATGAAGTGTTAAAGTAGAACTCATGACTGTCATGCTCTGCTTTTAAGTTTGCTTAATATCAATGTTTTCTACTGTTTAAGGAGAATTCAAAGTTATTGTTTGCTCTCCTTAGCTCCTCACCTGTCTTTCTCATCCATTCACCTCTATCAAAGGCATCAATATTGTCTCCTACCTCGCCCCAAAGAACCCCCTGCAGAAACTGTGTCCAATCCCCGCACCCAAAATTGCCATTTCCCCAATTTTCCACCAAAAACCCTAAAAATCCCAAATCAACCCTTTTGATCAGTTTACTAGCCTAAAATCAGTGTTACCCTATTGGTTATCTCGTCCATTGAAGATTTTGACCGAGATAGACCGGAGAGAGCCCTCTCCTGCCCCGTAGGGCTAGCTACGAGGCTAAGTGGTTTGATGTTGCCTTGAGGTTTACCTTTCTCAGCCTGAGGTGAAATTTCAAGCGCTAACATATTGGCGACCATACTGGGGAGAACAAGTTGTTTGCTCACTGATGTGTTTAATTCATAAGTCTTAGACGGAGTCTGAAGATACGCCAGGTAGCCTTCGAAAACGCTCTTGCTTTGCATCAGCGCAAGTAGATAAACGCTGCTTCAGTCGACCTCCGTGAGCTTGTGAATGTAACACTTCATCTGCAATTTACCCCAGCACATGTATCAAGTTCAGATCTGATTGTTGATAGTGGACAACGATCAGACACTTGAAAGGCTGAAATCATTCACTAGGCGACTCTAGATCATTTTCGAGATCAGATCCAAAGACTCCACTAGAGGATGATCCCGACCAGCAAAACCATGAAAGGAGAATATGGCAAGATCAGGTACTCAAGTTGGAATTTCATCCAAGACATTTTGTCCTTTGTCATAAATTATTTCTTCTCTTTTCCCAAGAATGTCAAAACTTCTTTGCAAAGTATACTATGCTTGAGAAAAGATCCCAGGCCTGCAGTTGATTCTTTCCCTCTGAAGATTGTAAATACTAAAGATTTGCATGCCTTTGAGCTTGATCAGGTTCCTTTTTCCGAATTTTGTGATGACCATCTTCAAATTGATGAACCCCAAGCAACCAAGACTAAATCTATACCTGCTGTACATACCCCTACACCTTGTAAAATTCCAGATCGGTATAAACCTCTTGTTTTACCTTCTGTTCTCCATGATTTCCCCAAAAACTATGATCTATACTTGTCGAGGTTTGATGGTGAAAGTAAGAATGTCAACGCTGAGCAACATGTGCAGAATTTTGAGAATTTTCTAGACCTTTTTGAAGTTGATGAAGAAGATGTTAGTATAAGGATTTTTGCTCTTTCTTTGCAAGCCAAAGTGAAGAGTTGGTTCAAAGCCCTACCTGATGCGAGCATCTCAGATTTCCAGCAGTTCGTCAAAGTTTTTCTCGACAGGTGGATGATCGGGCAGAACCTTTTCTTGATTGTAGAAGAGTATAACCAGCTGAAAAGATTGCCAGGGGAGACAGTACAACAGTTTTCAGCCAGATTTAATCAAGTTTATTATTCAATGCCAGTTGATATAAGGCCTACTCCTAGATCTGCCCTCTTGCACTATCCGGGTGCCTTTGATCCGGAGATGGAGTTTCAGCTGAGAGAAAGGGATATTGCAACACTTCACGAGATGCAAAATAGTGCAATAAATGTAGAGGCGCATTTGCTGATCCGACGGGCAAGGTTGAAAGAAGAAGAGATGAAAAACATAGATCCGGAAGAATCAAAATCTCTAGAGGTAAAGCTTGACATTTTGGTAAGTGCAGTGGAAAAGATGATGGACAAGATAAACGCAAGAAATGATTATGATGTTCAAGATCATGGCTCGCTGATTGAAGAAGAACAAGTTGCTGATCTAAAACATTTTGTTTCATATCCTAGTTGTTATAGATCTGATAATGATTGTTTTGTAGATCACCTTGGCGAAGAAAGAACTGTTGAAATGACCTGCATGCTTGATGATATGTTTTATACCGATGATTTGCCTCAGTATGATCAGTATGATGATGATTATGTTCTCCAAACAGAAGCTAATCTTATAGACAAATCAGCAGCTAGTTTGTGGGAGGAAGAGGTTCATTTTCAGCAGCTCGAATACAATGTTCAGCCATCACATATCAGCTATGACAGTGACGAGGAAAGTGCAGCAAAGTTTGAAGTAAGTGAAGGATCTTTGCCTTTTTGTTTTGATTCGTTTCAGTTCATCAGAGATAACTACCATGCAATCAGAAATCAAATGTCAACAAGTCTTGATTTGAAGCATCTTGAGAGCAATGGAAATTTTGTTCAAGACTTCTCATATTCAGATTTGCAACCTTCGAAAGCCATTGATTGTCAAGTTGCAGCTGAAGACTTGGAAGTGCACACACATGATTTAATGATTCAAGGTGACTCCGTACCATTCTGTTTTGAATCATTTCAGTTTTTGAAAGGTAGATTGCATAGTAAATCTTCAAATGAACAGCCTATAACAAATCAGCAATCTCTCAGTGTTAATGTTGAGGATGAGACAGATAACAAAATTCTTGAGCAGCCTGTAGCATCAGATTTACAGCCACCAAATGAAATTGAAGGACAGATTACAGATGAAGTTGTGGAAGACGAAATAAATGATTTGATGATGCAGGAAGATTCTATACCCTTTTGTTTCGAAGCATTTCAGTTTATAAGGCAGAATTCTCGTAAAATCTCTCAAGAACAAGATGAACAGCTAGAAGGATGTCATGCATTTTCAATGGATACATTACAACAGTCTTTTCAAGTTTTTCATGATCCAATAGCTGATGTTTTGGATGAGGTTTGCGGTCAAAGTCTTTCTCCATTGACTACATGTGAGCTTGAAACATGTGCTGATATGAATTTGATCCGGCAGCCGGTTTCTTTGTCATTTTCAGCAGAGGTCTCGTCACAAGGCTCAGATCAAAATTTGCATTCATGGTATGAGGAAAAGAGAAGTAATCCATTGGATGAGCTAAGTTCCAGTGTGCTTGAATTTCAAGATCCTTATGCAGTGTTTTTGGAGGTGGATAGAGAATTCATATCTTTCAACGGATCTGTTTCTAAGTTGTCATGGGAGTTGCATTTTATTAGTTCCCTCTTGTTTTTCATGAGTGAGCACTTGCAGAGAATTCTAAGCAGACGAGATACTTACTTGGTTGCATTGGTTGTTTCATTTCACTTGATCAGGTGATGAATGAAACTGTTAGAGTAGGTTGTGATGAATAAGCTCCCCTTGAGCATCATTTTCAGTTTGTCGGTTGTGTTTAAGTATTGAGTCAATTTTTAGTTGAGTGAGAGTCAATTTGTGTTGTCAAGTCATCAGTTTTCAGTCATGCATTTCAGCTTGAGTTTTTGACTCCATTGCCCAATGGATGAAGGCACTGTCTAGCTCTTCCAGAGATCTGTCGTTCTTGGCACCTCCAAGGAGCTACCATCCCCATTGGAGCCAATGTTAGTGTCAGTCTTTCTAGCCTTCCTCCAGTGATCAAATATTCTCTTACAAAGTGGTCTGAGAGTGTCAAGGTCAAATTTTGTCATTTCAGTGAGTCTTCAAGCAAAATTTGGTCACTAGGCATTAGATTTAGGGTTTGCTTTCACTCCTTCTAAAGTTGTCCAAATTTCAGTCTATGTCACTATTCAACTGAGTCTATCATCATTCATATTGTTGTTATCATCATGTCAAGTTCCATTGGGTCATTTTACAACTTATTCATGCTTCAGTTGTGCCTAGGCAAGGTCATTTCCCTCTCCTAGGGTTCTGAAAGCTAATTTCTCTTGGACGGCCAAATCATTAGCAAAACTTGTATCCAGATGTTCATACACCTTCCCCTATCCTTAAAGTACCTTACCAAATGCTTCCCATCACTGAGATCCCCCAAATTCCTCATTTTCGCACAAACCCTAGTTTCTTGCCACAACTTGGCAACTTTCTAGGTTGGGCCTGTGTTTTGCCCTTTTGGACCCCTTCCCCTCACTCAATCTCTAAGATTCCACTTTCCCCTGCTTCCTAACATCCCTCAATACTTCCAAAAATTTCCCCAAGAATTTAGAAGCCCCTTATCCCCTTCATTTCGCTTCATTTCGACAAAATCCCTTGTTCCATACATCGGGATAAGTTTCACTAAAATGATGTTTCTGAGCAATTAAAGATGAATTTTGGAAAACTGAGAGAGGTTTTTATTCAAAACATGCCAAGGAAGAAAAACCTCCTTCACTTTTTACACAGGTGTCATGGTTTGAGATAAATGTCAAACATACCGCTGCCTCAGGAGAATCAAAGGCACCTCTGAAGTGACCTTGGAAAAATCAAGTTTTCTCCTAGCCTGGTTGGTCAAATGACTTGCTTGATGGGTAAAATGATAACTATACACAAATATCTTTCCAATGAGCTATCATCCGCTCAATTTGGGGTTGAGGAAGGTATTCAAAAGTTGACTGCAACAGCACTCTTCCTTGAGGCAACCTCATTTGGCACATTTTGACCAGTCTTGGGAGATTTGATTTTTGGTAGGGCAAATGAATTCAAAATTAAAAAATTCTAGTTGGGTTGGAAATTAGACTCAACGACCTTTCCAACGAGCTATCCTGCGCCCGATTTCGACACCGGGAAGGCCTCCAAAAGCCTCCTGCAAAACGTGACCCGTTGAGCCTGGCGCGCGACCCATTGAAGGCGCGTGACCCATCAGGGTGCCTTTGCCAGTGCAAAAATTACACTGGTGCGACCCATTGAGGGCGCGCGACCCGTTGGGCAGTGCACGCGACCCATCAGGATTCACTTATAGAAAGTTTCCAGTGAGCCACAAATCAACTTCTTTCTCCTAAATTTTTTCAGGTAGGCCTCTAAATCATGGTGATTTTGCTTGGTAAAGAAAAAATGAGCATGGAAGATGTGTCAAATGCCATCAAGATGAAATGGGAAATTCATGTGTATTGTGCTTAAAAAGGTCAAAGTGCAAGTAAAGCTAGGGTTTTGTTTTGCTGTGCTCAAGGTCATCCTTTTCATCCCCACTTTTTCCCCACATCCCATTACCACCTCCCTTATCATTTTTACCCAATCTCCCTACCAAAAATACTAAAAGCCCTAAAACCCTACCCCTACCCCTAAAAATCAATAACATAACCCTAAACCCTACTTCCCATAAAACCCTTGCATATTATGATTATGTGATGTTGTATATGTCATAATTTCTTCCCTAAATTCCCTCTTACATATATTTTCCCTAAGTCCCCTTCCCTAACTTCTCCCTTGTGTTATTTGTCCCCTTGAAACAGCATCTCAAACAGTCAAAACAACAGGGCATCCCATGGGAGGAGTTTATCTCTCGTGAGTTTTTCACAGCGCCATCATCACCCCCTGAGATTGTTCATAAGGAGGGAGGACCATCACAACAGCATGATATCCCTGAGACCAGATATGTCAGCTCTCCTCCATTGGTCACTTATCAGAGAGGCCATAGGGCCGTATTTGCAGCAGCTCGGTGAGTATTTTCTCCACAGCAGGTGGAAGGGGTCTCGCCTTCTTCATCAGCTCAGCGTGTGTTATCTCCACATCAGGTGGAAGAGGCCTCGCCTTCTTCAGCAGCACAGGCAGCACAGAGGGGCAAGCAGCCCATGATCGAGGAGGGACCGTCAGGTGATCCTGACATTGACATCATTGATCTTGACATCCGCTCTCCTAGCACGAAGCTTCATGAGGTCATTCAGCAAAAGGAGGCCGAGAACCACTTGTTGTAGCAGAAGCTAGAGATGGCACAATGGACAATTACATATCTAGAGCAGCGCAACAAGCAGTTGGAGGATGAGCAAACTCTTGATGAGTTGTGGAGGATTCGTAGTGACCGCAACTTAAATCGAAGAAGACCCGGTGATTTAGTGCCAGTTGAGCGAGAGGCTATGCTTCTCCGGCTCAATGCTCATTTGGAGAGGCTGTTTGCCAAGGCCAACCAAGATAAGAAATTGCTTAGAAACATGAAAAATCATTATTGGGCAAGGATGCACGTGTGCAAGGCAAAGATGAAAGTGCTCCAAAGGCGGTTGGCCAAAGCACAAAAACGAAGAAAAAGGTCCGACCCCCTCCACATTTTGGCCGAGGCTTCTTTGAAGGAGCATGGCACTAAATAGTTCAGCCCCAGCACAAATTCCAAGAAATTTTGAGCATTTTGGGTGATTTTTGGTTTTTAAGGCAAAAAACAGGTTTTTCCACTTGACGGGTCTCACCCCCCGCGCGACCCTTTCATTTGGCAACTCCGTTCCGTGAAAACTCAGCATTTCTGGATTTTTCATGAAAAGTTACACATGCTCACCCATTTCCAAGCGATTTTATGAAGTTTTGGGCCTCCAGAAAGTCAAAAAACAAGCAAAAAATGACTTTCTGCCACATTTTTGACACACAGAAAGCAGTCTTGGGAGATTGCAATTTTGGAGGGGAAAATGACCACCAAATTCAGAAATTCCACTTGGGTTGGAAATTAGACATCCCGACCTTTCCAACAAGCCTACTCTTGCCTCATTTGGACACCTAGAAGTGCCCCAAAAGTGCTCTCAAAGGCGCGCGACCCGTTAGGCAAATTGCTCTGGATTTCAGCCTACAGCTCAGCAAAACGCAGTTTTGACTGTGTTTGACTTTTTGGAGTTGATTTTTATCCTTATTATTGTAAATGATGTAAATTTATGACACTTTTACACTTATGTATCTCTTCTAGAAGATTCATTCATGAGATAGGTGAAAATTAAATGAATGAATTGGTTTCCTAGTTTATAGAGGCAAGTTGTTTTGACTGCCTAGTTTTCAGTGCTTAGTTTAGAAGTGGTTGAAACAGCTCCTAGGATAGTGAGCTCGACCCTTAGAGGCAGGGAAAGATGTTAGATGATCTATATTATGCACTCTCTTGTTCATTTTCATGGTTGGACTCTTGAGGGAGAAGCTCTTATTGTATTATTCACTGTATCTCTGCAATTTTTGGCAAAGGAAGACCAGGGTTTTGCAGTCCTTTTTGGGATTCTTGTGGACACATGTGTTGATGGTGTGTTTCTCTTTGTACTTGTAAGTGTGTTATGTGAATCATTTCCTTACTTTTCCTTCTGCACATTAGGCAAATGAAGTGTTAAAGTAGAACTCATGACTGTCATGCTCTGCTTTTAAGTTTGCTTAATATCAATGTTTTCTAATGTTTAAGGAGAATTCAAAGTTATTGTTTGCTCTCCTTAGCTCCTCACCTGTCTTTGTTGGCATTATGATTCAGGTGTTGTCCTTGATGGCAAACCCATTCAGGTGATAAATCAAGAAGGACGCAGGAAATATGTTCAGCAAGTGCGTCCCCGCAGGTATACCATACAGAACCCGCGTCCAGGGATGCAGGCCAGCCGTTCAGGAGGTGCGTCCGCCCAGTGCACACATTTCAAGGCAGAGAAAAGCACGTGGGGGTTTCTTGTGTGGTATCTAGCCGACGGTTTTGTGTTTCTATGGTGTCGGCTCGTGGTTTTGTTCCATGTTTTGGGGAGAAGCTTGCCTATATAAAGCAAAGGAGTTCATTTGGATTAGGCATCATCTTGGTTGAATATCTTTTGGTGAGATCTAGTCCAGATCTATGAAGGCGAATCTTCTAATGGACTGTGATCTCTATGGCGCATGATCAGATCTGTGGATCTGAGTGTTTGGGTTGGTTCTGAAGTCCTCATATCTTTTATATCTGAAGGGACGCAGGTTCAGTGAAGGGAAAGTGCGCCGGGACGCAGTACAGTAAAGGCTCAGGTGCGTCTCTGAGGCAAAGGACGTGGCGCGACTGTGTTATTGGGTGCGTCTCTGAAGCAAAAGACGCGGCGCGATAGTGTTTCTGGGTGCGCCGGTCGCAGCAAAGCATAGAGGAACAGTGCATCGGCACGCAGAACAGTGGAAGGTAGACTGCGTCCAGTCGCAGGTCACAGAAAGAAAATATGCGTCCCTGTCTTAAGATGATCTGTTGACTGTATATTTCTGTTCATAAGGTGTTCTGGGTTATTTCTGTAATTACTGATCTGATATCTGTAGTGGACTGTATCTGTTGTATTCTTGTTGATCATTTGATTCTTCATAAAAATAAGTAGGGGGTTGTAGCTCCCTTCCAGGAGAGACTGGAAAACGAGAGAGAGTTGTAGCTCTCTGCAGGTTGCAGCCTGCGTGCTGGTAAAGGACTGCACCAGTACAAAATCATTGTAAAAAGAATTTCTTGAAAGAAGATAGAGACATATTGCAGCAGGTGGTTTTCTCCCGCATTGGGTTTCCACCTTACATCTTGTGTTCTTTGGTGTGACTGTCTATTTTCTTTATTCATGCTCATTATTTTATGGTACTGATATGCAAGAATAATTCAAAAGATCAAATAAGGAAGATTTGGTAAATTGCTTGATAATACTGATTCACCCCCCCTCTCAGTATTATTTCCAACAATTGGTATCAGAGCAGGTCCTTCAGAAAAGCTTGATCGCTTGAAGGTAGATCGTTCATCATGAGCAACTACGAGAGAGAAGCATCAATCAGGCCACCAGTTTTTGATGGGACAAACTTCAATTATTGGAAGGTAAGAGTTACTGCATATCTTCAATCTCTTGGTACTGAAGTTTGGGACATTGTAGAAACAGGCTATGCTTTTCCTTCAACTACTCCTACAGATC
This sequence comes from Pinus tabuliformis, assembly GCA_031772625.1. NCBI lineage: Eukaryota > Viridiplantae > Streptophyta > Pinopsida > Pinales > Pinaceae > Pinus > Pinus tabuliformis. The sequence goes on from CM062817.1 coordinate 672,795,544, forward strand.
CAGCTGAGAAAAAGAAGTATGAAACAAATGCAAAAGCAGTCAGTACTCTATTAGGAAGTATATCCCAAACAGAATTCATGAAGGTAATGCACTTCAAATCAGCAAAAGAAATATGGGACAAAATGATCACAAGCTATGAAGGAGATGAACAGGTAAAACAAGCCAAACTTCAAACTCTCAGAATTCAATATGAGACTCTCAAGATGTATAATGATGAAAGTGTGGCTAATTATTTTCTTCGGGTAGATGAGATTGTAAATTGTATGAAAAATTTGGGTGAAGAAGTAAAGGAGTCTCTAGTAGTTCAAAAGATTCTAAGATCATTATCCCCCAAGTTTGAATCCAAAGTATCTGCTATAGAAGAAAAAGAAAATCTCCGTGTTCTTACTATGTCTCAGCTACATGGAATTCTAACTGCTTATGAAATGAGAAAGGGAGGACCATCAGACAGAAGGGAGGCTGCTTTTAAAGCATCAGGCAAAGAAGATTACTATGAAGCAAGCCATGATCCAGAAGAAGAGGAAGAAGAATCAAATTTTGTCAGAAATCTTCAAAGAGGTTCTGGAAGGTTCAGAGGTAAGCTACCTTTCAAATGCTTTGCTTGTGGAAGAGTAGGTCATTATGCTGCAAAATGCTCTTATAAGGATAAAGGAAAGGAACCAGTTAGATGGAACAATAAACAAAGCGCAAATAAGAAAAGCTACTACACCCATGAAGATAGTGATGGCTTATCAAACAGTGATGAAGATGAACAAGGTAATAAATATAGGTTGTTAATGGCATTTGAAGATGATGATTATGAGGATGCTGTAGATGTGGATAACCTTTATGATGAAATTACTAGACTCAAGAGATGCATAGAAGAAAAGAACATGATTATTGATACTCTACAATTCCAAATTGATGAAAAGGAAAAACATCTTGAAAAATTAGAAGGTGAAATTGTTGGTCTTAGAAAAGAAATTGAGAAAACAAAAACTATTAATCTCAAGTTTGTCAAAGGATCTGAAACTTTGGATGAGATTATCAGTGTGCAGCGGTCTCCACTAAATAAGACAGGTTTGGGCTATAATGGAGAAACTTCTCAAGCATCCACTTCAAAAAGTTATCTTGATGCAGCAAGAAGAAATGAGCAAGAGCACAAGGAAGATCATCAGGTAAAGCAGGGACAAATGTCAAGCAGAAACTATCAGGGGCAATCCAGCTTAAGGGTGAACAAAAGCCACAACCAGCCACAGGTAAAATCTTCTCAATTTGGTTCAAGAATAGATGAAAATAGAAATTACAATCAGTTGGCTGGTAGATCCAATAATCGCAGAAGCTTCTTCAATGGACAATGCTTTTCTTGCCATAACTTTGGTCACAAAGCAGCTCAATGTGTTGCGTATAAAACAATCATGACTAGGGAAGCTCAAAAACAAAGAAGTATGACAGGGATTACAAAAAGGACCTATAACAACTTTTCAGCTCTTGAAAATGAAGTTGAATGTTCTATTTGCAATAATTTTGGACATAAAGACTTTGAATGCAGAAGCAGGTTTCCGGAAAGAAAGGTACAAGAGCAGAAAAAGGAACAAGCCTCAGGCGCCAAAACATGGAGAATAAAGGAACCTCAAACAGAAAGATGTGGGATAGCATTTTATGCAGAAGGACAAGAAAATCTATGGTACATTGACAGTGGATGTTCGAAGCATATGACAGGTGATAAAGAAAAACTTGAGTCTTATTCTAATTTAGAAAAGGGAAAGAAAGTCTCTTTTGGAAATGATACTCCTGCAACTATAAAAGGAAAAGGTATTGCTCCTTTAAAAGAAGATGTTAAGGCTGGAAATGTTTTGTTTGTTGATGGATTGAAGCATAATCTACTAAGTGTCAGCCAGATGTGTGATCAAAGAACCGAGGTTATATTCAGATCAAATGGATGCCTTGTTCGTGATCTTGATACAGGTAAAACAGTTCTCAAAGGAAAGAGAACTCCAAATAATCTATACATATTTGATGAAGGACAACAACAATGCTATCTAAGCAAGAATGAAGAGCACTGGTTATGGCATCGAAGGTTGGGACATCTAAGCTTCTCACAAATAAGGAAAGCTTGCAAATATCAGGCAGTTCGCGATCTTCCAGATATCAAAATTCCTGACAACACCATATGCAGATCATGTCAGTTTGGAAAACAAACCAGAACTAACTTTCCAGAGAAAGAAGGATCAGCCAGCATGCCTCTTGAGCTAGTACATACAGATGTATGTGGACCATTCAGAAAAAGAACACCTAGAGGAGAGGAATACTTGATATTATTTATTGACGATTTCTCCAGGTTTGTTTGGTTAGGTCTTATGAAGCACAAAGATGAAGCATTCGAAAAATTCAAAACCTTCAAAGCCTTGGCTGAAAATGAATCAGGTCACAAAATTAAGTGCCTCAGATCTGACAGAGGTGGGGAATTTACTTCAAATGAATTTTTCGATTTCTGTGATGAACATGGGATAAGGAGAGAATTCTCTACAGCTAGAACGCCTCAGCAAAATGGAGTTGTTGAAAGAATGAACAGAACAATCCAACAAATGGCTCGTGCTATGCTTGATGAATCAGGAACCCCCGCAACCTTCTGGGGTGAGGCTGCACATACTGCGGTTATTATTCTCAACAAGACAAATGTCCGGGTGAACAGCACTCAAACCCCTCATGAGCTCTGGAGTGGTAAAACTCCTTCGGTAAAGCACTTCAAAATATTTGGGAGCAAATGCTATATCAAGAATACTGAGCAGCAGCTTGGCAAACTTGATCCTAGAGCAGATGAAGGCATTCTTCTTGGCTATTCTCCACATAGCAAAGCATACAAATGCTACAATAAAAGACTTGGCAGAATTGTTGACAGCATTGATGTAGTGGTTGATGAAAAGGGATATATTCCTAGGCAAATACATCGTGAAGACATCGAAGAAGATGAGAGCTACCCTCAAAGACAGAATGATGAAGAAGAAGAACCTCAAGAAGAATCTCAAGAAGAACCTCACGAAGAAGCAGAAGAACGGACAAGAATAGAAGAAAAGACTCCATCCAGATATGTTCAGAAGAACCATCCAGAATCTCAGATCATGGGACAAAAAGAAGCAGGTATACAAACTAGAAGAACAGTTGCAGAAGCTTCAAGCTATTTGGCATTACTTTCCTCCACCGAACCACAAAATGTGAAAGAGGCATGCAAAGATGAATGTTGGGTGAAAGCAATGGATGAAGAACTTGAGCAAATCGAAAAGAACAACACTTGGGAGCTGGTTCCTAGACCAAAAGATAAGAATGTTATTGGAACAAAATGGGTCTTCAAAAATAAATTGAATGAAAATAGAGAAGTAATTAGAAACAAAGCCAGACTCGTCTGTAAAGGGTATGCGCAGCAAGAAGGAATAGACTTTGAAGAAACTTTTGCTCCTGTTGCAAGACTTGAGGCCATCCAAATGTTCCTTGCTCTCTCAAGTTTTCAGAACTTCAAAGTATTTCAAATGGATGTGAAATCAGCCTTTTTGAATGGAGACTTGGAAGAAGAAGTGTACATTGAACAGCCAGATGGGTTCATTCTTGGAAATGATCCAAATCTTGTATGCCGATTGAAAAAGGCTCTCTATGGTCTCAAACAAGCTCCAAGGGCTTGGTACTACCGGTTGGACAAATATCTTCATCAACAAGGTTTCTTAAAAGGTTCAGCAGATAGCAATCTGTATATAAAAGTTGAAAATGACAAATTGCTAATACTTGTTGTGTATGTAGATGACATTATTTTTGGCAGCAATGAAGAAGCTATGAGTCAAAGCTTTGCCTCAGTCATGCAGAAAGAATTTGAAATGTCCTTGCTAGGAGAACTGACATATTTCCTTGGTTTGCAAATCCAACAGAAGGAAGGAGGAATCTTTTTATCTCAAACCAAGTATCTCAAGCAGATTTTGAAGAAATATGGCATGGAAGATGCAAAACCAGTATGTACACCCATGGTCACAGGATGTAGTCTCAGTGCAAATGATGAATCTGCAGCAGTACATCAACCAACCTACAGATCTATGATTGGAAGTTTACTATATTTGACAGGTACTCGACCAGACATCATGCATGCAGTTGGAATAGTTGGAAGATTTCAGGCAAATCCGAAGGAGACTCATCTTCAAGCAGTGAAGAGAATTTTCAAATATCTTCAAGGGACTCAAAATTATGGCTTATGGTATCCTAGAGATACAAATCTTACTCTTCATGCCTATACAGATGCAGATTGGGCCGGAAGCGTGGATGACAGGAAAAGCACAAGTGGTGGTGCGTTCTTTATGGGTCCCAGACTGGTCTCTTGGTTCAGCAAGAAACAGAGTTCAATTGCCTTGTCTACAGCTGAAGCAGAATATGTTGCTGCTGCATCTTGTTGCACCCAACTCCTTTGGATGATGCAGAATTTGCAGGATTATCAAATCACTTGTACTCCTCCAATCCCTATCTTATGTGACAACACAAGTGCAATCAACATCTCAAAGAATCCGGTTATGCATTCAAAAACCAAGCACATACCAATCAAGTACCATTTTCTTCGGGAACAAGTACTTGAACAGAAGGTCAAGTTGGAGTATGTTCCTTCTAAGGAACAAGTTGCTGATATTTTCACCAAACCGTTGCCCAGGGACACTTTTGAATACCTCAGGCAAAAGCTGGGGGTTGTTGATGCATCATCTTACTGTTGATCATCTTCCTATTGGTGGTATAGGCTCAGGGGGAGCACATAATGCATTGTTGGCATTATGGAGAAGGAGGTCTTGGAAATAGCTGCAATATGTCTCTATCTCCTTCATGATGGATTTCTGGTTACAGATCTGGAGATGCATGAGCATAGGGGGAGCATACCCTTTGCCCTTGATGTCAAAGGGGGAGAATGAAGCTGAAGATTATGTGGTTGCCATCAAGTCCAAAGGGGGAGATTGTTGGCATTATGATTCAGGTGTTGTCCTTGATGGCAAACCCATTCAGGTGATAAATCAAGAAGGACGCAGGAAATATGTTCAGCAAGTGCGTCCCCGCAGGTATACCATACAGAACCCGCGTCCAGGGATGCAGGCCAGCCGTTCAGGAGGTGCGTCCGCCCAGTGCACACATTTCAAGGCAGAGAAAAGCACGTGGGGGTTTCTTGTGTGGTATCTAGCCGACGGTTTTGTGTTTCTATGGTGTCGGCTCGTGGTTTTGTTCCATGTTTTGGGGAGAAGCTTGCCTATATAAAGCAAAGGAGTTCATTTGGATTAGGCATCATCTTGGTTGAATATCTTTTGGTGAGATCTAGTCCAGATCTATGAAGGCGAATCTTCTAATGGACTGTGATCTCTATGGCGCATGATCAGATCTGTGGATCTGAGTGTTTGGGTTGGTTCTGAAGTCCTCATATCTTTTATATCTGAAGGGACGCAGGTTCAGTGAAGGGAAAGTGCGCCGGGACGCAGTACAGTAAAGGCTCAGGTGCGTCTCTGAGGCAAAGGACGTGGCGCGACTGTGTTATTGGGTGCGTCTCTGAAGCAAAAGACGCGGCGCGATAGTGTTTCTGGGTGCGCCGGTCGCAGCAAAGCATAGAGGAACAGTGCGTCGGCACGCAGAACAGTGGAAGGTAGACTGCGTCCAGTCGCAGGTCACAGAAAGAAAATATGCGTCCCTGTCTTAAGATGATCTGTTGACTGTATATTTCTGTTCATAAGGTGTTCTGGGTTATTTCTGTAATTACTGATCTGATATCTGTAGTGGACTGTATCTGTTGTATTCTTGTTGATCATTTGATTCTTCATAAAAATAAGTAGGGGGTTGTAGCTCCCTTCCAGGAGAGACTGGAAAACGAGAGAGAGTTGTAGCTCTCTGCAGGTTGCAGCCTGCGTGCTGGTAAAGGACTGCACCAGTACAAAATCATTGTAAAAAGAATTTCTTGAAAGAAGATAGAGACATATTGCAGCAGGTGGTTTTCTCCCGCATTGGGTTTCCACCTTACATCTTGTGTTCTTTGGTGTGACTGTCTATTTTCTTTATTCATGCTCATTATTTTATGGTACTGATATGCAAGAATAATTCAAAAGATCAAATAAGGAAGATTTGGTAAATTGCTTGATAATACTGATTCACCCCCCCTCTCAGTATTATTTCCAACAGTCTTTCTCATCCATTCACCTCTATCAAAGGCATCAATACTGTCTCCTACCTCGCCCCAAAGAACCCCCTGCAGAAACTGTGTCCAATCCCTGCACCCAAAATTGCCATTTCCCCAATTTTCCACCAAAAACCCTAAAAGTCCCAAATCAACCCTTTTGATCAATTTACTAGCCTAAAATCAGTGTTACCCTATTGGTTATCTCGTCCATTGAAGACTTTGACCGAGATAGACCGGAGAGAGCCCTCTCCTGCCCCGTAGGGCTAGCTACGAGGCTAAGTGGTTTGATGTTGCCTTGAGGTTTACCTTTCTCAGCCTGAGGTGAAATTTCAAGCGCTAACATATCCCATTTAATGAGGCCTCTGATTAAGAGCCAAGCTCCATTGAGAATGGGGCCATTGAGGAAATGATGCAGTGGGGAATGGTATTAGTTCTTCTAAAGGATATAGTAACTAGCTCCTATAGTGGAGAGGAGAAGGAACATGTAAGAAACAAGTGATTGTGGTCTTCCACTTGAGCAAGGCATAGATGACAAATTGAAGAACCCATGAATCCACGTTTTTTAAGCTTACCCATGTTAAAGTCTTATTTTTGAAGAGTAACTAGAGGAAAACAGTGATTTTAAGCGAGTGCTTCATTTTCCATAGATTTCTCTAGGTTTTATTAGGTTCATTCTCTTGTGCATGCATGAAAATTATACAAGCTTTTTTTAAGTTAAAATCTCGTGATGGTCCATATGATCCCAAACAAAGGATATCTCAATAAATCTACACTGCAATATTTCTAGTTTCTAGAAATAGTTCTAGAAACTTCTGCATGATTCCTTACATATTCTCTTGATCGGGTTATCCATTGGCACGAGGGTGAGTTAGAGTAGTGAGAATCCCAATAATGGGAAATTGATGAAATTCCTCTTCGATTGAAGATAGCTCTCATTTGTTAAGAGTCAGTCAGAGAAGAATATTAGGCCATTGTTTCTAAGAATACTCCCAAACATAGGTTGTCATACTATCATGGACTTCCTTGAAACAATGGTCTAGAATAAAAGATTTACTTTTCTAAGTTGCATTCCATATGTGGGATATTTGAATGCTTTCTCACATTCTAACTAGCTGAGAAGAGCGGATGCTCCTGGTGTATTTGTTAGTCCACATTTGACATGCCAAAGATGAGGGGTTTTTGAGCCATCTCCACCATGTTTGAGCACTCAATGCTTTACTTAGAACCCATGGATGTCTCAATCTTAAATGTCTTACAAATTTGGGAAGGTATATCTTATAGTAGGCGACTAAGGTCCATTTCTATTCTAACTGGGCCCACACAAAAAAGAAAGAAACATTGAAGGTTCGAAAGTTTATTTAGAGTGTATTCTGGAGTTGCAAGGGTAGAAAGAAGGTAGGTGGGCATGGATTGTAACAAATATTTTAGGAGGGTGAAGCATTCAACAAGGTTCAAAGCTCTGAAGGTTTATTTTGATAATTGTTCTTCGGTTTTAAGTAACAAATCTTCCCATGTTAATTGTTAAAGGGGATTGTTTATCAAGGGGGCCCTAAGTATTTGGATGAAAGAGAGATATTTTTGAAGCCAAGAAGATAAGAAATGTGGACTTGGACTACTTGAGGGGTATTGAAGAAGAAGATACAAGAATTGCTTTTATTGATATCATTTCTGGAGGTCGTTGCAAAAACGTCCAATATTTTTTTGAATTCCAAAACCTCTTGAATAGAAGGGTAACCCATGAGAAAGGTGTCATCTACAAATTGTTGGTGGGTAGAAAATTATTGATAAAAGCCAAGGGAGATACTTTTAAGGTGCTTATCGGCTAGAATGTTTTGGATGGAGGGGCTTAAGCCTTCAGTGACCAATAAGAAGATATAAGGAGAAATGGGGTCTCCTTTCTTTAAGCCCTAAGAAGGGGTGAAGGTGGGAGATGGAGAACCATTAACCAAACTTGAGAATAAAGCTTTGGAAATGAGACAATCACCCAAAATACCCACTTTTCGTGAAATCTATAAGCCATGAGGGTGTGATAGATGGATTTACAGCTTAGTTTATTGAAAGTTTTTGACATGTCAAGTTTTAAAAATCATCCCAAATTTCTTGGATGTATGAAGAGAAAGGATGTGCTCCTAAGCTAAGATGATGTTTTCAACAATTTTCTTTCCTTCTAAGTATCATGTCTACTGAGGGAGGGGTAACAGAGAAGGAAGAAGAGGATTGAGTCCATTGGCAATGGTTTTTGAAATGATTTTATAGATGAAATTGCATAAGGTAGTAACTCAAAAATAAAAGTTGGAAGAGGACTTTGAGGATTTTTTCATAAGGGAGATCAAGGTGGCATGAAAAGAAAACAACAACAAAGCAGAGCAGTGAGAGTATTCAATAAATTTGCAAACATCCCTCTCAATAATATCCCAACAAGATTGAAAGAAATCAGTTGTAAAACCATTTAGGGTTGGGGATTTATCTCTGGGCATACTCATAACAACCTCTTCCACTACTTGGAAGGAAATTTCTTTATGTAAAAGGGAATTTTTCTCTTCTAAGAGAAGCTTAGGGATACATTGTGTTACCTTTTGCATGCCAATGCTCCTGTCAAAGATTGGCTTTGTTAAAAGAGAATGAAAGTGATGAGAAAGAACTTGGACAGTATCCTCATGATCTTCCAAATCTTGGTTGTGCTCATTTTGAATGCAATGTATGTGACTTTTTTGTTTGTAAATAATCATTGATTTATGAAAGAAATTATTGAGAATGAAAAATTTTCTAAAAAATGACCTTAAAATGATACGATATAACATGGTCAACTTTTTTATCTCCATATATGTTAGTGTCAACATTTTCTAACATCTCATCATCGATATTTCTTTCATCTATAAGTATGAAAATGATATGTAAGTGGGTATAAATATTCCTTAAATAATAAAATTGAAAAATGGATTTTGAATAAAATTGACATATATCTATATATATATATATATATATATATATATATATATATATATATATATATATATATATATATATATATATATATATATATATACACTTGATGGTGATTCAACTTCTTTGCTTGAATCTTTTTCAAAATCTTCAACAACATCATCAATCATTAGTTCATTATTTTTTTCATTTTGACTTTCAACATTTTCAATCTCATCATCAATGTTATGAAGAATATCTCTCTTTGTTTACACTGCAAAATATTTTTCAAATTATTTGATCAAATAAAAATTAAATTCCACAATACACTAGTTAAATTTTAAATATCATTTATAATATTTACATTTACATGCCTGCTTCAACTTCTAGTTCAGATTTACTTTGCCTTTCTATATTTGCACACTTTTCCTTCTTTCTTTTGTAATGGTTTCTCCCATATTCTCTATGGGCCTCAATGCCTCTTGTTCCATCATATTTTCTCTTGCATTTTCTTTGATTTCCCATGATAATTCAATCTATGAAGATTTTTAAAATCCAACTCAAAAAAGCCAATTTCAAAATCTTGCAAAATAAGTTCACTTAAAAAATTCAGACCAAAAAACTCACTTTAAAAATTCAACACAAAATACCTAGTTTAAGAAAAATCACTTTAAAAATTCAATAAAAAATATTTACTTTTGAAAAAACTCACTTAAAAAATTCAGCACAAAAAAATCACTTTAAAAATTAAGGCCAAAAGACTTACTTTAAAAATTAAGCAAAATCACAATTTGAAAATTCAGCCCAAAAGTCTTTAAAAATTAAGCTAAAAAATATCACTTTAAAAGTTCAACCTAAAAGATTTACTTTAAAAAATAAGCTAAAAAATCTGACTTAAAAAATTCAGCCAAAAGACTTATTTTAAAAATTAAATGCAAAAAATTTCCTCCAAAAAATTCATCCCAGAATACTTAGCCTAAAATCCCACTCCAAATGAGTAAAGAGTGCGAAAATAATGTTTCATGTCCATTTACATATATCGTTTAGGTCAAACATTTTTTCGGAGGGTTGCATCATTTCATTTTTGCAGCCGGCGGAAAATATCAACACATTTTCAACCGAACTTTTAAAAATAATTCAGCGGAAATTTTAAAGTAATTCGGTTGAATTATTATAACATCTATTTTAATTAGCGTTGATGACAAACACAAGATCAACTGAATGTGGTTTTAGTTCTGCTGAATTGTTTTAACCTACAACTCTTTAACAACTGGGTTTTAGTCACCTTTTTCCAACATCAGAATGCTTAATCTCCATCAAATTTGGTGAATTTATTGTGAGAAATAATAATACCATTTACAGAATTGAATATATTTTCAATATATATAAATTTTATGGAATTTTGTAGAAATTTTCTAATTTTAATTAATTTTCTAAAATATTGTGTGCAAAAGATTTCTGAAGGTCATTATGATTTAGTGAAATAAAAAATTTGTATCTTCCAAAATACACCATAAAAAAATATGAAGAAATTATTCATTACATTGGTCGTTCTTCTATAATGGGTATCTTTTTTTTAGTCTATAACTAATATGTTGAGAAATTTGACGCTCAACTAAACATCTTCAAAATCTGCAGTTTTTTCATATTCGTTCAATTTAAAAAATTCTAGTAATTATGATCTACATCAGATGGTGTCGTAAATATAATGATATCGAAGTAAAGTGTGTCTAGATTGTTTCAACACAATTTTTTTTTAAACCCTATGTTAACAAAAAATACACTAGTTCTCCAAAACATCACGTGTTATGAATCCATTGACTTTTAAAAAACACACAATCAAACAACTTCTAAGTTAACATATCAAATGTGAATAATTTTTTTCCAAAAATAAGTAATAGAAAGCTAACAAAATGTCTCACAAGTTATTTGTTTTATTGTAAATTTAAATTCTTAATTGAAAATTTGCTTTGGCTTGCCAAGAGTTGGAGAAATTCTAAAAGTGACACCCAAGTTCACCCAAGTTCCAAATAAATTTAAATTAAAATACTATTTTACCATTGTGTAAAAATACAAAATGATCAAAAGCTTCTTGTAGCTCCGACTAATCTCAAACTTCATATAGTGTCGAATTCTCCCCCATTGATAATGGTCTAAGGAATTTACCATGTTTCATAACATCAAGTGAAACTATTGGATAATGTGTTCCATCATCATCATTGTGTCGCTTTGGAATACAAACCCATTTGCCCACATGTCGAAGTATCCTCCTATGGAATTTAAATGAGATATATAACATTTTCCTTGAAATCCAATACTTGAAAGAATCAAATGAAAATAATTTGTAACATCATATATTTATTACAATCATAAGAAAATCCTTCTTTGCCTCTTATAACCCCTAAAAATGAAGAAACGTAGTATAATTAAAAAAAATAATATTGAAGCAACTTAGTCGCAAGAAAAAGTTCCATGATTCAACCTGCACTCTATTTGTTTTCCACTTTGGTCATGTACTCTTCTATCCCACCCAATCAAAAACAATTTTGCAAATAACTCATTAGAAGGATTTGAAGTAGCATACATATTACTTGTTTTCCTAATCAATGCATCCAAAGCAAAAATATGAACTAAAATAGAGAGTGGCATGAAAACTCCACTATGCACATGAATGCTACCTTTTCTTTTCATTCAAATATGTATTTTTAAAAATATCTTGTAATGAAATGAACTTATAGGAGAATCATCTACACTAGGCCATTCCAATAAGATAAGTGATGGTAAATTTATTTCTTTGAGATATCCATGTGATCTGATATTTTTTAGAAGAATGTATTCATATTTGTAAGAGAATATACCTTCATTCTTTAAACATGTAGGATCCTTAACTCCAAATAGCAGTTGTCCTATTTTTACATGAACAACTTGGAAAACACTTGTTATATATTCAACTGGTTCTCATTCCTTCCAATTTGATATGCATAAACATAGGATAAATGTAATATTAATACTTCAATAGAGGAAAACTAAAAAAATGTTGAAATACAAGAATATTTAAATTAAAATTGAATTTAGCAAACTATGATATCCATATTGGTTATGAAAACTCAAAATTGCTATCAATTTTGGGAAAATTTGGTTGAATAAAAGCTTTCTCTTTTCACATCTCTCTATAGTCATAGACATGTGCCACTTAAACATTTTCCACCTTTTTTTATCCCTTATCCATCCTAAATCCTTTCACCAAACCCTTCCAATGGATGTTCATGTCTTGTAAATGCATCCTATTCACTGCATGGCTTCCAATTGTTGATGGTTTCATTGTTACCCATGACCTAATAAACAATGAAATCTATACCCACTTTCCTTTGTCATCAATTTTGCTACAAAACACAACTGAATTGAACTCACTCTTGGGATGTCGTTGAGCCATTGAAATGTGGACCCACAAATTAATTAATGAGAGTAATATATATATGTGTGTGTGTGAAAACAATTTTATGGGAAAATACTTGATATATGTGCTATTATTTTGATCTTTGCAAAAAAATGGAAATAACATGGGAATAAGGAAATTTAGCTTTGAAAACCTTTATTGCGTGCCTTTTCTTTCAGCTATTGATACTTTGAAATTCAACAATATTTGTTGAACTTTAGTATGATAAAAAGAGAAACGGATCATAAGCTATGGAAATATGTAATGAAAAGTAACACTATACTTGGCTTGTTGAAATATGCTAATAAAGAAAGCATTAAGAGCACAAACATCCATAAACACTCACAGTTACAATTAAACAACTATGCAAATAGTGTTAATAACATGTAGATAAAATTAGAAAATAATAGAAATTTTACCAATTTTAGCACGTGAGTATGCCCTAGAAATGTGTTGAATCCATTAAAAACTCTTACTATATTTTGAACAAACTCTTAAATTTAACATCCAATTTATGAAATTCATGAGTATAAACTCTTACTAGAGGATGATTAAAACCCTTAACCTTACCTTATACTAGTTTTTTAAGATTTAATAGACTTCCATAGCAATATGTTTATTATGTTGGCTACAAAACTATTCACCTCAAAATAAAAATTCCATAATGGCTGACAATTTTTTTTATAGTACACATAATTAAAAACTCAAATCATACTCCACACTGGGGGTGACGAACGAATCCGTATTTGTGCAACTTGAGGATGCTAATTCCCATCCCACACAGAAGAAGGATGATGAGACGTGGTGAATTAATAGGGCCTCAGGTTATTCACCTGAACATTATCAAGGGTTAGATGTTTCTCTGCCTCTGGATTTCAATGGTCTTGACAATTATTTGAAATTGTGAGATGAGTAAAGGGTCTCTTGGAGGTTATATTAGTGTGCGTTTTACACGGTGCTTCTTAAGAGTGTCCTGCAGACCAACAATTAGAGGGGGTGGATTTTGTGTTCTAATGATTGCAGCTTCTAAAGTTTCCTAGGTAGCAGTCGATGACAAATCCATCACTTGGGACACAATTCCTCCTTCGAGTCTATTCCAAGATGATATAGCAAGGGGCGAATATTAGTAGGTAATTTACAATTCCTAGAAACTCATCTATTTCAAATTATCTTTTTTTTGCACTGTGAAATTTAAGAGGAGACCTTAGTGGCCTAATTCCCTGAGTTTAGCCCTTGTCGGAAAGGTTTGGGGTTTAAATTGAAGCCATTAACTAAATCAATAAAATAAATAAAAAGAGATAGGCTTAGAACTTTTTGTTTTAAATAATATTCTATATTCGTTTGAATGGTATGACATGGAAACCAAAGGATGTTGTAGTATTGTATTAATTCTATTGTCGAATCTAAATGTGGTTTTACCCGAAGATTCCATCCATGAAATAAAAAAATCCATGTCTAATGCATCATCAATATCTTGGTCAATGAAATGAGTAGGGGAATTACTTTTGAAACATTCTTGATTGAGTGCATACGGTTCCCTTCGTTTTATTGATAAGGGCATTATGTGCCTTTCTCTTATGTTTAGTTCTATGATTCTTTGTACACTCCCCATTGCCCCCATGATTTCATATTAAAGGTAAAATAATAGATATAGTTAGTTTGATTTTGGGTAGCTTTGGATTAAATCATTATATTTATTTTCACTAGGATGTGTCAAAGTGGAAAAGTGAGAGAAATATGTTTGTAGGAGTAGTTTTAGCAGTTGTTTGAGGCGTTAAATAATGTATTCTAGGGGTAATATTTCCCACTTAGAAACTACACCCCATGATTCTATTCAACAATTAAAGATATTTCTAATGGTGCAAGAATCACATCAATTGAAATTTAGATGCAAGATTAATGTTTTATGAAATTTAACATATCATGATTGACTACCATGATTTTGGAGGATGGTACTTGAGTCTAGTTACTCATGAAGAAGGGGTTATCCATGTTGGAATTATGAAGAACACTATAGAAGGTGTTATCACCTAGATTGACCTCAGGCTGAAGGGAGGCAATGCCAGGGTAACCACAAACCAGGCTTAGCCAAGTAGCTAGCCCTACTAGGCCAGGAGACGCTCTCTCCATAAGGATATCATTCAAGATGACTGGATCAGGTAAATGATTTTAGGCTAGGTATAGTAGCTCAAAAGTTTTGATTGGATTTTGTAGAGGTTTTTCCGGATCAGGAGGAGCTCGGAAATTTAAGTTTTGGAAATTAGGTCAGAAATGCAAGGTGTTCAATGGGGCAAGGTAGGCATATGATTTAGCACTCTTGGGCTTGATGGGGTGAGATGTTTTAGACTGGTGAGAAGCTAAGAAGGGCATGTGACAATCATGGATCCTTCTTGGACTACAGAAAACATGAAATGGTGAATGGTTTCCCAAGGCAAAGCATTGATGCAATGGATTCTACCTATCAAACTTGAAAACATTCAACTAGAAACAATGAAATGATTGATGGCATACATAAAACATATAAAATATAATCATAGAAGAAGAAACTGTACTAGAACTCCATACCACAAGGATCCCATAAAAATAGCTGCAATTCTTATTAATATCCTCCCAGACTGCTTACAAAGGTGTACAGTCAAGCTCTGAGCATCCAGCTGAGTCCAACCTATAAAATGACTAAGAAACTACATGATATAGGAATCAAATCAACTGATCCTAGCTTCATGGGTAGAAATCCATGAGAGGAGGAGCAGTTGCACAAAAGACTGAATTGACAGCTAAAGACTAGGGTGGTCAAACTGACTCATCCCTAATCTGAAGCAAAGTAATTCATTACATGCCACTTAGGCCATTCATTTGATGTATCTACCCTAGGTCACAAAAATACACTTTAATTATATCATCATGATGAATTACATCAGTGAAAAATCAAAATCCCATAGGTGAAAAGTATTTTCTGAGAGAAATAGCGAAAAATTTGGCTACCTATCAAATGTGTAGCGCCATTGTCAAATGCTTAGCGCCTGAAGGAAGTGCGCAATGCCATCTTTAGGGTGAGTTTTGACTACCTTCTTGGTGTCTAAATCTAGCTTAGGATAGCTCATTGGAAAGCTTATCCTGTCTAGTTTCCAAAAATGCCCCTATTTTCCAAATTGCACCTGATTTGCCCCTCAAAAAATGAAATCTCCCAAGACTATTCAAATGCGCAGCGCCTGGCTCAGAAAATGGGCAGAAACATGATTTTTAGGTGGTTTTTTTCCTTTTCCACCTAGTAATTTTGACTTCCAAATCTGGAAACATGGTTTTATTAAGTGTAAATGGTCTTCTGAATCCAATGGTGGTAGCCATTCCTCCAAAAGTTGCCCCAAAAAAGTGCACAACGCAGGGCGCTGCACGTTTGACCAAGGGACTGATACAAAAATTACCTGAAGAAAATAAGAAATGTAATAAAGACAAAAAGTGAGTTTAGGGCCTTCGAAAATGGTTGAAATAGCTGATGCTAAAGGTGACTAAGGATGGAGTGAAGCCTCCACCAATAGGTCAAATTTTTCCTTCTCCTTCTGCTTTCTATGACAAAACCACTTGTGGACTTGCTGTTCCGATAACATTAGTTCTACTCCAAGTTTGCCTTTCATAGCTTCTATTGGATATTTTTCCTCCTAAGTAGCTACAACCTTTTTTTGAGTGGATTTGATCTTGGAACACTAGAAAGATAATGACATTTGTGTCCACAGATGCAAGCTTATCGTTCTCATCTTCATCACTTTCACTTTGCACATTTCTTTGCCATAGTAAATCCATTTGGGAATCATCAGCAAAATCAGGTTCCAACACCATACCCTTTGCAACCTTTACAAGTTTCCCCATTTTACTCTCAATTTATTTCTCCATATCTCATTAATATTATAACAACAAATACAATAGATATTGCAAAAAGGAAGCCATCCTCCATGTGAAATTTAGTGAGCCCAGAAGAAATATATAAATTTTTCCTTTGCATCTTTCATCATCAACATCTACCCCAAGATTCATACTTATAAATCTCCAAGTAATTCCTCTCTAGAACCATGAGACCAGCAGCTGTAAACCTTTCACCAGCAATATCACTGTCAACTATGTATAGTGTCATCTACACAGATTCATGGATATATCTTTCAATCAAAGCAGAACGAGCTCGCCATATGTTGGGATGAGGATTAGGAACACAGAAATAGACCTCAAATGATATGTTCTCTCCTTCTCTATCTAATCCCTCTTCTTCACTATGTGGCCTATATTCTTCATCAGCCATGGTGTCTTTGTTATGAAACCTTGAAAAACCGTAAAGACCTTATGAGACCTTGAAGGACTGAATTTCTAGATGACATAATGACCTCATGACTGATACAAATGGTATGATAAAAATAACTTTATGGATGATGTATAGTCAACAACATATGAAACTATGCAAGCAGGTAATCACATTTAGGGAAGAGTGATGTTTTTGGACTAGAACTACCATCAGTGACTAAATTTTTTTCGCATGACCTAGTGGAATGATAAAAAATTTCTGAATCAGACCCTTAAAATGATATGAAAAGAGGATTTTTGATCACTGATAGCAATATGCAAATACTAACACTAACATCGGCCTTATTGGGGATGGTAGCTCCTTGGAGGTGTCAATAACACCATAGACCAAGTGCCTAACCATGTGGGCCAATATAGTCAAAAATGTAAATTGAAATGTATGACTTGAAACTGATGACCTGACGACACAAACTGAGTATTACTCAACTAAAAATTGACTCAATACTAAAACACAACTGACAAACTGGGAAAAATGCTCAAAATGGAGCTTATTCAATAAAACCTACTCTAATTGTTCCTTTCATGACCTGATCAAGTGAAAGGGAACAACCAATGCAACCAAGTAAGCATTATGGATTCTGTTTGAATTCTCCGCAAGTGCTTGTTTATGAGAGACGAGAGAGAACTACTAAAATGAAACTCCCATGAAAAGTTGTAAACAGATCCAAATTTTACTAGATTGCATAATATGGATTCTCTATCTGAGTCCAAAAATACTGCATAAGGATCTTGAAGTTCATGTGCACTGGGACTTAGCTCATTCAATGGATTACTCTACTTCTCCTCATACCATGAACGTAAACTTTCATCTGAGCTTTGTGATGAGACTCCTACTGAAAGTGACAAAGAAACTAGCTGTCAGATCAAGTTTGTATCAATATTTTTTTAAGCTCACAGTTAGCTAATGGAGAAGGACTTTGACTGCAGACATCATCCAACACATCAACTATTGGATCGTGAAAAGCTTGAGAAGACTGTTGCAACCCATTTTCTATTGGTTCCAATGAGATTGCATGATTTTCTTCAAGCTGCTCATTTGAAGATATACTATGCAAAATTCCCTTCAAAAACTGAAATGATTCGAAACATAATGGTATGGAATCATCTTGCATCATTTGATCATATGTCCTAGCTTCCAAGTCTTCATTTGCAACCTGACATTCAATGGCATTTGGGGGTTGCAAATCTATATATGAGAAGTCTTGAACAAGGATTTCATTGTCCTCTAGATCATCCAGATCAAAAATTATCGACGGTTGATTTCTGATTGCATGAAAGTGGTCCCTAATGAACTGAAATGAAGTAAAACAAAGAGGCAAAGATCCTTCACTTACTTCAAAATTTTATGCTCTTTCCTCCTCACTTCCATAGCTGATATGCAATGGCCGGTCACTACATTCAAGCTGCTAAAAGTGAACTTCCTCCTTCCACAAACCAGCTGCTGATTTGTCTTCAAGACTAGCTTTTGTTTGAAGAACATAATCGTCATCATACTGATCAAACGTAGGAAAATCATTAGTATAAAACACGTCATCAAGCATACATGTCAGATCAACAGATCTCTCTTCTCCGAGATGATCTATAAAATAATAATTTTCAGATCTATGACAACTGGGATAAGAAAGAAAATGTTTTGGATCGTCCACTTCTTCTTCTTCAATCAGCGAGCCATGGTCTTGAACATCATACCCATTCCTTGTGGTGATATTTTGCATCATCTCTTCCATTGCACTTACCAAAATGTTGACCTTTACCTCTAAAGATGTCGATTCCTCTAGTTCTATGTTCTTCCTCTCTTCTTCCTTCAACTTTGCCCTTCTGATCAGTAGATTAGCCTCTACATCTACTGCATTGTTTTGCATCTCTTCAAGTTTTGTAAGGTTCCTTTCTCTTAGCTGAAACTCCATTTTTGGATCAAAGGCTTCCGGATAATGCAAGAGAGTTGAATCAGGAGGAGGTCTTATATTAAGAGGCATCGAACAATAGACTTGGTTAAATTTGGCAGAAAATTGTTGTACTATCTCCCCTCGCTGCCTTTTCAGCTAATTATACTATTTTAGAATCAAGAAAGGGTTATATCTGACCACCCACTTATCAAGGAAAACTTTGACAAATTGCTGGAAATCTGAGATGCTCGCATCAGGTAGGGTTTTGAACCAACTCTTGACTTTTCCTTGCAAAGAAAGAGCAAAATGCCTAATACTAACATCCTCTTCATCAACTTCAAAAAGGTCAAGAAAAGACTCAAAGTTCACTACATGTCTCTTAGCAGTGATGTTATCACATTCACCATCAAATCTTGGTAGATATAGGTAATGATTTTTATGGAAAGCATGGGATATAGGAGGTAAAATCAGAGGCTTGTATCTATCTGGAACTTTACAAGGTATAAGAGTATATACAAAAGCTACAGAATTATTCTTGATCTCTTTCGGCTCCTCAGTTTGAAGACGATCATCATAAGATTCGGAAGAAGGGTCTTGATCACAATCAAAGGAATGCAAATATTTTGTATTTACAATCTTCAAAGGGAAGAAATCACATGCAGGTATAGGATATTTTCTCAAAGACAATATATTTTGTAAAGCCTTCTTGACATTCTCGAGAAAAGAGAAGAAATAATTTATAACAAAGAACATAATGTCTTGGATGAAATTCCAACTTGAAGACCTAATATTTCAATATTTTCCTTTCATGTTTCTGCTGGTCAGGTTCATCCTCTAGTGGAGTCCTTGGATCTGATCTCGAAATTGACTTAGAGTCGCCAGGTGAATGATTTTAGCATTCATGTGTCTGATCATTTTCCACCATCAACAATCAGAGCTAAGCTAATACATTTTGCTGAGGAACATAAAACTATGTTCCCCAGTATGGTCGCCACCATATTATCACCTAAATTGACCTCAGGCTGAAGGGAGGCAATGTCAGGGTAACCACAAACCAAGCTTAGGCAAGTAGATAGCCCTACTAGGTTGGGAGAGGGCTCTCTCCATAAGGATCTCAGTCAAGATGACTGGATCAAGTAAATTATTTTAGGCTAGGTATAGTAGCTCAAAAGTTTTGATTGGATTTTGCAGAGGTTTCTTCGGATCAAGAGGAGCTGGGAAATTTAGGTATGGGAAATTAGGTCAGAAATGCAGGGTGTTCTATGGGGCAAGGTAGGCATAGGATTTAGCACTCTTGGGCTTGATGGGGTGAGATGTTTTCGACTGGTGAGAAGCTAATAAGGGCATTTGACAATCATGGATACTTCTTGGACTGTAGAAAACATGGAATGGTGAATGGTTTCCCGAGGCAGAGCATTGATGCAATGGATTCTACATATCGAACTTGAAAACATTCAACTAGAAACAATGAAATGATTGATGGCATACATAAAACATATAAACATATAATAACAGAAGAAGAAATTGTACTAGAACTCCATATCATAGGGATCCCATAAAAATAGCTGCAATTCTTATTAATCTCCTACCAAATTGCTTACAAAGGTGTAGAATCAAGCTCTAAGCATCCAACTAAATCCAACCTGTAAAATGACTGAGAAACTACACCACATAGGCCTTAAGAAAACTAATCCTAGCCACAGGGGTCGAATCCATGAGAGGAGGAGTAACTGCACAAAAGACTGAACTGATAGCTAAAGACTAGGGTGGTCAAACTGACTCATCCCTACTATGAAGCAAGCTAATTCATTACATGCCAATTAGGCCATTCTTGTGATGTATCTACCGTAGCTAACAAAAACACACTTTAATTGCATCATCATTATGAATTACATCAGTGAAAAATTAAAATCCCACAGGTGAAAAGTATTTTTTGAGAGAAATAGTGAAAATTTTGGCTTCCTATCAAATGCACAGTGCCAATGTCAAATGCGCAACGCATGAAGGAAAGGCATAGCACCATCTTTAGGGCGAGTTTTGACTACCTTCCTGGTGTCCTAAACTAGCTCAGGATAGCTCATTGGAAAGTTATACTGTCTAGTTTCAAAAAATGCCCCTAGTTTCTAAATTGAGCTTGATTTTCCCCTACAAAACTGCAATATCCCAAGACTTCTCAAACGTGCAGCTCCTAGCTTAGAAAATGGGCAGAAACATGACTTTTAGGTCGTTTTTTTCCTTTTTCACCTAGTAGTTTTGACTTTTAAATCTGGAAACATGGTTTTCTTGAGTGTAAATGGTCATATAAATCTAATGGTGGTAGCCATTCCTCTAAAAGATGCCTCAAAAAATTGTTCGGTGCCCTAGGCGCTGGCATTTGACCAAGGGACTGATACAAATATTACCTGAAGAAAACAGGAAATGAAAAAAAGAAAAAAACTGAGTTTATGGTCTTCAAAAATGGTTGACATAGTTGATGTTAAAGGTGACTAAGCATGAAGTGAAGCCTCCACCAATAGGTCAAGCTTGTTCTTCTCCTTCTTCCTTATATGACAAAACCACTTGTGGACTTGCTGTTTCGATAACATTAATTCTACTGCAAGTTTGCCTTTCATAGCTTCTGTCAAATATTTTTCCTCATGAGTAGCTAAAACCTTTTCTTGGGTGGATTTGATCTTGGAACACTAGAAAGATAATGACATCTGTGTCCACATGGATGCAAGCTCATCGTTCTCATCTTCATCACTTTCACTCTGCACATTTCTCTGCCATGGTAAATCCATTTGGGAATCATCAGCAAAATCAGGTTCCAACACCATACCCTCTGCAACCTTTACAAGTTTCCCCATTTTACTCTCAACTGATTTCTCCATATTCCATCAATATTATAACAACAAATACAATAGATAATGCAAAAAGGAAGCCAACCTCCATGTGAAATTTAGTGAGCCCAAAAGAAATATATAAATTTTTCCTTTGCATCTTTTGTCATCAACATCTACCCTAGGGTTCATACTTATAAATATCCATGTAATTCCTCTCTAGAACCATGAGACTAGTAGATGTAAGCCTTTCACCAGCAATATCAGCAATGTATAGTGTCATTTGCAGAGATTCATGGATATCTCTTTCAATCAAAGAAGAATGAGCTCGCCATATGTTGAGATGAGGATTAGCAACACACCAATAGACCTCAAATGCTATGTCTTCTCTTTCTCTATCTAATCCCTCTTCTTCACTGTGTGGACTATATTCTTCATCATCCATGGTGTCTTTGTTATGAAACCTTGAAAAACCGTAAAGACCTTATGAGACCTTGAAGGACTGAATTTCTAGATGACATAATGACCTCATGACTGATACAAATGGCATGATAAAAATAACTTTATGGATGATGTACAGTCAACAACATAAGAAACTATGCCAACAAGTAATCACATTTAGGGAAGAGTGATGTTTTTGGACTAGGACTACCATCAGTGACTAAACTTTTTTCGCATGACCTAGTGGAATGATAAAAAAATTCTGAATCGGACCCTTAAAATGATATGAAAAGAGGATTTTTGATCACTAATGTTAGGATGAAAATACTGACACTAACGAAAGGGTTGTCACAACTGAAGATTGAATAGGTCAAATTTCACCCCTAGTTGGCCATTGGTTTATGTAATAACCAAGTGAATAGGAGGAAAAGAGTATCCATTCTATTGTGGTGCATTCTTTTTCCATGGTAGAGAAAATTGGTTGAGTGGATAGCCAAAGAGAATAATAAAGGGCTTTTGTGTTTATAATATCCCATAAGTCACAGCTCCAAGGTAAGTCCATATAGAGTGATTCTCCTTTGTATTTGCATAATTTCCATTTAGAAAATGAGAGAAAAGTAGCCTTACTTTCTAGTTCATTTTTCTCCAAAAAGGGTTTTCTACAACATATCTAGGTGTTCATTATTATTGGTGTGTGTTGTATTTCATTATTCTCTATTTTTCACATTTTATCTATCACTAGCATAAGCCAAAAAATAATAAATAATAAATATATAAATCTATGGAAAATTAATCGTCACAATATAGTTTTTAAATTTCAATATATTTTTATAAAATATGTTGTGATGAAATGTCTAGTAGAATATCCATGGTGACTTACATATCATATTGGTATCAAACCATGCTTCTTTGGGTATCTTTTAGGAAGTTGGATGGGATCAAATCAATTTAAACATAAAGTCATAAAACCATATACATGGCCGACAAATCAATTTATGATAACCATCAAGATCTAGCAAATGAGAGGTTTACATGGCTAGAAGAACAAGTTATAGATATAAACAATAATGTGAGCCTCCTCATGGTGACCCTAAATAATAATCTTGGGTTGTTCAAATAATATGGAGGTTCCACCATAGAGGTAATATCAAAGGGGAAATTGGGGGATTGGAAGAGAACATTCGACCTTTTGACTACTGAAAATTTCACCAACGTCATTTTATTATTCAGACTCGACTAAATCTCTCATCTGATCGCATCTAAATTTTGCGCCTCAATCTCGCAATTGACACCACCAACACTCTCTCACCTATATCTCCCAATTATTTTTGTATAGCATGACATACAGATTTTAAATGTCATTAAAGAAAAATGGAACCCTTCCCTATTATCTAAGGAAAAAAATAACTCTCTCAAGTTCTCAAGATCGAGAAGACCTTACTTCAAATTGAAATATATATTCAGAGTTGTTTGCCAATAAGAATATAACATAAGTATGTCTATGGGATTCTCTGTTTGTTAGAATTGTAATCTTTAATATATTCAAATTTTTTTTACCAAGAATAACACAACTCCATAAGTGGAGAAGGTATGTCTATGAGATTCTTTGGTGTTATGAGGATAATAAGTAGGTCTCTCAAATTATTTTTGCGTTAGAATTATGATATTTGTTATCATCAAAGTGAGATATTTTTAAATAAGAAATAACCGAAACATTTTCATTCAAAGCTGAAATGTTTTACATATTCGTAGGTCGAGCACACTTTGAACATTGGATAATTTAACAGTCATTCATCTTACCACAACCCAAGGAAAAAACACCCTGTTTCACTTCTGATAAAAAAAAGAGCAGAAATATTCTCCATCACATCATTAAGAAAACATACTATGCTCCACAAACAAACCATCAAGGGAAGCTGTAAGAAATATATAAAGAGAATCATGATGAAAGGAATTGAGCTGTCACTATGAATGGATTTTTCCACAATCTGTTAAAAAAACATGTACCCAGACAAAAGTGAGAGAGCACAGTTGGAGAGGGAATCAACTTCAACATTATTCTCTCTGTAGATATGTTGAAAACAAACCTCTGAGAAGAGAGCCTTGAGATCTAAAATATGGTGCATCCTGTTGAGAAGGGATGGGACCTGTAAAACAAAACACTATTTTATCCAACGTATTGTGGAAGGGGAGTCCCCTAAAAACAAAATATTATCAATTATGAGCCAAAGTGCCACCTGTAAAGCTCCCGAAAATGGAAACATCTCAACCCTACAGTTGTTTCCGAGAGCACAAAGTCATCTAAAGAGAAAGGATATAAGAAAGTCAATATGGAGATAGACTCCACACCCACAATGCCCATTAGCAGAAGCCCCATCAAAGAAACAAATAGGAAAGATGTTAGCTAGATCAACCAAAATAGAATACCGGGAAGAAACCTTAGGGAACCATGGCCCCACCTCCATGAAATATGCCACAATATGGACGGAAATCAAAAAAATGTTTGGGGAGGATCCTTCAAAGATATAAGCATTTTGAGCATGTCAAATACCCTAGAAGACATAGAGAGAAACAACTCTATAAGAATAATTTTTATGATCCCATGAACTAAAGCAAGCTGCCATAGAATTATGGTCTGCATCAATATTTAATCCCAAGAGTGAAATCGCTTGTTTCCATATGTCCTAGGAAAAAGGGTAGATGTAGAATAGATGTAAGAAATCCTCCACCGCTAACTTACAAAGTGAACATCTAACACGACCTGTAAAACCTTTCTTCATAAGGGAGACCCAACTGACAATATGATTATGGAGGGTTAACCATGTGAAATATATGATATTAAGTGGGACCCCACATCTCCACATGGGATAACTTAGATCAACAAAGGGAAGGGATAGTGAACAAGAAATAATGTGTTTGTATGCTTTCGTAGCTGCAATGCAACCATCAAATTATTTTCCACCCAATTCCATTTCGTATGGTCGCGTGGATAAGGAAATAACACACTCATAGATATTACCTTTGTAGGCTTCCCATTCAGCCTCTGTAAACACCAGATCCCAATATCGCTTGTATGTGGCCACAAAATGGGGGATTGAGGCAACAATCATCCCCTCCAAATATTGGATATCGGTGAGATTGTTTAGCCCATGATGGATGAGGAAATTCATTAATATGGCAAATAAAAGATAGCTCCCCAACACTCCCTTGATGGCATCGAAACCCACTCGAATTTCCTGCGCATCCCCAACAACCCCTCACATATTTCTACATAACCATGGCACCACAGTCCTTAGGCTTCTCCAGATGACTAAAATGCAAGATTTTGATGGGTTTCCTGCTGATATCCATGCCTCTAGCAAACCTTGGAAAATGTACTTTTCCATCATGATGGAATGACAGAGACCTCTATCCTTAAAAAAAAACACCATAGACTGGTCATCACGAGCTCCTAATTGAAGATTTTTATGTTCCTAATTCGCTAACTACCCTTATTTTTGGGTCTTTTAATGAGATTTAGCCCATCAAGCGGAATCCTTTGATGGAGACTAGATCCAAACCAAAGAAAAATTTCTATAATGGACTCAATATTTTTTATGATTGCATTTAGAATTTGGAAAATGTGCATCCAAAATAAATGGATTCCTTGAAAAACAGATCAGACCATAATTGACCTACCTCCCAATGATATACATCTATGGTCCCATCTAAGAAGAGTCCTCTAGAATAGTATAATGATCCATTTCCAATCAGGTATTTTATACTTGTTTGGTTTCAAAATGCATCTGAAATATTTAAATCCCTCAGATAAACATAGAATCCTCACCCCAAACAAGGATGCCACATTCTTTTATCTCTGGTGATTCTCCCCCATAAAAAATTAGCTCAAATTTCACACTATATATACAGAGAACATAATCCATGTGAAATCTCTTAAAATTCCTATGAAAGGATTCCCCTTTAATAACTTTTTCCTCACCTGCACAAAGGATATCATCTACAAATAGTAGATGTGATCACTGACTATTTCTAGAAATCCTCCATCCCTTAATATCACCTCTTTCCTTCATAGCCTGAAGCCCTCTGCTGAAATCAACCACAATTAATATAAATAAAAAAGGAGATAATGCCAATATTTGTCTAAACCCTTTGCCCATTTTGAATAAATTTGTGGGTTCCCCATTTATAATAACTACCATTGAAGCTAATGAAACACATGCCATTATCCATGGAACATACCTATGCTTGAAACTAATTCTATAGAGTATTATTGTGAGGAATTCCCAATCAACATAGTCATAAGACCAATTTTAGCGAGTGGATACATTCTTGAGCAATAGCCACTGCTTCCTGTATTCTCTTGTTAGAAAAAAAACTGAACTAATCCAACAAAATCTGTGGGGAGATGATCCTTATGATAGGATTAGCAATGAGTTTGGACATCATTTTGTAGTTAGAATTACATAAAGAGATTCGACTATAATCAAAAAGATTCTTAGGATTCGAAATCTTAGGAATTATAGTTAAGAAGGTTGAGTTAATTTCACATGTGATATGTCTAGAAATTCTAACAACTTCCACCATCCCCACCAGATATGGCCCTATAAAGTCAAGAAAATGAATGAGGAAGTCTCTTGGTGAGCAATTGGGATTAGGGCTCTTGTCCTTTCCCATCTCCTTAAGGGGTTGATGTAACTCCTCATCTAATATATGATCATCCATAAATATTCATTCCTCCTCATTCACCAAGTTATAGAAACTATTAGAAAAATCCATTTTTTCATCCATGTAATCTACGCCCCTTTCCACGAATTGATTTTTGAAAAAAAGGAAAGTCACCTTTTTAATCTCCTCAGTTGTAGAAATAATATGACTCATATTGTCTTCAATATACCATATTGATTTATTTTCTCTCCTTTTAGATGCAATCCGATAGAAAAATTTTGTGTTACAATCTCCACCTTTAAGCCATGTTAATTTTCTTTTCTCATTCCATTCTTCCTCATGAAACTTTAAAATTTTGTATTTTCGAGATAACAGTTCTAAGGTGTCCTGATGTTTTATTTCAGAGAAGAGGCCAGGGGAAAATGAGTCCGACCTAATTGCAATTTCCTCATAAACTAATAACAGTTCCTTTCTAATATCCACTCGTTGATTTTTAAGCCATGATTTGAAAAAAGTTTTTAGATGCCTCAGTTTCTCCAATAAACCCGATGTCAGATCATTAGAAACAGAAAAATGTAGTTGAGACCATGATTGGTGTACTAGATCACAAAAATTAGGCTCTTTGACTAAATTCATATTGATCTTCAGATTTATTCGTCCATACATTCCAAGACAATGGCCTCGTGGTTTGATAATTTTGAATAAAAAGATTAGGATTTTATATGTTTCAACCTCTGGTACAAAAAAGAATCCGCTAAGAATTTGTTGATTCTTTTGGCCCATTATTCCAAGGGTCTGAAGAGATCTATCTCATTCAACCATGGGAAAAATTGAATGCGGGAAAGTTTTACGATAATGGAGGTGAAGGTTTATACTGATAGAGGGAGATGATCGACCTTATCTTTCATCTAGGTCAAACTCTCCTCGTGGAAGCTTGTGATTGACATCCCAAAATTTCCCTTCAAGTGATTAGGCGAAGGAGGATGATGTGTCCTAGACACTCTAGCCTAGAAGAGTTAGCTTGCATCACAAAAGGATTCATGAGATGACACTGGACGGGTGAGTGGGTTGATAGATCATGTTGGTAGTTATTCCATGAGCTCGAGTGGTGCCCAACAAACCGTGTATCCTGAAAATCCTTGTTTGGAAATGATAATGGAATACGAGATGATGTTAGTTTCCACATGAGCCTAGTGGATATGATATTGTGTGAGAGGAGGCCTTACTCGTCAGGTCCACCTAGTGGCCCCCACCCAAGGGTGCTAGAGGGGTGCCTAAGGAAAGTGCTAGGATGAAATAGGTGGGGTGGTGTAGGTGCAGTATTTTGGTAGGCACGTCTGCTTGGTTACTCCACCATTTGTCAGAAGTGACCTCATTATCCATGCAAGCCTGATGGAATAGCCCAATGAATAGCAAAGATTAATTGTAGTAAGCTTTGGATGGTGTGACAACTTAAGTGCTCGACCAGTCCCTCAGTTTAGTGTCACAATGAATTATTTTATTGGTTGTTATAGTTTGGATTTCAGTTTCTTTTATGTGTGTATATTGAATCAGTGACGGTTTTAAAGAGTGTTGTGAGAGTCGTTAAATTACATATTCCATAAATATTTCTCTATTATGTGATTTTTGTTACTACCACTGCTACAATTAATTTTTTGTGTAATTTAATTAGTTGCACTAAGCTTTGGATGGTGTGACAACTTAAGTGCTCGATGAGTCCCTCAGTTTAGTGTGGCAGTGAAGTATTTTCTTTGTTGTTATAGTTTGTATTTCACTTCCTTTTATTTGTGCATATTGAATGAGTGATCCCTTTGGGTACTTGGTAGATCCGAAGTTAATAGGATGATTTTACAAATTTTAGTTGGGTTGAGAGGTGCTCTCCAACCTAGTATAGAAAAAATGGTATAATGTCTTGTCTTGTAAGTATTTTGAATTAGTCAAATTACATAAAAACAAAATAAAATAAAATAAAGTAAGTGAATAAATAATTAAACATTATGGAACTCTATTTTCACAACACATGGTTTTTCTTATGGTATTCTTAACCCATGGTTTTTACCATGGTATTTTTAGGCCCTCAACATGAGATATGCTTATTCCCATGAGAATATACAAGAAACATTTTCAATTTGTTCACGTTTATTTATGCCATTAAATCATTCAAGGTGCAAACTCATGGGACTACATTCCTCTTTCTTTTAAAGTGACATATTCATTTCAAAATCATGGTGACAAACTATCAAAAGAAAATTCATGAGGATAAAGAAGCTTTTACTTTTAAATAAAGTGAAAAAATTGACTATGGTTCAAAGAAATGGAGATAATTTTAACACTTTATTTATTCATTTGTATCTAAAGAGTTCCTGAAATTTTAAATGAACTTAATGTGTTTGGGGAAAATTATTCCTCAAAAATATATTTACAAAAAGATTCAAAAAATAAATATAATTAAATATTAATTTAAAAAAAAAATTAAACAAATAATTATTTAATTAAAAAAAATTATATTAAAATGTAATATATGAAAAAAAAAATAAGTGAAACAGTTATCACTTTATAAAAATAACAAGGCACTAATTTCTTTATGACATATAACATGAAAGTAGCCTCGATCCATCTTAATTCATAATATATGAAGTTCCTAGAGGCATCAAATGTGTAAGGTGCTACTGTGGTATTCAACAATGCCCCTTTTGTTAATGGTAGTAGTTAATGTTACATTAACTAAATGGGGACCCTTTCAAAAGTTTCATCCAAAAAACAAAACTTAGCAATTAGTCATTTCTTTTATTTTTTGAATAAAGCAAAGATAACAATAAAAACCTTTTTGGGAACTACTCAAAACTTACCTTTTCATATATAGCATGTCTAAAACCCACCAAAGGACCTTTCTAAAAACCATCCAAAATCAAGCAAAGTGATTAAATAAGGGCTCCATGGTATAAATTATCATAAAATCCGACGAAACCAGAAGTCCTTAAGCTTTTTAGGCTCAAGTTTCACATCACATATCACAACTTACAAAGAAATCTCTCTGAAAAACGATATAGCAAGATTTGCGAGTTGCGAAACTGCGATTGTGCTTTGTTTTTTATCGCATCGCATTTCAGGCATTCAAGCAAATGCTTTGCACTTGCCATCACCTAATATTGCAAAATGCAATTCGCTCCTGGACCCACACCTTAGAATATTAAAAGTAAATATTTCAAGTATGTCAAGTCTATTGCATAGGATAAACCTAGCGATTAACTATACGTGAAACAACTAATGGATGACTCGCATGTCGCATCTCGCTGATACACAGTAGGAGGTAAGAATACTAAAAGGCGCATCTTGCAATATTACGATCTGCGATATTGCTTCGCAAATCACACAATTGCTATCATCGCAGTACAATGGCTCGCCACCCTGAAAGCTTTCATCCTATTTTACGATGCAAACATTTATGAGCAATAAAGCTAAGGGATAATGAATCACTAGTGCGCATTAGTGGGAAATAACTGCATTTATGTGTGAAAATCCATTCAGCTTGATACGATATCTTGTTACGTGCATTCAAATAATGCTTCTTTTACCACCTTTACAAGCTATCTACATTATTTCATTTTTACGTTCATCTTTGAGTGTCCGATAGCTGTTGTTCTTCATTTCAGGAAAAACCCACAGAGCAGAGCATTGAGAACAATGGGGAAGAAAGGAAAGGTTGTAGCCTCTGAGAAGATAGAGATGACTCCCCTGTTCATAGATACCACATGCAGCAGAGAGGGAGGAACCTCTACATGGGAGACTATGTACAACATACTAGAGGAGGAACAACCAAGGATTATGGAAACAAATGTTACAGTTGATGGAAAACATTCCTCAGACGCTTCCATTTTAGAGATGGCTTGTTCATTTTTGCACCACATATCCGCTTAGCTGAAGATAATCCCTTATACCGACATGGAAAAATGGGTTATCGATGAAGCCGACATCTTAGACAGAGAATTCAAGATGAGAAGCCAATGGGTCATCAAATCTTTTACCCCAGACAACCTACGCCTTATGTACCACCTACTAGAGCCACAGGTCATCTACAATAGGAAATTCGTAGAGAAGTTTGCTAAGGAGAACAATGACCCAACAGTTTGCACCCACGCCTCATTGAATAATGAAGAGAAAATCAAGAAATACAAAAATGGTATGTACACTACTGCGTTTATTTCCCCCCTTATAGTTTTATTGTGGCTATGTTATGTAGATTGTTTGGTAGACCTGATAGTACTAAGTTATCCACATAGTGGTTGTCGTTAATAGATGCAATATTTAACACAACATAATGAATTGGGCCCAAATCTTGTCAGAGAATTTAGCAAAAATAATTATTGAGTATAGAAGGAGAAGAAGCATTTCTTCGAGGCTTTACCCTCCAATTTTTATGAGTGCCTATGTTATGGATGCGATTTGTTTTAGTTCAAAGTTCCCCATAATGGGATGGAAATGGATTGTTTGAAATCCACTTCCCATTAACATGTACCACAAGGTCATGTGGGAATCCAATTTTCAAAGACATTTTTTCAAGACTTTCCATGGAGTTATGCTCCCTATTCACAAGTTGCTTTATAATCGAGATGCCCCAATGTTTTCCGAAGAAGCTGAAGTTGACATCCTCCCATTGGTCAGATGGTTTAGGGGGAAAACATTTACATATATCAGAGTTTTTGGCAGCATCACCTCCCCCCACATCCTCCCATACTATGTTCCAGATAAATTGATGGCTAGGGAGATAGCCTATCAGACAGCAAATGAGGGAGGAATAAGCCATACACTGAAAGAGTCAAAAAAGGCCATTTGGTCTCCATTCCCTATACAGTGTGGAGCATTTGTACTACATGACCTGGGACACAAGTTCAAAGAAGCAAAGCACATGCTACCACTATAATTACCCAAATTCCCTAGACAACAGCATAACCCATTTGGCACTGTCAAGAATTTCACCACTTTGGTGAAAATAGAAGTATTCACTAATAAGGAGGGTGTTTTTGATGATATATTTTTGCAGAAAAACACCTTTGCAGAGATGAAGCATATAGCACAACTCTTTTTTGACCATGAAGACCTGGAAAAGTCTTATAGTTACAGAGAAAGAAGGCTGGCAATGGTGCCATTGGACCAATTATTAATTGAACCAACAAGGGAGCCAACTCCTAGTGTGACTATAGAAGGTGACTCCAAAGAAAATTACAAATCTGATGTTGGGGCAGAGTCTCAAGAAAAATATATCGGGGAATCATGACAGTCATCACAAAATGGCAAAAGAAGAACCATCAAGGATATGACCCAATCTACACAAAAGATAGTTGAAGAAGCTTCAACTAGAAAGTAGGTTGAAATCCCTACTACCTCTGCACAAACAATAAAACCCATGGTAATTGACTTAGAGGAAGAGTGGGATAATTTTAATAAAAGTCTCAATATAGAGGAACAAGTGCCAGAGTTGCAAACTCCACAACAGAAAACAGCTCTGGAAATTATAGTGGAAGAAACTGCAAATGAACCAGAAGTAGAGCATATCCCTATTACCCCCACCTCTGAAATAATTCTAAGAATTGAAGAAATACCCCCTTTGGACGTATTCTATAGCCCACAACATAAGGTCATCATGAAAAGGAAAAGAAAGAAAAGAAAATTAGATTCTATAGCTATTACTACCCCTAAAAATGAACTAATGGATGTTATATGCAAGTACTCGCCTATCGATCCATCCGCCAACCTAACTAGACTCTCGTAGTTTGCAGGTGCTTATGCTACAGAGACCATAGACAAAGAAAAAAAGTCCAAATGTTGCTTAGAGAAAAGGAAAATAAAATAACATTGCTTAAGCAACAATTACAGCAAGTCAAATCCAACCAGTAGGTAACATATAGTTGGCCAAGCTTCAACAGGAATTTGAACATATGCAAATAGAACATCGAATCAGCTTAGCTGAGAAGGAAGCACATGTGTAGTCAATAATTGATCTAGATAAATATGATCCAAAAATTAATCAGTTTATTACTGAAGCACTCAGACTTAATTCGCAGTTGACACATAAAAAAGAATTACTATGCCAGAAGATTTCACACTTGAAATCTTATTGCGAAACAAGTGATAAAATGACAAATCAAGTCATAGAAATGTGATTTGAATATGATGAGATCTTTAAAAAGGTCTCTGAATTCATCGCCTAAGAAAATACAGAGGATGGGAGAAAATCTAGCTTGCCCAAGCTAGAAGAATCACATAAGGAAATTTTGTTTGCAAGTTTGGATTCTCAGCTTAAAGAAGTAGAAAAGGCAAGAGTAAACATGGTGGTAGCAGCAAACATTATCATAGAAAATATCAATGAGAATTTTCATGGTGCCAATTTAGTGGTAGAGTCCATTCCAGGGTTCCTTCCAGATGTGAAATAGCTTGAACATCAATGGAAACAGGTAGCGGAAGAAAAAGCGAAAGTGATAAGGCAAACAACCAAGCTAGACTAGGAGGCATATTGGAAACATTTGGTCAAGTCTCACAGCCAATGGATGACCCTGCAATGCCTAACCATTTTTGCCAAGAAAATGGCGCCAACACTAACCGATGCCATATTCGATGGACAGTTGAAATTTGAAGTCAACCAGCCTACACAGCTGAAGCATATGGTGGATATTTGCAATATGAAGGATCGAATGCAACATAATTAGTTACCCTGTTTACTTTAATTTTGATTTTATTTTTGCATAAATTGAGGCAAGTCTTTTAAACCTCCTCAACTATTTTTGTAATAATCTATTTTTACTTTTATAGTTTTAGTATTTAAACCCCTCTCATGCATTTAGAGAGGGGTCCAAAATTTTATTAGAGACTCTCTTCAAAACATGCACTTCTATCCCTTTGAGCAAGTTCTTGTGAAATATATGGAACATGTTAGGAAACCAACTCACAAAAGGATATAAAAGACAGATCAATGCCTTAGAATTCAGCCTCTTCGAGGGGGCAACCTCTTTTACATTACACAAATGAACAGTTCTTGGATGATCCAAATGACTAAACCTCCCTTCTATATATAGGAGTCTAAGGGGTCATAATATAATCAAGCCGACATAATAGTAATAACATAATGGAACACAAATAACAATAGTGGGTTTCTATGGGGCATACTAATAACAATATGGGGACAATAGGGGCACAATAATAACAATAAGGGATATAATGAAAATAGTAATGGGGGAATCACTAGTATTATAGGGGCCTAACATGCTCATCTCCTTTCGAAAAACATTGTCTTCAATGCTTGAGTAGTTTTCGATGCTTCTGTATAAAATTCTCATCTTCCCACATGGAATATTCAGCGGATAAGTTCTTCTACTTAATGAGATACTCTGAAATTGATCGATTTCATAGCTATCAAGTTCTTGTTTCTGTGACTTCTTCCGGTTCCAATATTATTTTTCCTTCCTCGTCAAGTTCTGGCCATATTGTTTGAACTGGGAGCTTGTCACCTATAACCTTCTTTAAACATGAATCATGGAAAACTGCGTACACTTAGGAAGTTGCAGGAAGCTCCAATTTGTATGCCACAATACCAATATTTTGCAATGCCTTGTACAAACCATAATACTTTGGTGATAATTTATTATCCTTCGTAGCTTACTTGAGGGACATTTTTTTATATGGTTGTAGCTGTAGGAATACCAAATCACCTACATCAAAACTTCTTTTGTTGTGATGTTAATTTTCCTGTTGTTTGATTTTATTATGCGCCAATGTGAGGTTATCCTTTAAGAGTTGTAGAACTTGTTGTTGATGCTCAATGTGATGTTCCATTGCTTGAACCTTAGAATTTTCTCTTAAATATGATGTGATGGATGGTGGATGATATCCATAAAGTTCCATAAATGGGATCATTTTTACTGTAGTATGGAAGGAAGTGTTATACCACCATTTAGCCAAAGGCAACCATTTGACCCATTGTGTTTGTTTATCAAATACAAAGCAATGAAGATATCCTTCCAAACATTTATTTACTATCTTAGTTTTCCCATCAGATTGAGGATGATAGGATGAGATATGAGCTAACTAAGTACCGAGGCAAAAAAATAATTCTGTCCAAAAATTTCCAATGAAAATGGGATCTTTGTCACTTACAATAATCTTTAGGTTTCCATGTAGCTTTTGAATTGTTTCCATAAATGCAGAAGAAATTGTACTAGCTTTAAATGGATGTGATAATGCACAAAAGTGTGCATACTTGGTAAGTCTGTCAACTACCACCATGATGACACTCTTTCCCTTAGACTTGGGTAAACCTATGATAAAATCCATTGAAACCTCCTCGCAATGCTGGCTTGGAATGGATAAAGGTTGTAATAAAACTGGGGTCTTAATTGTTTCAACTTTATTTTGTTGGTAAACTAAACATTCCTCAACAATCTTTTGAATATCCAATTTAAGGCCATCCCCAAAAAATTTCTTCTTAACCCTGTGGTAAGTTTTTAAAAATCTAGAGTGCCCTCCTAAGGGAGAAGTGTTAAATTCCATAATAATCTTTTGTTTGAGTTGGGAATTCTTACATAGATATAAGCAATCTTTGTACCATAATGAATCATTTTTCCAGCTAAATGTATCAGATGTACTAGGGTCTTGTTGTAACTTTCGAATGAGTGCCAACACTTCTCC
The DNA here is from genome assembly GCA_031772625.1 of Pinus tabuliformis. Lineage (NCBI taxonomy): Eukaryota > Viridiplantae > Streptophyta > Pinopsida > Pinales > Pinaceae > Pinus > Pinus tabuliformis. Next base: position 672,830,899 of record CM062817.1, read on the forward strand.
ATCATTCTTCCATTCCTATCTTGCTTTGTTTATCCAATCTGGTTGGATAATAGAAATGGCGCACAATAATGCTTCCACATCCTCATCTTTTCTTGAGAGTGCATCTGCCACAACATTTTGCTTCCCTTTTTTGTAGATGATTTCAAAGTCACAACCCAACATCTTTGTTACCCATTTTTGTTGCTCTTCAGAGGATAATCTTTGTTCTAAAAAGTATTTAAGACTATCATGATCCATTTTTACCTTGAAGTGTCTTCCCATTAGGTAGGGTAGCCATTTCTTAAGTGCATATAGTATTGCCAACATTTCCTTCTCATAAATAGCTTTGTGTAAATACTTTCCCTTGATTGGATGACTTTCGAAAGCAATGGGTTTTTCATCTTTCATTAAAACAACATTAATTCCATTGTTAGACACATCACATTCCACAATAAAGGTTTTTGTGAAGTTCAGCGTAGCTAACACCAGTGCCTGGCACATTGCCTCTTTAAGATGTTTGAATGCCTTTGTTGCTTCTAGAGTCCATGAAAATGCATCTTTCTTTAATAATGTTGTTAGAGGTGCTTCTATTCTCCCATAATTCTTAACAAACTTGCGATAATACCCTATCAACCTGAGAAATCCTCGCAGATGATTTATGGATGTGGGGATTTTCCATTCCTTTATGGCTTTAATTTTTCTAGGGTCTACCTTAACACCTTCATGAGATACAATATGACCCAGATATTCCACCTCTTGTACTCCAAAGAAACATTTGGTGTTTTTTGCATATAATTAAAGAACCTGCAATAGTTTGAGCACCCTGTCAACATGTTCAACAAGATCCTTCCAAGACTTGTTGTAGATTAGTATATCATCAAAAAATGCTAATAAAATTTTTCTAAAGAAGGGTTTGAAAATGGAATTCACCAAACCTTGAAATGTAGAAGGTGCATTGGTACAGCCAAAAGGCATGACCAAAAATTCATAATGACCCTGATGAGTTGTAAATGCTATTTTTGGAGGGTCTTTAGTCTTCATTCTAATTTGATGATATGTTGAACGAATATCCAACTTGGTGAAGTAAATTGATCCATTCAATTCATCCAATAATTCATCAATGACAGGAATGGGAAATTTATCTTTAATAGTGAGCTTGTTGAGCTCCCTATAATACGGACACATGCACCATGATCCATCCTTCTTGTGCACCAATACTACTGGAGCAGAGAAAGAACTTTGACTAGGTTGAATTATACCAGCCTCTAGCATTTCTACAACCATACGCTCAATTTCACTCTTTTGGACATAGGGATATATGTACGGCCTAATGTTTGGAGGAACACTTCCTGGAAGCAAACAAATAGCATGATCATGATCACGAATAGGTGGGAGACCTTTAGCAGTCTCAAATACCTTGGAATGATTGTCCAAGACTTTTTGGAGATTTGGAGAAATAGATGATTTTGATGTGGGAACCTATAGCGAACATAATTGTGCAATTACACCGTTTTGTTCCTTCTTTAGAAGCTTTCTCATACTGTGAGACTTGATTATCTTTCCCGGTTCCTTGCAATACCCTTTAATTCAACTTCCTTTCCTTTCGCACAAAATTTCATGAAAAGTTCTTGAAAATTAAAAGCAATTGTACCCAAGGATTCTAGCCATTAAACTTCTAGTACAACATCCATACCACCCATTGTAATGGAAAGCATTGGGTTATTGAATAAATATTCTCCCATGGATAGCTTGATATTATGGCACTTTCTAGAGCAATTTATGGTTCCTCCACTTGCAATCATCACTTGACACTCTCATGCTGGATATAGGAAGTAATCCGATTCCTTTGCTATCTTACAAAGAATAAAATTATGGGTACTTCGCGAATCAATCAACACCATTACCTTTTTCTTCTTGATATGTCCTTCTATCATGATAGTTTGATGAGTGATAATTCCAAACAATGCATTACAATATATGGTCAGAGTCATTTCTTCTTTATCTAGGGTTTGTTCCTGGAGTATATCCTCTTCTTTTGTCATTTCTTGTTCCTTTTCTTCCTCCTCTTCACAATCTATGTAGAATAATTTCTTCTCAACACACTTATGACCTTTAGTGTATTTTCTATCACAAATGTAACAAATCCCTTTTGATCTTTTTTCTTCCAATTGTTGTGGTGTCAACCTTGTAGGTTGTGGAAGGCTATGGGCAACAACACTTCCATCTTTATAGTTGTGAGTGGTAGGCTTCTTGGTTGCCATAATTTTGCTTTCCATTTTTCTTGCTAACCTGAATGCCTTCTCTAATGAATCAGGTTCCCAAAGGTGAACCTCATGTTGGATATTATCCTTTAAAGTAGCTATGAACACATCAATCCTATGTTCCTTTGGAATATATTCTACCCTTATGTTCAATTTTTGGAAGTCCTCAATGTCCTCCATCATTGAACCCTTTTGTTTGAGATTTATCAATTGGCTAGAAAAGGTGTTGCCTTTTGTATCCTCATAATGTGCTAGCATTTATTACATAAAAATTGCCCAAGTGAGAGTCGAATTTGTTGTACTTGGTCTTGTAATTTTGATATATCATGTTGCATTTCTTCCTCTTCTTCACGAGTCATGCTAGAGCTTTCAGGTTGCTTATTAGGTGTTTCCATTTTCTTTCCTTGGGGAATTAACTAATGCTAATAATTATTCATTATTCCCTTTGAATTCCTTCAAACTAATTTTTCAAACCAATCTTATGAAAAATTTTAAAAGGGCTACACACCTTTTTTTTCAATTTGTAAGAGCTCCATATTGAATCTATTGTATCTTTGTAACTGCGCATATCGAATACCTAAAATATCGTTCTATGGTATCCCTTTGAGTCCTATTTCTAAGCCCACAAGTCTGATCAAGATTGGATTCTCCAAGGAAGATTTATGCCAAATCTCCCACGATGACCTGATTATAAACTAGTTCAGTATAGTGAACTTGTACGATGTGACTAGTGTCTCTGTTTCAACCTTACTACCTGAAACTAATACACAGAAAACTAAGGGTCGTCATCTTTCTGAAACTTCTTACTAAATTTCAATCTGATGCTCAAAACAAAATTTATGACAATTTTCCCCAGGTCACCTATTTGGAATGTAATTCAGGAGTCTGCAAAAACCTTACCTTATGCAGATCATATATCCGAAAATATAGCATGAAAAGCTATGAAATTTTGACCCAAATTTCAGAACGCTTTTGGCTAAAATGAGTTTGTTTTGTAGCTTCTGAAACATCGCAGAAGAACGGTTATAGTGAAAATTCTACGGTGACCTGTTTGGAACAGCGAAACCCTAGAATCCAAAACACTGATACCAAATGTTAGGAAACTAGCTCACAGAAAGATAGAAAAGATAGATCAACACCTTAGAATTAAGCCTCTTCGAGGGGGAAACCTCATTTACATTACACAAATCAACAATTCTTGGATGATCCAAATGACTAAACCTCCCTTCTATATATAAGAGTCTAAGGGGTCACAATATAATCAAGCCAACATAACAGTAATAACATAAGGGCACACAAATAACAATATGGGGACAATAGGGGCACAATAATAACAATAAAGGATACAATTACAATAGTATTATAGGGGCCTAACAAAACAAGATTTAGTTTATCTGATTTAGCATCTTCTAGTGAAATTGCACTTTTGTACTCTTATATGATGTTGAATGGATTGAAGATAGATCAATATTTCTGAAACACATGAGTATGACGTATTATAAATGGTACTTTTATCTCGTAATCCTTTTTACTTGTGTATTAAGCAATCATTTCCTTTTTATATTATTTATGTATGAAAGTTTGAATTTTGATTATCATTATTGCATTTCTGTATGATTATGATCATTATTTTATGTTGAATATATGAATAACTCTTTATGCGATATATTTCTCACAATCATTTCAGCTATGTTGTCATACGAAATGATTATTGTTAAAAAATATTCACTTCTAATCATAATTGAATGATGTTTATTACCAATTTCTTTTAGAAATTATTGTAGATCGCATATATTAAGATTATCCCAGGTATATTATGATTAGATAGTTTTAAAAAAAATACAAGTTAAATGCATTTGTGATTGATTAGTTTATACTAGATTACCATTAGCTTAAACGTTACTCTAAAAACATCACACATCACCTCATTTAGCACAAGCATTAAACAGATTGGGAAACTGGTCCCATTATCCCTAGTCAGAGACACTGCTCCAAACGGAAAATGAGCTACCAACCAAGGTCTCAACTGGGTGTTTTCACCCCATGTTGAGGCAACAATTTTTGCGGCTTCAACATTTTGGCACTAGAAGGAGGGCCTGAAATGTGAATGGCAAGTAAATCCAAATTAACAGGCCATTCTAAGAGTAAAACTCCCTCACCATCACCTCCAACTTCTCGGAAGTCTTCTAAATCCCCTAATCCTAAGCGAGAAGTTGCACAGGATATTATACAACCCGTTGTTCAAAACCCAATCGATCCAGAGCATTCTTCTCTTACCAAAGCCCCTGAAGTTCAATCTTTGATTCACAAATTATAGGGGATTTTGCTATCATAAGAAGAATTTGAGATATCTAAGGATAGTGTTACTTCTTAGTTCACTCCATCTCGGCCATTAACTAGAGCACAAAGCGAAAATTTTGGAATAACTTTGTTCGAATTTCCTCTTCCAAGCTAGAAGAAAGCTAAGAAGGCACCATCCGAATCTCACAGCGAGGTTTTATCACCATCTTCATCCATCCCATCTATACTCTCATAAGATCAATCATCCATCCCACCACTCTAGATCTTGATTCACACAGGTACAGAGCTATATCTTCCTCTACCCAATCACGTTCAAACCCTACTGCAACACCTCCCCCTACCCACATACCAGCAATGACACAAAATCCTCCAAGGCCATGGACAAACCTAGGGGATGTTAGGATGGCTTGTCCATTACATCAATTACCAGCATATCTAGAAAAATGGCTACCAAAATTCAATCTTGATAATGGCCTATTGGCTGAGGAACATATAAATAATTTTATGTTGTCTATTAACTTGAATAAAGTAGAGGAGGAAGACCCAGTTGTAATACTATTCCCATATAATTTGCAGGGAGTAGCAAGATCATGGTACTTTTCGTTACCATCAGGTTCTATTAATAGTTGGGATGCTTTTCAAGAGCAATTTTTAACAAAGTTTGAAGATGATAGATCTGCAACTACCTTAATTAATGATCTCTCCAATTTGAAAGTTGAGCCAAGAGAACCCATCAAGGACATCAACTCTTGCTTCAATAAACTATTAAATAAAATACTAGTGGCATCTAAGCCTAGCGATGAGGTCCAAAATGAGTGGTACATCTCTTCTTTTCCGTCAAACATAACTATCTTTGTTGATAGAGCTGCCAAAGCAACCTTGGTAGAAAATATGAAAGAGGCAATAGATGTAGAAAAACGCATCCTAGCTGTCAAAAAGAGAAACGCATTAGAAGAACAAAAATCTCAGAAACTAACCTTCAAAGATGACTCTAAGAAGAAACCACCGAAATATCCTTTTGATCTTGAAGGGTTACAAAAAGTCCTAAAGACCATGCCTAATGAAATGGTTGATATTAAGAAACAGGTACCAGACTTCCTTTAAAAAACCTTTCAGACCATTCAAAAGGAATTTGTTAGGTCCCTATACTACTAGTGTAACCCCTTATTGTTATTAGTACAACCCCCATATTATATTGTTGTAACCATGTAGTCCCCATATTGTTATTAGTGTGCCCCATAGAAGCCCACTATTGTCATTATTGTGCCCTTACATTATTATTGTTATGTTGGCTCAGATTATATTATGACCCCTTAGACTCCTATATATAGAAAGGAGGTCTTGTCATTTGTATAATCTAAGAATTATTCATTTGTGTAATGTAAAGGAGGTTGTCACCTTGAAGAGGCTTATTTCTAAGGTGTTGATCTATATTTTCTATCTTTTTGTGAGCTGGTTTCATAACATTTGGTATTAGAGCTTTAGATTCTAGGGTTTTGCTGCTCCAGATAGGTCCTCGTGGCATTTTCGCTATAACTTTTTTTTGCGACATTTAAGAAGTTAACAAAAAACCTCACTTGCGATGAAATCTCACTGAACTTCAGGTCTGAATTTCAGATCTTGTCTCGCTATATTTTCGGCAATATGATCTAAGGAAGTTAGTGTTTTTTCAAGCTCCAGAATTTCATCTAAAACAGGTCTTCATGGAAGTTTCGCTATAACTTGTTCGCTATGAAGTTTCAAAAGCTAAAAGAGGAAACCCATTTGACAAGAAATTGGTCTGAACCTTGGGTCCAAATTTCAGATCTTGTCTCACTTATTTTAGGATATATGATCTAAGGAATTTAGGGTTTTTTCACTCCCGAATTACAACTTAAAAAAATGACCTTGGGAAAGTCGTCATAACTTTCTCTCTGAGCATCAGATTAAAATTTCATAAGAAGTTACAAAAAGAGGATGGATTGTAGCTTCCTATTTATATTTTTCAGATCCAAAGGTCAAAAGAGTGACAGGTGGCACTTCATACAAGTTCGCTCTTCTGAAAAGGTATATAATCAGGTCATCTTGGGAGATTCTGCACAACGCTTTCATGGAGAATTCAATTTTTATCAGACTGGTGGCATTGGAAAGAGGACGCAGAGGGCTATTGTAGGTTGTGGTTTCAGAACTGGAAAATCTGAAATTACAGAGTTACAATAATTTCAAGATCGAGCTCCTAAAATCAAGAAAAGGCAATATGAGGAAGCTTGATGGCAAGGATTGAGTAAATTGGATACTACATATGGAGCAATATTTTGATCTATATGAGGTGCAACTATTACAAAATGTACATATTGCATCTTCATGTTTAGAACTAGATCGATTTTTATGGTATAAACAGTTGTGTTCTAGTAAAGCACTTGTCACTTGGTCAATTTTCATGGAGGAAATGATAGCACATTATGAGGATAAAAAGAGTAACACCTTCTTTAGGCAATTGATAAATCTCAAACAAAAGGGTTCAATCGCAAAGCACATTGAAGACTTTTGAAAATTGAATATAAGGGTAAATGATATTCCAGAGAAGCAAAGGATTGATGTCTTCATAGGTACTTTAAAGGATAACATTCAACATAAGCTTCGTGCTTGGGAACTTGATTCCTTGGAGAAGGCATTCAGGTTGGAAAGAAAAATTGAAAGCGAAATTATGGAAACAATGAATCCCACCACTCACGACTATAATTATGGAAGTGTTTTTTCTCCTAGCTTTCCAAAACCTATAAGGTTTACACCACAAAAATTTGAATAAAAAAGAGAAAAAGGGCTTTGTTACAATTGTGATAGAAAATACACTAAAGGCCATAAGTGTGCTGAGAAGAAATTATTTTACATAGACTATGAAGAGGAGGAAGAAAAGGATCAAGAAACATCAAAAGAAGAGGATATACACTAGGAACCAACCCCACATAAAGAAGAAATGAATATGACCATATCTTGTAAAGCATTGGCAAGAATTACCACTCCTCAAACTCTCAAGATAGAAGGACATATCAATAAGAAAAAGGTTCAAGAAGTGAAGGATGACATCGAGAAAGAAGAAATGAATCCGACCATATCATGTAATGCATTGGTCGAAATTACCACTCCTCAAACTATCAAGATAGAAGGGCATATCAAGAAGGAAAATGTTCAATAAGTGAAATATCACATCGAGCATCAAGAAATTAATCCGACCATATCTTGCAATGCATTGGAAGAAATTACCACTCCTCAAATTCCAAGATAGAAGGAAATATCAAGAAGAAAAAGATCCAACCAGTGAAGGATCACATTGAGCATCAACAACAAGTTCTCCAACTTTTAAAGGATAACTCCACTTTGGTGCAGAATCGAATGAAAGAACAGGTAGATCAACATCGCAGTGAAAGAAGTTTTGATGTAGGTGATTGGGTATTTTTACGGCTACATCTCAAGCAAGCTATTTATGAGAAGGAAATGTTGGGAATGCTACATGCACTTAATAAATGGCGACCTTACCTAATGGCAAGACACTTCAAGGTAAAAATGGATCATGATAGTATTAAATACTTTTTAAAACAAATATTATCTTTAGAAGAACAGAAAAAATGGGTCACAAATATGTTGGGTTATGACTTTGAAATCATCTAAAAAAATGAAAGAAAAATGTTGTTGCAAATGCACTCTCAAGAAAGGATGAGGTTGTCGAAGCATTGTTTTATGCTATTTATATTATCCAAATGGATTGGATAAACGAAGCAAGGGATGAATGGAAGAAGGATGAAGAAGTGTGGCCACTCATTCAAAAGTTGCAAAAGGTCCCAGTTCAAACAATATTACCAGAACTTGACGAAGAAGGAAAAATCATATTGGAACCTAGAGCAATCACAGAAACAAGAACTTGATAGCTATGAAATCCATCAATTTTAGTGTATCCCATCAAGTGGAAGAATTACCTGGTGGATATTCCACATGGGAGAAAATAATTTTATACATAAGCATCAAGAACAACTCAAGCATTGAGGACAACACTTTTTGAAGGAGAGGGGCATGTTAGGTCCCTATACTACTAGTGTAACCCCTTATTGTTATTAGTACAACCCCCTTATTATATTTTTGTGCCCATGTATTCCCTACATTATTATTATTGTGCCCCATAGAAGCCCACTATTGTTATTATTGTGCCCTTTACATTATTATTGTTATGTCGGCTCTGATTATATTATGACCCCTTAGACTCCTATATATAGAAAAGAGGTCTTATCATTTGAATCATCCAAGAATTGTTCAATTGTGTAATGTAAAGGAGGTTTCCCCCTCGAAGAGGATAGTTTCTATGGCATTGACCTATCTTTTCTATATTTTTGTGAGCTAGGTTCATAATAGAATTCCCCTATTGATCCTAAGCCTCCAAATGCCATATCAAATATCGAGTCAGATGAGGAGGAAGTTTCACCTAGCGAAAAAAATGCACAATGAGGAAGTAACATAGTTACAAGGGATGTAAGATTTTATACTTCCCAATGAAGAAACTCAAGAAGCCTTACCTGTCACTACCCAAAGTAAAATCCTATCGAATTGTCAAAAACAAATCCAAAACAGAAGGCTTCAATGCCACCCCCTAGGGATAAAGCAATAAGTAAGAAATTTGTACCAAAATCCACTCAAATAACACCCACTCAATTGGATCCTTCTCCTTCATCTAAAACTTGGATATTTTCTGATGAAATGGAATATAATATTATTGATGAGATGAAGAAAAATAGGGCAAAAATTACATTTCATGAGCTTAGAAAATTGAAACATCAGCAGAAGTTACTCTGAAAGAACTTAAAGTATTACCTATTGCACCACTTCTTGCTACTGTAATCTCACAAACCGCCGAAGAAATGGGAAGCCCCTTAGTGTTTCTCTGAATCTTATAGATCCAACTGATATAGATTTATTTGGAGGGAGATCAAAATCCCACACTCCACCATTTCTTCTTACTTTTGAAGTCTTTAATAAAAACTTACACAATTGTCTAGTTGATTCTAGAGCTTCATCTATCATTTTTCCCAGAATAGTTTGTGAGAAGTTGAATGTTCAGCCTCAGAAATATATTGTACGAATAGTTCAGTTAGATCGCTCTCAAGTCGAAGTTGTCGGGGAATTTAATTAAGTAACCATCAGAATTTCATGAAACCAGAAAGTTTGCCTAGTCATCGACATACTTGTAGCTGACATTCCTAAGTTATATGGTTTAATCCTTAGGAGAGACTAGTTAGAAAAACTTCATGGTTGTTTTCCAACTAACTGGTCTCACCTGTGGCTTCCCTATAATGGTAAACCAAATCAAATAAGAGTTGATCATGAGAAACGTCACAAGTTCATAGTGACAGAATTAGAAGGAGAAAATGAACCAGTTTCGTATTGCAACAATATCATTGGAAATTGTTTTGTGGAATCATTTCTAGGGAATTTCAATGCTCATACTTCACCTTTCTTAGAAAACTCTATTGTCTCTCAAATTGAAATTTTTTCCCAAACAGAAACTTCTAAATGTGTAAATTTTGTAGATAAACCTGTAGTTAAATCTTTCCTTTGGAAATTATTTTTTGATGGATCTAAATCCAATGATGGAGCAGGAGCAGGTTGCATTTTAGTTAGCCTAGAGGGGGAGAAAACTATGTTATTATGCAGGCTTGGATTTGATTGCACCAACAATACAGCTGAATATGAGGCACTAGTTCAAGGTCTATATAAGGCAATTGACCATAACATAAAATACCTCCAAGTGTTTGGGGATTCAAAAATTGTCATAAAATAGGTAAGAAACACTATACATTGTTTATCAGGACACTTGAAACATTGTCAGCTGTTAGTTCAAGATTCGACTCTCCACTTTATTGCGCTTAATATTTCCCCTATTCCAAGATTCCAGAATGCTAGTGTCGATCTTCTAGCTAATCTCACTTCCAAGCTTATCCCTCCAGAAGATTATAGCCTAGATCGATTCTTCATCGAATTAATTTTTAGGCCTTCCATCCCTGATAATATCACCAACTAGAGAATCTTTAATAACGATCCATATATCATAAGCTTCCTGACCTCAGAAGGCTCATACGATGACTAGATAGTTGATGAAGACCAACATGATAACCAACTTATACAAGAAACAGTCGTTAATGCTATACCAAAGCCATTAGTTAATTTGGAAGATTTATATGACCTTAAAGACAGATTTAAAAATTTACTAATTCAAAAATTTAGAGTTCAACTTTGAGATTTGAATTGATCAATCTTGGGACTGATTTAAAACCTCAAAACATTAACTTAGGTCTAGGTCTTATGTCAGATGAATAGCAACTTTTATAACTTTGTTGAAAAATAGCAACTTTTATTTTCAAGGAACTATGAAGATCTAAAAACATACGACACCTCTATTATCCAACACACTATTCCTATGATATCTAATGAAAGACCTATTCAACAGAAATTGAGGAAAATCCATCCTAATTTAGAAAGTCAAATTAAATTTGAGTTGAATAAACTGCTGAAAGAAAAAATTATTTTTCCTGTTAAACACTCTCGATGGGTTTCCAATCTTGTCCCAGTCAGGAAAAAGAACGGTGATACTCAGATATGTATAGATTTTCGCAACCTCAATAAAACTTGCCAAACAGAAAATTTCCCATTACCTCCTATGGAACAGATTTTGCAATTAGTAGCAGCCTCTGAATTAATGTCTTTCCTGGACGGATTCTCAGGTTATAACCAAATCTTAGTACATCTAGATGACCAGCTGAAAACTACATTTAGGACAAACTGGTGCACTTCTGCTTATCAGAAGATGTCGTTTGGACTAATCAACGCTGGTGCTACTTTCCAGAGGGCCATGGATATAGCCTTCAAAGGTTTGGTAAATAAGTCAGTAGTGATCTACTTAGATGATATAACACTATAGTCCAAAAAACATATTAATCATCTAAGATACTTGAAACAAATATTTGAATGTTGCCAAAGGTATCAAATTTCTCTGAAACCCAAAATGTCTTTTTTCATGTTAAGTGAAGGAAATCGCCTTTGATTCATTGTTTCCAAAGCAAGAATTCATATCGACCCTGACAGAATTAGAGAAATTTCTAAAATAGCTTTACCACATAACAAGAAATCAATGCAATCTTTCCTAGGCCAAATAAATTTTCTTAAAAGATTTGTCCCTGACTTCTCAAGAATTGTTTTACCTCTTCAATCCAAGATAAAGAAAAATTCTTTGTTTAAATGGGGACATCCGAAACATGAAGCTTTGGCTTGATAAAACAAGCAATTATTGATGCCCCATCTCTAGCAACCCCAATTTTTTCCAATCATTTCATTTCATATACTTCCACTTCCAAGAAACCATATGCGGCCACAAGAAAATCAAGAGAAGGCTGAAGCTCCAATCTCTTTCTTTAGCTCCAATTTGCAAGGCACTGAATTAAATTACTCAGATGTTGAAAAACAGGCTTTTGCTTTTGTCAAATCTATAAAACACTTCATACCATTTCTCGTCAAAACCCACACTAAAGGCATACTACCCTTCTCAGCAGTAAGAAATATTTTAATACAAAGGGATGTAGGAGAAAAGAGAGCAAACTAGGTCACTACCCTGCAAGAATATGACATAGAAATTAAACCAGCTAAAATTGTAAAAGGTCAAGGTTTTTGCAGGATGTTTGCAAGCACTTCAAATCTATCTGAGTTGTAGCATTCAGGTGACGATGTACAAATTTATGAGGTAAGCCTCAATGACACAAAATCAAGGTATGTTGATATCATATTTTACTTAAAAAATGGATATGCACTAGCCCAATTGAATTACACAAAGACAAGAGCCCCGAGATTAAAAGCAAGGCAATATCAGATTGTCAATGATGTACTTTTTAGAAGAAATTATGATTCTGTTTTACTTAGATGTCTTGAAAAATTTGAGGTAGAGAAGGTGTTGTAGAAACTTTATGATGAACTAGTTGGTGGTCACTTTGGAGGTGACACTACGAGATATAAAATCATGCATGCCGACTGTTATTAGCCAACTTGGTTCAAAGATGCACATAGTTATATATGAAGATGTAAGGTTTGTCAAATAGTTGTTGGAAGACAGAGAAAACCCGCGCTACCATTACAACCCGTCAACATTGACCAACCTTTTGAACAATGGGGATTGGATGTAATAGGTGAGATTGTTCCTCATTCTTCTAAATGGCATAGATACACTATTACAACCATCAATTATTTCACCAAATGGGTAGAGGCAATCCCACTGAAGTTAGCCAATTCAGAAAATATTATTGAATTTATAGATCAAGTTATCATCACAATATTTGGCTTACCATCTTCTTTAATGTTTGATAATGCATCTTACTTTTTAGGAAATGCTATGACAAAATTTTCTCTTAAAAGAGGTTTTAAGCTTAAGTATTCAGCAAATTATTATCTGCAAGGAAATGGACTAGCCGAATCCACAAACAAAAATATCATCAAGATCATTAAACGTACTATCAACCAAGGCCAAAAGAACTAGGATAAGTCTTTAATGTTTGCTCTATGGGCAGATCGAATAACTCACAAAGCCTCCATCGGCACTTCTCCTTCAAATTTGTTATACGGGAAAGAAGCAGTCTTACCAACAAGCGTAGCCTTTCCCTCCTTAGCCTTAGTTCAATTCATTGGAGAAACCCCCTCCTCATCTATGCAAGTTAGACAATTACAAATTCTTAATCTTGAAATGAAAGGGAAAAATCCAAGACCACATATGAACATCATCAGCAGTTAGTCAAAGCCTCCTTTGATTCAAATTTTGTAGCTTCAAAACCTTTCCAACTCGGAGAGCTAGTATTAAAATGGGATAAAGCCCATGAAGAGAATGGTAAGCATACCAAGTTCCAACAAATGTGTATAGGCCCATTTTAGATTGTGGAACAGTTAGGCCCATCAAATTTTTTGCTACACGATTTATTAGGTAAAAGAGAATCTCTACCTATTAATGGAAAGGTCCTAAAGAAATACTTTCCATGGAAGATGATCACTTCTATTCACTATATATTATTGCCCATAGTTAAAATTTTCCTTTAGAAATAATAATACCAGTTCAAAATCATTCACTTTTGGTTTTACAAAGGATAGTCACTTTTTAATTTTGACTTTTTGCTTGTATAAGTATAGATTTTTTATGAAAGTAATCTTCACATATGAAATGTATAGTTAAGTTTGATTGCTCTTAAATTGAATATATTCCTGCTTAATTATCTTATTTTGATGAAGCTTAACTTTGAAAGAGAAATTGCTCCTTTATAATAGTCTAGAAAAGAATCGATACAAAGAAAAATGTCTCTCTATAAAGGCATCTCTAAAAAGCTCTACAATTATCATCCAGAAGCTCTTAGGGGGCCAATAATCCTCCCCACTTAGTCAGTTTTCATTTTTAGAGTTTAATTCTAAAATATACCTAAACTTAAAGGATAAGAGGTCTCATCAAGAGTCGGCTTATAATGATCATAAGATTATAACTAAAATGACATTACCAAAACTGCATATCAAAATAGGGTAATGGCTTATGATTATAATAATCAAAAGACAAGGGACCTCTTCACAAGCCAGCTTGTTCAGTTAAGTTATGAATCAATTGAATGGAATTTTCAATGTTTCTCACCAAACTAAGACATTGACCTTTAGGAAATACAGATAAAAAGATGAAGCAACAAATGAATTACTTCAGAAAATAAAGAAAGAAATAAGTATATTTACGAGCTTATCTTTAGAATTTCATTTTGATTTAAGTGGAATGTTGGTCATTGCTGCTTAAAAGGTAACCCTATTGAGGCTATGAATGCCTGCTAGCAGCAGAGGCTCTACCTATGACAATAGAGTAAACCAAAAACCAATCTGGGGAGAGACTCATGGCTTTTATCGTTAAAAACCAAGTAAAGACTAATGTAGACAATGTTACTTTTTATAAGAAAAAGAATATTCAAAGAATGGTAGTTAGGCAGATGATTGTTTTATTACAAAATAAGTATTTCTTACCTTATATTCCATATAATTTTTTTTACTTTCAAAACTATCTTTATTTTGGAAGTTTTAGAAATTTCAAAAAACTCTCAAAGATAACTGGTTTTCCAAGTGAATCGCCAATTGTTGTGGTATTAAACAACCCCCCATTTGTTAATGATAGTAGTTAATGTTACATTAACTAAATGGGGACCCTTTAAAAAGTTTCATCCAAAAAAAAACTTAGCATTTAGTAATTTATTTTATTTTTTGAATAAAGCAAAGATAACAATGAAAACCTTTTTGGGAACTACTAAAAACTTACCTTTTCATATATAGCATGTCTAAAACCCACCAAAGGATATTTCTAAAAAACCTCCAAAATCAAGAAAAGTGATTAAATAAGGGCTCCATGGTCTAAATTATCATAAAATCTGACGAAAATAGAGGTCTTTAAGCTTTTTAGGCTTAAGTCTTCAATCACATATCACGACTTGCAAAGAACTCTCTCTTCAAAACAATATAGCAAGATTTACGAGTTTCAAAACTACGATAGCACTTTGACTTTTATCGCATCGCATTTTGGGCATTCAAGCAAACACTTTGCACTTACCATCACCCGATATTGCGAAATGTGATTCATGCCTAGAGCAACACCTTAGAATATTAAAGGTAAACATTTTGAGTCTATCAAGTCTATTACAGAGGATAAACCTAGCGATTAACTATATGTGAAACAACTAATGGACGGCTTGCATCTTGCATCTCGCATATACACAACAGGAGGTAAGAATACTAAAAGGCACATCTTGCGATATTGCAATCTGCGATGTTGCTTCACAAATCGCTCAATCATTATCTTCGTAGTACAATAGCTCACCACCCTAGAAGCTTTCATCCTGTTTTACGACGCAAACATTTATGAGCAATAAAGCTAAGGGATAATGAATCATTAGTGGGAATTAGTGGGAAATAACTACATTTATGTGTGAAAAGCCATTCAGCTGGATACGATATCTTGTTACGTGCATTCAAATAATGCTTCTTTTACCACCTTTACAAGTTATCTGCATTATTTCATTTTTACTTTCATCTTTGAGTGTTAGATAGCTATTGTTCTTCATTTCAAGAAAAGCCCACAGAGAAGAGCGTTGAGAACAATGGCAAAGAAAGGTAAGGTTGTAGCCTCTGAGAAGAAAATGATGACTCCCTTGTTCATAAATACCACATGCAACAGAGAGGGAGGAGCCTCTACATCGGAGACTATGTACAACATACTGGAGGAGGAACAACCGAGGATGATGGAAACAAATGTTACAGTTGATGGACAAGATTCTCAAATGCTTCCATGTTAGGGATGACTTGTTCATTTTTGCACCGCATAGTTGCTCGGTCGAAGATAATCCCTTATACTGACATGGTAAAATGGGTTATCGATGAAGCCAACATCTCAAACAGAGAATTCAAGATGAGAAGCCAAGGGGTCATCGAATATTTTACCCCAGACAACCTATGGCTTATGTACCATCTACCAGAGCCACAGGTCATCTGCAACAGGAAATTCATAGAGAAGTTTGCTAAAGAGAACAACAACCTAGCGGATTTCACCCGCGCCTGGTCGAATAATGAAGAGAAAATTAAGAAAGTAAAAAATGGTATGTACACTACTACTTCTATTTGTCCCCCTTATATTTTTGCTGCTGCTATGTTATGTAGACTATTTGGTAGGCCTGATAGTACTAAGTTCTCCCTAGAGTGGTTGTTGTTAATAGACGTAGTCGTTAACACAACTATAATGAATTGGGCCGAAATCTTGTCAGAGAATTTAGCAAAAATAATTATTGAGTATAGAAGGAGAAGAAGTATTGCTTCTAGGGTTTACCCTCCATTTTTTATGAGCGCCTATGTTATGGATGCGATTTGTTTTAGTTCAAAGTTTCCCATGATGAGATGGAAATAGACTGTTCGAAATCCACTTCCCATTCACATGTACCACAAGGTCATGTGGGAATCCAATTTTAAACCACATTTTTTCAAATTTTCCATGGAGTTATGCTCCCTATTCACAAACAGCTTTATAATCTAGATGCCCCCAAGTTTTCCCAAGAAACTGATGTTGACATCCTCCTAGTGGCCACATGGTTAGGGGAGGAAACATTTACATATATCATAGTTTTTAGAAGCATCACCTCCCCCCACATCCTCCCATACTATGTTCCAAATAAATTGATGGCTAGCGAGATAGCCTATCAGACAATGAGCAAGGGAGGAATAGGCCATACACTAAAAGAGTCAAAAAAGGTCATTTTTCCTACATTCCCTATACAGTGCAGATCATTTTCACTACACAACCTAGGACACACATTCAAAGAAGAAGAGAACATGCTATCTCTGTAATTACCCAAATTTCTTAGATGACAGTATGACCCATTCAGCACTGTCAAGAATTTCACCAAATTGGTGAAAATAAAAGTATTCACTAATGAGGAGGATGTTTTTGATGATATTGTTTTGTAGAAAAACACCTTTACAAAGGTGAAGCATATGGAACAACTACTTTTTGACCATGAAGATTTGGAAAATTTTGATAGTTACAAAGAAAGAAGGCTGGAAATGTTCCCATTGGACCAAATTATTAATTAAACTAATAAGGGATCCAACTCCTAGTGTGACCATAGAAGGTGACTCCAAAGTGAATTCAAAATCCAATTCTGGGGCAGAGTCTCAAGAAAAATCTATTGAGTTATCGCGACAGTCATCATAAAATGTCAAAAGCAGAAGCATCGAGGATACAACCTAATCTACAGAAAAGATAGTGGAAGAAGCTTCAGCTAGCAAGAAGGTTGAAATACTTACTACCTCTGCACAAAGAATAAAGCCCATGGTAATTAACTTAGAGGAAGAGTGGGATAATTTTAATAAAAGTCTCGATATAAGGGAACAAGTTCCAGAGTTGCAAACTCCACAACAGAAAATAGCTCTGGAAATTATAGTGGAAGAAACTATAAATGAACTAGAAGTAGAGAATATCCCTATCACCCCCACCTCCAAAATAATTCTCAGAATTGAAGAAATACCCCCTCTGGATGTATTCTATAGCCCACAACATAAGGCCATGGTGAAAAGGCAAAGAAAGAAAAGAAAATTGTACTCTATAGCTGTTACTACACCTGAAAATGAACTAATGGATGCTCTATGGAAGGACTCACCTGTCGATCCACTTGCCAACCTAAATAGACTCTCGCAGTTTGTAGGTGCTTATGCTACAACAACCATAGAAAAAGAAACAGAAGTCCAAATGTTGCTTAGAGAAAAGGAAAATAAAATGACATCGCTTGAGCAACAATCACAGCAAGTCAAATTCGACCAGGAGGCAGAGATACAGTTGGCCAAGCTTCAAAAAGATTTTGAATATATGCAAATAGAATATCGAATCAGCTTAGCCGAGAAGGAATCATAGGTGCAGGAAATAACTGATCTACATAAATATGATCCAAAAATTGATTAGTTTATTACGGAAGCACTGGGACTTAATTCCTAGTTAACACATTAGAAAGAGTTACTGTGCAAGAAGATTTCACACTGGAAATCCTATTGCAAAATAAGTGATAAACTGACAAGTCAAGTCATAGAAATGTGACTTGAATATGATGAGATCTTTAAAAATGTCTCTGACTTTATCGCTTGGCAAAATACAAAGGAGGGGAGAAAAGTCGACCTACCCAAGCTAGAAGAATCACATAAGGAATTTTTGTTTGCAAGCTGGGATTCTCGACTTAAAGAAGAAGAAAAGGCAAGAGTAGATGCGGCAACAGTAGCAAACATTATCATAGAAAATATCAATGAGAATTTGCATGGTGCCAATCTAGCGGCAGAGTCCATTCCAAGGTTTCTTCCAGATGCAAAACAACTTGAACAACAATGGAAACAGGCAGCGAAAGGAAAAGCAAAAGTGATAAGGCAAACCACCAGGCTAGACTGGGAGGTATATTGGCAACATTTGGTCAAGCCTCACTACCAATGGATGACCTTGCGTTGCCTAACCACTTCTACCGACAAAATGGTGCCAGCACTGACCGAGGCTGTATTCGATGGACAGTTGAAAGTTGAAGTTGGCCAGCCTACAGAGCTGAAGCCTAATGTGGATATTTTTGATATGAAGGATCGAATGCAACATAGTTAGTCACCCTATTTACTTTAATTTTGATTTTATTTTTGCATAAATTGAAGCAGGTTGTTTAAACCTCCTCAACTATTTTTATAATAATCTATTTTTATTTTTACAGTTTTAGTATTTAAACCCCTCTCATGCATTTAGAGAGGGGTCCAAAATTTTATCAGAAACTCTCTTCAAAACATGCACTTCTGTCCCTTTGAGGAAGTTCTGGTGAAATATATGGAACAAGATTTATTTTTATCTGACTTAGCATCTTCTACTGAAATTTCACTTTTGTACTCTTAGATGATGTTGAATGGATTGAAGATAGATCAATATTGCTAAAACACATGAGTAGGACGTATTATAAATGGTACTTTTATCTCGTAATCCTTTTTACTTGTGTATTAAGCAATCATTTATTTTTCGAATTATTTATGTATGAAAGTATGAATTTTGATTATCGTTATTGCACTTCTGTATGATGATGATCTTTATTTTATGCTGAATATATGAATAACTCTTTATGCGATATATTTCTCACAATCGTTTCGGCTAACTTTTTATACGAAACGATTATTGTTAAAACGGATTCACTTCTAATCATAATTGAATGATCTTTATTACCAATTTCTTTTAGAAATTATTGTAGATCGCATATATCAAGTTTATCCCAGGTATATTATGATTAGATAGTTTTTAAAAAATTATAAGTTAAATGCATTTGTGATTGATTAGTTTAGACTAGATTACCGTTAGCTTAAACGTTACCCTAGAAACATCACACATCACCCCATTTAGCAAAAACATTAAACAGATTGGGAAATTGGTCCCATTATCCCCAGTCGGAGCCACTACTCCAAATGGAAAAGGAGCCTACAACCAAGGTCCAGACCAGGTGGTTTTCCCCCATGTTGAGGCAACCATTTTCTAGGCTTCAATAGGTGCAAACCTCATTTTTTAGTGTAGAATTTGAGTGAGAGATTTTATTACAACAAAATTACAAAAAATGGAAACTTTCATTAGATTATGTTATTAGTGTTATACCTTTCTAATATTGACAAGAAAAATCCTCTAGTTCCATTATGTGTGAAAATAATTAGCTTAGAAGCATAAAGTCTCCAAAACACCCATAATATCATAATACATTTAAATTTCATACAAACCAAATAGGATAAGGTGGCAAGTAGTAGTGCCTTAGTTAGACTCATAATTAGGAGAAGCATTCAAATCTAGAAGACATCCTATTCCTAAAGAAGATTAATGAATTGGAGAGATCCGAGCTTGAGTATGTTGGCTTAGAGAAAGTTAAAATTTTAATAATTGTTGAAGAAGTTCTACGAACACATTCTCAAGCCCTATGGAAAGAATCAAAATTGATCTAGTTTGGATTTGTTGAAGCTAGAGATCCAGTAAATCCTACAAAAATTGTGCTCTGACTTCTACCTTCTTTAGTGGAGTGAATTTATGAGGGACTAGTTTCCACATGGATCTAATGCCAACACCTTGCATGAGCCCAAGTAAGATCATTACATGAGAGAGGCCTAATTTTCTCCTAGGAAGGAGGTATGCAATGTCCCACCACACTTAAATAGAGGCAAACTCCTTTTCCCCCACTAGAACCATAAAATTCCCAACACCAATAAAACAATATTGGGAGGTTAAAGTCACATTTCCACATAAATTGAGGACCCATGGGAGCTACATTCACATTTCCACCCAAACTGAGGGCTGAGGGGAGGAGAGTAAAAGAGAAGGGATAGAAGGAACCATAAGAAATCCAAAATTTCCAAATTGTGGTATAAAGAATAGTGAGGCCAATTAATGGATCCATAATCAACACAATCCACATTGAAAATGAAAAAGTAGTCCTTTGTAGGATGAAACTAAATGAAAACAAAGAAGTACACGTATAGGGAATTTAGAGTGCCTCAAAGTGCCTCCACAACTCCAAATTAAGAACTCAAGGAGGAAAATTCAAAGAAATATGCTTGTAGGAGTAGTTTTAGTGGGAGGAGCTAGATTGGAAAATTGGGTTCAGAAACTTTAAATGCTTGTTTGAGGCGTTAAATGATTCCTTTTGGGAGTAAAATTTCCCACTTAAGCACTACAAAACATCATTTTATTCAACACCTAAATATCTTTCTAATGGTGCATGAATCATGTCAATTGAAGCTCTAATGCAAGATTAATGTTTGTTGAAAATTAAGATATTATGATTGACTACCATGATTTATGAGGATGCCACTTCAGTCTTGTTACTCATGTGGTAATTATGAGGAACACTATAGAAGGGTTGAGTTGTAACTCGTGTTGACAATTGAATATATCAAATTTAATCCCTGGTTGGCTATTGATTTATGTAATAATGAAGCCACTATGAGGAAAAGAGACTGCATTCTATTGGAGTGCATTTTTGTTTAATGCTAGAGAAAATTAGCTGAGAGTGGATAGGCAAAGAGAAGAATAAAGGGGGTTTTACGTTTTCATAATAACACCTAGATCAGAGGTCCAAGGTAATTCCATATAGAGTGATTCTACTTTATATTTGTATCATTTCCATTTAGAAAAATGAGAGAAAAGTAACCTTACTCTCTAGTTGGGATTTCTCCTAGAAGGGTTTTCTAGAACATATCTAGGTGTTCATTATTATTGCTATGTTTTGTATTTCATCGTTATGTATTTTTCACATTTTATACATCACTAGCATAACACCAAAAAACAAAAATTGATAAATATATATATATATATATATATATATATATATATATATATATATATATATGGAAAATTAATCTTCACAATATAGTTTTTAAATT
Organism: Pinus tabuliformis; assembly: GCA_031772625.1. Taxonomy (NCBI): domain Eukaryota; kingdom Viridiplantae; phylum Streptophyta; class Pinopsida; order Pinales; family Pinaceae; genus Pinus; species Pinus tabuliformis. The sequence goes on from CM062817.1 coordinate 672,852,426, forward strand.
TCAATCTATTTTTATAAAATTTGTATTGATTAAACGTCTAGTAGAATATCAATGGTAACTTAGAGATCATATCGGTATCAGATCATGTTTCTTTGGGTATCGTTTAGGAATTTGGATGGGAAAAATCAATTTAAAAATAAAGTCATTAAAACCCTATCCATGGCTGACAAATCAATTTATGATAACCATCGAGATCTAGCAAAGGAGAGGTTTACATGGCTAGAAGCACAAGTCATATATATAAACAATAATGTGAGTATCCTCATGGTGACCCTAAAAATAAGCTTGGTTTGTTCAAAGAAGATGGAGGTTCCACTACAAAGGTAAGATTGAAGGGGAAATTAGGGGTTTGGAAGAGAATATGCTACGTCTTGATGAAAGTCTCACCAAACATTTGCTTATCGAGGCTCTACTAAATCTCTCATCTCACCAAGGTCCAATGTAGCATTCTAACAAAGATTATCTCAATATAAAAATCAAGCATGGTCTGAGATTTATATAGAACCATAATATTATATATTGTTTGAATATGTATATATTGTATAAATCTATTGAAAAAATAACCTTTTTATGGTTAAAATGTTTGAAGTAGTGTTAGTGTTTTATAGTTTCGTACTTATTTAGTTATATGTTATTTTAGAAGCAGAACAAATATTTTTTGTACTTACAAGTTTAAGTTATGTATTCTATATAACATTAAAAAATACAAGTTAAACAATGAAAAATTACAAATTGTATTTTTCACTCTCAAATAATTTTGCACATAAAGAAATTGGATCCCTCTCGGCTCATGTTAGATCTTTAAAGATAATATCTTTTTAATTAATCCATAAAGAGTGATTTAACTATAAAATATCTCTTGATTCAATTTTTGGATCTATTGTCAATTTTACATAGGTGACATAACTCCAATTTTATATAGAACCACAAATGTTTAAATTCATAACATCTAACCATCTACGTTATCTCCAACCTTTACATGTGTAGACATATTCCTTACGAGTCTCCATTTTCTAATATGTTGCACATATCCCTTCTTTTCAATAATAGTTAATCCAAAAACTCTTTTTAACCTATGCATAATAGAAATATGAAAAAATACAAATTTTCTTTCCTTTGATTCCAAAGTGATTTAGCATTAACATCCCTATTGTCCACCATTTCATATGAATATGTCACATCCTCTAAAATTCACCACCAAGTTCTCAAAATTATACAACATATTAGTTCCCAAAATACATTTTCAAGGTAGCATTAAGTCCCTATTACCACTAGACCAAGCTTTGGAGCTATGCAGAAGTGTAGCTCAATCTCACCACAATAGTGCTCCTTTGGCTTCATGATCTTGGATTCCTATCAAAGAAGGTATCCCAATTCATTACTTATATTCTAAATGAATGCTCATGTACTTTAGATATTTGATCAAGTTGATGGTGGAATAAAAACTTAAATGGAAGGAGGATAGTTGGGTTGACTTAGAGGCTAAAAGAAACAATCTAAATAGGTGTAGAATATCAACAAAGTATTAAATTTACAGAACAAGCATGGGATATCATATTATGCACCAAAGATTAGTTCAAATGCAACCATATTATATATTGAATCTTCATATACATCTAAAACATAACCAACAATGAAAATAGATAAAACATCAATATAAAAACAAATCAAAGTTACTTGGAGAAAATAATATATATGGATAACATTATTCATGATCCTTAAAATATTTGAAAGAGAAATCAAAGATCCAATAGTGAATCATGTCTCTGTGAATAATCCTCTCAAAATATTTGAGGATATATTTTAATCCACAAGGGTGATAAATAAATATTCACTCATTGAAAAACATTAGTTGTGCCACAATAATACATACATGATACATGAGGAGAAGGAAGGGAAGAAAAAATCCAATCCACTACCTCCATATCTTCAATTTAACCCCAATATAATATTGGGATAGCAAATGTAGAGACAATTAACCAATCACACCCTTTTCTTCATTCTCTATTTAAATAAACGATTTATGGGTTGGTCATTTTTACCATGTCAAAATATGGTAAGATTAAATTTAAACATTTCTAAAATCAATCCAATTTTTATGTATTTATGGGGAATTTAACTATTTTCATTTCTTAAATTTTCTTGTCTTGTATATCTCGTGGTGTCACCACTTTTGACTAAGTAATTCAACCTAATGACCAATCATTGGGGTACTATAGAATTACTTTGCACACTAAACATACACCAATCCAATTAAATTTTTTAGTTTTCAAATGTAATCACACAAACTACAAAAATATTTATTTTGTTATTATTTTCTACAAAAGAATGGCTTCAAAAAAGAAATAGAATAGAATATCTTACATGTCTACACCCTCAATTTCCTTGCTCATTAATGCTCTAGTAGTCTCCATTTTATGTATATTCTAATTTAGTTTGATTGCCTCAATTTATATCTTTTTCCATGTTCATTTAAACATTGTTTCTTCAATTAATACAGATTTATTCATTTTTTGTGCACTATATTGTATTATCTACCAAGTTTTAAGGTTATTTTACACACCTTAGGATGTGGACCTCAATTTTTTCATAGTTATGGATAGAGATCCATACTTTAAGAGATTACAATCAAATTGTACAAAGGATAATTTTACAAAATAAGGAGCAAGAATGAAGCACATACCCTTAGTTATTCCAATATCATAAGTACATATAATTTATAAACATGGAAATTGTTCGAGAATGACCTTGGTATAATGCAACATGTGTTTTTTCGTACAGAGTGTCCTTGACCTAGTAAGCACATAAAAAGACAAACCATCTAAAGAAAACAAACAAACAAAAAATTCCCTAATAGGATGTCCATCTTGTGGTCCACCTATGGAGATGAATCTTCAAAATCCATAGGAATGATTATAAATGCCACTATATGGGTAGGTGTGATTCGAACCTCTTGAAATGGGTAAACAAAACAACTCTCCACATAAGTAGTTGTCGGTTTAAATTTCAATTGGATTAAAGGAGCTAAGTTCACAAAGGTATCCATATGTATTAGTTACAAGATGCCATAAATGTGGGGGTGAGGTTTAGATGGGCCATCATGCACTTTAATAGACACTAAGTGGATGATATGCCAAAAGTTGTTTGTACCTTCTTACCTCAAATTACTTCATTACAGCCCAAGACTCCTCCTTCTCTTTGCACATGCTTACAATGTGTTCTCTAGTTATCATAATGCATTGGTCCTTACCTTTTTTATGATTTTCCAATTTCTTATCAAATACATATTTCCATCTATTCCATTGCAACATCAAATATTTCACATTGAAATTGGTTTCTTCTATACCTTTTTCACATTGACTTAATCCTTTGTTTACATATTTTAGGTCATATATGTGACAACATTTATTTTGGTAGTGTTTTTTCACCACAAGAACACTTACAAAATATTCAGGAATAGCAATGTAAGCTTCACATGGAGATGGTTGTTGATCAAGGCTCGTCTCCTTGAAATGCGCATTTCCTTTTGGATCATTTCATTCCAAAATTAACCCCCCAAACTACCATTTTAACCTATGTGGTAGGAACTCAATTTGAAATCATATGGCTCATAAATTAGTCTTCCATGAGAGAAATAAGCATCTCCATAGAACATAAGATTGAAGGACTTGTTAAAGACCCTTTTGCACAATTATATGTATTTATATAAAATAATTTCATGACCATAATCAAATTATATATCCTTTTAAATCCTATTTACCTTCTTTAGCTCTTGATTAATCTTAAAATAATATTATGGAGACAAAAATAGAAACAAGGGATAATTATAACAAGTCTTTGAAGTATTAACCTAAAAGATAGAAATGAAAGGAATTTTCAATGTTGGGAAGTATTTATGGGTATATAAAAGGGCCTTTTTCTTTAAATAGTACCACCTAGAATAAAGGGCCATGCAATACCTTATGTGAAGTGTAGAGGGCTTGCAATAACTTATGTAATGTGCAATGGTATTTATATGCCTTAAGTAACCTGTAAGGGTCCAATATTACTACAATTTAGTTTCCTATTATATTTAGTCCAACACACACTATGAAAGCATTTCCAAAGCCTCTTATTATAAGAATTTTTCCATGTTGAATCCTATGATTTTTGTGACTATAGTTATAATAAATAGCCCAAGGTATAGCCATAAAGCCATATGAACACCTTATTTTTCTTTAAAGTATATGGTTGTAGCATAATAACTCCATGGATTTATGCTCTATAACTTATTTCCTTGAAATTGGCATTATCATTTATTGCTATATTTAACCTTAAGTAATGGACATTATTATATGTAACAAATATAGAAATGTGAGGTGTAGTGTATGGAAAGAAAGGTTGTAACGTATTCAAAAGAAGTATGAAAGAACATACATATATTGAAAGATAGGAGCACCTATTCTTAATGTGGTATATTGAAATCTAGGGTGGTTGCGAGTATAAATATTAAAAAAAATATATACATCTTCTCTTTCATTGAGAAGATTTATTCCTCTTATATTGGTTAATTTTAGAAACACCCTCTCATTTCTCAAATCAAAATATTAATAAGAAGGAAAGCATAATACGATATTAACATTTATATGTCTCAATAATTAAACATTTCTTTGTACAAAAATTATGGATGGATTAGAAACACGATTTCTTTACCAATAGGGAGAGGAAATGATAAAATGTAATTAATTTGTAATGATCAATAAAAAAATTATCTCTTTTGCACCCAAAAAGAAAAAAGTAATTGTAATTGTTTAATATATAATAACTAACAATGTTGAAGGATTATCCCATCCATCCACAAAGAAAGAAAAAAATAATTACATAAATAATAGTTATAAATATGATAAATAATATTTTTCTTACATGTTATGTATGTTATATATATTATATATTTTTAGAAAGAGCTTGATTATTAGTTGGTTTTTCCTTTCTTTCTTAGAATTTGTTAATCCAAGAAACTATTTGATACAACCTGGATTTTTTTCTTTTTGAAGGCTTTCCAAGATCTATTTGTCATAGTGTGCTTCATAACATGGTGTTTTACCCACTACTACATACATTATCAATGAATCCAAGCCAATGAATGTAAGACATAACATATTGAAATCTAACAAATCCATTTTAAATCCAAGCTAAAGAAAAATGTCAACTTAAGGTGGATGCATTTTAAGATGGATAGGACTACTATTGCTTTTTGACATGAACAAATATAAGAAAAATAGGTAGGAATTCCAACCAAGTTAAGGAAATAAGAAAGTAGATTCATATTTATTGATTAACTATGGAAGTCAATTTGGTGTTGCTCTCGGAAGGTGGTGTCGCTGCTACAACACCCTCTAAAATTTCGCTACATTCAAGTTTTGGAGCCTACTTAACTTTGGTATCAAGTGTCACCTTGGTCGTCAAGTGTCATGTTAGGTCACTTTATTTGTCTCAAGTGGAATTGATCATTATTAAGTGTTTTTGAATTGATTAGAACATTTTTAGTGTATTTAATGGTCATGTCACCTTCGTTTGTTCAAAAACAACACTTTTGGTCGCATGCATGCATACTTTGTCCATTGTACTTGGGGAGTGTATGCAAAGAAGTGTTTTGATGTCTATTATCATTCTTCAAGATTGTCTAATAATATTAATATGATTAATTAATAATAATATTAATATTAAAAAAATTGTATAATAATATTAATATAATTAATCAATATTTATAATATTATTTTTTATTTTGTAAGTATAAATTATATTGTTTTATATTGATAATAGGTAGGTTGTCCACTCAAAACTTTGGATGTTTCTAAATTTTTTATATAATTCATTTAAAAAAAACTCAAATAATATGATGACTAAACGTGAAAACCTTCACATTAAAAGTATAAATCATTTTCTTAAAAAATAGTATGATGACTATTGATATCATGATAATATTTTTTATAAGCATAACTAAAAATATTTATACTAGTAATAAAAATCATTCTTGGAGACATGTTCTTAGATCAAAATTACAAAAATAAAAAATTTCACCCGTGAGTATGTTATTAGTGTTAGACCTTTCTAAGATTGATAACCAAAATTCTCTAGTTGCATTAAGTGTGAAACTAATTAGCTTAGAAGCATAAATTCTCCAAAACACCACTATTATCATAATACATTTAAGCTACATACAAATTAAATAGGATAAGGGGGAAAGTATTAGTGCCTTAGTTATACTCATAATGAGGAGAAGCATTCAAATCTAGAATACATCATATGGCTAGAGAAGATGAATGAATTGGAGAGGTCCTAACTTGAGTATGTTGGCTTGGAGAAAGTTAAAAGTTTAATAAGTGTTGACGAAGCACTACCAACTCATTCTCAAGCCCCTATAATTCTATGGAAACAATCAAAATTGACATGGTTTGGTTTTTTTGAAGCTAGAGATGCAGTAAATCCTACAAAAATTGTGCTATGACTTCTACCCACTTTGGTGGAGTGAATTTATGAGGGACAAGTTTCTACATGCATCTAATGCCAACACCTTGCATGATCCCAACTAAATCATCTCATGAAAGATATCTGATTTTCTCCCAAGAAGAAAGTATGCAATGTCCCACCACATTGAAATAGAGGCAAACTCCTTTTTCCCCACTAGAACCATAAAATTCCCAACACCAAGAAAGGAGTATTGTTACATTTCAACCAAAATCAACGCCTAGGGGAGGAGAGAAACCGATAAAGAAGGGATAGGAGTCACAAGAAATCCCAAATTTCCAAATTACAGTTAAAAGAATAATGAGGCCAATTGATGGATCTAGAATCAACACAATCCACATCAAAATTGAAAAATGATCCTTTGTAGGATGACACTAAATGAAAACATAGAAGTAAACGTAGAGGGAATTCATGTCAATCTTGACACTCTTCAAAATCCTGCAAAATACGTTCACCTTCCCATGCAAAACTAAGTAGTCCCAAATTGGAAAATCCTTCAGTTAAAAATAGTACACATTGACTATAGAAAAGTTAGAATTGAGAAGAGGGTCCTTAGGAATGTATCAATTTCAAAAGTGGCTTATAATGATTTCATTATAAGTTTTTAATATATAAAATAAAAATAAATTATTTTCATATATAAAATGTTTTGCTGTCATTTTCTTTCAATTCAATTTTAGTGATAAATAAATGTTTATAAAATATTATAAATTTTTTATATATAAATTATTTGTAATTAAATTCTAGGTATAGAGGAATCAACAACTTGGTGAGGTTCATATTCAACTTGGTGAGGTTCATATTCATATGTTCCCCATCAATTAATGGGGATTTGAACTTGGAACTTTAAACTTCACAAAGAATTCATAACACAGTGACTTCCAAATGAGCTTCCCTCCTACCTCAAAGTGCCTCCATAGCTCCAAGTTAAGAACTCATGGGAAATTAACCTTATCAAACTATGAAAATTGTTCAAATCCCAAACCTTTGGAATAATCTCTCTCTCTCTCTCTCTCTCTCTCTCTCTCTCTCTCTCTCTCTCGTTAATTTAATAAATATAAATAACTTTATGATTTTTTTAACTATTTAATGTTATGATTAACTATTTTAAGTTTCCCTTATTTGAATTATTAACTTTATAGACTTTAGACAGCTAATTAAATGATTAACATATTAAAATTAATTGATTATAATTAAATAATATATTTAATTGAATGTCTAAATTAAAATTTTGATATTTATTAATATTAGTAAATGTTAATTTAATTAATTAATTAATTAATTTTTAATAAAAAACTTGTAGATTTCATAGTAAAGGTAAAATAATAGATATAGTTAGTCTCATTTTGGGTGGCTTTAGATTGAATCATTATATTTCTTTTCAATAGGATTCTTCAATGTGGAAAAGTGAGACAAACATGTTTGTAGTAGTATTTTTAGCAGCATGAGCTAGATTGGAAAATTCAGGTCATAACGTTTATGTCAGTTTGATGCGTTAAATGATATATTTTTGAGGGTAAATTTTCCCACTTAAGCACTACACCCCATGATTCTATTCAACACCTAAAGATATTCAAGATGCAAGATTAATGTTTTTTGAAATTTAACATATCATGATTGACTACCATGATTTCAGAGGATGGCACTTGAGCCTCGTTACTCATGAAGAAGGGGTTATCCATGGGGAAATTATGAGGAACACTATAGAAGGGTTGATTCGCAACTCAAAATTGAATCGGTCAAATTTAACCCATAGTTGGTCATTGATTTATGTAATAACCAAGCCAATAGGAGGAAAAGAGGCTCCATTCTATTTGAGTGCATTTTTGTTCCATGGTAGAGAAAATTGGTTGAGAGTGGATAGACAAAGAGAATAATAAAGGGATTTTGTGTTTCATAATAGCCCTTAAGTCACAGTTCCAAGGTAAGTCCATAGAGAGTGATTCTCCTTTGTATTTGCATAATTTCCATTTAGACAATGAGAGAGAAGTAACCTTACTTTCTAGTTGGGATTTCTCCTAAAAGGGTTTTCTAGAACATATCTAGGTGTTCATTATTATTGGTGTGTGTTGTATTTCATTATTCTCTATTTTTCACATTTTATCTATCACTAGCATAAGCCAAAAAATAGAAAATAGAAAATATATAAATCTATCGAAAATTAATCGTCACAATATAGTTTTTAAATTTTAATATATTTATATATCGTATGTTGTGATGAAATGTCTAGTTGAATATGCATGGTAACTTAGCGAACATATTGTTATCAAACCATGCTTCTTTGGATATATTTTAGGAAATTGGCTCAGATAAAATCAATTTAAACATAAAGTAATAAAACCATATCCATGGCCGACAAATCAATTTATGATAGCCATCAAGATCTAGCAAATGACAGGTTTACATGGCTAGAACCACAATTTATAGATACAAACAATAATGTGAGCCTCCCCATGGTGACCCTAAATAATAAGCTTGGGTTGTTCAAAGAGGATGGAGGTTCCACCATACAAGTAAGATCGAGGGGGAAGTTGGTGGATTGGAAGAGAATATGCTACCTATTGATGAAAATTTCACCAATGTCATTTTCTTATTCAGAATTGACTAAATCGCAATTGACACCTCCAATACTCTCTCACCTATATCTCCCAATTATTTTTGTATAACATGCCTTACATATTTTTCATGTCATTTAAGAAAAATGGCATCCTTTCCCTTTTATCTAAAGCAAAAAATAGATCTCTCAAGTTTTCAAAAGGGAAAATACCTTACTTCAAATTGAAATATATATTCAAATTTTTTTGCAAAGGATTCTTTGGTGTTATAATTATAATATTTAATATATTCAAAATTGTTTTACCAAGGATAAGACAACTTCGTAAGTGGAGAAGGTATGTCTATAGAATCCTTTGGTTTTATGAGGATAATAAGTAGGTATCTTGAATCATTTTGGTGTTAGAACTATTATATTTATTGTCATCAAAGTCCGATATTTTTTAAGAAGAATAAACCAAAACATTTTCATTTAATGATGAAATTTTTTACATATTCATAGGTCCAGAACACTTTGAACATTGGATAATATTAGAGTCATTCATCTTATGACATGCCAAGGAAAAAAATCCTTGTTTCACTTCTTACAAAAAAAGGAGAAGAAATATTCTCCAATACATCATTAAGAAACAATACTATGCTTCACAAAGAGACCATCAAGAGAAACTGTAAGAAATATAGAAAGATAATCATAACTAAGGCTAAAAATGTGGAACTTCCCATGTAAGGCAATGAAGGCCACAACCAAAAAACATAGAGTAATCATATGAACACAAAAGAGCCATCAATATGAATGGATTCGTCTACGATCTGTTCAAAAATCCTGTACCTAGGGAAAAGTGAGAGAACACGCTTGAAGTGGGCATCAACTTCAACATTCTTCTCTCTACTGATATGCTAAAAAGAAACCTCTGCAAAGAGATCCTTCAGGTCTAAAATATTTTGCATCAAGTTGAGAATGAATGGGACCTATAAAACAAAACCAGTCTTATATCCAACGCATTGTGGAAAGGGTGTCCCTAACAAACAAAATATTATTGATTTTGAGCCAAAGTTCCACCTGTAAATTTCCCCACTTTGCCAACATCTAAGCCCTAAAGTTGTTTATGATACCCTGGAAACATCTAAGGCAAAAGGATAGAAGAGAGTCAATATTGTTGGCATTATGATTCAAGTGTTGTCCTTGATGGCAACTCACTCAGAGGATGGTACAGGTGCTCAGAGGTTGGTACAGGTGATGACAACTTAATCAGAAGACAGATCTTAGTACAGCATGCCAAGGAAGTTCATATACGCATGTTCGTTAAGCCCAAGTCGTGTGTACACGCAAGTTGGTTTCAGAAAAAGCGCGTGTATGTGGAAAAGTATCTTTGGTCCATGGTGGTTAGTCCTTGAAAGTTGTGCCTATGATTTCGGACCATTGTGTCTCGACGGGCGTGTCGATCCCTAGTTTTGAAGTTGATGGTATTGTGTTACTATGGTTTTGGCTCTTGGTATTGAACTAGGCCTAAGACTATATAAGGAGAAGAAGATCATTAGGCAAGATCATCTTTCGACAAGGCTTGAATATCTAAGAGAGAAAGAGATCTGATATGCAGGTTCTGGGTTGCTTGATCTAAGCCAAGGAGAGATCACATCGGTTGATGGAAGACTAGATCTAAGGATAGATCGGGATCTAATGGTTTGAAATGAACTATCATGATATGGTTGATTATGCGTATTTCTAGATCTGCATATTGTCGCAATGTTACGTTTTGGATCTAACTAATGTCTGGTACAGCTGCAAATTGAGAAAGTTTATTTTTAGATCTGTACGCAGGTTGGCTTCGGTAAAAGAGCGTGTATACGCGGGTTTTGCTCATTGAAGTAGCGTATATCTTTTGAAGCTTGATTTTGGGTTTACAGTGGGGTCTGACTGTTATTGCAGAGTTCTGTAGTCTGCTCTGTGTTCCGGTAACTGGTGATTGACAGGGTTCAGTGGTTCAGTGATTCAAAGTTTGGTTGTTTTATGCTTCAATGATCTCTTGTGGAAATTGAATGATTTGTGGTCTTCAGATTGTAATGTTGTGCTTCAGGAATATCCAAGTCTGAAAATGTATGAAAAGTGATATCTGAAAGAAGGAAGATTGTAGGTCAGCACCTACGTACTAGTATCTTGGCTAGTACAAGAGCAAAGGGGGTTGGAGCTCCCTTCCAAGGAAGTTTGGAGAACGAGAGAAGGTTGTAGCCTTCTGCAGGTTGTAGCCTGCGTACTGGTATAAGGCTGCACCAGTACAAAAGATTGTAAACTGAAGTTTCATATTAAAGAAAGATAGAGACAACTTGCAGCAGGTGGTTTTCACCCACATTGGGTTTCCACCTTATATCTTGGTGTTCATGTGTGTGGCTTTTTATCTATTCTGTTATACTGCACATGTTTACTGTTAATGTGGTGAATAATGTCCTGATGCACTTAATTGAAGAATAAGCTAACTAAATTGTGAGTTTTCTTCTTATACGCTGTTTTACTTCGTCACAGTAGCGTGTACACGCTGGTTCACTTAACTGAAGTAGCGTATATGTTTCTGAGCATTTGAAAAGTTTGATTAATCTGATAATACTGATTCACCCCCCCTCTCAGTATTATTTCCAACAATTGGTATCAGAGCAGGTCCTTCAGAGAAGCTTGATCGCTTGAAGGAAGATCATTCATCATGAGCAATTACGAGAAAGAAGCATCAATCAGGCCACCGGTTTTTGATGGAACAAATTTCAATTATTGGAAGGTAAGAGTTATTGCATATCTTCAATCTCTTGGTACAGAAGTTTGGGACATTGTAGAAACAGGCTATGCTTTTCCTTCAGCTACTCCTACAGATCCAGCTGAGAAAAAGGCATATGAAACAAATGCAAAAGCAGTCAGTACTCTATTAGGAAGTATATCTCAAACAGAATTCATGAAGGTCATGCACTTCAAATCAGCAAAAGAGATATGGGACAAAATGATCACTAGCTATGAAGGAGATGAACAGGTAAAGCAAGCTAAACTTCAAACTCTCAGGATTCAATATGAGACCCTCAAGATGTATAATGATGAAAGTGTGGCTAATTATTTTCTTCGGGTAGATGAGATTGTTAATTGTATGAAAAATTTGGGTGAAGAAATAAAAGAGACTATAGTAGTTCAAAAGATTCTAAGATCATTATCCCCCAAGTTTGAATCCAAAGTATCTGCAATAGAAGAAAAGGAAAATCTCAAAGTTCTCACTATGTCTCAGCTACATGGAATTCTAACTGCTTATGAAATGAGAAAGGGAGGTCCATCAGACAGAAGGGAAGCTGCTTTTAAGGCATCAAGAAAAGAAGATTACTATGAAGCAAGCCATGTTCCAGAAGAAGAGGAAGAAGAATCAAATTTTGTCAGAAATCTTCAAAGGGGTGCTGGAAGGTTCAGAGGTAAGCTACCTTTCAAATGCTTTGCTTGTGGAAGAGTAGGTCATTATGCTGCAAAATGTCCTAATAAGGATAAAGGAAAAGAACCTGCTAGATGGAATAAGAAACAAAGTGCAAATAAGAAAAGCTACTACACCCATGAAGATAGTGATGGCTTATCAAACAGTGATGAAGATGAACAAGGTAATAAATATAAGCTATTAATGGCATTTGAAGATGATGATTATGAGGATGCTGTAGATGTGGATAATCTCTATAATGAAATCACTAGACTCAAGAGATGCATAGAAGAAAAGAGTGTGATCATTGATACTTTGCAATTCCAAATTGATGAAAAGGAAAAACACCTTGAAAAACTAGAAGGTGAAATTGTTGGTCTCAGAAAAGAAATTGAGAAAACAAAAGCTATTAATCTTAAGTTTGTCAAAGGATCTGAAACTTTGGATGAGATTATCAATGTGCAGCGGTCTCCTCTAAACAAGACAGGTTTGGGCTATAATGGAGAAACCTCTCAAGCATCCACCTCAAAGAGTTATCTTGATGCAGCAAGAAGAAATGAGCAGAAGAACAATGAAGATAATCAGGTAAAGTAGGGACGAATTACAAACAGAAACTATCAGGGACAATCCTTCTTAAGGGTGAACAAAAGCTACAACCAACCACAGGTAAAATCTTCTCAGTTTGGCACAAGAATAGATGAAAATAGAAATTACAATCAGTTGGCTGGTAGATTCAATAACCGCAGAAGCTTCTTCAATGGACAATGCTTTTCTTGCCATAACTTTGGTCACAAAGCAGCTCAATGTGTTGCATATAAAACAATCATGACTAGGGAAGCTCAAAAACAAAGAAGTATGACAGGGATTACAAAGAGGACCTATAACAACTTTTCGGTTCTTGAAAATGAAGTTGAATGTTCTATTTGCAATAATTTTGGTCATAAAGAATCTGAATGCAGGAGCAGGTTTCAGGAGAAAAAGGAACAAGCCACGAGCACCAAAAAATGGAGAATAAAAGAACCTCAGACAGAAAGATGTGGGATAGCGTTTTATGCAGAAGGACAGGAAAATCTATGGTACATTGACAGTGGATGTTCGAAACATATGACAGGTGATAAAGAAAAACTTGAATCTTATTCTACTTTAGAAAAGGGAAAGAAAGTTTCTTTTGGAAATGATACTCCTGCAACTATAAAAGGAAAAGGTATTGCTCCTTTGAAAGAAAAGGTCAAGGCTGGAAATGTTTTGTATGTTGATGAATTGAAGCATAATCTTCTAAGTGTCAGTCAGATGTGTGATCAAAAAACCGAGGTTATTTTCAGATCGAATGGATGTCTTGTTCGTGATCTTGATACAGGTAAAACAGTTCTCAAAGGCAAAAGAACTCCAAATAATCTGTACATATTTGAAGAAGGACAACAACAATGCTATCTTAGCAAGGATGAAGAGCACTGGCTATGGCATCGAAGGTTGGGACATCTAAGCTTCTCACAAATAAGAAAAGCATGCAAATATCAGGCAGTTCGCGATCTTCCAGATATCAAAATTCCAGACAACACTATATGCAAATCTTGTCAGTTTGGAAAGCAAACCAGAACTAACTTTCCAGAAAAGGAAGGATCAGCTAGCTTGCCTCTTGAGCTAGTCCATACAGATGTATGTGGTCCATTTAGGAAAAGGACACCTCGAGGAGAAGAATATCTGATATTATTCATTGATGATTTCTCAAGGTTTGTTTGGTTAGGGCTTATGAAGCACAAAGATGAAGCATTCGAAAAATTCAAATCCTTCAAAGCATTGGCTGAAAATGAATCAGGACACAAAATTAAGTGCCTCAGATCTGACAGAGGTGGGGAGTTCACATCAAATGAATTTTTCGATTTCTGCGATGAACATGGGATAAGAAGAGAATTCTCTACAGCTAGAACTCCTCAGCAAAATGGGGTTGTGGAAAGAATGAACAGAACTATCCAACAAATGGCTCGTGCTATGCTCGATGAATCAGGTACTCCTGCAACCTTCTGGGATGAATGCTGTAATATAATTGGTTGTTTCTGTTATGTCCCCTCTTGGTAGGGAGTATGGATGTATGTATTGAGTCTTTTGGTGATAGGAAGGTCCCTTATGGTGTATAAGTCTTGGTTCTTGTTGAAGAACATCTTTTGCAGATCTGGCCTTCGGTCAGGGGGAGCACAAGTCAGCACAGCCAAACAGAGATATCAGCATATCCTCAGGGGGAGCACAGCCCTTTGCCCTTGATGTCAAAGGGGGAGAGTGACTTGGTGTGATGGTTGCCATCAAGTCCAAAGGGGGAGATTGTTGGCATTATGATTCAAGTGTTGTCCTTGATGGCAACTCACTCAGAGGATGGTACAGGTGCTCAGAGGTTGGTACAGGTGATGACAACTTAATCAGAAGACAGATCTTAGTACAGCATGCCAAGGAAGTTCATATACGCATGTTCGTTAAGCCCAAGTCGCGTGTACACGCAAGTTGGTTTCAGAAAAAGCGCGTGTATGTGGAAAAGTATCTTTGGTCCATGGTGGTTAGTCCTTGAAAGTTGTGCCTATGATTTCGGACCATTGTGTCTCGACGGGCGTGTCGATCCCTAGTTTTGAAGTTGATGGTATTGTGTTACTATGGTTTTGGCTCTTGGTATTGAACTAGGCCTAAGACTATATAAGGAGAAGAAGATCATTAGGCAAGATCATCTTTCGACAAGGCTTGAATATCTAAGAGAGAAAGAGATCTGATATGCAGGTTCTGGGTTGCTTGATCTAAGCCAAGGAGAGATCACATCGATTGATGGAAGACTAGATCTAAGGATAGATCGGGATCTAATGGTTTGAAATGCACTATCATGATATGGTTGATTATGCGTATTTCTAGATCTGCATATTGTCGCAATGTTACGTTTTGGATCTAACTAATGTCTGGTACAGCTGCAAATTGAGAAAGTTTATTTTTAGATCTGTACGCAGGTTGGCTTCGGTAAAAGAGCGTGTATACGCGGGTTTTGCTCATTGAAGTAGCGTATATCTTTTGAAGCTTGATTTTGGGTTTACAGTGGGGTCTGACTGTTATTGCAGAGTTCTGTAGTCTGCTCTGTGTTCCGGTAACTGGTGATTGACAGGGTTCAGTGGTTCAGTGATTCAAAGTTTGGTTGTTTTATGCTTCAATGATCTCTTGTGGAAATTGAATGATTTGTGGTCTTCAGATTGTAATGTTGTGCTTCAGGAATATCCAAGTCTGAAAATGTATGAAAAGTGATATCTGAAAGAAGGAAGATTGTAGGTCAGCACCTACGTACTAGTATCTTGGCTAGTACAAGAGCAAAGGGGGTTGGAGCTCCCTTCCAAGGAAGTTTGGAGAACGAGAGAAGGTTGTAGCCTTCTGCAGGTTGTAGCCTGCGTACTGGTATAAGGCTGCACCAGTACAAAAGATTGTAAACTGAAGTTTCATATTAAAGAAAGATAGAGACAACTTGCAGCAGGTGGTTTTCACCCACATTGGGTTTCCACCTTATATCTTGGTGTTCATGTGTGTGGCTTTTTATCTGTTCTGTTATACTGCACATGTTTACTGTTAATGTGGTGAATAATGTCCTGATGCACTTAATTGAAGAATAAGCTAACTAAATTGTGAGTTTTCTTCTTATACGCTGTTTTACTTCGTCACAGTAGCGTGTACACGCTGGTTCACTTAACTGAAGTAGCGTATATGTTTCTGAGCATTTGAAAAGTTTGATTAATCTGATAATACTGATTCACCCCCCCTCTCAGTATTATTTCCAACAAATATAGGGAGAGACCCTACACCCACAATGCCCATTAGGAGAAGCCTCATCAAAGAAAAAATAGGAAATATGTTAGCCTAATCAACCAAAATAGCAGACCAATAAGAAACCTTATCAAACCATGGCCCCACCTCCATGAAATATGCCACAATATGGATGGAAATCAAAAAAAAATTTGGGGAGGATCCTTCAAAGATATCAACATTTCAACATGCTAAATACCCTATAAGATAGAGAGGAAAAACTCTATAAGCCTGATTTTTCTGATCCCAAGAACTAATGCAAGCTACCACAGAAGTATGGTCCACATCAATCTATAATCCCAAGAGTGAAATCACATGTTTCCAAATGTCCTAGGAAAAAGGGTAGATGTAGAATAGATGTAAGAAATTCTTTACTACTAACATACAAAGTTAACATCTACTAGGACCTATGAAACATTTCTTTGTAAGGGAGTCCCAACTGAGAATATGATTATGGGGGGTTAACCATGTGAAACATACGATCTTAGATGGATCCCCCATCTCCACATGGGATCATTTAAATCAACAAATGGAACAGATAGTGAATAAGAAATAATGTGCTCATATGCTCCCGTAGATGGAATGTAACCATCAAATTATTTTCCACCACATTCCATTGTGTCTCGCCATGTGGAAAAGGAAATACCACACTCATATAGATTACCTTTGTAGGCTTCCCATGCAACCTCCATAAAAATGAAATCCCAATATTGATTGAATGTGGCCACAAGGTGGAGGATTGAGTCAAAAATTGTCCCCTCCCAATTCTAGCCATATTGTTTAGCCCCCACTAGATGAAGAAATTGATTAATGGGGAAAATAGCAGATGGCTTCCCGATATTCTTTTGATGGAATTCAAACCCACTTGAATTTTCTACCCATCCCAAATGGCCCAGTGTAGATTTATACATAACCATGGAACCATAGTCCTTAGGCTTCTCGAGATTACTAAAATGCAAGATTTCAAAGGGGTTCCTACTGATATCCATGTCTCGAGCACACCCTAGGAAATGTACTTGTCCATTTTGATGGAATGAAAGAAACCTCTATCCCTAAACATACGCCATATACTGCTTGTCACGAGTGCCTTATTGAACCTTTTTATTTTCCTATTTCCCCAACCACACTTATTTGCGGGTCTAGAAATGATATTTAGCCCAAGAAGCAAAATATTTTTATGGGGACTCAATCTAACCCAATGAAAATTTTCTGTAATAGACTCAATATTTTTTATGATAGCATTTGGAATTTGGAAATTATGCATCAAGAATACAGGGATTCATTGAAAAACATATTGGACCATAATTAACCTACCTCCAAGCGATAGCCATCTACAGTCCCATCTAAGCAAAGTCCTCTCAAATTGTGTAAAAGGCCATTCCCAATCAGATATTTTATACTTGTTTTCTTTCATGATGCCTCCCAAAAATTTAAATCCCTAAGTTAATCATCGAACACTCACCCCAAACAAGGATGTTATATCTCTTATCTCTGGTGAGTCTCCCCCATCCGGAATTAGCTTAGATTTCTCATTATTTATACAAAGACCAAAAGCCTTGCGAAATATCTAAAATGTCTTGTGAAAGGACAACTATTCAATATTTTTTTCGTCATGTGCACAAAGTATATCATCTACAAATATTATATGTGATAAATGACTATTTCTAGAAATCATGCATCCCTTAATAACACTTGTTTCCCTTATAGCTTGAAGCCCTCTATTGAAAGCAACCATAATTAAAATAAATAACAAAGGAGACAATGTGCATCCTTGTCTCAACCCTCTGCCAATTTTGAAGAAATTTGTGGGCTCCCCATTTCCAATAACCACCATTGAAGCCGACAAAACACATGGCATTATCCCTTGCACATCCCTGTGCTTGAAATTGATTTTATAGACCATTATCATGTGGAATTCCAAATCAACACAGTCATAAGCCTAATTTAGATCAATTTTCATAGTAAATGATTTTTGTTTCCTTGATTTTATTGAGTCGATACATTCTTGAGAAATAGCCACTACATCCTGTGTTCTCCCATTGAACAAAAACATGAACTACTCCAAAAATGTGTGGGGAGATGATCTTGTTGACACGATTAGCAATGAGCTTCGACCTCATTTTTTAGAAGAAATTACATAAAGAGATTGGCCTATAATATGAAAGAGACTTAGGATTTGAAATATTTGGAATTAGATTTAAGAAGAACAAGTTGATTTCACTTGGGATAGGTCCAGAAATTCTAAACAATTCCACCATCCCCACTAGATATGGCCCCATAAAGTCAAAAAAAGGAAGGAGGGAGTCACTTGGCCAGCCACTCGGACTAGGGATCTTGTCCTTTTCCATCTCCTTAAGGGTTTGGCGTAACTCCTCATCTGAGATCTAGTTGTCCATCATTGCTAAGTCCTCCTCATGTACCAAGTTGGAGAAAATATTACAAAAATAAATTTTTTCATCCATGTAATCTACCCCCATTTCTTGGAATTGATTTTTAAATAGAAGGAAAGTCCCCTCTTTAATCTCCTCAAGTGTACAAATAATATGTCTTCTCTTATCTTCAATAGAACATATTGAGTTAATTTTTCTTCTTTTAGATGTAGCCCGATGGAAACATTTGGTGTTACGATATCCACCTTTAATCCATGCTAATATTATTTTATGACACCATTCTTCCTCGTGCAACTTTAAAACTTTGTCTTTTTCTAGATATTGGTTCTAAGATGGTCCGATGTTGTAGTTCAGAGAAGAGGCTAGGGGAAATCTGGTCCAACCTAATTGCAATTTCCTAATCAATTTATAAGAGTTCGTTTCTAATCTCCACTATCTGATTTTTAACCCATGATTTGACCAAAGTTTCAGATGCCTGAGTTTCTTCAATAAACGCATCATGGGATCATCCAAAATAGATAAAAAAAAGTTGAGACGATGAATGGTGTACGAGATCATGAAAAACAAGGCTCTTTGATCGAATTCATATTGAACTTGAATATAATCTCAACCTCCCCGAGTTTGCCCATCCATTACAAGACAATGGTCTCATAGTTTGGTATTTCTGAATAAAAAGACAAGGATTTTATATGTTTCAACCTCTCATACAAAAAAGAATCCACCAAGAATCTGTTGATTCTTTTGGCCCATTATGCCAAGGTTCTGAAGATCTCTCTCTCATTTAGCCATGAAAAAAATTGAATGCATGAAAGTTTTCCAACAATGGAAGTGAAGCTTTATACTTATAGAGGGAGAGGATCAACCTTATCTTTCATCTAGGTGGATGTTTAGCCATGGAATCTTGTGATTGGCATGCCCAAATTTCCCTTCAAGTGATTAGGTGAAGGAGGATGATGTGGTCCAGAACCTCTAACCTAGAAGAGTTAGCTTGCATCACAAAAGGATTCATGAGATGACATTGGCCTAGATGAGTGGGTTGATAGACCATCCTGGTAGTTATGCCATTAGTTGGGGTGGTGCCCAACGAACAATGTATTCTAGAAATCCTTGTTTAGAAATGATAATGGAAGGAGGGATGACATTTGTTGCCATATGAGCCTAGTGGATATACTATTTTCTGAGAGGGGGGCTTACTCATCACGTCCACCTGGTCGTCCCCGCGCAGTGGTCCTAGAGGGGTACCTAAGGAAAGTGCCAAGATGAAATGAGTAGTGTGGCATAGGTGCAGCATTGTGGTAGGCACATCCGCCCGGTTACTCCACCTTTGGTCAGAAGTTACCCCATTACCCATGCCAGCCCAATGGAGGAGCCTCATGAATAACAAGGCTTAATTACAATAATCTTTGGATGGTGTGACAACTTAAGTGTTGGACTGATCCCTCAGTTTAGTGTCGTAGTGAATTATTTTCTTTGTTGTTATAGTTTGGATTTCACTTCCTTTTATGTGTTCATATTGAATGAGCGATGGCTTTTAAGAGTGTTGTGAGAGTGGTTCAATATAATATTTCATTAATATTTCTCAATTATGTGATTTTTGTTACTACTACTACTATAGTTAATTTTTTGTGTAATTTAATTAGTTGGAATAAGCTTTGGATGGTGTGACAAATTATGTCCTTGACCAGTCCCTCAGTTTAGTGTGGTAGTGAAGTATTTCCTTTGTTGTTGTAGTTTCGGTTGCACTTCCTTTCATGTGTGCATATCGAATGAGTGATAGCTTTTAGGAGTGTTATGAGAGTGGTTGAATGATGCATTGCATAAATATTTCTCATTTATGCTATTTTTTTTACTATTGTTGTTATAGTTAATTTTGTGTGTAATTTAATTAATTGCAATAAGATTTTGGTGGTGTGACATTTTAAGTCCCCGATTGGTACATCAATTTATGGTGGTAGTAAATTTTTATCTTTCTTGTTACAATTTGGATTGCAGTTCCTTTTATATGTTCATATTGAAAGAGCAATTGTTTTTAGGAATGCCATGAGACTGCTTGAATGATAGAGTAGCTTATTCTGTAGTATTTCCTCACATTGGATTTGTGTGGAGTGTAAAATTTATTTTGATTGTTGAGTGTTTGTGTGCAATTACTTTGGGTTGAGGTCATTTTATACTAGTCATCATCTTCCTTAGCATAGGCTTTGCACGAGAGTCTTGTAAAAGTTAAATCCTACCTAGATTGATATTAAATGTAAGAGTAGGTCAACCAACATTAAAATCCAAACAATATAAATTTAATAAAGTTAACAAAGTTTTTAATTCAAATCATTAAGAGACACGAGAATTAATATTTTATTAACTTTTATGTCTTCGTGAACATATGTTGGTACAAAATCAATGGAAGAAGAAATCCTTATTTTTTTCTGCCAACAATTTGTACCATATCTTCAACACTTTAATGATATTCCAATAGGTAATTTGTATTGACACAAATAATAATGAATCATTTCAAATATTAGGCCATAAGAATCATCATATTTTAAACATGGAACAATTCTGAAAAATTAGTAGTCTTGGTCACTAACATCATTGTGTGCAACAATTTCATCCAATGTATCATTGCCAATGTTCATATGGTCTTTCAAGTAGTTAATATTATAATCATCCTCGTCTTAACTTGCATCATCCTCATCATAATTTTCTATACCATCCATATTGTTGTCTTTCATAACATCATGTAACTATGTATTTTTGTCTTCTTGTGCCTGAACATAACCAACTTCATCATCATCATGGATGTCAATTTATTTGATTTTCTCTAATCCCTCTCTCTTATTTTGTTGGCCATCATTTTTTAGCTGAGTATCCACTAATGAATCATCAAATACATGCCTTAATATTAGATCATAATATATGACAAATATCAATTTCGAGTCCATAATATCTTCATAAAAAATACCTGCACATGAACTAGTACATACATATATTAGATGTATGTTATAAAAAATTTATTGATTAATACACAAATGTATATATTCACAATAAACAATGTATTAATATATTGTTGATCACTATATCTTCTAATTCTTTGAGTTAAAAAAATAATTGCTGAGAATGAATTGGTAGAAGATACGAACTCTCAAATGCTACATACCATTTACACTTAAAAATACAACATTTAATAGAGAGGTAATCCAACTCAACAATTTCTTGTACTTTCCCAACTTATTGTAGATTCCCTTCAATAATGTTCTTATCTTTTGATCTTGATTGACTCGATTACTTGAATTCAACCATGATGCCACAATCGAATGATAGTCTCTTTGCATGTACACATTCTACATGACAATTTTGACCATATGCCCACATTGCTAGATATTTCCTTGCTTGTAAAATACCATTTATTTTGGTTTAAACAAATATAATGACGAATATTAAAATAGTTAATAATATCAAAATTGCAAGGAAAAGACATTCTGTAAAATTCCAACTGTACCTTTATTTCACATCCTCTAGACATGTTGATTTAATATTTTGTTATGTTTGAATCTATATCTACATATTTTATTTGATTTTGAATTTGTTTAGTAACCCATTCTAGTGTGCAATATTTTAACCATTCCCCTTGAAGATCAATAGTAAATTGTGTATTCCTTGGGTTTGATCTCTTAAATTGTCTCCTTTCTTCTAAAACTTCTTCTCTCTTTTTATCATATAAATCAATCCATTTTCTCATAAAGTCCATGTGGTACAGAATGAACTTGTTGAGTATAGCACTTTTGTCTACACCAATTACATGTCGAGATGCTTATTTCAAACTCCAAAGGCCATGTTGTTAATTTGACAAATAAATTACAAGTAAATTAATGATCGCAATAAAAACAACAACAATGATCATGATTTTACTTCATAATTTCTACTTGAACAACATTAGATTGTTGTTTTTCTCCATCATTAATATCTAATGCTCATTCTTCATGTGATAAGTGTGGACCATCTTCTAATTCTTACCAAGGAATTCACATAGGAATAAAAATGCTTCATTCAATAACCATTATGGCGGCCAGTAAGAAGAGTATCAGAATAGAGGTCACTGCTAAGCTTTTATTTGAGCAAATGTGGGTACACTTTGGGATCCCATAGTCCATTGTCTCAGATCAGGAGAGCATATTTCTGAGTGCATTTTGGTCAAGGCTCTCATCGATGCTGGATACCAAATATACTAGTTCCATGACATTTCATCCCCAAAATGATGGCTAAACAGAGGTCATCCACACGATGATTGTACACATTCTGTGCATGTGTAACTCGAAGTGTCCACACACATTGGATGAAATCGTCCCCTATGTCCAACACAACTACAATAGAATTCTCCACACCTCAACGGGCCACAACCCCATTCAGGTCCGGCTGGGATTTCAGGCATTATGGCCCATTGATATTTCCATACCATTTGCAGCTACTTAGGGATATGTGGCTCACATCGAGTCTAAAGCTGAGAGGGCTAACAACTTCATTGAGTGCATTCAACACTTCCACCATCAGGTCCATAATATATTGGACAAAGCTAATGCTAAATACAAGAAACGTCATGATCAACATCAGGTTCTGCACAAGTTCCACGTGGGTGATAAAGTTTGGGTACATTTACATAAGGAGTGCCTCGCTAGACCCCACTACAAGATTCCCCCACTCCGATATTGGCCATACACCATTAGCAAGGTTATGCGAGGGGATTCCTTCAAGCTCAAGATTCCACCATTCCTTGGTCTACACTGAGTGTTCAATGTATATCACCTTTGGTCATATTTTCCACCATTGCTAGACACATCTGATATTGCAGAACAACTCACACCAATTGAGCTGAAATGAGACTACATGGAATAGGCCACAACTCATTAGATCATGGATACATAGATCACGAAAACTTGCCAACAGAGGATCTAGCTATATCGAGTTGTTAAATTAGGCTAACTCCTTCACCGGGGCAAGTGGTTCAGTAGGGACTAGGCTCAACATAATTTTCCTCAGCTCATGGAGGCTCTACACGTCATGGGGACCATTGCTTCCTAAGGGGGGAGGACTGATACAGGTGGTTATTGGTGTCCACCTGGCTATTCCACCTAGACATCTAGTTGGTCTCATATGTTTCCTTGTTTATTCCAACATTTACTATTTTTAGCACTTTCTTCAGATCCTAAAGTTGTGGACCATTTTTGACCCCCTAAATGGTGTTTTTTTGAGGTCCCTGCAACCTGCTGCAAATCCTGTAATACTCGGAGAGACCTTTACAACAAGGTATTGTATGCGCCAAGAAGAGATAATATGACCAAATTACAACCCCAGGAAGTTGGTTGTTCAACTAACCCCAACGGGTCCCACAAACTCTTGGCATTACATCTCATGGGGTTAGGGTTTTGTTTTTTTAGGATTTTCTCTTATTGTTCAATAATAAATAGGACTTTAAGCCTCATTGTAACATAGTTCAGAGGGATGTAGGCACCACATCTCTTCTCATAGATATGTTACCATCATTCGAGCTATTTGTTTCCATTTTGTTTGGAAGTATATTTCAGTAATCTGGTATAATGAAATTAAGTGTTATTTTTGTTGCATCTCTATATTTATGGTTATATCTGTAATTTGTTTCGTTCATGTTTAATTTCAAATCATTACCTCACTCTCTCCACTCTCTCTCTCTCTCTGTCTCTGTCTCTCTCTCTCTCTCTCTCTCTCTCTCTCTCTCTCTCTCTCTCTCTCCACCCTCCAACTTTGTTACTATATCCACCCCTCTCTCTTTCTCTCTCCTTCTCCCCCCTCATTCTCTCTATCTCTCTTTATTTGTCTCTTTGTCTCACCCCCAAACATTCACACTCCCTCTATCTCTCCCTTATCACTCCCTCTCTTGCCTCTTGTCACTCTCTGCATCTTTCTTCTTTCATCCATCTCTCCCCCTTCAACCCCATCTCTCTATCCCTCACTCTATCCTCCTCTCTCTCGCTTTCTCTCATACCTCCCTCTCTCGCCCCCCATCTCTCTCTCTCTCTCTCTCTCTCTCTCTCTCTCTCTCTCTCTCTCCATTTGCTCTCCAATCCTCTCTCTTCCTCTCTCTCTCTCTCTCTCCCCCCTCCAATCCTCTCTCTTTAACTATGTTACTATATCCCTCCCTATCCTTCTCCCCCCCCTTATCTCCATATCTCCTTTGTCACCCCCACTATATCTTCACCTCTACCACTCTATGTCTTAGTTCTTCCATCCTATATATATCTAGAGTTAATAGATCGAATGATATACTAACATATATTATGATATAACAAAATCAATATTGTATTAATCCAAAGTTATTAAATTTAATAATATCAGTATTATAACATATTAATATGAATATAATATATTTAATAATAATATTAATATTGATATTTTAATATCAATATTAGGGTTAATAATATTTTTTTGCATAATATTAATAATATTTTGGCCCATGCTATTTGGACCATCGGTTTCACCTAAATAAAACCTTTTTTTAGTGTTATTAAGTATAAAGAGGTTTATGGAGTCAATATAAAAAGAGGTTTTATTTATTTGCCACACCTCTAGTTTATTTATATTTTTATTTATTTATCTTATCTCTTTTATTTGCCATGGTATTTGGCCGGTGGTATTAATAATAATTTTTCCCATGGTATTTGGACCATACGTGTGTAACGTAACTAAAACAATTTTTTTGAATTTTCTTAAATATAAAGAGGTTTATGGAATAAATATAAAAATATGTTTTATTTATTTACCATACCTGTAGTTTATTTATATTTTTATTTATTTACCATACTTCTTTTTTGAGTGTTCTTAAACCTCTTTATATTTTAAATTTATATTGTGCTTATACATAATAATAATTAGATTGAATTTTAAATAAGGCCCACATTACATTAAAAATGTTAGATGTTAAACATAACATGTTAAATGTTTACCCTTCATATCTACCCCCATGAAGTTTGGCGGCAAGGAGGTGAGAAAGTAAATAACAACAACAACACATTAAATAGATTTCACTTGCAAAACTTGAACTCAAAAAACTAGCAAATATATTTTATATTATTGTGAATAATGGCATTGTGAGAGAAAATAATTATAACAACAATAGAAAGTGAAACATATTTCAACTTAGCCCACGGGGCCTTGGATTGACGGTGAATGGGTGCACTCTTAAGGCACTCCTTGAGATAGGTCACCGGTTCAAATCTCCCGAGTAGGTTCTTAGGTAGTATTAATTAAGAAAAAAAAGAAATATATTTCAACTTGAAATCCATATGGCTTAAATTAAGTCATGCTTTGACATAAAACAACATAAAGTAACCCATGGAAAACCTAAAAACTAGTAGTAGTAGTCGTTGTTATTATTATTATCATTATTATTATATGGCTTAAATGCAATCATGTGCCCTCTACCACAAATTACAATGGGAAATCCCTAACTCTTTTAAAAGACTCCATGACATGTAATCCATGGACTCTAATACCACTAGCTTCAAAAATCATATGCTTAAACCATGAATCTAGAGTGTTCGGGGACACATTATAATGAATAATCCCCAAGCCTTTTAAACCCTTCAAAAAGTTTCATTACATATAATCCATGGACATTAATGCCATGAGCCACCAAAACCATATGCCTAAAACCACCACCTTAAACTTAACAACTTTGACTCTTTCACCTAGTCAAATTTACCATAACATTATCCAATAACTCAAAAAACATCTCAATCAAAGAGAATAAACACCTTTGTAACAATAAGTCAAAGAATCAAAATAATGTGACAAATTTTTTTAGCCATAAGTCAAGGAGTCAAAATAGTATGACAAATTTGACTCCAGTTAAGAAGATTGCCAACCCTCCCTCCGAAATATGGGAACAAACCACCTTAACAACCAAAAAGTTGCTGCAATGACCTTTTAAGTTCTTCAATCCTGATCTCATGGTAACCCAAGGTCCCAAATGACGCCATTTGATCACATATCACCCATATGTGTCGGTTCATATGAATTCCTCTCTCTATATAAATATTGTAACAAAATCACGCTAGTACCATTGCCATGATCAGAGGCGTCTCAGAGCAATCCAATATTTTTCACTTCGTCGTGTCTATCTCTCCACTTGCTCAGATTATGGATGAATCAGCAAGTGGAAAATTAATCTTTAAATCACTCTGCAATGGCAGAGTACCTCCCTTTCTGCAATTCGGTTCGTTTGAACATGAATTTGAGAGCATGCCATTAGGTTTAGAGTATACATTTCCTTACGCATTATATGTTTTTTTTTTTTTTTGAGCACTGACCGTTTACAGTAGCACTGACTGTGGACGGGACATTTTATTACACACTTGCTCGTAACATGATGGAAACTTTTACACATTATACCTAGTGACTCGCTAGTGTTGTTATGACTTTGCATCTTGTCAATTGTTCATGTTATTATTTATTTCAAAGTATGAACGGTTGCGGTTATAGTTTATTTTTAATATAATAAAAGAAAAATATATTATTTAATATTTGTGTGTGGATAGGTATAGAAGAGATATTGTAATGTAATGTGATGTATTTTTGATTTAGTTAATTAATCAGCATAAATTCATTTTTATTATAATCATCTATCTAACATGAGCCAGTTGAGAGGGATCTAGTTTTATTTTAGTGCAATCTTATTTTAGAGCTCAAAAAACAATATGCAATATTTTATTGTTTCAATGATATTTTTTATTGTTTTAGAGATTACATACATGTGCAATGATTCATTTTATAGTGGAATATTAAATTGGGTCAATAACAGATAAAATAAAATTAAGAATTGAAATCAAATTGATGTAAAATAATCAATTTTACCATAGGTGGTTTTTGGGCTCTTTTTGAGAACACATTTTTTGTTAATAGTATTATTCTATTATATACCTTATTTAAAGATGTAAAATTCTAATTAATTTACAATTTTTCCAAAGATTTTAGTGTTTCAATTATCTAAAAATTGTGACAAGTTGTTGAGCTATTGATATGTTGAAGCTACTTTGAACTTATGTTATCTAGTGATATACCAAGCTCTAAGAGGGACCAAATCTCTTTTAACTATAAAAGGGATTTGCATCTCAATCAATTGGATGCGTGTGGGTACTTGGTAGATTGGGAATTAATAGGATGATTTTAGAAATTTCACTTGGCTTGAGGGGTGCTGGCAAACTGATTATAGAAAAAATGGTGTAATGTATTGTCTTGTAAGTATTTTGAATTAGTGAAATTACACACAAACAAAAAAAAAAAACAAAACAAAACAAAATAAAATAAAGTAAGTTAATAATTAAACATTATGGAACTTTATTTTCACAACACATTGTTTTTCTCATGGTATTCTTAACCCATTGTTTTTACAATGGTATTCTTTGGCACTCAAATGCTACATACCATCTACACTTAAAAATACAACATTTAAAAGAGCCCTAATCCAACTGAATAATTTCTTGTATTTTTCCATTTATGGTTGATTCCCTTCAATAATATTTTTATCTTTTGATCTTGATTGAGTGGATTGCTTGAATTCAACCATCATGCCACAATTGAATGATTTTCTCTTTACATGTACACATTCTACATGATAATGTCGACCATATTCCCACATTGCTAGATATTTCCTTCTTATGAAAGACCATTTATTATAGTTAAAACAAATATGATGACTAATATTAAAATAGTTAATAGTGTCAAAACTATAAGGAAACAACATTTTGTAAAATTACAATTCTACATTTATTTCACATCTTGTAGACATGTTGATTTCTTCTTTTGTTATGTTTGAATCTATGCCAACATCTTTTATTTGATTTTTAATTTGTTCACTAACCCATTCTAGTGTGCAATCTTTGCCCCATTCCCCATGAAGATCATTAGGAAATGGGGTATTCCTTGTGTTTGATCTCTTAACTTGTCTTATTACTTTTGAAATTTCTTCCCTATTTTTATCATATAAATCAATCCATATTCTCATAAATTCCATGTGGTACAAAATGAACTTGTTGAGTATAGCACTTTTGTCTACATGCTTATTTCAAACTCCAAAGGCCATGTTGTTAACTTCACAAATAATTTACAAGTAAATTAATTATCACAATAAAAAAAACCCCAAAGATCATGACTTTACTTTCTAGTTTGTACTTGAACACCATTAGATTGTGGTTTTTATCCATCAATAATATCTAATGTTGGTTCTTCGGCTCATAAGCAATCCCCACCTTCTAAATTCTTACCAAGGAATTAACATAGGAAGAAAAATGCTTCATTCAATACATACCTTTCAATCATGAAACCCTTTGGATGTGCCTTTTGTGAGGCATATCTTTTTAGATTTCTCATATACCTCTCAAAGAAAAACATCCACCTCTTCAATATGAAACTCTTCAATTCATTGTAATCTACCAGGTGTATATGTAAATGGACTTGTAGGTCCATGAAACCTGTAGGGAGCTCCTTCTTAAATACACATACAATTTCTATAATTTCCCTCTTCCATTTAGGCACTTCACATTAGTGGATTTCCTTGGGTGTCATGAATATAAGAATAATAATTTAGTATGAACCTTTAGGAAAGAATTAAAATGAAATACAATATCTCTATGTCTCTCACACATGAATATTCCATACCACATACCTTGCAAATACTAAAAATCAACTTATGGCATTAGTCAAGTCAATGACATGACATGGATCCCCCCTAATTGCCAATGGTATGATATGTTGTCAAACACATTTATCAAATATCACCATTGGTTATTTTTGTCATATAATAGAATATCATAATATATTTAGTAGCTAATCAATTTCACTAATAAATATTAAATATTGATGATTTATAATAATTTCATAAAATTATGAAACCATGTGTTTTAAATCATGCAATATGTCCATCCATTGTAAAATATTTATTTAATGATGACCCATAGCTTGTACCTGTCCTTATTGACATATGACATTTTTTTAGTTTGTCTAGCTCTTTCTTTTTCAAAATCCATGGAGCTTTTACATATTTTTCATTTTCACTATTTGGCAATAAATGTTTTGTATCAAATTTGTTATGTGAAAGAGAAATATCTCTCCTCTAAGACAAGGTGTCCTTCTTTTTTCTAATCACATGTCAAAAAATTGAGTCTCTAACATGTTTGAAGATGTGCATGGTATCTAATAGGTGATATATTAATATATCCTTTTAATATGGAAGATCATAAAATATGGATTTCCTTTTCATAGCTTTTGGAATCTCAATGAAAACTTGTTCTTGTTATTAATTAGAATCAACCCCATCAAAAAAATCCTTCCAAGCTTTCAATTCAACATTTTCGTACTTCTGAAGCCAACCGTTTGGACCGATAATCATGGGAGGGCCTCTACTTTCAACTTTTCCATCAAATTTATTCTTATGGTTGTTTCTAAACATATGATATGTTACTAGAAAAACAATTTTGTTTTCATAAATAAATTTATGAATATCTTTAGAATATCGCCATGAAATGGTTCAACACATCTTGGACAAGAAAATATCTCATTTGTTTGAAGCCTTGCAATTAAATAAGGTTAATAACATCAAAATAGTAGTATAAAACTAAATATGAAAGTTGGGATGACAGTAAATTATGTGTGTAAATAGGTAAAAAATTTTATCTTATCAGAACAAAAACAAAGTCTTGGGAAATAATGAATAGTCTAACTTCGCACATCATACAACATGAAGGTCCTATTTGAGAGAGGATGTGATATGCCATACATTCTTATGCCTTTTGATAGAAATTGTATCTCATCAATAAAAGGTAGAAGATAAACATCCAAGTTTTTAACTTGATGTTTTTGTGTAATAATGAGAGTCGGCATAAGATGCTCGTTTCTAACACTCATCCATGGGGAATAGTTTATACTATCAATCGGACTGGCCAAACACTATAATTTGAGTTCATGGATGAGAATGGGCACACTCCAATTGTAAGACCAAACCTTATACCACTCGGTTCATCTTTGAATTTTGTTGACCATTTTTCCTCTATGTGTTTCGATGCTTTGGAGTCTTCTAGAATTTCATATTTACTCTTATTCTTTTAGTAGATCAATTGTCCAAGTGACTTGCAATGAAACATTTCTTGAAGTCTAAGTATAATTGGCATGTGAAGTAAAACATTCTTTCGAATTGTAGGACTTTGTACATGTGTACAATATCTATCATCTTCGCATACATGGCATTCTACATTGTCTTGATATTCATATCTGTATAAAATTCAATCATTTTACATGAATTGATTTTGTTATATTAATTTACCAACTCAACCAACACCTGACGTGCCTCTTTGCAAGTTAATCGTAACACATTCTCTTCCGGAAATATTTTAGTTTTGAGCTCCGTGTAATATTACCAAAGATTAGATCAATCGAATATTTGACTTATGATGAACATGTTTGATATGTCAATCTATATTATGACTATTCATATACAATATATGGTTTTAAAATATCCTTTAAAATATATAAATGAAGTTGATGAATGTTAACAAATTAAGTACACCAATGGACAATGCATTGTAAGAAATAGATTTCAACTTATTTCATTTGGCTGGTGAATCCTTTATGTGGCCAATCAAATAGTGACTTAATTTCTAATAATATTAATGTGCATAAGAGCTTTTAGGTTATACTTGCAACCAAATTGAACACGGCTTTGTTTGTTTCTTGCTTGATGAAGTCTTTGAGCAAGTTGTTATCACCAACATTATGTTGGTGGTAATTGCCCTTGATGTCATTGTTACTGTCAACCATATGATCATTATTATCATCATTGTTTCCATCCCCAAATAATTCTATAAGAATTTCATTCAATGCTTCTTCATGGGTTAAAGCATGGAGATGGGTTACACTTTTGGGCCAAATGTGGTGATGAAATTTCAAGGTTTTCCTCTTTTATCGAATTGTGACCCCTCAAAATTCATATAAGACTTAAGAATTTTGATTAAGAGTAAAAATAAAATATGTGGATAATTATGTTGTTGTCCTAATTATATTCTTTAAAAAAAAAATTAGTGTCAAATGTTCTCACATTTTTCCATGAAATGCAACATATGTGCTTGCAAATTTTCGCAAAACTTAAGAGGTATGTGTGCGTTGACATAGAATAACTTAGTCTAAAACGTGCAATTTAATATATATGTGCGTGTATGTGTGTGTGTGTGTGTGTGTGTGTATGAGCATGATATACACAATAGAACTAAGTTTTTCATATTAAAAAATTATTTTTTATGCAAAATTATATATATATATATATATATATATATATATATATATATATATATATATATATATATACATATATATTTCGAAGCTCACCAAGTAATATTTCAATTGCATTTTGGGGACACTTGTGTTCATGTGATATATTTTTTTTCAACTCTTTAAATGAATTGAAAAAACAAGAGTACTGTTAGGCCCTTATACTACTAGTATAACCCCTTATGGTTATTAATACAACCCCATCTAGTCCCCATATTGTTATTATTGTGCCCCATAGAAGCCCACTATTGTAATTATTGTGCCCTTACATTATTATTGTTATGTCGGCTCTAATTATATTATGACCCCTTAGACTCCTATATATAGAAAGGAGGTCTCGTCATTTGTATCGTCTAAGAATTGTTCAATTGTGTAATGTAAAGGAGGTTGGCCCCTCGAAGAGGCTTATTTCTAAGGTTTTCATCTACCTTTTCTATCCTTTTGTGAGCTAGTTTCATAACAAGTAACCTTTTGAAGAGGACTCGTAAACGAAGATAGCAGTATTTTTTAAATTTTTTTAAAATAAATGATATAAAAAATATAATGTCAATTTGAAAGTGTTAAATTCATCTCCCAGTGGATATAGGATTATTTCAATAATCCAATGTGATTAACTCCACCACTTAAGGATAATTTATGCCCTAAATTCAATAGGGTACAAAATGGCGTTGCAGAGAAATCTGCGGAAGAGGTGTTGAGATTGTAATTTTTATGACTTCAAGAGCTCGATCAAGTGCTTTAACTTCTCGATCAAGTGCTTAAATTCAAAATAAAAATTGCTCGTTCAAGTGTTAAAGTAACCCTCGATTAAGCGACATAAGTGGTTAACCAGCGGCTCCATTGAGCTTAATGGCTCGATCTAGCCATTAAAGAAGCTAACCTACTAGTACCCTTACTAACATTTATTAATGGTATTAATGGTGAATTATACGGCTCAAGGGATCAATAGATCATATAGCTCGATCAAGCCTCTATTGTCAACAAATAGTTTAGTTTCTAAATTTGATTGTGCAAAAAAAAAAACTAACATTCTTTCATATAGAAATATCATAGCAAGGAATTTACAAAAATATTCACAACAAAAAGAAATAAAATTCTATCCACAAAGGAAATATGAGAAAAATCTAGAGAAAGGATGAGAAAAATATGCCAAACATTGAGAGAAAAAGAAGTTCATGCAAATACATGTAATTCAAATATGATTGGAAACAAATATGATTGAAAACAAAAAAAAAAACAAAAAACAAATATGGATCCCAGTTGCGATTTGAAACGTTGGCAGAAAATGGTTCTTACTGTGGATTCTCCGGTAACTAAGTTGAAAACAAATATGATTGAAAACAAAAAACAAATGGAAAATGAGACAATAAAACTAAGGTAAAACAAGCATTGAAAGTATTACCATGTAGTTAAAAATTGAGATGCACCAAAAACTAAAGAAAGCCACTTGAAACTATACAAATTATTCAAAACAACTTGAAACCATGCAAATTATTGAAAACTACTTGAAACCATGGTTATTGAAATTTTTTGAAGCCACTTGAATTCATGAAAATTATGAACCACCTTTGAATTAAAATGGTTTAAAATAACCCACAAAAACTAAGGATGTGATTTAGCCAAAGAAAACCATTGGAACATAATTTACATATATCATTTAAATGAATTACAATTGATGGAAATTTATTTACAAGAGGGATTAGTAAAAATGGTTGTAAAACAGGTGCTCCAATACCTATAAACATTAGTTTGATTAATGTTTGATATCCAAAGTAGGAGTTAAAAGAGATCAAATGTGGCTTGATCTACAAGGAGCAAGAGTATCCCTACTTCCAATGTGTATGAAATAACAAGACATTATTTATTTAACATATATTTAACAACATTTAAATTTCGTAACATTAAGAATTATATAAAACATTTAATGGTTCTTTTAATCCTAAATTATGATCCCTATGTTTGAAAACCTTAAAACTTTCTTCTCTTAATTCTCACGTGAAGGTTATGGGAAGTTTTTAAAAAGAAGAAGTTTTCTAAAGATATACAAAGTGTAGTGTAGATTCATTCTTGCACAAAAAGAGTGTGCTATTGTAAACAAAAAACCCTTTTGAGAAGGAATTGGTCTAAATCTTGGGTCTGAATTTCAGATCTTGTCTCGTTATATTTTTGGATATATGATCTGAGGAATTTAGGGCTTTTGCAGACTCTCGAATTACATCCTAAATAGGTGACCTTGGGAAAATCCCCATAACTTTCTCTCTGAGCATTAGATTGAAATTTCGAAAGAAGTTACAGAAAGAGGATGGATTGTATTTTTTGGGTATAATTTTCAGAACCTAAGGTTGAAACAGTGACATGTAACGTCTTACAAGTTCACTCTACTGAACTAGTCTATAATTAGGTCATCATGGGAGATTGGGAATAAATCTTCCTTCAGGAATCCAATTGTGATCAGACTTGCAGAGTTAGAAAGAGGACTCAGAGAGATATTTCAGACCGAAATTTCAAAACTTAAAGATCGGAAAGTACAGAGTTACAATTATTTCAAGATCGAGCTCCTAAAATCAAGAAAAAACGAGATGAGAATGTTTTATGGCAAGGATCCGGTAAATTAGACACTACAGATGGAGAAATATTTTGATCTACATGGTGTCCCACTGTTACAAAAGGTACTTGTTGCATCTAATTATTTAGAATTGAATCAATTTTTATGGTATAAAGGGCTTTGTTATTGTAAACCACTTGTCACATGGTCAATTTTCACGAAGGAAATGATAGCACATTATGAGGATACAAAGAGAAACACCTTCTTTAACTAATTTATAAATCTCAAACAAAAGGTTTCAATGGAAGAGCACATTGAGGACTTCCAAAAATTGAATATAAAGGTAAATGATATTCCAGAGAAGAAAATGGTTGATGTCTTCATAGGGACTTTAAAGGATAACATTCAACACAATGTTTGTCTTTGGGAACCTGATTCAATGGAGAAGGCATTTAGGTTGGAAATAAAAATTGAAAGCGAAATTATGGAAACAAGGAATCCCACCAGTGACGATTATAATTATGGAATTTTTTTTCTCATAGCCTTCCACAACCTACAAGGTTTACACCACAACAATTGGAAGAAAAAAAGAGAAAAAGTGATTTATTACAATTGTGATAGAAAATACACTAGGAACCCACCCTAGAGAAAGAAGAAATGAATCCAACCATATCTTGTAAAACGTTGGAAAGAATTACCACTCCTCAAATTCTCAAGATAGAATGACATATCAAGAAGAAAAGGGTTCAAGAAGTGAAAGATCACATCGAGAAAGAAGAAATGAATCTGACCATATCTTGTAATGCATTGGCCGGAATTACCACTCCTCAAACTATCAATATACAAGGACATATCAAGAAGACAAATGTTCAAGAAGTGAAAGATCACATTGATCAACAAGAAATGAATCCAACCATATCTTATAATGCATTGGAAGAAATTACCACTCCTCAAACTATCAAGATAGAAGGACATATCAAGAAGAAAAATGTAATAGTGTTGATTGATTCAAACAGTACCCATAGTTTTATTCATTGTAAGATAGCCAAGGAATTGAATTGCTTCCTATATCCAGCACCAGAGTGTCAAGTGATGGTTGCAAGTAGGAGAACCATAAATTGTTCTGGAAAGTGCCATAATATCAAGCTATCCATGGGAGAATATGTATTGCATAGCCCAATGCTTTCCATTCCAATGGGTGGTGCTGATGTTTTACTAGGAGTCCAATGGCTACAATCTTTGGGTACGATAGCTTTTAATTTTCAAGAACTTTTCTTGAATTTTTTTTGGGAAGGAAAGGAATTTGAATTGAGGGGTATCGAATGGAAACCAAGAAAGATAATCAACTCTAACAGCATGACAAAGCTTCTAAATAAATAACAACGGGGCATAATTGCGCAATTATGTTCACTAGAGGATCCCGCATCGAAATCATGTATTTCTCCATATCTCCAAAACGTTTTGGACAATCATTCCAAGGTATTTAAGACTTCCAAAGGCCTCCCACCTATTCGTGATCATGATCACGCTATTCATTTGATTCCAGGAAGTGTTCCTCCAAACATCAGGCCTTAAAGATACCCATATGCCCAAAGGAGTGGGAACTCATTCAAAAGTTGCAGAAGGAAAAATCATATTGAAACCTGAAGCAATCACAGAACCGAGAAAATGACAACTATAAAATAGATCAATTTCAGAGTATCTCATTAAGTGGAAGAACTTACACGGTGAAGATTCTGCATGGGAGGACAAGAATTTATACAGAAGCATCAAGAACTACTCAAGTGTTGAGGACAACACTTTTTAAAGTAGAGGGACATGTTAGGTCCCTATACTACAGTGTAACCCCTTATTGTTATTAGTACAATCCCGTTATTATATGGTTGTGCCCATGTAGTCCCCATATTGTTATTATTGTGCCCCATAGAATCCCACTATTGTTATTATTGTGCCCTTACATTATTATTGTTATGTAAGCTCTGATTATATTATGACCCCTTAGACTCCTATATATCGAAAGGGGGTCTTGTCATTTGCATCATCTAAGAATTGTTCATTTGTGTAATGTAAAGGAGGTTTCCCCCTCGAAGAGGCTTATTTCAAAGCCATTGATCTTTCTTTTCTATCATTTTGTGAGCTAGTTTCATAACAGGGACAACGAGCAAAGTTTGAAAAAGAGACACAAAACGATTGCCTCAGAAGCTTACTATGCAGAGAACACACAAAGCACCAAAAATCTATGAAACAAGGGATTTTTGGCTAAAGACACAAGAGATGAACTCTACTTTTAAGCTACTAGTGTGAGGGAATAGGAGTGAAGATGGTTGCAGGTTTAACACTGGAGATGATTCTTTAGTCTGTACTTCCCCTACCTAAGGAGGATCTCGCCTGTTTGCTGCAAATTCCTAGAAGGTGATGCATCGACTTGATATCCCTCATCTCAAATTCTAATGTTATATCTAAAATTCAACCTACAATCAATCTCTCTACACCTATTCGAATTAGATCATCCACATACAACACTAAAATGTGGAGCTTAGACTCAATCAACAAGAAGCATAGGTTGGGATCCACCTCACTCTTGGTGAAGCCTATGTTTTTCATATTGCTATTGCTCCTAGAATACCATGCCTTGGGTACCTGTTTGAGTCCATATAGCAATTTATTAAAGCTACATACATAAGTATCTCTATCATGGACTTCAAACCCCTATGGTTGCTCGATATAGACTTCTTCCTCAATGATGACATTGAGGAAGGTGATCTTCACATCCATCTGGTGGATGGTCCACCTTGTCTCAAAAGATATTGAAAGAACTTCTTCAATAAAGGAATATCTGGCTATAGGAGAAAAAGTTTCCTCATAGTCTACTCCCTCATTATGAGAGAACCCACGAGCTGCAAGAAACATCTACCATATTCTTTACCAACATTCCTCTCTGCTCCAAATACAACAAGCTAAAGCAAACACTCCTTATTCGATTATTTATTTATATTCGAATCTACATCCTTGTGCTTCTACTATATATATATATATATATATATATATATATATATATATATATATATATATATATATATATATATATATATATATATATATATATATATATATATATATATATATATATATATCAACCTTATCCATTGAGTTGACGAAATACTAGGCCACTTGAGGCATTTTATGGAG
This sequence comes from Pinus tabuliformis, assembly GCA_031772625.1. Classification (NCBI taxonomy): domain Eukaryota; kingdom Viridiplantae; phylum Streptophyta; class Pinopsida; order Pinales; family Pinaceae; genus Pinus; species Pinus tabuliformis. The sequence continues at coordinate 672,890,201 of CM062817.1, forward strand.
TTCTTAAAGCCTTTAAATAGGATTCATCACATTAAATACCATGGGTCACCCATGCCATGGGCTCATACAACACCAATGATAAATCCATCAATGACCAAAACAAGGTTATCTTCACTACTTTGTGAGTCAATATTAACATAACATAGGACACATAGGATTCATGTTATGGTGAGTAATTATCAACTAGAACATCAATATACAATCTTGTATATTGTAGGTAAAATAAATGGAATTAAATTTTCTTTATTAATTGATCTAAAAGACAATAAAATTTTATTTCTCCAAATTCATTATTTAGATGTGGTTTGATGGCATGCAAGAAAATTCATTATAAATTTGTTGAGATGACTTTAATTATTAAAAAGGGGTAGAAAAATTGTTAAAATATTACGAACTTAATTTGAGAGCAAGTGGTACTTATATACTATCATATATTACCACCTTGGGATCCTATGTTATAATTCATGTTATGGATTGGTTTGGAGCTCATGAAATAATTGTAGATATGAAAGGTAAGTTACTTTAGTTTGTAGATGATTTAGGGAAAAGGAGAATCTTGGTAGGAACCAAGAGATAAGCAACTCTAACATTCTTTTCAGCCTTACAACTAAAAATGGGTCTTATACAAGGGTGTTTTATGTATGTGGTAGTAGCTATGAACTAGAATAAATATTCAAAAGATATATAACATCATCAAATATTGTTAGAATTTCTTGATGCATTTCTAGAAGAGTTTCCTAGACTACCATTAAAATGGGAGATATAATTTACTATTGAACTTAAACCATGAATATAGCTTATTTCCAAGCCTCTATATTGTATGATTATAATAGAATTGTAGGATTTACATATGCGAGTTCAAAATATATTAAAGGGTTGACTTAACTTAGTATATAAACTTGGGTAGAACTAGTGATTTGTATATGAAAGAAATATGTGTCTTGGAGGCATTACATTTGTTGAAATTTGGTACCGGAGGACAGGTGGTTCCCTTAGGATTTGATCTTTGGCCTAGGGAAAAGTGTCCAAAAGAATTTAATTTTTCTCCTAAAGTGACTTTATAATTTTATAAAGTTAAATCTAATTTAAAAGTGACTTTAAGTGATAAAGTTATTAAGTCTAATTTTAAAGTGACTTTTATAAAGTCAATGAAAAATTAGAAAGGAAAAGTGACTTTGGAAATAAATGACTAAGTGCGTCTTTATTAAAGTGGGGTGAATTAAAAAATAGAAAGTGAGATTTAAATGAGCATTTAATCTCAACCATTGATCTAAATCTATTTCAGCCATTGGATTTAGAGATCACCCAAAAGTCACTTGGATCACCCAAAAGTCACTTGGAGTTATATTAAAGGAGGAAAAGGAGGAAAAGGTCATTCATTCTTTCATGAGTAGATTGGGAGAAGGAGAGCAAGAGAGCAAGAGAGATTTCTGAGCAGGGAGGAGAAGGAGACAACAGCTTGGCACACATTCCAAGGCAGCAGTTGAGCAGATTTGTACAGCTGATTCAGCACATAGTGAAAGGCAGATTTTTGCACAAAAATCGAGGAGCAGTTTGCTGATTTTTCTGCACACAAAACGGAGGTCGTACAGCATTTATTACTGTCCTGTTTGCTGTAATTTCCAGATTGCTGTGAGGCACGGGAAAGGAGATAAGTTGTAAATTTGCTTGCTGATTTTTTGCTGAATAATTCTCACTGTAAAAAGACAATTTTCAGAAATAAAGAAGAGCTCTCAAACTGGTTTTCCCCAAGAGTTGTAGGGGGTTTTTCCAGGGTCAAGTTGACCAAAAATATCAGTGTTTTAATGTGTTTTAATGGCTGTTTTTAATTGCTGATTTTTAATTCTGCAATTTCCAGCATTCTGAAAAATTTCCAGAATTTGTGTTTTCAGCAATATTTATTTTTTTCAGTCTGTTAAATGTATGGTTATGGGAATGGGCATTTAACTACATGGGAGAAATAAGGAGAAACTGAAAACCGGGGTGGGAAAACAGAAATTTTTACATGGTATCAGAGCTTGAGTGCTGAAGGGCAGTTTGGGATAGCAAAAGGAAAAATTACAGTTGCTGATTTTTCACTCAGAAAATTCCAGCAAGCTGATTTTTTCATAAACAGCAGTTTTATCTTTACTACAACAGTGTTATTTTTCAGTTTTAGGACAGCAGGATGTCATTGGGATTGAGGGTGGAGGATAGGCTGGATGGGCATATAAATTACAGCGTTTGGAAGGAGAGAATGCAGAGTATCTTTGAGGAGGCAGAAGTCTGGGATATCATGGTGCATACCGCACAGAACCCTGTTGTTGTGCCCACTGATGTTACTCAGTTGGCTGAGTATAAAAAGAAGAACAATAAGGGTAAGAGGCTGATTCTAGACGGAATCAAAGACCATTGCATTCCTCATGTGAGAGGAAAGAGCAATGCCCATGAGATGTGGACAGCATTGTCCAATCTCTACCAGAGTACCAATGAGAACCGGAAGATGGTCCTGAAGGAGAAGCTGAAGAACATTAAGATGGGGAATGATAGTGCAGCTGGATATCTCACAAAGATTACCAATGTGAGAGATGAGTTGGCAGCGATTGGAGAGGCCATTCCACCCACTGAGTTGGTGCGGATTGCAGTGAATGGCCTCCCCCGTTCATGGTTGAACTTTGCTGATGGGGTTTGTGCACGTGAGACCCTTCCCACATGGGAGAGGTTTTGGGATGATTGCATTCAGACAAAGATCAGGAAAGGACAGCTTGGGGCAGCCAAGCCAGTTGAGCAGGATGAGGACGTAGCACTGGTGGCAGGAGGCAAGAAAGGCAAAGGGAAGAAGCAGGCTTCCACAAGCAGTGGTGGGGGCAAAGGCAAAGGTAAAGGTAAACAGGGGAACACACAGAAGGACTATTCCAAGGTGAAGTGTTGGAATTGTCAGAAGATGGGACACTATGCAGTTGTGTGTCCGGAGAAGAAGAAGAAGAAGGGGAAGAACCAGGACGTGGCAGCTTCAGCAGAGATTGAGGACTTTGCAGGTCGTTTTGACCGGGAGTTTGTGTTCACTATGTGTGAGTCCTCTAGTGCAGGATCACCTGCCACACAGGTTCAGAGGGAGCATGCTTTTCCCTCGATTAGCGGAGCATCTTCAGGTATCTGGTATGTGGACAGTGGGGCTTCACGTCATATGACAGGAGTCCGTGAGTACTTCTCAGAGCTTTCAGAGAGTGGCACTGATATTGAGGTAGTACTTGGTGATGACAGAGTTGTTAGAGCAGTCGGGGTGGGGACAGTGACATTTCAGAGGGAGTCCAAACCTCCCTTGAAGGTGTCAGAGGTTCTTTATGTGCCAGGGATGAGGAAGAACCTCATATCCGTCTCAGCTTTGGAGGACAGAGGATATGAGGTACTGTTCAGGGGAGGACAGGTGTTGATGTATCCCAGGGGCACTCTAGCGGATTCAGCTAGAGTGATAGGTGTACGCCATGCAAAGGTGTACAAGTTTGCATTCCAACCCCTTTTGGCATTGAGCAGTAGTACCGACAGCAGAGCTAGCAGTTCTGAGCTGTGTGAGATTTGGCACCGCAGGATGGGACATATGTATCATGGAGCCTTGAGGACATTGCGGGAGATCACTACAGGTGTGCCAGATTTCAGTACTGATCACTTTGATACTTGCAGAGGTTGTGCGATGGGCAAGTTTGCCAAATCCCCTTTTCCCAGCAGTGACAGCAGAGCGACGGGGATACTTGATTTGATTCATTCCGATGTGAGCGGTCGGATGTCTCATGTTTCCTTGAGTGGATATGAGTACTATGTTTTATTCATTGATGATCACTCCAGGAGGACCTGGATTTATTTTTTGAAGACCAAGAGTGAGGTCTTCAAGCGGTTTCAGGAGTTCAGAGCTCTTGTGGAGACTCAGACAGGTCGAAAGATCAAGTCCTTGAGGTCGGACAATGGAGGAGAGTACACCCTTGGAGAGTTTGTTGACTATTGTGCGGAGGCAGGCATTAGGAGGGAGTTCACTATTCCTTACAACCCCCAGCAGAACGGGGTAGCAGAGAGGAAGAACAGATCCATCATAGAGGCTGCCAAAGCCATGATACATGATCATGGGTTACCATTGTTCTTGTGGGCAGAGGCCTGCAACACAGCTGTTTACTTGCAGAACAGGAGTCCGCATCGTGCTTTGGGGCACATGACTCCGGAGGAGGCTTTCTCTGGGAAGAAGCCTGATATTGGTCATCTTCACATATTTGGATGCATTACATACTCCTATATACCTAAAGAGAAGAGGACCAAACTAGAGCCCACCGCAGAGAAGGGTATCTTTGTGGGCTACAGTGAGACCTCAAAGGCCTTTCGGATTTACATTCCTGCACAGAGGAGAGTTGTTGTCAGACGGGATGTGAAGTTCGAGGAGGACAGGGCCTTTAGGAGGTCACGGGAGTTAGAGTATCTGGATTAGCCAGACCCTCAGCAGCAGTTGAGTCAGTCGCAAGGATCCAGTGGGCAGGGATCAGGAGGATCCGGAGGTACATCTATGAGGATGTCAGGTCCATCAGTGAGCAGTGGCTCGCCGAGCCAGAGGGGTGGTGCTCCGGGCAGCATGCAGAGCAGTTCACAGAGCAGTTCACTAGGGAGTCCACTGATGGACAGTTCACACGGTACCTCAGCTTCTACAGGTTCAGGTGCAGGCAGGAGGACAGCAGACAGACAGTCAGGAGTTCAGGCTACTGATGGTGATGAGGAGGAGGAGTTTCATTCTCCTATGGGAGAAGCATGCTCAGGGAAGAGGAAGCCCAAGTGGCTTCAAGACACCTTGAGAGATGCCACATCTGTTGCTGAGCCGAAGAGGCCGGTCAGAGAGAGTAGACCACCTGAGAGGTTTTGTAGTTATATGGCGATGGTTACCAGCATCCTTGACTCTGAGCCTTCTAGCTATGAGGAGGCAGCTAGCCAGCAGGTCTAGAGAGAGGCCATGCAGGAGGAGTATTCTTCTATCATGAAGAATGATGTTTGGGAGGTGGTGCCGAGGCCTGAGGGCAAATCCGTGGTTACTTCCAGATGGCTTTACAAGGTAAAGCATGCTGCAGATGGCAGCATTGAGAAATTCAAAGCGAGGTTTGTGGCTAGAGGGTTCTCCCAGGTAGAGGGAGTTGATTATGAGGAGACCTTCGCTCCCGTGGCTCGATATACTTCGATCCGCTCCATTATATCGATAGCAGCAGAGATGGGTTGGAAGATCCATCAGATGGATGTGAAGACCGCATTTCTCAATGGCTTCATACAGGAGGAGGTGTACATTGAGCAGCCACAGGGCTTTGAGGTGCATGGGAAGGAGTCCCATGTGTGCAGATTGAAGAAGGCCCTTTATGGCCTGAAGCAAGCTCCCAGAGCTTGGTACTCCAGGATAGATGCATACTTGCAGGGGATGGGTTTCACAAAGAGTGAGGCAGATCCAAACCTTTACTTTATTGTGATTGGTGAGGAGCCTCTCATTCTGGTGCTGTATGTGGATGACTTGATCATTACAGGTGCAGAGAGACTCATAGAGCACTGCAAGAGAGATCTTGCGGCGGAGTTTGAGATGAAGGACATCGGCTTGATGCATTACTTTTTGGGTTTGGAGGTGTGGCAGGAGGAGGGGCATTTCTTCCTGGGGCAGGGGAAGTATATTGTGGACATCCTTAGCAGATTCCACATGGAGGATTGTAGACCCATGTCGACACCGATGATCACCAACTGGAAGAAGCTTCATGCTTCGGATTCCGAGTTGGTGGATCCCACATTGTACAGGCAGCTGATTGGTTCCTTGATGTATTTGGTCAACACTAGACCAGATATCTGTTTTGCAGTCAACACGATGAGTCAGTTTATGTGTGAGCCTAGGAAGGTTCACTGGGTGGCTGCAAAACACATTTTGCGGTACTTGCAGGGGACAGTGGATTATGGTCTAGACTACAGGCAGGGAGATGGAGTGAGATTGGCAGGATACACTGATTCTGATTGGGCAGGTTGTGCTTCTGATAGGAAGAGCACTTCAGGGTGTTGTTTTGGGTTGGGTTCAGCAGTAGTGTCATGGTTCAGCCGGAAGCAGCAGTCAGTAGCACTGAGTTCAGCGGAAGCAGAGTATATGGAAGCTAGTCTAGCTAGTTGTGAGGCTATCTGGCTTCGCAAGATGTTGTTTGGCTTATTTGGTCAGCCGTTGAGACCTTCAGTGATTTACTGTGATAATCAGAGTTGCATTAAACTCACGGAGAATCCAGTATTTCATGACAGGTCAAAGCATATCGGGATCAGATATCATTTCATCAGAGACTATGTTCAGAAGGGAGCTGTGAAGCTTGAGTATATTTCCACTGATGAGCAGGTTGCAGATATCCTTACCAAAGCCTTACCACGGGGCAAGCATGTCTACTTCAGAGACAAGATGGGTGTGGTGAGGAACACCTTCCTCGGTAAGAGGGAGTGTTGAAATTTGGTACCGGAGGACAGGTGGTTCCCTTAGGCTTTGATCTTTGGCCTAGGGAAAAGTGTCCAAAAGAATTTAATTTTTCTCCTAAAGTGACTTTATAATTTTATAAAGTTAAATCTAATTTAAAAGTGACTTTAAGTGATAAAGTTATTAAGTCTAATTTTAAAGTGACTTTTATAAAGTCAATGAAAAATTAGAAAGGAAAAGTGACTTTGGAAATAAATGACTAAGTGGGTCTTTATTAAAGTGGGGTGAATTAAAAAATAGAAAGTGAGATTTAAATGAGCATTTAATCTCAACCATTGATCTAAATCTATTTCAGCCATTGGATTTAGAGATCACCCAAAAGTCACTTGGAGTTATATTAAAGGAGGAAAAGGAGGAAAAGGTCATTCATTCTTTCATGAGCAGATTGGGAGAAGGAGAGCAAGAGAGCAAGAGAGATTTCTGAGCAGGGAGGAGAAGGAGACAGCAGCTTGGCACACATTCCAAGGCAGCAGTTGAGCAGATTTGTACAGCTGATTCAGCACATAGTGAAAGGCAGATTTTTGCACAAAAATCGAGGAGCAGTTTGCTGATTTTTCTGCACACAAAACGGAGGTCGTACAGCATTTATTGCTGTCCTGTTTGCTGTAATTTCCAGATTGCTGTGAGGCACGGGAAAGGAGATAAGTTGTAAATTTGCTTGCTGATTTTTTGCTGAATAATTCTCACTGTAAAAAGACAATTTTCAGAAATAAAGAAGAGCTCTCAAACTGGTTTTCCCCAAGAGTTGTAGGGGGTTTTTCCAGGGTCAAGTTGACCAAAAATATTAGTGTTTTAATGTGTTTTAATGGCTGTTTTTAATTGCTGATTTTTAATTCTGCAATTTCCAGCATTCTGAAAAATTTCCAGAATTTGTGTTTTCAGCAATATTTATTTTTTTCAGTCTGTTAAATGTATGGTTATGGGAATGGGCATTTAACTACATGGGAGAAATAAGGAGAAACTGAAAACCGGGGTGGGAAAACAGAAATTTTTACAACATTGACTACAAGTAGGTAAATACAAGCACAATTAAAAATAAATATGCATTACATCAAATTCAAGATATTTTGATTGAATGAAAGAAGTCATGGTATTTTCTAAAATTGATATATAATGGTCTTTGATATCTAAATTGAAAAACAAGGAAGAAGATATTGCAAAGGAAACATTTAAAACTTGGTTTGGATACTATGAATTTGTGGTGGTACCTTTTGGGCTGACCAATGATGTATAAATATTTACAAGTTTGATGAATCAATGTTATGCATTGAAACACCCTAGTAGCAAAAGAAGAGAAAAATAAGTAACTCGATGAGTTGAGAATGAAAGAGAAGAATGATTGTGAACCCTCTTTAAAAGGGAAACGTACTTTCACAATATAACCCATGTACGAGTTGATATGCTCTCTAAAGCTAGGTAACCTTGGTATATATAAGAGACAATGGGTACAATAACAATAAAAAGGTCTAGCAACCAATAAGGACAATATTAATATAATAATATAAATATAATAATTCAATATCTAGAAGAATTGGTGCCTTATCACATCAGCTGCATTATCATCTATTAGGTCATATATTCATTACTCATTCATTTACAAATCAAAACGTGATGACAACCATGCATTGTCACTGTCATAAAACATATTCATAACCAGCATATAAACAATAGAAATAATGAGCAGACAATAGCCATAAATGTCACAAATGAACCAATACATTTACACCTAAAATACCATGGAAAGGAACTCTTATTGATGAATAAAAAAACCAACCCGGTATGTGACTACCCCGTTCCACCCGACCATAGATTCGATGAGGCAATTCTCTCCTTAGCCAACCACTCCCATGCCATATTCCAAGCATGAATGCAGGACTCATAACCGAAAGAAGAAACGAATGAGCATGGATGCCACCAAATTTATCCACTTATAGCATGAGGAATTTTACTACCTCCTATTCCCTAAGCTTTACGATAACCCATAGTCATATAAGGGTCACTAGGCCATCATCGATACACCACCCTCCAAGCTTTACTAGATATCCCACCATTCACAGAAAAGGATTCCTAGGCCTGATCGAGGGACCCAACCTCTAGGATTTATTGTATATCCTGCCATTCACTAGTCAAGGATTCCTAGGCCCACCGAGGCACACAATACCTAGATTTACGGTAACCCACAGCCCGGTTCAGGGGTTACTAAGCCAATGGATTTACCGCAATCCATAGTCTAGATCAGAGATCAGTAGGCCATATGTTTTTCCATTCAGAGATCCATCTAACTCAACTTTGAATCCATCTAACAATCCAGCTCCACCAAAACATGAGAACCCATCACCTCAAGGCTAACCAGAAATGGAAAGGAAAGGCTGAAGAACACTGCCACACTTGGAAAAATCCATGGCAATGAAAAAAATATAACCAAGAACACACATAGATAATGATGCATGCCAAATCTAGTAAGGGAATCACACATGCAAATAGATCCCTGCAAGTAAACCTGTTGTAGCTGCCTAATCCTTCTTTGTTTTGCTTGACATTTGCTTCCTCTTTTTGTTTCTTGATCCAACATTGAAGTGCTCCAAGAAAACTCTAAGTGTCTGAGAGTGTGTGTGAGAGAGAGAGAATAGAGGGAGCTCCAAAACTGAACTGACAAAAATGTACCAACTGATCCTCAAAAGCCTTTTTTATTAATCTCACCTCTATTTTATTCATTTTCCCATTATATTTATTAAATTTTCTCCTCAAATGCAATCTATGACCTTTCACCTTCATTTTATCCTAATTTCCATTATTTTCATAAATAAATTGCCAAAAATGCCATTTTTCCAGTCCAGATCCTTTACCATTGCCTTTGCCAATTTCCTTAGCCATAATAAACCAAATGAACAACCTCATTAGGATGTTTTTGCCCAAAATTCAACTTGGAGTAATTGTACCATAATCAGTTGTTATTATGCCTTTATTAACTTTATTTACATGGAATTTTCACTTGGGTTGTTACATTAGCACCTTGCGATCATACCTAATAATTCTTATGGATTGGTTGGGAGGTCATGCAAAAATTCTAGAAATTAAAGGTAAGTTACTTTAATTTGTAGATGATTTAGAGAAAAGAAGAATCTTGGTAGGAACCAGGAGAGAAGAAACTCTAAGATTCTTTTCAGCCTTACAACTGAAAAAGAGTCTTAGACAAGGTTTTTTAATGCATGCAATAGTGTCTATGAACTAGAATAAATATTCAAAAGATATATAACATCATCATATATTGTTAGAGTTTCTTGATGCATCTCTAGAAGAGTTAGCTAGACTACCATTAAAATGTGAGATATAATTGACTATTGAACTTAAACCACGAATATAAGCTATTTACAAGCCTCTATATATTATATACTTATTCTAGAATTGTAGGATTTACACATGCAAATTAAAAATATATTGAAGGGTTGATTTAACCTAGTATATAAACTTGGGGAGAACTCGTGATTTTTATATGAAATAAATATGTGTGTTAGAGGCATTGCATTGAATACAAGTAGGTAAATACAAACACAATTAAAAATGAATGCACCTTACCTCAAATTGATGATATTTTGATTGAATAAAAGAAGTCATGGTATTTTCTAAAATTGATATATAATGGTCTTTGATATCTAAATTGAAAAATAAGGAAGAATACATTGCAAAGGAAACATTTAAAACTTGGGTTGGATACTGTGAATTTGTGGTGGTACCTTTTGGGATGACCAATGCTCTAGAAATATTTACAAGTTTGATGAATCAATGTTATGCATCGAAACACCCAAGTAGCAGAAAAAGAGAAAAATAAGTAATTTAATTAGTTGAGAATGAAAGAGAAGAATGATTGTGAAGCCTATTTAAAAGGGAAACCTCATTTCGCAATATAACCAATGTACAAGTTGATATGCTCTCTAAAACTAGGTATCCTTGATATATATAAGTGACAATGGGTACAATTAAAATAAAAGGGTCTAGAAACCAATAAGGACAATATTCATATAATAATACATATATAAGGCATTCATATATAAGGCAATCATAACCTCAACACTAGTTTGGGTGAGATTGCCAAGCCTACCCTTGCATCTCTGAAATCTCTCCTCGCTAAAAGCCACTGGAAATGCAATTGGGAAATTTTACTGCTGATGCCCAGAAACAGAGGGATATGCTAGAACCACCTATGCATGCATTTCTGTGGAAATGGACTTCAACGCTGGATTCCTAGCAGAAATAAACCTAACAAGTAAAGACTATGTGTGGAACCAGAAACTCGATTATGAAAGTGTCCTCTTCCAATGTCGATCTTGCTTTGAGACAGGCCATCTAGCCAAAAATTTCCCAAAAGCCTCCCAGAAAATTCTGCCAAAAAAAACCACCATAGATCTACATGGTGGGAAGGAGCACAAAAAGAACACTACACTGTCATCAAAGAAGAATACTCTAGAGAAAACTCTAAATCACAAGAAATCGAGCAAGAAAGAAACAACTCTCAAGATAAGCAGGGAGAAAGCCCGCCCAAAAACAAAAAAGTGAACTCGATAACCCCTCAAGCATCAACGGTGATGAGGATTTGAATACCACACAAAATAAATCTCCATTTAACAGCAAAGCAGATCTCCTAGACTAAACGTCTTCTCCGAATATCTACAAAAGGACGAACAAAATATATCGTGAAGCTAAGACACCAATGTCCCAAGAACCAGAAGAGATGAAGGAGATGCAAGATAAAGGAAGTTGGAAGACCATAGAGAAAAAAAAGAAAGCTACAACACCAATCTCACCAAGAAAGACGAGAAGCCAAACAATTAAAAACTAAGAAAATTATAGGTCTAATAGGCCAATTTGGTCTCAGTGGACGATAACCACTTTCATCATTATCATCAATAATTCAATATCTATGGCTTAACATTCTCTCCTCTTCAAAAAAGTGTTGCCTTCAAAACTTGATTAACTGTGGATGATTATGCATGAAGAACTCATATTACCATGCGACCTCATCTACTAATAGGTTCTTTCACTTGATGAGGAATTCAATAATTATTCAATTTTGTAGTTTCTTCATCCTTTATTAAAAGATTGTTTTTCTTCTAATATGATTTTCTCTTCTTCACTAATATCCACTAAAGTAATATGAATTGGGATATTGTCATTGATTACATTATTTAAGATAAAAATATGGAAGACTAGTTGTATACATGAAGATGGATGCAACTGCAATTTGTATGCCATAATTCCAATCTTTTACAACACCATCTAGGGACCATAGTGTTGATTTTTCTACGACACTAAGAATCAGGTTTGAGTCTAAGATCACGATCACAAACACACTCAAATTCCACAAGATAAGCACTTTTCACTACAAAGAACATATAACAGTGAATTAACTAGTACAAAAGACAATTTTTAACCCACAACTTGCTATATTACAAATCTTAATACAAAAAACTTAGGGACCCCATACTAGGGATCAAAACCCTTACATACAACTATGATACATGAATGACTAGGGCTTGGTGTCAATAACTATGATCACCAATATTTCCCTGAACAAGATACACTTGACCTACTTGCTAATGTAGCGCTTCTACAACTGTTTAAATCCGCGTAGCTTCAACACATCTGGAAAGTAATTTTCCTCCTCTTCTACTGATCACCACAACTTCTAGAAATTTAGAATGCTTACATATCCAACCATCAATACTATCACTATAAATCTTCTATTTGCCTCTATAATGATTGAACATAGGCTCAATGATATGCCCTCTACCAACCCTCTTGCTCCACCAAGATGGACTTCTCTTTGGGACTTCAACATCTGCATCCATTAGAACTACTAGAGACCATTAGACATCCAGTGAAGGGTTGTTTAAATCAATAGCATGATTGGGAAGAAAATTCACTAGCTTATAGTTTGAAGAGATAGCAGGGGATCATGGATGCACATGAGTAGAGAGGCAAATTTGGAGATGTGAGATTCAATGAGCGAGCTACTATAGATTTTGGAGACAAAAAAAGCACATTAAACCTTGTTTAGTATAGATATGATAGGTAGTGAATCCATTTCTATAGAGAAAGTGATAATTGTGCCTTATAGTAATGATTAGGCCATTTTCCAATCCCCAGAGCTTTGCTTCATTGTTGGTGGTGAAAATAGGACTACTTGCAAAGTTGTTGAGAATCTGTCCTTAATTGTCTCTCAAGACTCCACCATAACTAGCTAGCCCTCGATTTCCTCATGAAGCCTCATCAAAATTGATTTTAATGAATCCTGGTGGTGGTGGTGGTGACCAAATCATGGTGATGACATGCTAGGATGAGATCGTTGGAACAAGGGGGATATTCTAAGGGTTGATGCCAAGTTGAATCAAAATGTTTTATTCAGCTGGGGGGGGATCCCAATCATAAGTAGCACATTACAAAAAGGTTGTGGTCCCTTTAAGTTGGGAGAAGGCACCATTCAAGACTATATCCAATGGATATGGGTATTTTTTGAAGATTCTAGAATTATTTTCTTTCCAAATATCCCATTTAATGAGGCTTGGGATTAAGAACCAAGATCGATTTAGAATGGGGCCACTGAGGAAATGATGCAGTGGGGCATGGGATTAGTTCTTGTAAAGGAGATAGCCAGTGGCATCTTAAGTGAAGAGGAGAAGGAACAAGTAAGAAATAAGTGATTGTGATAATCCAATTGACCAAGGTGTAGATGACAAATTGAAGAACCCATGAATCTAGTAACTATAGGAAAACAATATTTTAAGCCAATGCTTTATTTTCTAGAGATTTCTCTAGGTTTTATTAGGCTCATTCTCTTTTGCTTGCATGAAAATTATACAAGCCTTTTTTAAGTTAAAATCTTGTGATGGTCCATATGATCCCCAACAAAGAATATCACGATCAATCTACACTGCAATATTTCTAATGGCTAGAAATTGTGCTAAGAACTTCTACATGATTCCTTGCGTATTCTCATTATTGGATTATCCATTGGCATGAGGGTGAGTTATAGGAGTGAGAATCCCAGTAATGGGCAATTGACGAAATTCCTCTTTGATTGAAGCTATCTCTCATATGCTAAGATTCAGTTAGAGAAGAAAGATTAGGCAATTGCTTCTAAGAATCCTTGCAAACATAAGTTGCCATACTATCAAGGACTTACCAGAAACAAGGGTCTTGAATCAAATATTTACTTTTCTAAGTTGCATTCCATATGTGGGATATTTGAATGTGTTCTAACATTCTAACTAGCTAAGAAGATCAGATGCTCCTGGTGTATTTGTTAGTCCACATTTGACACGATAGATATGAGGGGTTTTTGAGCCATCTCCACCATGTTTTAGCACGCAATGCTTTACTTACAACCCACGGGTGTTTCAATTTTAAACGTCTTACAAATTTGGGAAGGTAAATATTATATTAGGCCACTAAGGCCCATTTCTATTCTAACTTGGCCCACATAAAAAAGAAAGAACATTGAAGGTTCCAAAGTTTATTTAGAATGTATTTTGGAGCTGAAAGGGTGGAAAGAAGGTAGGTGGGCATGGTTGTAACACATATCTAAGGAGGGTGAAGCATCCAATAAGGTTCAAAGCTCTGAAGGTCTAGTTTGAGAATTTTTCTTCGATTTTAAGTAATAAATATTCCCATGGTAATTGGTAGAGGGGATTGTTTATCATGGGGGTACTAAGTACTTGGATGGAAGAGAGATATTTTTGAAGCCAAGAAGATGAGAAATGTGAACTTGGACTACTTGACGGTTATTGAAGAAGAAGATACAAGAATTGCTTTTATTGATATTGTTTCCAGAGGCTGCTGCGAAGGCATCTAATATTTTTTTGAATTCTAAAGCCTCTTGAATGGAAGGGTAACCCATGAGAAAGGTATCATCTACAAATTATTGGTGGGTAGAGCATTGTTGATAAGAGCAAAGGGAGATACTTTTAAGGTGCTTATGGGCTAGAATGTTTCGGATGGAGCAGCTTAAGCCTTCAGTAACCAATAAGAAGATATAAGGAGAAATGGAGTCTCCTTTCTTTAAGACCTAGGAAGGGGTGATGGTGGGAGACGAAGAACCATTAAGTAAACTTGAGAAGAAAGCTTTGGAAATGAGGCCACCACCCAAAATTCCCACTTTTCATGAAATCTATAAGCCATGAGGGTGTGATAGATGGATTTATAGCTTATTTTATTAAAAGTTTTTGACATGCCAAGTTTTAAAAATCACCCCATGTCTCTTGGATGTATGAAGAAAAGGAATGTGCTCCTAAGCTAAGATGATGTTTTCCACAATTTTCTTTCCTTCTATGTAACGTGTCTACTAAGGGGTAATAGAGAAGGAAGAAGAGGCTTGAGTCTATTGGAAATGGTTTTTGAAATGATTTTATAAATGAAATTTCATAAGGTAGTAACTCAAAAATAAAAGTTGGAAGAGGCCTTTTCGGATTTCGACATAAGGGAGATCAAGGTGGCATGAAAGGCAAACAACAACAAAGCAAAGTAGCGAGAGTCTTCAACAACTTTGCAAACATCTCTCTCAAGAATATCCCAACAAGATTGAAGGAAATCAGTCGTAAAACCATTCGGGGTTAGGGCTTTATATCTAGGCATACTCATAAAAACCTCTTCCACAACTTAGAAGGAAATTTCTTTATGTAAAAGGTAATTTTTCTCTGCTAAGACAAGCTTAGGGATACACTGTGTTACCTTTTGAATGCCAATGATCCTGTCAAATATTGGCATTTTTAAGAGAGAAAGAGAGTGATGAGAAAGAACTTGGATGGTATCATCATGATCTTCCAAATATTGACTGTGCTCATTATGAATGCAATGTATGTGATTTTTTTGTTTGTAAATAACCATTGATTTATGAAAGAAATTATTGAGGATGAAAAAACTTCTCAATAATGACCTTAAAGTGATACCATATAACATGGTCAACTTTTTTATCTCCATATATGTCAATGTCAACATTTTCTAACATCTCATCATTGATATTGCTTTCATCTGTACATATGAAAATTGTATGTAAATGGTTATAAATATTCATTAAATAATAAAATTGAAAAATGGATTTTGAATGAAATTGAAATTAATAAATATGTATAATTTCAATAAAACACATGATATATATATATATATATATATATATATATATACTTGATGGTGATTCAACTTATTTTCTTGAATCTCTTTCAACATCTTCAACAACATCATCAATCATTGGTTTATTATCTTTCTCGCTTTGTCTTTCATTAAATAATAAAATTGAAAAATGGATTTTGAATGAAATTGAAATTAAATTTCAATAAGGCACGTGACATCTATATATATATATATATATATATATACTTGATGGTGATTCAAATTCTTTGCTTGAATCTCTTTCAACATTTTCAACAACAACATCAATCATTGGTTCATTATCTTTTTCACTTTATCTTTCAACATTTTCAATCTCATCATCAATGTTATGAAGAATATCTCTCTTTGTTTACATGATTCAACCCGCACTCTATTTATTTTCCACTTTGGTCATGTACTCTTCTATCCAACCGAGTGAAAAACAAAGTTGCAAATAACACATTAGAAAGATTTGAAGTAGCACACATTTTACTTGTTTTCCTAATCGATGCATCCAAAGAAAAAATATGAAGTAACATAGAGAATCGCATGAAAATTCCACTATGCACATGAATGCCACAGTTTCCTTCCATTCAAATATGTATTTTTAAAAATAACTTGTAATGAAATGAACTTATAGGAGAATCATCTACACTGGGCACTTCCAGTAAGCTAAGTGGTGGTAAAGTGATTTCTTTCAGATATCCTTGTGACCTAATACTTTTTAGAATAATGTATTCATATTTGTAAAAGAATATATCTTCATTCTATAAACATGTAGGATCCTTAACTCCAAATAGTAATTTTCCTATTTTTACGTGAACAACCTGGAAAACACGTGTTATACATTCAACTGGTTCTCATTCCTTCCAATTCGATGTTTATACGTAGGATAAATGTAATATTAATACTTCAATAGAGGAAAACTAAAAAGATGTTGAAATACAATAATATTTAAATAAAAATTGAAGTTAGTAAACTATGATATCCATATTGGTTATGGAAACTCAAAATTACTATCAATTTTGGGAAAATTTGGTTGAATAAAGTCTTTCTCTTTTGACATCTCTACGGTCATAGACATGTGCCACTTCAACATTTTCCACCTTTTTTCATCCCTTACCGATCCTAAATCCTTTCACCAAACCCTTTCAATGGATGTTCATGTCTTGTAAATGCTTCCTATTTACTACTTGGCTCATGTATCATTGCAATGTCATCCAATGTATCATTGCCAATGTTCATATGGTCTTTCAAGAAGTTAATATTATAATCATCCTCGTCTTAATTTGCATCATCCTCATCATCATTTTCTATACTATCCATATTGTTGTCTTTCGTAACATCATGTAACTATGTAATTTTGTCTTCTTGTGCTTGAACATAACCAACTTCATCATCATCATGGATGTCAATTTATTTGATTTTTCTCTAATCCCTCTCTCTCATTTTGTTGGCCATCATTTTCTAGCTCAGTATCCACTAATGAATCATCAAATAGATGCCTTAATCTTAGATCATAATATATGACAAATATCAATTTCAGGTCCAGAATATCTTCATAAAAAATACCTGCACATGAACTAGTACATACATATATTAGATGTATGTTATAATAATTTTATTGATTAATACACACATGTATATATTCACAATAAACAATATATTAATGTATTCTTGATCACTATCTCTTCTAATTCTTTGAGTTAAAAAAATAATTGCTGAGAATGAATTAGTAGAAGATACGAACTCTCAAATGCTACATACCATTTACACTTAAAAATACAACATTTAAAAGAGAGGTAATCCAACTCAATAATTTCTTGTATTTTCCCAACTTATTGTAGATTCCCTTCAATAATGTTCTTATCTTTTGATCTTGATTGACTGGATTACTTGAATTCAACCATGATGCCACAATCGAATGATAGTCTCTTTGCATGTACACATTCTACATGACAATTTCGACCATATGCCCACATTGCTAGATATTTCCTTGCTTGTAAAATACCATTTATTTTGGTTTAAACAAATATAATGACGAATATTAAAATAGTTAATAATATCAAAATTGCAAGGAAAAGAAATTCTGTAAAATTCCAACTGTACCTTTATTTCACATCCTCTAGACATGTTGATTTCAAATTTTGTTATGTTTGTATCTATATCTACATATTTTATTTGATTTTGAATTTGTTTAGTAACCCATTCTAGTGTGCAATATTTGAACCATTTCCCTTGAAGATCAATAGTAAATTTTGTATTCCTTGGGTTTGATCTCTTAAATTGTCTCCTTTCTTCTAAAAATTCTTCTCTCTTTCTATCATATAAATCAATCCATTTTCTCATAAAGTCCATGTGGTACAGAATGAACTTGTTCAGTATAGCACTTTTGTCTACACCAATTACACGTCGAGATGCTTATTTCAAACTCCAAAGGCCGTGTTGTTAATTTGACAAATAAATTACAAGCAAATTAATGATCGCAATAAAAACAACAACAATGATCATGATTTTACTTAATAATTTCTACTTGAACAACATTAGATTGTTGTTTTTCTCCATTATTAATATCTAATGCTCGTTCTTCATGTGATAAGTGTGGACCATCTTCTAATTCTTACCAAGGAATTCACATAGGAATAAAAATGCTTCATTCAATAACGATTATGGAGGCCAGTAAGAAGAGTATCAAAATAGAGGTCACTGCTAAGCTTTTATTTGAGCAAATGTGGGTACACTTTGGGATCCCACAGTCCATTGTCTCAGATTAGGAGAGCATATTTCTGAGTGCATTTTGGTCAAGGCTCTGGTCGATGTTGGATACCAAATATACTAATTCCATGACATTTCATCCCCAAAATGATGGCCAAATAGAGGTCATCCACATGATGATTGTACACATTCTGTGCATGTGCAACTCAAAGTGTCCACACACATTGGATGAAAGCCTCCCTTATGTCCAGCACAACTACAATAGAATTCTCCACACCTCAACGGGCCACAACCCCATTCAGGTCCGACTAGGATTTCAGGCACAATGTCCCATTGATATTTCCATACCATTTGTAGCTACTTACGAATACGTGGTTCACATCGAGTCTAAAGCTGAGAGGGCTAACAACTTCATTGAGTGCATTCAACACTTCCGCCATCAAGGCCATAATATATTGGACAAAGCCAATGCTAAATACAAGAAACGTCATGATCAACATTAGGTTCCACACAAGTTCCACGTGGGTGACAAAGTTTGGGTAAATTTACATAAGGAGTGCCTCGCTAGACCCCACTGCAATCCACTCCAATATTGGCCATACACCATCAACAAGGTTATGTGGGGGGATTCCTTCAAGCTCAACATTCCACCATTCCTTGGTATACACTAAGTGTTCAATGTATATCACCTTCGGTCATACTTTCCACCATTGCTAGACACATCTGATATTGCAGAACAACTCACACTAATTGAGCTGGAATGAGACTACATGGAACAGGCCACAACTCATTAGATCATGGATACATAGATCACGAAAACTTGCCAACAGAGTATCTAGCTATATCGAGTTGTTAAATTAGGCTATCTCCTTCACCAGGGCAAGCGGTTTAGTAGGGACCAGCCTCAACATAAATTTCCTAAGCTCATGGAAGCTCTACACGTCATGGGGACCATTGCTTCCTAAGGGGGGAGGACTAATACAGGTGGTTATTGGTGTCCACCCAGCTATTCCACCTAGACATCTAGTTGGTCTCATTTGTTTCCTTGTTTATTCCAACATTTACTATTTTAAGAACTTTCTTCGGGTCCTAAAGTTGTGGACCATTTTTGACCCCCTAAATGGTGTTTTGTTGAGGTCCCCGTAGCTTGCCACAAATCATGTAATACTCGGAGAGACCTTTACAACAAGGTATCGTATGCACCAAGAAGAGATAATATGACCATGTTACGACCCCAAGAAGTTGGTTGTCCAACTAACCACAACAGGTCCCACAAACTCTTGGCATTACATCTCATGGGGTTAGGGTTTCGTTTTTTTAGGATTTTCTCGTATTGTTCAATAGTAAATAGGACTTTAAGCCTCATTGTAACATAGTTCAAAGGGATGTAGGCACCACATCTCTTCTCATAGATATGTTACCATTGTTCGAGCTATTTGTTTCCATTTTGTTTGGAAGTATATTTCAGTATTCTGGTATAATGAAATTAAGTGTTATTTTTGTTGCATCTCTATATTTATGGTTATATCTGTAATTTGTTTCGTTCATGTTTAATTTCAAATCATTCCCTCACTCTCTCCACTCTCTCTCTTCCTTCCTCTCTCTCTCTCTCTCTCCTTCTCTCTCTCTCTCTCTCTCTCTCTCTCTCCACCCTCCAACTTTGTTACTATCTCGCCTCTTGTCACTCTCTGCATCTTTCTTCTTTCATCCATCTCTCCCCCTCCAACCCCATCTCTCTATTCCTCGCTCTATCCTCCTCTCTCCCGCTTTCTCTCATACCTCCCTCTCTCGCCCCCCATCTCTCTCTCTCTCTCTCCATTTGATCTCCAATCCTCTCTCTTCCCCCATCTCTCTCTCTCTCTCTCTCTCTCTCCCCTCCAATCCTCTCTCTTTAACTATGTTACTATATCCCTCCCTATCCTTCTCTCCCCACTTATTTCCATATCTCCTTTGTCACCCCCCTATCTTCACCTCTATCACTCTATGTCTTAGTTCTTCCATCCTATATATATCTAGAGTTAATAGATCTAATGATATACTAGCATATATTATAATATAACAAAATTAATATTGTATTAATCCAAAGTTATTAAATTTAATAATATCAGTATTATAACATATTAATATGAATATAATATATTTATTAATAATATTACTATTGATATTTTAATATCAATATTAGGATTAATAATATTTTTTTGCCTAATAATAATAATATTTTGGCCCATGCTATTTGGACCATCGGTTTCACCTAAATAAAACCTTTTTTTTAGTGTTATTAAGTATAAAGAGGTTTATGGAGTCAATATAAAAAGAGGTTTTATTTATTTGCCACACCTCTAGTTTATTTATATTTTTATTTATTTATCATATCTCTTTTATTTGCCATGGTATTTGGCCGGTGGTATTAATAATAATTTGTCCCATGGTATTTGGACCATACGGTTTGACGTAACTAAAACAATTTTTTTGAATTTTCTTAAATATAAAGAGGTTTATGGAATAAATATAAAAATATGTTTTATTTATTTACCATACCTCTAGTTTATTTATATTTTTATTTGTTTACCATACTTCTTTTCTGAGTGTTCTTAAACCTCTTTATATTTTAAATTTATATTGTGTTTATACATAATAGTAATTAGATTGAATTTTAAATAAGGCCCACATTACATTAAAAATGTTAGATGTTAAACATAACATGTTAAATGTTTACCCTTGACATCTACCCCCATGACTTTTGGCCACAACGAGGTGAGAAAGTAAATAACAACAACACATTAAATACATTTCACTTGGAAAACTTGAACTCAAAAAACTAGCAAATAGATTTTATATTATTGTGAATAATGGCATTGTGAGAGAAAATAATTCTAACAACAACAAAAAGTGAAATATATTTCAACTTAGCCCACTGGGCTTTGGATTGATGGTGAATGGATGCAATGTTAAGGCACTCCTTGCGATAGGTCACCGGTTCAAATCCACGTGGGTTCTTAGGTAGTATTAATTAGGGAAAAAAAAGAAATATATTTCAATTTGAAATCCATATGGCTTAAATTAGGCCATGCTTTGTTGTTGTTGTTGTTGTTATTGAATTATTGATGGTAAGCTTCTAGTCCATGGAGGTTAACGCCATGAGCCACCAAAACTATATGCCTAAAACCACCACCTTAAACTTAACAATTTTAGCTCTTTCACCTAGTCAAATTTACCATAACATTATCCAACGAACTCAAAAAACATCTCAATCAAAGAGAAGAAGCACCTTTTTAACAATAAGTCGAGTCAAAATAATATGACAAAATTTTTTACCCATATGTCAAGGAGTCAAAATCATAGGACCAATTTGAATCCGGTTAAGAAGATTACCCTCCCTCGGAACTATGGGAACAAACCACCTTAACAACCAAAAAGTTGCTGCAATGACCTTTTAAGTTCTTCAATCCTGACCTCATGGTAACCCAAGGTCCCAAATGAAGCCATTTGATTACATATCACCCATATGTGTCGGTTCATATGAATTCCTCTCTCTATATAAATATTGTAACAAAATCACGCTAGTACCATTGCCATGATCAGAGGCATCTCAGAGCAATCCAATCTTTTTCACTTCATCGTGTCTATCTCTCCACTTGCTCAGATCATGGATGAATCAGCCATGCCGATGGCCGAGGAAGTATGCAATAATAATAAGAATGATATTGTGAAATTGCAGAGCTGCGATGGCAAAATATTTGAGGTGGAAACAGAGGTGGCATCGACTTCAGGCATCATACAGAGAATGATGGGGGACTTGGGCACCAACATTACCATTCCTCTGCCTCTCGTTTCTGCCAAGATTCTGCGTCTGGTTATTCAATATTGCAGATACCATGTTCTTGATGCCCCCACTGTATCGCTTGATGCCGTCAAAACGTGGGATGAGGAGTTCGTGAAAGCTCTTGTAGATGATCGCGCCACACTCTTCGAAGTTGCAAAGGCTGCCAACTACCTGGTGGTCACAAATCTTTTGGACTTGATGTGTCAAACTATTGCTGATATGTTGAAAGGGAAAACCGCTGAACAGATACGTGAGCTTTTCAACATTCGGAATGAAAATTAATCGTTAAATCACTCTGCAATGGCAGAGTACCTCGCTTTCTGCAATTCGGTTCGTTTGAACATGAATTTGAGAGCATGTCATTAGGTTTAGAGTACACATTTCGTTACGCATTCTACGTTTTTTTTTTTTTTTTTTTTTTTTTTTTCCGCACTTTGACCGTTTACAGTAGCAGTTTTTGCAATTTAAAATCAGTATTATACTGTGGACGGGAATTTTTATTACACAATTGCTCATCTTTCAATCTGTTATTTTGCGTTCATAAATGAAAAAATATTGTTAATTTTACATAGGCGATGAAATGTTAGAGTGAGAAGTACTTTAACATTGATAGTAACATGATGGAAACTTGTTACACATTATACCTTTGGCACTTTGAATGCGGTGACTCGCTAGTGTTGTTATGACTTTGCATCTAGTCAATTGTTCATGTTATTATTTATTTCGAAGTATGCACGGTTGCGGTTATAGTTTATTTTTATTATAATAAAAGAAATATATAGTATTTAATATTTGTGTGTGGATTGGTATTGGAAAGATATTGTAATGTGATGTGATGTAATTTTGATTTAGTTAATTAATCAGCATAAATTCATTTTTATTATAATCATCTGTTTAACATGAGTCAGCTGAGAGGGATATAGTTTTATTTTAGTGCAATCTTATTTTGGAGCTCAAAAAACAATATGCAATATTTTAGTGTTTCAATTATATTTTTATTGTTTTAGAGATTAGATACATGTGCAATGATTCATTTTATAGTGGAATATTAAATTGGGTCAATAACAAATAAAATAAAATTAAGAATTGAAATCAAATTGATGTAAAATAATCAATTTTACCATAGGTGGTTTTTGGGCTCTCACTTTTGAGAACACATTTTTTGTTAATAGTATTATTCTATTATATACTTTATTTAAAGACGTAAAATTCTAATTAATTTACAATTTTTCCAAAGATTTTAGTGTTTCAATTATCTAAAAATTGTGACAAGTTGTTGAGCTATTGATATGTTGAAGCTACTTTGAACTTAGGTTATCTAGTGATATACCAAGCTCTAAGAGGGACCAAATCCCTTTTAACTATAAAAGGGATTTGCATCTCAATCAATTGGATGCCTGTGGGTACTTGGTAGATTGGAAATTAATAGGATGATTTTAGAAATTTCACTTGGCTTGAGGGGTGCTCCCAAACTGATTATAGAAAAAATGGTGTAATGTATTCTTAACCCATTGTCTTTACAATGGTATTCTTTGGCACTCAAATGCTACATACCATCTACACTTAAAAATACAACATTTAAAAGAGCCCTAATCCAACTGAATAATTTCTTGTATTTTTCCATTTATCGTTGATTCCCTTCAATAATATTTTTATCTTTTGATCTTGATTGAGTGGATTGCTTGAATTCAACCATCATGCCACAATTGAATGATTTTCTCTTTACATGTATCCATTCTACATGATAATGTCGACCATATTCCCACATTGCTAGATATTTCCTTCTTATGAAAGACCATTTATTATAGTTAAAACAAATATGATGACTAATATTAAAATAGTTAATAGTGTCAAAACTATAAGGAAACAACATTTTGTAAAATTACAACTCTACATTTATTTCACATCTTGTAGACATGTTGATTTCTTCTTTTGTTATGTTTGAATCTATGCCTACATCTTTTATTTAATTTTTAATTTGATCACTAACCCATTCTAGTGTGCAATCTTTGCCCCATTCCCCATGAAGATCATTAGGAAATGGGGTATTCCTTGTGTTTGATCTCTTAACTTGTCTTATTACTTTTGAAATTTCTTCCCTATTTTTATCATATAAATCAATCCATATTCTCATAAATCCCATGTGGTACAAAGTGAACTTGTTGAGTATAGCACTTTTGTCTACACTTATTACATGTCAACATGCTTATTTCAAACTCCAAAGGCCATGTTGTTAACTTCACAAATAATTTACAAGTAAATTAATTATCACAATAAAAAACCCCAGTGATCATGACTTTACTTTCTAGTTTGTACTTGAACACCATTAGATTGTGGTTTTTATCCATCAATAATATGTAATATTGGTTCTTCAGCTCATAAGCATTGCCCACCTTCTAAATTATTACCAAGCAATTAACATAGGAAGAAAAATGCTTCATTCAATACATACCTTTCAATCATGAAACCCTTTGGATGTGCCTTTTGTGAGGCATATCTTTTTAGATTTCTCATATACCTCTCAAAGAAAAACATCCACCTCTTCAATACGAAACTCTTCAATTCATTGTAATCTACTAGGTGTATATGTAAATGGACTTGTAGGTCCATGAAACCTGTAGGGAGCTCCTTCTCAAATACACATACAATTTCTATAATTTCCTTCTTCCATTTAGGCACTTCACATTAGTGGATCTCCTTGGGTGTCATGAATATAAGAATAATAATTTAGTATGAACCTTTAGGAAAGAATTAAAATGAAATACAATATCTCTATGTCTCTCACACATGAATATTCCATACCACATACCTTGCAAATACTAAAAATCAACTTATGGCATTACTCAAGTCAATGATATGACATGGATCCCCCCTAATTGCCAATGGTATGATATGTTGTCAAACACATTTATCAAAGATCACCATTGGTTATTTTTGTCATATAATAGAATATCATAATATATTTAGTAGCTAATCAATTTCACTAATAAATATTAAATATTGATGATTTATAATAATTTCATAAAATTATGAAACCATGTGTTTTAAATCATGCAATATGTCCATCCATTGTAAAATATTTATTTAATTATGACCCATAGCTTGTACGTGTCCTTATTGACATATGACATTTTTTTAGTTTGTCCAGCTCTTTCTTTTTCAAAATCCATGGAGCTTTTACATATTTTTCATTTTCACTATTTGGCAATAAATGTTTTGTATCAAATTTTGTATGTGAAAGAGAAATATCTCTCCTCTAAGACAAGGTGTCCTTTTTTCCTATTATGTGTCAAAAAATTGAGTCGCTGACATGTTTGAAGATGTGCATGGTATCTAATAGGTGATATATTAATATATCCTTCCAATATGGAAGCTTATAAAATATGGATTTCTTTTTCATAGCTTTTGGAATCTCAATTACAACTTGTTCTTATTATTCAATAGAATCACCCCCATCAAAAAAATCCTTCCAAGCTTTCAATTCAACATTTTCATACTTTTGAAGCCAACCATTTGGATCGATAATCATGGGAGGGCCTCTACTTTCAACTTTTCCATCAAATTTATTCTTATGGTTGTTTCTAAACATATGATATGTTAGTAGAAAAACAATTTTGTTTGCATAAATAAATTTATGAATATCTTTAGAATACCGCCATGAAATTGTTCAACACATCTTGGACAAGCAAATATCTCATTTGTTTGAAGCCTTGCAATTAAATAAGGTTAATAACATCAAAATAATAGTATAAAACTAAGTATGAAAGTTGGGATGACAGTAAATTATGTGTGTAAATAGGTAAAAAAAATTATCTTATCGGAACAAAAACAAAAGTCTTGGGAAATAATGAATAGTCTAACTTAGCACATCATACAACATGAAGGTCCTATTTGAGAGAGGATGTGATATGCCATACATTCTTATGCCTTTTGATAGAAATTGTATCTCATCATTAAAAGGTAGAAGATAAACATCCAAGTTTTTAACTTGATGTTTTTGTGTAATAATGAGAGTCGGAATAGTTTATACTATCAATCGGACTTGCCAAACACTATAATTTGAATTCATGGAAGAGAATGGGCACACTCCAATTGTAAGACCAAACCTTATACCACTCGGTTCATCTTTGAATTTTGTTGACCATTTTTCCTCTATGTGTTTCGATGCTTTGGAGTCTTCTAGAATTTCATATTTACTCTTATTCTTTTAGTACATCAATTGTCCAAGTGACTTGCAATGAAACATTTCTTGAAGTCTAAGTATAATTGGCATGTGAAGTAAAACATTCTTTCGAATTGTAGGACTTTGTACATGTGTACAATATCTATCATCTTCGCATACATGGCATTCTACATTGTCTTGATATTCATCTCTGTATAAAATTCAATCATTTTACATGAATTAATTTTGTTATATTAATTTACCAACTCAACCAACAACTGACGTGCCTCTCTGCAAGTTGATAGCAACACATTCTCTTCCGGAAATATTTTAGTTTTGAGCTCCGTGTAATATTACCAAAGATAAGATCAATCGAATATTTGACTTATGATGAACATGTTTGATATGTCAATCTACATTATGACTATTCATATACAATATATGGTTTTAAAATATCCTTAAAAATATATAAATGAAGTTGATGAATGTTAACAAATTAAGTACACCAATGGACAATGCATTGTAATAAATAGATTTCAACTTATTTCGTTTGGCTGGTGAATCCTTTATGTGGCCAATCAAATAGTGACTTAATTTCTAATAATATTAATGTGCATAAGAGCTTTTAGGTTATACTTGCAATCAAATTGAACACGGGTTTGTTTGTTTCTTGCTTGATGAAGTCTTTGAGCAAGTTGTTATCACCAACATTATGTTGGTGGTAATTGCCCTTGATGTCATTGTTACTGTCAACCATATGATCATTATTATCATCATTGTTTCCATCCCCAAATAATTCTATAAGAATTTCATTCAATGCTTCTTCATGGGTTAAAGCATGGAGATGGTTTACACTTTTGGGCCAAACGTGGTGATGAAATTTTAAGGTTTTCCTCTTTTATCGAATTGTGACCCCTCAAAATTCATATAAGACTTAAGAATTTTGATTAAGAGTAAAAATAAAATATGGGGATAATTATGTTGTTGTCCTAATTATATTCTTTTAAAAAAAAATTAGTGTCAAATGTTCTCACATTTTTCCATGAAATGCAATATATGTGCTTGCAAATTTTCGCAAAACTTAAGAGGTATGTGTGCGTTGACATAGAATAACTTAGTCTAAAAAGTGTAATTTAATATATATGTGTGTGTATGTGTGTGTGTGTGTGCGTGTGTGTATGAGCATGATATACACAATAGAACTAAGTTTTTCATATTAAAAAAATATTTTTTATGCAAAATTATATATATATTTTTTTCGAAGCTCACTAAGTAATATTTCAATTGCATTTTGGGGACACTTGTGTTCATGTGATATTTTTTTTTTAACTCTTTAAATGAATTGAAAAAACAAGAGTACTGTTAGGCCCCTATACTACTAGTGTAACCCCTTATGGTTATTAATACAACCGCCTTATTATATTGTTGTATCCATGTAGTCCCCATATTGTTATTATTGTGCCCCATAGAAGCCCACTATTGTAATTATTGTGCCCTTACATTATTATTGTTATGTCGGCTCTAATTATATTATGACCCCTTAGAGTCCTATATATGGAAAGGAGGTCTCATCATTTGTATTGTCTAAGAATTGTTCATTTGTGTAATGTAAAGGAGGTTGGCCCCTCGAAGAGGGTTATTTCTAAGGTTTTCATCTATCTTTTCTATCCTTTTGTGAGCTAGTTTCATAACAAGTACCCTTTTGAAGAGGACTCGTAAACGAAGATAGCGGTATTTTTTCAAATTTTTCCATTGTGTATATTTTATGTTATTGACTTTTTATTCAGCCACTTTGAAACTGTCAAAAAAAAATTCAAGTGTTATGTTTAAAATAAATGATATAAAAAATATAATGTCAATTTGAAAGTGTTAAATTCATCTCCCAATGGATATAGGATTATTTCAATAATCCAATGTGATCAACTCCACCACTTAAGGATAATTTATGCCCTAAATTCAATAGGGTACAAAATGGGGTTGCAGAGAAATCTGCAGAAGAGGTGTTGAAATTGTAATTTTTATGACTTCAAGAGCTCGATCAAGTGCTTTAACTTCTTGATCGAGTGCTTAAATTCAAAATAAAAATTGTTCGTTCAAGTGTTAAAGTAACCCTCAATCAAGCGACATAAGTGGTTAACCAACGGCTCCATTGAGCTTAATGGCTCGATCTAGCCATTAAAGAAGCTAACCTACTAGTACCCTTACTAACATTTATTAATGGTATTAATGGTGAATTATACGGCTCAAGGGATCAATAGATCATATAACTCGATCAAGCCTCTATTGTCAACAAATAGTTTAGTTTCTAAATTTGATTGTGCAAAAAAAGCCTAACATTCTTTCATATAGAAATATCATAGCAAGGAATTTACACAAATATTCACAACAAAAAGAAATAAATTTCTATCCACAAAGGAAATATGAGAAAAATCTAGAGAAAGGATGAGAAAAATATGCCAAACATTGAGAGAAAAAGAAGTTCATGCAAATACAGGTAATTCAAATATGATTGGAAACAAATATGATTGAAAACAAAAAACAAAAAAAACAAAAAACAAATATGATTGAAAACAAAAAAACAAAAAACAAAAAACAAATATGATTGAAAACAAAAAACAAAAAACAAATATGATTGAAAACAAAAAACAAATGGAAAATGAGACAATAAAACTAAGGTAAAACATGCATTGAAAGTATTACCATGTAGTTAAAAATTGAGATGCACCAACAACTAAAGAAAGCCACTTGAAACTATACAAATTATTCAAAACAACTTGAAACCATGCAAATTATTGAAAACTACTTGAAACCATGGTTATTGAAATTTTTTGAAGCCACTTGAATTCATGAAAATTATGAACCACCTTTGAATTAAAATGGTTTAAAATAACCCACAAAAACTAAGGATGTGATTTAGCCAAAGAAAACCATTGGAACATAATTTACATATATTATTTAAATGAATTACAATTGATGGAAATTTATTTACAAGAGGGATTAGTAAAAATGGTTGTAAAACAAGTGCTCCAATACCTATAAACATTAGTTTTATTAATGTTTGATATCCAAAGTAGGAGTTAAAAGAGATAAAATGTGGCGTGATCTACAAGGAGCAAGAGTATCCCTACTTCCAATGTGCATGAAATAACAAGACATTATTTGTTTAACATATATTTAACAACATTTAAATTTCGTAACATTAAGAATTATATAAAACATTTAATGGTTCTTTTAATCCTAAATTATGATCCCTATGTTTGAAAACCTTAAAACTTTCTTCTCTTAATTCTCACGTGAAGGTTATGGGAATTTTTTAAAAAGAAGAAGTTTTCTAAAGATATACAAAGTGTAGTGTAGATTCATTCTTGCACAAAAAGAGTGTGTTATTGTATATAACTATAATGCTCCATGGAAGACTCATGTGATTAATCAATATTAAATTCATAAATAATAAATTAAAAAGAAATAAATTAGCATCCATGTATTGATGATATGCTACAAATGTTTACAATGTTAGCCTTCTTAGTCTGTGACAATATATTGTGGATTAAATTAATCTAGTTGTTTCTCAACATATGTAATCATGAAATATATTGCAAAATATGGTTCGAAAGTAGAAAAATCTTTTTATTTTAAACTTTGTCAATATTTTATGAAAATAATTGAAAACATAAAAGACATTGGATATCCATCTTTGCACATGCATAAAAGAGATTCCTTGTAGAAACATATAGTTTTAAAATCCTCTTACCCATCCTTGTGCCCTACTTCATTGTTGTGCTATAATTTCCATGTACATTCTCCCAAAAAAACACAAATAATTTGTTCCCTTCCTCACAACACATGATAACAATGCACATTAATTGTTGATAAGACCTTGAAGCATCTTCCCTGTTCTCTAAATCCCCTGAAACCTCTATCTCATGATTTTTTTTTGTTTGTCTATCAACAATTTCATTGTCCTTCTCATCCCACATTTCTTCCACTTTCTCTTTTGAATTGTCAAATTATCTATAGTTATGATAAATTATTCGTTTAAATAATATATTCTTACTATTATTTTATGGTAATTTTAGTTACACATTTTAAAACGTTAAATGATATGGTGCTTCTAATGAAGAATTTTTTTCCCAACTAATTTGGTTTTGTATAGTAGGTTATCAAATATTAACATACTTAAAAATTAGTTGAATATGTTTCTTATTGTATCATGGAGTGTGTATTTATGTATTGTATGGTTTTTCAGTCACAATTTATCTTATAGCTGACTAAATTTGTATGCATTTACAGATATAGATTTTATTTTAGCTCATGAAATAAATTTGGCCCGTCAATTTGGTAGTCACTAGCTTGATTTTTCAAGAATCTCCCATTCTCTCAAATTCAAAAGATTCGTCACATCATTAAGTTATTTAAGTAATAATTCCCTATGTAATATGTACATTTAGAAGTTTCCTATCTAAGAATTTAAACTTAATTTATATTAGTAGATTTAGTTCAAAAACCTTGCAAATTATTATATAAACGAGTAGATTTAAATAATTGACATTAGATTTAAATAATCGAAAATTTTGGTATATGATATATATGAACAAAAATATAATATTGTTATTGTTATAGTACGGATCACTTTTAGTTTTGAATTTATATAGTCTTTTGAAGAGGTAAAAAATTGTTGCTAAGAATAATTAAATTTGAGAAATGTCTTGAAATGCTTCACTTCATTGTAGAACTCACTTTTAGTTTAGGATTTATATAGTCCCTTGAAGAAACAAAATTTTTTGCTGAGAAGAAGAAATTTCGAAAAGGTCAAATGCTTCTCTTAGTAAATGGAGACAATATTCTTATGATCTATCAAATAATTTTTTTTTAAACTGTCAATATTGTATTTTATTAACCATTTATACAAATATATTTAACCACACATTATAAGTATATAATAAATATTTCAGATATACTTGCAATTCAAAAACTTTGTATGTGCACTACATTCACGTTGCACACACCATCACTACTAACCAATTTCCTATACTAAGCATTACAAGAAGAATAAATGAGGCTTATCTTTTACTTTGGAATTTTTCACACAAACACATGCTCACATAGCATAATTAGGAAAGAACTGTCCCATCGTCCACACATCATTTATTTTCTTGAAAGGAAAAAAAATCACATAGTGTAATTAGCGGAATTTTATTAAAGGATCATGAACCAAATATCCACATACTTGCAATTCAAACACTCTGTATGTGCACTAGATTCACCTTGCACGTACCATCACTACTAACAAATTTGGTTTGCTAACCTATTGTAGCTGCTACAGCACCCACCAAAATTTTGGCTTATGCTCAATTTCAAACCCTTCCTTACTCTTACACATTGTTTTTGCAAACACCAAAAGTCATTTCATGTACTTTCTTGAAGTATCTTGCTCCCATTTTCAAGCTGGGTAAAATGTCATCTTTTCACATGATTGGTTGTTGCACAATGTGTAGAAGCCTGTTCTAGTGTTTTAAAGGTTCTATCTTTGTGAATATGATATTTTCTAACCACGTAAACATATGTTGCACTCATTTATAAAGTTTTAAGCTTTTTCGCTCAAGTGTCATCACAGTCATCGCAAATTGTATCTTAGGTGTCACACTTGTCGTAATCGGCCATAAAGTTGTCACACAGAGGAAAATAAATTGTTCACAAGTCTTGGGTGATCTATGTTGTTGTGTCATCAAATATTCTACGTGTGATATCAGAGCTGAAGCCTTATCATTGTTCACATATGTCTAACTGGCCTTACACATAGGCGTTTCTAAGAGGACTTCCCGACCAAGAAACTTTGCTTCTCATGACCTCCCTAAATTTTGCATTGCATAGTTTCCGTCCTCTAGCTATGACCTTGCCCATTGGCACTATATAACGATAAGTTCTTGACTCCCACGACGACTACACTAGATAATTTTTGTGCTCAAGATTCGGCCTTCGCCTCCACAATTATGTAATCCTTTCTATCAGGTTGTCCCTAACTGTGTAGTATGCAATATCTAACCTCAAGGTCATCAGTTGAGCTCTTGATTTTCATAGTTTCATAATAGTACAACCTCCCTTGTCTCTCGGAACTCCAAAATGTGTTTCGTCAATGTCCATCCCATCAGCCTACCTCACTCGCTACCATAAATACACATTCTCCCAAAAAAACACAAATAATTTGTTCCCTTCCTCACAACACATGATAACAATGCACATTAATTGTTGATAAGACCTTGAAGCATCTTCCCTGTTCTCTAAATCCCCTGAAACCTCTATCTCATGATTTTTTTTTGTTTGTCTATCAACAATTTCATTGTCCTTCTCATCCCACATTTCTTCCACTTTCTCTTTTGAATTGTCAAATTATCTATAGTTATGATAAATTATTCGTTTAAATAATATATTCTTACTATTATTTTATGGTAATTTTAGTTACACATTTTAAAACGTTAAATGATATGGTGCTTCTAATGAAGAATTTTTTTCCCAACTAATTTGGTTTTGTATAGTGGGTTATCAAATATTAACATACTTAAAAATTAGTTGAATATGTTTCTTATTGTATCATGGAGTGTGTATTTATGTATTGTATGGTTTTTCAGTCACAATTTATCTTATAGCTGACTAAATTTGTATGCATTTACAGATATAGATTTTATTTTAGCTCATGAAATAAATTTGGCCCGTCAATTTGGTAGTCACTAGCTTCATTTTTCAAGAATCTCCCATTCTCTCAAATTCAAAAGATTCGTCACATCATTAAGTTATTTAAGTAATAATTCCCTATGTAATATGTACATTTAGAAGTTTCCTATCTAAGAATTTAAACTTAATTTATATTAGTAGATTTAGTTCAAAAACCTTGCAAATTATTATATAAACAAGTAGATTTAAATAATTGACATTAGATTTAAATAGTCGAAAATTTTGGTATATGATATATATGAACAAAAATATAATATTGTTATTGTTATAGTACGGATCACTTTTAGTTTTGAATTTATATAGTCTTTTGAAGAGGTAAAAAATTGTTGCTAAGAATAATTAAATTTGAGAAATGTCTTGAAATGCTTCACTTCATTGTAGAACTCACTTTTAGTTTAGGATTTATATAGTCCCTTGAAGAAACAAATTTTTTTGCTGAGAAGAAGAAATTTCGAAAAGGTCAAATGCTTCCCTTAGTAAATGGAGACTCTTATGATCTATCAAATAATTTTTTTTTAAACTGTCAATATTGTATTTTATTAACCATTTATACAAATATATTTAACCACACATTATAAGTATATAATAAATATTTCAGATATACTTGCAATTCAAAAACTTTGTATGTGCACTACATTCACGTTGCACACACCATCACTACTAACCAATTTCCTATACTAAGCATTACAAGAAGAATAAATGAGGCTTATCTTTTACTTTGGAATTTTTCACACAAACACATGCTCACATAGCATAATTAGGAAAGAACTGTCCCATCGTCCACACATCATTTATTTTCTTGAAAGGAAAAAAAATCACATAGTGTAATTAGCGGAATTTTATTAAAGGATCATGAACCAAATATCCACATACTTGCAATTCAAACACTCTGTATGTGCACTAGATTCACCTTGCACGTACCATCACTACTAACAAATTTGGTTTGCTAACCTATTGTAGCTGCTACAGCACCCACCAAAATTTTGGCTTATGCTCAATTTCAAACCCTTCCTTACTCTTACACATTGTTGTTGCAAACACCAAAAGTCATTTCATGTACTTTCTTGAAGTATCTTGCTCCCATTTTCAAGCTGGGTAAAATGTCATCTTTTCACATGATTGGTTGTTGCACAATGTGTAGAAGCCTGTTCTAGTGTTTTAAAGGTTCTATCTTTGTGAATATGATATTTTCTAACCACGTAAACATATGTTGCACTCATTTATAAAGTTTTAAGCATTTTCGCTCAAGTGTCATCACAGTCATCGCAAATTGTATCTTAGGTGTCACACTTGTCGTAATCGGCCATAAAGTTGTCACACAGAGGAAAATAAATTGTTCACAAGTCTTGGGTGATCTATGTTGTTGTGTCATCAAATATTCTACGTGTGATATCAGAGCCGAAGTCTTATCATTGTTCACATATGTCTAACTGGCCTTACACATAGGCGTTTCTGAGAGGACTTCCCGACCAAGAAACTTTGCTTCTCCTGACCTCCCTAAATTTTGCATTGCATAGTTTCCGTCCTCTAGCTATGACCTTGCCCATTGGCACTATATAACGATAAGTTCTTGACTCCCACGACGACTACACTAGATAATTTTTGTGCTCAAGATTCGGCCTTCGCCTCCATAATTATGTAATCCTTTCTATCAGGTTGTCCCTAACTGTGTAGTATGCAATATCTAACCTCAAGGTCATCAGTTGAGCTCTTGATTTTCATAGTTTCATAATAGTACAACCTCCCTTGTCTCTCGGAACTCCAAAATGTGTTTCGTCAATGTCCATCCCATCAGCCTACCTCACTCGCTACCATAAATACACAATTTTCTCCCTCAGTCTATCCTGAACTGTGTATTGTGCAGTCTCAAGGCTCAAGCTTTAGCCTTGATCTATTGAACTGCACAATTTCACAGTCACTTGGTCTCATATTTCCTCCAAAATTACGCAAAAGGTTTCTCTAGTGCCCGTCCCCTCCTTCTGTCATCCTGAGTTCGAAAACTATGCAATTTTCTTCCTTAGCCCAGCCTGAACTATGTATTACACAATATTAAGGCTAAAGCTTCACTTGTGACTACCTAAGTTAGAAAATTTCATAGTTACTGAGCCTCTTTCCTAGTTGGTCACCTAGTTCTGGCTTAGCGAGTGGATCAATGTGCACCATCTTAAACTAGGGGTTTATCAGACTAATGTCATCTTATCATTAATGATTTATAAAGATAGGTACCTTATGATTCTATGGCGAGTTAATGAAGAAAGTGATGGAGGGAAACATGCTGAAAGACACTTGTAGTTGAACATGCAAGTTGATCAATCACAAGAAATAAAAGGAACATCATTTTTTGATTGTAAATCAAGAATTAATATCATTGAACATTACTTATAACCAAGTCATACGGAGGTGAAAAGATCATTATCAAATAGATATTCAACACACAACAACATAATTAGTGGCTTCACACTTCCACATCATCAAGCGGTCCATGTCAGCAGTGTCATGTCATGTCATGTGATGAGTTTTCATATGCCACATTGTCATTGTGAATCATGTAAATGGTATTCAAAATGTATTCTAAAGTGTGAGTCCAAAGGGCACACATGGAATATAAAGGGTCATGTAAGTTAAAAGGTCATAGGAAGTCA
Organism: Pinus tabuliformis; assembly: GCA_031772625.1. Classification (NCBI taxonomy): domain Eukaryota; kingdom Viridiplantae; phylum Streptophyta; class Pinopsida; order Pinales; family Pinaceae; genus Pinus; species Pinus tabuliformis. The sequence goes on from CM062817.1 coordinate 672,925,900, forward strand.
AACAGTCATGAGGGTAGTCAAAGAGTCACAAGGAAGGGTAAGCATCACCCCTTTGTTATATGTACCCCCTCATTGAATGAGAAAAGGAATTTTCACCTTGGCTCCTTCCGGAAGGCATTAAAGAGACAAATCAGTTCTTTTTACGAGAAAGGAGTTTGCTCCAACACTCTACTATTGGAGCTAGTGATGTTCATTATGTACATGTGTCTTCAAAAGTTTACTTAATAATTAAAGGCTTTAGGCCAGCATGTTCTTCATGCAATAATTATAGATATTTGTAAGACTATTCTGTGAATGTTTTTAATTCATGTTTGATTTCATCTGTGTTAAAGTAGTTCAACTATTTTAGTTATTTTGGTACCTATGATATTGAGAATGTGTTGTAATTTCTATTATGGTTGTCGCATCCTCATGGACTATTTCACTTGATATTACATAGATCTTCCTCGTTATACTTGGTTCAATGACCATCGCATCTCTATGGACTATTCCACTTGAGTTTGCATGGACCCTTCTTGTTCATTTGTGTCTCTACTAGAGTGGTACTACTACCTCTCTCTTAGAGGCTCACTTCTCCTCCCCTCTGGAGTGAAAGAACTTTGACACACATATGATCGAACACTCACAAGGAACACCTCCTTTATTTTCGAAGGTGCATGTCCACTCCTTTCTCTTGTTATCAATTAGAGCCAAGGCATATCTATAAGAATACATGGAAATTAGGTTGATACTTTGGATGGGGCTCCTACTCCAAACAGTGTAAGGTCTAATTGGGACTTCACATTGGGGAGACCCCTTGGTTGACGGATTTCTAACACCGTCAACAATGGCACTAGAATGAGGGCCATATAACAAGTTGAGCCCTGTGAATCTGGTTTGAACCTCTTATCTAAAATGGCTCATACTCATATCTTACTCCCGGGGTGTTTCTATAATATTTCCCTTTATCATTTTTCAATCCATGATGAGCCTCTCTATTACTTGTCCAAGTTAAAGTTTAATGGTGAGGATGGAACATCCATTACCAAGCACATTTCTGATTTTATTAAATTTTGCAAATCTTACGAAATCAATGATGAAGGGTTTTCTTGTGTGCTTTTCTTCCTCACTCTTTAAGGTCATGTTAATCGATGGTGGAACACCTTTCTCGCTACTTCCATCCATTCCCTTCATAATTTCCTTGGGGATCTTCATCAAGAATTTGATATGTGTAACTACCGAGATGTTTTTAAAAGAACTAATCTCTTAAGGATGAAGCCTAATGAATAAGTTGAGGAGTTTTATGATCGATTCCTTCACCTTTGTTGTGAAATTTTTGAAGAAGACATGAATTAGGATTTCTTGAAACAAAAGTTTGAGCTCATGGTTCTTATCTCTCTACATGGGGAACCTAAACCCACTAATTTTCTAACTTCTCCAACTCTTGTGAATCATGAGACACCTCTAATTTCAAAGGTGGAATTCACTTCTCCTTTTATTCTTTGTCCTCCTCATTTTCCAATTCCTATGAAAGCTCCTCTATGCAATGGTAATAAAATTTAAGAATACGCAAATCAAATTCCTAATACATCTTCTCATTCTTATTTTGTTTCTCAAGACTCAGATTCAATGGAGAAAATTCTAAAATGGGTCATGAAGCCCATGGGGAAGGCTAACTTCCCCATTCTGTAACATGATGCTATCATTAATAACTATAGCCTCCAATTTGATCTAGAATTTGGTCATTCTATATCATCTACATGCCATGACTCTTTGTACTATGATTCTCCTGATTAATCTACTCAACTAGCTAGTCTTTCACACTCCCTTGATTTTCGTGTTGCTGGTTAAAATTTCCATCAAATACAAGGAAACCACATTACACTAGTAAGGGTGTAGGAAGGTGAATATTCTTTCAATATTTCTTCTCTTTTTTAAAATCCTCCATGTCAAAACAATGTGCTTCCATTCTTGGATGATTCTCAATTCACTAATCTTGGTAGTGAATTAAATGTAATCAATTCTTTTGATCAATCCCTGGCCATGGGAAACAATCATTCCAATGATGATGCCTTTGTTGATGTATGCGATCACAATTTCCGAGGTGCATCAACTGATCTTTTGGTTTCTCATGAATATTTTACTTTAGATCCAAAATATGATTCAGTCAAAGAAAATGTGCTTATCAAAACTTCCTCTTCATCTCACTATCCCTTGTGCTCTACCGTCTATGATGCATCTACTTGCAACAGAGATACTCCATTCTCTTTAAGTTATTTATCCAATGAGTTATCTTCTCAATTGGCACAAGACAATAGTATTATCCATGATGCAAATGAAAACAATCAAATCATTGAGTACTCTTTCTAATGCTCATCACCTCTTCTCTTGCATGAAGACAACTCTTCAAATCAACTTGCTCATGAAATTTCCTCGATTCATTCATCTTTAAATTTGCGATGAGAAGAATATTTTGACTCGAGTAATATGGTTGTTGAAGTTGAAAAATCTAGTGAAATTGGTGACAAAGATGCCTTCCATATAGTGAGGAATGGATTTATTGAGAGCAATGGTAGTAGTTATCCTCAAACCATGCATGATGTGGTTCAATCTTAAAAATGTACTTTTACAATCCTAGAAATTTTTGGGCCCTGCCAGGCAGTTGAAGCACTTCAACTTCCATTGATGTTTTTGTCAGGATCTTGCAACTCTGGTGAACCCCTGAAGTAAGTCAGATTTTGTGTTTCCTGCAAAATCATTTTCTTTGCATGGGTTCACTTGATGATTTTTTTTTCTTAAATTTTTTTGGTATTTATCTTATTATCTTTCAAATTTTCAATATTTCACTTCTAATAGGATTCAAGAATATTTTTCAGTTTATTCATCTTCATGTGAATATCCCACATCAAACTTGGGTTTGGAATGTCTGTGTCTCACAGATTCATCAAATTGTGGATTTGACCATTTCAAAGACTATCTTTGCCCAAAGGAATCATGCCTATTAGGTTCATCTCTTAGTAGTCAACTCCTAGTTTTTCTTGCATATGTTATATTTTAAAGCTCTTCTTTGTCGCACCTAAAATCCTCTTGAGTAATAATGAATGCACGAGTTATGGCACAAATAAAATTCTTCTCCATTCACCATGGCATGACTAGACTAATGTATATATTGTGCTGACATCCCTTTTAAATTCATTTCATGATTATGGTTCTTGCACAGTTTATCACCCGTTACAGGAAAATGTTTTGTCACATTTGGCTTGCAAGGAACTTGGTTCAATTGTTCAGAGCATTCGTTGAACTGCTCAAATTGATTTATCTTTTTTTATTACAAAATGGGAATCTGATGCTTCAATTACCTCGTATGATTATTATTTTTTCTTTGATGACTGCCATTCATGTTATCATTTTCCCACCAATATATTTGATGGCATTTATTTTAATCCTTCGATCTTCATCGTTCATAATCTCACTATTCAGATTTTTGTCGAGTGGTTGAGGCACTTTAGTCTCCACTAATGGTTATGTCAGGTCCTAAATGTCTCAACATTACTAATGAATATGATTAGATCAATTTTCCTTCACAATATTCTCATTATAATCGTATGCCTCTAATTGAAAATCTATCTTTTGAAATATTTCATGGTTTTCAATAGGATCATCATTAATTTTATGATTCAACCATTGAACAATTGGAGCAATATTACTCGACAAGCTCCATTTCAATAAAAAGGCTTTAGAATTTTCTCATGCTTGCTAATGAGGATGACACAAAAGAAGGTTTATTCACAAAGTCTTTGAGGTGTGCCTGATTATGCTTTCTGCTAGAGAGGTAAGAATGTGAATTGGACGAAAGTAGCTCTTATCTTTTCTCTTGCACATTTATTTATATATGTTTTAATCGATCGTATCTTTGTTATTGCATGTCGAGAACAACTACGGTGGTTACATTGGAAATTCCATTATCCATGAACCCCACCTTTTGGTTGATAGGTTAGGAGTAGGATTAGGTGCATCATAGTTTTCATTCTCTTTCACCTATCCCATATTGTTATCTTTAGTCTCTCTTGTATTTTCTTACTTTTCTCTTGCATTAAGCTTTGGTTTATCTTATTTTCCTTGTCTTCTGCATTTGTTTCCTTGTTGTGTGTTGTCTTTCCTTTCGTTTTGTTTCTTTCGTTTTTCTTTCTTGTTGTTTGTCTCCTTTTTTTCATCATGTGAATAAGTGTTGTGCCTGAACTTGTTATGGATTCTTAGTATATGTGCAGTTGAAGTCTAAAGAGTCTTGCGACACTCCAAAATTTGGCTAATCTCGAGTCTATGTTCGTTGTGTCGATCACATATTTTGGTTGATGAAGTCCTAACAGAAAATATGAGCAACCCATAAGGAGAGTTTTGGTCCAACCATGAACTTCTCTCTACTCACAAAACCTTATGCCTACAGTCAGTTTTGTGTTTTGATGTTTTCATGCTTATCCAATCAATAGAATAGGTGAAAGTGGAAAATATAAACAAGAAAACCTAAATCAAAGGACTCTATGTGCTTCTATGAAGGAAAAACCTCTTCTTCTATTAATAAGTTGGGATCCTCTTTAGCCCAAAAATGAATAAGTGTCAATGCATAGTCATCTTTAAAATAAATAAATAAAGGTGAAAGAAGAGAAGGGCTTCCTGTGTAGAGAGGTTAAGTAAGCATCGCCGTCAGGGAACTGCCCAAGATTGCTGGCAGTGAAGCAATCTTTCTGTTCCTACATGACTCCGTAGGGGTAATATTTAGGCTTGCTAGTAGCAGAGCTACATCAGAGATGAAAAATTATACTCTGGAAATCTAAAACTCGTGAGCTACACTACCCTTCCCAACTGGAAACATTGTGATATCGTTGAATCTTATGTTGTGCTAAACCAAGAAGGAATAAAGGGGACTGCGTTGATTCATGGGGAAAAAGGGGAGGCCAAAGTTATATGAATGATGAATCACTACTCGAAGAACCCAAGCCCTATATATAAAAATCTATCTAAGGTAGAGAAGTTGGAATTCTACTAGTGTGTTGCCAAGTGTTGTAGCTGCTACAACACTCTCCAAAATTTTGGTTTACACTCAATTTTAGAGCCTTCCTTAGTCTTGCACATTGTTGTTTCAAACATAAAAGCTCATTTCATGTACTTCCTTGAAGTATTTTTCTCCCCTTTGATAGTTGGGTAAACTATCGTCTTTAGGCATGATTGGCTATCACACAATGTGTAGAAGCCTATTCTGGTGGTTTCAAGGTTATATCTTTGTGAATATGAGTCGTTCTAACCATGTGAGTATCTTTCAAACTCATTCAAAAAGTTTTAAGCACTGTTGCACAAGTGTCATCACAGTGGTTGCAAATCGTATCTTAAGTGTCACACTTGTTATAACTGGTCATAAAATTGTCACACAGAGGCAAATACATTGTTTATGTGTCCTAGGTAATTTATCTTGTTGTGTTGTAAAGTACTCTAAGTGTGAGATCACAATTGAAGTATTATCATTGTTAACATTAGCCTAACCATGCTTTTACCTAGCCATTTTTGAGAAGTCTTCCCAACCAAGAAACTTAGCTTCACCCAACCTCTTTGAAATGTGCATTGTGTAGTTTCAATCTTGTAGTTGTGACCTTAACCCTTGGTACTGCACAATTCAATGTTCCTGCCAACTAGGATTGCTGCACTACGCAGCTTCTATGTTCAAGCTCTGACCTTGGCCTCTAGAATTCTGCAATCATTTCTCTCATCTTATCCCTAACTACGCACTTAACAATCTCTAGCCTCAAGCTCATCCCTTGAGCTCTTTATCTATGTTGTTGTGTAATAGCCCAACCTTTCTTGTCTCTCGAAACAATGCAGTGTGTTCTTGTAGTGTCCATCCCCTCAACCTGCCTCACTCACTAGACAATTTCATAGTCACCTAGGCTCATCTATTCTCTAGAACTGCACAAGAGGCCGATCTAGTGCCTCTCCCCTCAGCATGTAATCTTGTGCTCATAGACCGCGCATTTTTTTCCTCAGCCCAACCTGAACTACACATTACACTGTCTCAAGACTATTGCTTCACCCCTAACTTCCTAAGTTACGAAATTGTATGGTTACTGAGCCTCTTTCCTAGAATTTTTCCATGTTGAATTGTATGATTTTTTTCACTAGAGATATGATAAATAGCCCATGATATATCCGCAATGCCATATGAACACCTTATTTTTCTTTAAGGGATATGATAGTATCATAATATCTCCATGGATTTATGCTCTATAACTTATTTCCTTGAACTTGGCCTTATTATTTATTTCTAGATTTAACGCTATGTAATGGACATTATTATATGTAACTACTATATAAATATGAGACTTAGGGTATGGAAAGAAAGGTTGTAACATATTCAAAAGAAGTACGACAAAACCTACATATATTGAAAGCTAGGAGCACCTAGTCTTAACATGGTATATTAAAAGCTAGGGTGGCTTAGAATATAAGTATTTAAAAAAATATATACAACTTCTCTTTCATTGAGAAGCTCTATTCCTCTTTTATTGGTTAATTTTATAAAGACCCTCTCATTTCTCAAATCAAAATATTAATAAGAAGAAAAGCATAATTCAGTATGAACATGTATATGTCTAAATAACTAAACATTTCTTTGTACAACAATTATGGATGGATTAGAAACACAGTTTCTTTACCAATATGTAGAGGAAATGCTAAAATTAAATCTTTAATGCTCAATAAAAATATTATCTCCTTTTCACCCAAGAAAAAAAAATTGTAATTCTTTAATATATAATAACTAACAACATTGTTGAAGTATTTTCCCATCCTATTATCTATCTTATATATATATATATATTATATATTTTTTGAGAAGGAGCCTAATTATTAGTTTGTTCTTCCATTATTTCTTATAATTATTCAATCAGAGAAACTATTTGGTAAAACATGGATTTTTTCCTTTATCACGACTTTCCAAGATCTAATTGTCATAGTGTGCTTCATGACATGGTTGTTTACCCACTACTACCTACATTATCAATGAATCCAAGGCAATGAATATAGGGAATAACATATTGAAATCTAACAACTCCATTTTAAATCCAAGCTAAAGAAAAATGTCAAGTTAAGTTGGACCCATTTTAAGAAGGAGAGAACTACTATTGCTTTTTGACATGAACAAATATAAGAAAAATAGGTAGGAATTCCAACCAAGATAAGGAAATAAGAAAGTAGATTCATATTTATTTATTAATTGTGGAAGTCAATTTGGTGTTGCTCTAGGAAGGTGTTGTCGTTGCTACAACACCCTCCAAAATTTCGCTACATTCACGTTTTGGAGCCTAATTAACTTTGGTATCAAGTGTCACCTTGGTCTTCAAGTGTCATGTCAAGTCACTTTATGTGTTTCAAGTGGTATTGATCATTATTAAGTGTTGTTGAATTCATCAGAACTTTTTTATTGCATTTAATGGTAATGACACCTTCGTTTGTTCAAAAACGATACTTTTGGTAGCAGTCATACACACTTTTTTAGTTGTACTTGGGGAATGTATGCAAAGTGTTGTTTTGATGTCTATTATCATTCTTAAATATTTTCTAATAATATTAACATGATTAATTATTAATAATATTAATATTAAAAAAAGTTGTATAATAATATTAATATAATTAATAAATATTTATAATATTATTTATAATTTTATAAGTATAAATTATATTGTCTAATATTGACAATGGGTATGTTTTCCACGCAAAACTTTGGATGGGGAAAGGTTTGTTCAATGTTTCCCGACCCAAATGTATATCCCGATTCAGATATCTGCCTATGGGGGATGTCACCCGAGGAGTACGAAGCTCGGCACTACAATTTTTTTGTATAATTCATTTAAAAAAACTCAAATAATATCATGACTAAACATAAAGACCTTCACATTAAAATTATAAATCATTTTCTTAAGAAATAGTATGATGACTATTGATATCATGATAATAATTTCTTTTATAACCATAACTGAAAATATTTTATATTAGTGATAAAATTCATTCTTGGAGACATGGTATTACATCAAAATTACAAAAATCGAAAATTTCACACGTGAGTATGTTATTAGTGTCAGACCTTTCTAAGATTGATAACCAAAATTCTGTAGTTGCATTAAGTGTGAAACTAATTAGCTTAGAAGCATAAAGTCTCCAAAACACCCTTATTATCATAATACATTTAGGTTGCATAGCAACTAAATAGGAGAAGGGGGAAAGTATTAGTGCCTTATTTATACTCATAATGAGTAGAAGCATTCAAATCTAGAAGACATCCTATGGCTAGAGAAGATGAATGAATTGAACAGATCCCAACTTGAGTATGTTGGCTTGGAGAAAGTTAAAATTTTAATAATTGTTGAAGAAGCACTACCAACTCATTCTCAAACCCCTACAATTTCACTCTGACGTGGTTTGGCTTTGTTGATGCTAGAGATGCAGTAAATCCTATAAAAAATTGTTCTATGACTTATACACACTTTGGTGGAGTGAATTTATGAGGGACGAGTTTCAACATGCATCTAATGCCAACACCTTGCATGAGCCCAACTAAAACCATCTCATGAAAGATACATCATTTTCTCCAAGGAAGAAAGTATTCAATGTCCCAACACATTGAAATAGAGCCAAACTCCTTTTACCCTACTAGAACCATAAAATTCCCAACACCAAGTAAGCATTATTGTCACATTTCCACCAAAACTCAATGCTGAGGGGAGGAGAGAATCCAAAAGAGAAGGGGTAGAAGGAGTCCCAAAAAATCCCAAATTTCTAGATTGGAGTTAAAAGAATACATTCTCCTTCCCATGAAAAACTATGTAGTCCCAAATTGGAAAATCCTTGGGTGAAGAATAGTACACATTGAGTTTAGAAAAGATAGAAACAACCATTCCCTCATGTAGTCCCTAACCAAAGATAATCACCAACTTATGAAACAAAACTCATATAAATTACGAAACTATAATTTTATTTTTTTTTGTTAGGTAAGCAGTCATGGGGAATTTGAACCAGTGACCTATCACAAGGAGTGCCTTAATAGTGCACCCATTCGCCATCAATCCAAAGCCCCGTGGGCTTACAAAACTATAAATTCAATAGCATACATAAAATATAAATAAAATTTATTATATTTTACAGAGGAAAATTACTAACAAATTGATTTGATTGATCACACAAGGAATTTTGCAAAGTAGAAATCTCTTGGATTGCAAAAAACTCCCTCCCACATTTTAAATTGACAGGTAGACATCACATCGTGTAGCTGAAGCATAAACATGATCGATTGGGGCATGACCCATTCATGCCCAAGGATGGTGAGGACTATAGGTTCATCACATGCTATGGAAAACTAATCTCCCTCCCTAGCTTATTGAATGCAACATTAAAACATCCTTCTTCCCCATAATGAACCATGATCAACCCTTCCACACACACAAGTATGTATCTCGAGGAGTACCAAGTAATAATTAAGCTACATGGGGGATTTCATAGAAGAAAAGATGATCCAAAGATCGTGAACCCAACTTAATCACTTGAGGGTGGACCAAATTTGACGTTTTGCAGTCAGGGGTTAGACAAACCAAATCCCAATTTGACCCTTTATAGACATGGATGAATTCATGTGATAGGAGAGTAAGATACTTGATCATTGATTGATAATGATCCCCCTATTAATATAATTACTTGATTCTCTATTTCATCTACCATAAAATTATTATGCCTCAAACATGAAAGCATTGATAATAAGAGAATTGGGAGAGAACAAGCCTTATAGAGCTAGATATTGAATTGAGAAGAGGGTCCTTAGGATTGGATCAATTTCAAATGTGGCCTATAATGATTTCATTATAATTTTTTTATATTAAATAAAATATATATATATATATATATATTTTCATATATAAAATGTTTTTCTCTTATTTTCTTTCAATTCAATTTTAGTGATAAATAAATGTTTATAAACTATTATAAAATGTTTATGTATAAATTATTTGTAATTAAATTCAATTAATATCAAAAATTAGGTGAAGTTCATATTCATATGACACAATGTATTAGGTAATTAATGGGGATTTGAACTTGGAACTTTAAACTTCATAAAGAATTCATAACATAGTGACTTCCAAATGAGCTTCTCTCCTACCTCAAAGTGCCTCCATAGCTCCAAGTTAAAAACTCATGGGAAGTTAACCTTATCCAATGATAAAAATTGTTCACTTTACACCATTATATCCCAAACCATTGGACTAAATTATATATATATATATATATATATATATATATATATATATATATAAACAAATTTAGCCATATAAATATAATTTTTGAACATTTAAATTTATTTATTAATTATAAATGTATAAAACTAAAAAGATTAATTTTGATTTATCTTATTATATATTTATTATGATTTGTTTAAATATTTAGTGTTATGATTAATTATTTTAAGTTTCTCTTTATAAATTTTCAATGTTCTAAATTTGAATTATTAACTTTATAGACTCTAGACACCTAATAAAATATTAAAATTAATCGATTATAATTAACTAATATATTTAATTGAATGTCCAAATTTAAATTTTGATATTTATTAATAATAGTAATTATTAATTAATTAGTTTTTAATGAAAAACTTGTAAACTTCATATTAAAGGTAAAATAATAGATATAGTTAGTTTGATTTTGGGTGGCTTTGGACTGAATTATTATATTTCTTTTCAATAGGATTCTTCAATGTGGAAAAGTGAGACAAAGATGTTTGTAGTAGTAGTTTTAGCAGTATGAGTTAGATTGGAAATTTCAGGTCAGAACATTTCATGTCAGTTCGAGGCATTAAATGATATATTTTGAGGGTAAATTTCCCCACTTAAGCATTACACCCCATGATTCTACTCAACACCTAAAGATATTCCAGATGCAAGATTAATGTTTTTTGAAATTTAACATATCATGATTGAGTACCATGATTTCGGAGGATGGTACTTGAGACTTGTTACTCATGAAGAAGGGGTTATCCATAGGGGAATTATTAGGAACACTATAGAAGGGTTGATTCATAACTCAATATTGAATAGGTCAAATTTCACCCCTATTTGGACATTGGTTTATGTAATAACCAAGACAATAGCAGGAAAAGAAGCTCCATTCTATTAGAGTGCATATTTGTTCCATGGTGGAGAAAATTGGTTGAGAGTGAGGAGACAAAGAGAATAAGAAAGGGATTTTGTGTTTCTTAATAGCCCTTAAGTCACAGCTCCAAGGTATTTCCATAGAGAGTGATTCTCCTTTGTGTTTGCATAAATTCCATTTAGATAATGAGAGATAAGTAACCTTAACAATGAGAGAGAAGTAAACTTACCTTCTAGTTTGGGTTTCTCCTAAAATGGTTTTCTAGAACATATCTAGGTGTTCATTATTATTATCAAACGAAAAGGGTTCCATTTTTAGGACATATCTAGAATAACACAACTTTGTAAGTGGAGAAGGTATATTCATTGGATCCTTTGGTGTTATGAGGATAATACATAGGGCTCTCGAATAATTTTGGTGTTAGAATTATGATCTTTTTTGTCATCAAAGTCCGATATTTTTGAAGAAGAAAAAACCAAAACATTTCATTTAACAATGATTTTTTTTTACATATTCATAGGTCTAGAAGGCTTTCAACATTGGATAATATTATAGTAATTGATCTTATGAGAGGCTAAGGAAAAAAACCCTTGTTCCAGTTCAAATAAAAAAAGAGAAGAATATATCCAACACGCCATTAAGAAACAATACTATGCTACACCAACAGACCATCAAGGCAAATTGTAAGAAATATAGAAATAGAATCATAACTAACACTAAAAATGTGGAGCTTCCCATGTAAGGCAATGAAGGCCACAAGAAAAAAACGTAGTGTAATCAGAGGAACGCAATAGAGCCATCACTATGCATGGATACATCCACGATCTGTTCAAAAAACATGTACCTAGGGAAAAGTGAGAGAACGTATTTGAAGAGGGCATCAACATCAACATTATTCTCTCTGTAGATATGCTGAAAATTAACCTCTGTGAAGAGATCCTTAAGATCTAAAATACCTTGCATCAAGTTCAGAATGAATGGGACATGTAAAACAAAAGGGTCTTGTATCTAATGGATTGTGGAAAGTGTGGCCCCAACAAACAAAATATTATCGATCCTGAGCCAAAATGCCACCTGTAAATCTCCCCACATTGCCAGCATATCAGAGACAGACATGGAACAAGGTGGTGTGGACCCGCAAATGATGTCCACCCAGCTCAAGCAGCCATGACCACAAGAGCAGACAGTGCCACGAAAAACAATTTGAAGAACAACAGCAACTAGTATTGGGGGCTCTCTAGACAGAAATAAAGGAGTTACAAGTTCGCACTCCATAGGCTGGTGTAATGTTCACCAGCCTCGCAGCCGGCACTTCAGCTGCCGAAGAGATGTTGCGCACAAGGGTGACCAATGTGATAGTGCTACCAGATGGGGCACTTACTACAGAGCAGGAGGCTAACAGACCCATGGTGAGCAGTTTGAAAGGGGTAGGATTGAACATGGTTGCACTCCCTTGGGAGACGCTTTACCTCTTACAGGATGGAGTCACTGCAGAACTTCGGGCCAAGGAGAGTCGCACTCTACAGGTAATGAGCGAGAAGTGCATCAACATTGAGCAGTTGGGCCTACAACACAATGAGGCATTAGAGCAGAACAAACAGATAATATAGGTTATGGAGGAAGCCTACTAGATGGTCCTAGAGTTGGACATTCAGGAAAAATAATTAGTGGAGGTGCACATCCGTAAGTTAGCCACAGGGGTGCATGACACAAGAGTAAAGATGAACAAGGTTCAGCTAGAGCTGAACCTGCAGATCACAAAGTTGCAGTTGAGGGCTTAGCCTTCAACTCCATCAGAGGTCAGAGAACAGTGTACCACCGCGGCCACAACAACAATAGTGGCAATTGATAGTGCAGTGGTAGACTGCATGCAGCTCTTCAAACAGTCATTTAAGGTCCTAACCACCCTGCAGGAGGACCCGAATATAGAGCACCTAGAAATAGAGGAGCACAAGCTACAGTAGGGGTATGACGAGGTAAAAGGGAAGTCTTGCACGGATGCAGTAGGCAAAGGTGCTCAAGGAACAGGTGGATGTCGCTCAGCATAAAGAAGTCGTCTTAAAAGTGGGCCTACAGCCATGGATCGATGAGGCTTATACAATTATAGCTTCCATTGAAGCAAAGCTCGCGCAGTTGCAAGCAACTCAATAGAGGATTCAGGGCAGCAGTTTAGTAGTAGCAGTCATCGAACAACACGTGGAAGAAGTCTGGCACGCGGCCGCTCAGTGCGCTACCAAACTTGCAAGTATCCAAACAGAGTTGGGGGATCTTCGTGCTAAGATATCGACACCTTCAGAGTGACTTGGGGGCCTGTTGGGTGTGGGATCCCCCAAGGGCAGTTTTGGGGCTTAGAGCCCATATTTTGGTCCAAGCTTTTAATACAAATGTAAAGACTCCGCATTTTGTGGGTGCGAAGCACGTAGATGTTAAAGAGGCATAGGGTTGTCCGCCCTTATTTTGATAATGTAATGTCGGTTGTAGAAGATCTACCCATCGTCCGTGGACCATGGGATTGTATAAATAGAACTAAGCTCTAAGTAGCTAGAAGCATAATCAATGGATAATCAATGATGTATGAGAGATAGCTCTGAAGTAGGTTTTGGGTCGTAGCGTAGGTAAAGGCTCTGCAGTTGAGTGCGTAGAGGCCTAGAAGTCTACAACTGAGTGCGCGAACCCCTACACTGAGTGCGCAGAGGCCTAGAAGTCCGCAGCTAGGTGCGCAGACCCCTGCAGCTGAGTGCGTAGGGCGAGTCCAGTCTGTAATCATCTGGAATTATCAATAAAGAAGAGTATTTTATCATTTTTGCGTCTTTATTTCCTGGTTATGCATCTGATATATTGGGTATGAATTTCACTTCTAATGCTTATATGATGCGTGAATGTGTATAATTGTGTTGGTTAAGTGAACGCAAGTAAGAACACTTGTTTATGTGAAGCTAACTAAGATCCGTTAATAAGATAAGTAAGATACTTAGCGCAATTTAGGAGATATTGCAGTTTGCTTCCCTAGCAGTGTGAAAGGACTTCAGCCCCTGGTTAGGGCTGCGCGGAAGCCGATTGTAACATTTCGTGAAGGTATTGAAGGGTAGAGCGGAGGGATAAGCAACCTACATGAAGGCAGGTATAGTTGGAATAAACTGACATCACAACCATCTCAAGGGTGCGGAGTTCCAACATCCCCCCATACTACTTCAAGTGAGACTTCAGTCCGCGGTCCATGGGTTGATGCCGAAAGGGCCAGTAGTGTAGGGATTTGTTTGGCTAACTAATGTTGAACGTGGGTCAGGCCCCCTCAAGCCATCATTGCACCAAGAGGGAGATCTCATGAAAGAAAGAAGCCAAATAGGTACCAAGGGTACTTGGATGCCATGAGTACCATTGTAAAATCTGAGCCTTGTACATTCGAAGAAGTCGTAAAGAAAAAGGTTTGGAATGATGCGATGAATGAAGAATATGAGTCGATCATGAAGAATGATGTCTGGGATGTGGTTCCTAGACCCAAGGACAAGTCGGTGATCACTTCGAAATGCCTCTACAAGATCAAACATGGAGCTGATGGAAGTGCTGAGAAATTCAAGGCCATATTTGTAGCTCGAAACTTCTCTCAAAAGGAAGGAGTAGCCTATGATGTGATATTTACACCAGTCTCCTAATATGCTACCATCCATTGGATCATAGCCCTTGCTGCCTCGCAAGGATGGAATCTTCATCAAATGGATGTCAAAACTGCCTTCTTTCATGGTTCTCTTAAGGAGGAAGCGTATGTGGAACAACCCAAGGGTTTCAACGTTCATTATCGTGAGACACATGTATGCAGGTTGAAGAAATCCCTCTATGGCTTGAAGCAAGCCCCTAGGGCTTGGTGTTATAGAATCAATAGTTATCTTATGAAGCTAGGATTTACAAGAAGCAATGTTGACCCAAACCTATCCTTCAAGGTTGAAAAGGACAAACCTCTCATTCAAGTCCTTTATGTGGATGATCTCTTTCTGATAGTTGATGACCCTATCATTGATAAATGTAAGAGGGAGTTGGTTTCCAAGTTCAAGACAAAGGACCTAGGATTGATGCATTATTTCCTAGGGTTAGAGGTCTGGAAAAATCCAGGTGAGATTTTCCTTTCTCAAGGAAAATATATTGTGAAGCTACTTAAGAGATGTGGGATGGTGGACTGCAAGTCTGTGACTACTCCAATGGAACTCAACTTTAAGAAGTTATGTGGAAGTGTTACTAGGCAATAAATGGTGAACCCTACTGAGTACCGTCAACTTATGGGGGGGCTAATGTTTTTGGTCAACTCCCATCCTAGCATATGCTTCGTTGTGAACACATTGAGTCAATATATGGTCGAGCCTCATCACATTCATTGGATTGTTGACAAGAATCTCTTGAGATATCTCCAGGGCACAATCCACTATGGACTAAGATACACTGCTGAGAATTTGAGGCTACATGGATATACAAATGCTAACTGGGCTGGTAGTGTGGTCGATCGTAAGAGCACATCTGGGTGTTGCTTCTTTTTGGGGTCTACTTCTATATCTTGGATGAGCAGGAAGAAGAAATCAATTGCACTAAGCACCACCGAGGCTGAATACGTTGTTGCGAGTATGGCCTGTTGTGAAGTAGTTTGGTTAAGGAAGCTCCTCGGTGAGCTATTTAAGCACATGCTAGATACCACCGTGATCTTCTGCGAAAACCAAAGTGGGATCCATATATCATAGAATCCAGTGTTCCATGACCACTCCAAGCACATCGATCTCAGGTACCACTTTATCTGGGATATGGTACAATAGGGAGCAATTAGGCTCCAACACATCAGGACAGATGAGTAGGTTGTAGACATTCTCACAAAGCCTGTCAAGAAGGTCAAATTCTTAACCTTTCGAGAGAGACTTGGAGTCATGGAATGACCCTCCTATGAGGGTCTCATATGAGTTTAACATAGATTTGTAGAGATCCTAGGGGCATGGGGTACTTCTTGGAGCTAGCTATGATTGACTATAGGGTGAGTGGTTCACCTTCCCCCTAGTGGTTCACTGGATATATGGTGAGTGGTTCACCTTCTCCTACCAGGACACATGTATGTAGGGTGAGTTTTTCACCTTCCCCTATGATTCACATATGCATAGGATGAGTGGTTCACCTTCTCCGGTGGAATATGAGTAGGATGAGTGGTTCACCTTCTCCTATTGATGCCCCAACACACATCCTACCCATAGATTCTGGGACTCATGGGAAGTACCTCTCATCTGGCCATTGAGTTGGGAAAAGCTAGTTAGGGACCATAGCACTATCGATGGATCCATCATGTACTATCGTACTCCCTATGACAAGGATGCATGGTGTTCAACAACTTGATATGGGATCAAGGACTTTAGTCAATGGAGAGTGGTATGATCTTATGACTCACTCTCGATCACTTCTTTATTATTTCTTAATGGTTCAGAAGAGCATAGAAGAGTAGGGCAGTGATGGCATGAATGGTACAAGATGACAAGTTGGCATGATGATGTCAGATGGTTTGGCAGATGGAATTCTCCCTAGTTGAGAGGGAGTGTTAAAATTGGCAACTAGGGCCAAATTCCACCTTAGGAAATCTCATATGATGGAGATGATTTTTCCATTGGATTCCTCTTTATGAGACATACAATTTTGATATAAATATCATCCCATTCTGACAAACAAAAATGGAATTTTGAATTTATTTTCCTCATGGACAAATTGTCAAGGTCAGCCTCAGTCAAAAGTAGGCTCATGAAGCCCAATGGATGTGTCTTCTCGCCATCAACGAATTGTATAAATAGAAGTGACCCTTCACTCATTTTGACATCATCAACTCATCACATCATATTCTCTCTCCTCTCTTGATTGGTTCATACCACTTGGAATCTCTCTCTTCTTCGCACGTGTGGATGAAAGCCTAATTTCAAGAGGCTGAAATTTTTGTGATTAACGGAGTGTTGACCAATGTTGACTTGGGAACTTTGACCAAGTGTTGAATTCTATTTTTGGGACAAAATTTTGATCCTTTTAGGCTGCATTCTTTAGAATGAAAATCGAGGAGATTAGGAACAGTTTGACCACGTTGACTACAATGTTGACTTTCTGTTTCACTGCAAAAATGACAACAAGCTTTGTTTGCATTGACCACGCTGTTTTGGGTTCAATTTGACCCTCTCTTGAGGATATACTATTTTTTTGTTGACTGAGCTGATTATAGGTTGATTTGGGTCATCTTTGACCATCGTTGACTTTTTGGTTAGGGATGCATTGAATGTTGATTTGACTGTTGATTTGGAAGATTTTTTTGGGCTTGTATTTATGAAATTTGTATTCTCTCTCTCTCTCTGTTGAACTATTGAAGAATAATAAGAATATTTGATTAAAGGGTTCCCCACATTGGGGTTTTTCGTGGCATCCACCACATCTTGTGTCCTCTTGTCTTTGCTTGTCTTCTGCATATGATTTTATGTTCTATCTGCATTTACTATCAATGTGTATAATTTAATGTGATTGTTACTGGATATAACTAAAAAATTTCATTGGGGTACTAAAGGAACATTGAAGTAAATTTTCTTAAGCATAGAACATACCATTGTTATCTAAAATTAATAGATCCCCTATATTGGCTACAAGATTTAGGAGTGGAATTACTTGGGAAACCTTGATTTTGCTTGTGTGGTCCCGCTTCCTGATATCACATACATCACACCCCTTTACTCATTATAACCCGTTTTCACACATTTTCCATCTGGGTTCACATTTGTCAATTGGGTCCACAAGTAGTTAGCCTCCCCCTCCCCTTGTCCACAATTTACATCAGGCCTAGATCATTTCCCGGGAGGTTGATGCAGCTAAAAAAAAGTTAAAAGAAGAATTTAGCCACTTACAATAGTAAATGTACCATAAAATGAAAAAGATGGCCAAGACAAAAATTTAGCATGTGGGCAAAAGCCAAACATGAGCTCTTGTTGGGAAATTAGCATTGTCTAGATGGCTAGTGGTTGTGAGTGTGTTGACATTGATTTCAACCAGATTAGCATGGTGATTGGGTGTCCAAGAGGAATCCTATGGTAGCCACAAGCTTCTGGTAGAGAATCGCCATGGTAGCAGGCTTATTGAAAATCCATAAAATGATGACTATAGTTTTTGGTAGTCCATGCTCAGGTTGAATCCTATGGTAGTTGCACGATTCTGGTAGAGAATCACTATAGTAGCAAGATTATTGAAAATCCGTAAAATGATGACTATGGTGATTTTGGGGTCCAGGTTCTTGGTATCACATTTTAGGTTTGGAGCCATCTTTCAGGTTGCGAATTGGATCAAATATTGCATCGGAACATCTCCAGTGGAAAATTATTTGAATAATCTTCCCAACAGTATATGGAAGTTCGAAAATGGCCATCGGAATCAAAATTTCTTGAGTGCCAAAGTAAGGAGATTTGAATACTTAAGAGGTAAAATATCAAAAAATATGAGTAGGATACTGATTGGAACCTCGGAGAAAAACATTGATCCAAATCTCAGAGAAAAAGATTGATCAAAACCTTGGAGAAAAGGGTTGATTGGAACCTTGGAGCAAAGGTCTGATTGAAACCTCAATGCAAAGGTTGGATCGAAACCTTGGAGTAGGAGACTAATCGGAACCTCAGATAAAAGGACTAATCAGAACCTCAAACAAAAGGTCTGATCGCAACCTCAAAGCAAAGGTTGGATCAAAAACTTGGAGTAGGAGACTGATCAGAACCTCAGAGAAAAGGACAAATCAAAACCTCAGAGAAAAGGAATGATTAGAACCTTGGAGCAAAGGACTAATTAGAACCACAGAGAAAAGGTCGAATCAAAACCTCGGAGAAGGAAACTTATCTAAGCCTCGGAGCAGGCTATATCATAGGATGAGGCCATCTAAATATTGGAACCTTATAAGTCCTTACAGATTTTAATTCCTTGGAAGCATCGAGGTTCGCAAAGGAAAATAAATACAAAGGAATTCGGTGCAGGACCAAGGATCTATTGGAAAATCAAAGATATTATATTAAGGTTTGATTATCCTTTATTGATAATTACTTATGAGTTTGTTGGGTTATTTTACTTCTTTATTATCTTATCTTTCATCAAGAAATTACCATATTATATGTGTATCAAGATCACAAAACAAGAGACACAAGATATAGGCACATGGTAAGGAAAAACCCCCCTCGAGGGGAAAACCCAGTCAAGATAATTCTTCCTTTCAATAGTATCATTTGAGACTCTTTACCCTAGACCAAGACCAGAATTTCCCTCCATGTCATGTCAGCCTCCCAAATCTTTGACCCCTTCTAGCAACTTTGACTAAGCAGAAGCTT
The DNA here is from genome assembly GCA_031772625.1 of Pinus tabuliformis. Lineage (NCBI taxonomy): Eukaryota > Viridiplantae > Streptophyta > Pinopsida > Pinales > Pinaceae > Pinus > Pinus tabuliformis. The sequence continues at coordinate 672,945,408 of CM062817.1, forward strand.
CCGGTAACATGCAGCTTCTGGCAACAAAGATAATTTACGAGACTTCGATCTCCCAACCTAGACCACGAAACAAAGAAAGAGAGGCACCAAAAATTTGATTTTCTTCCTCTCTATACACTTCCCCAAAGTCGCACTTATTTCATTCTCCTGGCAATATACTTCACCTCTCCATCTCTTCTTGAGATATTGAACTGTCTTGAGAGTGAGCGGTTAAAATGAATCCGACCTCCTTGAATATATAGGCTTCTTTTTGGTTGAATGGGGGTTCTTAGGCCGACTTGATCTCCCTTAGGCCAACATGATGTGGAGGGTAAATATTTCATATTTGACTTGATATAAAACCTTTTTACATGATTCAAAAGCCCAATAAGTGTCTCTTTGAATGTACAATGACTCTATAAACCCAATATTCATCCTAGGAGTCCACAATGGGGAATTTGACTAATATAATGATGACCCAAGCATGAAACCCATGCTTTAATAAGTCATTGTTACAATAATAAAAATTATTTTCTTTATTATTTTGACAAGTACATTACATAATGACTTAAGTACATTATTCAAGACCAAACATAGTTGCATTTTCTAACACTCCCTCTTAACTAGGGATGTATTCATAATGTACATATACAATGCAATATCTCAAAATATATGAAAACAAGAACAAATTGTAGGCACCACAATGTCATGGACTAGATTCCTGACTAGGGCAATCTATCCAACCAATTACTTAACAATTTAGGCACCACAATACCATGGACTAGATTCCTGACCAAGGAAATCTATCCAAGTGGGACTGAGGTGGACTCAAACTTTCATCCCCTCTAGGTACCATCAAGCTTACTTTCTAACCACCAACCAAAACATACAAGTCTCTATCAGAAATAGATCTCAATAACCAACACCACCTTTTTAATTCCAGGATCCATACATCAACACAGAGTGTCGGCCTAATGTCTCCCCAGGCAATGCTTCACTCGCAAAGCCTCAACAAATCTCTTACATTTCCTTATCATCAATACAATCACCAAGATCTAGCAAAACCAATAGGTTCCTTAGATATTCGAACTTATTATTAGGAAGAGCCTTTGTTATTATGTTTACTACACGTTCATCTGTCAGGGTATACTCTAACTTCACGATCCCATCCTACACCAAGTTCCTAATAAATTGAAACTTGTTATTGATATGTTTCCTCCTCAAATGAAACATGGGATCTCCAGACATCTTAAAACAAATTTGACTATCACAATTAATCACAGTAGGACCCATAGACTTCTTGAACAAATATGTCAAAAGGTTCTTTAACCAAACAACCTCTTTTCCTACTTCATATTCAGCTGCTAGACTAAAGCATCCTACAGTAGTGCTCCTTCCATCAGTCTCACTTCCACCTGAATTAGATTTTATGAAGCAAATTAGCTTGAATTCCTTAATATCATACATTAGGCAGTGATGTATAGTTCCGCAAAGATACCTCAATATGTTTGGCAATTTTCCAGTGATGATGATGAGACTCCAACTGAAACTGGCTAAGAATGTTCATTGCAATACATATATCTGGCCTAGTATTTACTATATACATCAGGGAACCCACCAACTGCCGATATGAGGTAGGATCCATGAGACTAGAGTTGGATCTCCTCAACTTCTTGAGGTTGGTCACCATAGGAGTTTCATCGGCTTGGAATCAATCATCCCAATTTCTACAATAACTTGATGATGTACTTTCCTTGCCCCAAATATATCTCCCTAGGTCTTTGCCATACTTCTAGACCTAGGTAATAGTGCATAAGTCCTAGATCCTTCATTTCAAATTCAACTACCAACATGTTCTTGCATTCTTGAATTCTTCATTCTGCACTAGTGATAAATAAATCATCCACATATAATATAATAATGACGAGCTCAATATTCATGACCTTGATATATAGATTCAGATTAGTAGTACTCTTCATAGACCCAATTATAAGAAGATATGCATCCACTCTTGCATACCATATCCTCGGTGCTTGCTTCAAGCCATATAGGGCCTTCTTAAGTCAACAAACATGAGAGTCCCTACTATTCACTTCAAATCCTTCAGGTTATTCAATGTACACTTCCTCATCAATGGTCCCAATTAGAAATGTGATCTTAACATCCATTTTATGGATATTCCACACCATTGTAGTAGCCAATGAAACCAACGATCTAATGGTAGTGTACCTTGCTATAGGTGCAAAGGTTTTTCATAGTCAATGCCTTCATTTTGAGAGAAGCCTCTTACAACAAATATTTATTTGTACTTGTCTATACTTCCATCAACAACATGTTTGATGTTATAGATCCACTTCGATGTGACAATTGACTTGTCACTAGGTCTAGGAACGATTTCCCAAACCCCATTCTTCATGATGGATTGATATTCTTCCTACATAGATTTCTTCCAAACATATTCATGCTCAACTTCCTTAAATGTAGATGGTTCGGCTTCAATAAACTTTTTCATGTATGCAGCATAACCATAATATCTTTTGGTTTCTTACTTTCCCTAGAGGACCCTTGCAAAACTTCATCTCCTTCAACATCTTGTAATGTAGCTTTCAACCAATTTGGCCTCTTCCTTGTGGTTGGGATAACCACCATTGAATAGGCTCACTTGGTCCTTATTCTTCAATATTTGTAGTGTGTGAAGCTAAATGATTTCCCCCAATGAGGAAATGAGGTTTTGATACCATTTTAAAATTGCAACAAATTAATGCATGGTGCACTAGCTACGAATCAAACCCATGTCTTAAAGAAACTGTGAGATAGGAACACGGTGTTCTTTTTGTTAGAAAATATATCTGTTGGTAGATTTTCAATCGTTATCCACTCCTATCAGCTCATTTTGCAATGACAACCTTTTGTTTTCAACCATTTTCACAGCTACATGGAGGTTTTTCATCTCATTTTGAGTTTTTTTTGTTTGCATTATAATAATAAGTGAAGAATCCTCTCATCCCTCTCCTTATCAGTCAATAATATCAAGAGGCATTGGTCAAGTATCTTAAAACAATGAATTCAATCTCTTTTTTCAGTCATAGATTCCCAATTCTATGTGACATGCATGCAAATTATTAATATTTATGGTCTCTCACTAATACTAGGTCTCTGCCCTTTCACTATAAAAAAAATATTTGTAGCCTAAAACATCACAATATTTAGATCTAACGAGATATGGGCAATTTTTATTTTCAAATGTACATAATTTTCCTATCGTTTATTCTTCTAAGATCATGGGCATTAGGCCTTAAGGATTTTTTCCTATTTCTATTGGCACATGGCTAAATAAATGACCTCCCACATGAAGAATTCGAACAATGCTAATATTGGTGGAAGACATTGAGGTTTTGTGTTCGATTTCATTTAAGGATTCCTTATTTATTGACATTTCCAAGGATGGACTTTTGAATCTATTAATTTGGACTATTTTATGTCTGATATGGAGCCATTATTAGAAAAATGTGTAAAAATGCCACAAAAAATATTACAATGTTCATGCTTTTCAATTAGCTAAGTGAGTAAAGTTGGGATCCTCTTTGAACTTCAATATGCCTTGCTAGACATGTTATGGTTGTACTAAGTGTCCCTCCACATATGAATTGGTGGAATTATTCACCATTTCTAGGGAAACTAAGCCATTGCGATGCATTCTCCCTTTGATTTCAAATCAGATGTAGCCATGGATTTTGGTTATAAATGTGCCTTAGATTTGTTTTACTAAGTTCTTCTTCTATTTTTTTTTTCTATATGGTCTTCTTGGCTCTAGTAATTAAATTTTGTAGACACAGAGGGACACTACTGTAGTTGTCAGGTGTTCTTACATAAAAAAAATATGGCTGCTCCAAAAATATCTCATCTTTGAAACTTTTATTTCACCCCATAATTTTACTCTTACAATCACATGACTCACAGAGAAGGGTCAACTTTTGCATGAAGATTGTATGTAATACACAACATGATTCAATTTTTCTAGTCCATTATTATAGTTCACGATCTCTACATGAAACTTGTGTGTTGTACTATAGATATGCGAACAAGTTTATAGTATTGTTCGAAATTGTTCCTAGAAGTATTGTATCGATACATGAAGTTAGGAAAGATTCCATTATTATCATTGGACACATTCAATATTGAAGAATGTTGGTAACCTGCAAATAGTTCTTTTGTAAGTTTAATGGCTAAATTCCATTATACATTAGTGCATTTTTTATTGAACCTGACACCCTTCATTTATTTGAGTTGTCGAGAATGGATAAATTAATAAGTTATCATAGTTATTGAATACTTTGATACACTCTAATGTTCATTATACAGTCAAAATTAATAAATCCATTCTCATCGATATTCAAATCTATTTACAACATGTACAAGAGAAGATTAAGTTTATCTAGCTTAAGTCTCGGCTCTAACAAGATGAATTACAACAAAAGAGTCAACATTCTAAACTTGTTCGTGTTCAAAACAATTATTTGTTTAAGTTTGATACACACTCTTATCAATAATCGACACTTGATCAAATCAATGAATCCACTTGTAATCACCCACCCCACATTTAACCAATTTCAATGACATTCCATAGTAAACATGAGACAAGAGTTACTATGACATGACCCAAACTCCTAGCTTTAGTTAAGGAAGTGGGACCTACAACTAACCACTGACTAATAACTCACAACATTCCTTGGGGCAACGGGGACACTTAGGGGCCAAAGAACTAGCCTAGGTGACTAAACCCTGAGTTGGACCCTGAATTGGGGCTCCTTATCACACAACTTAATCCCCAACCGCATGCATGACAGCTTCCATATCGTTGAAGGCCTCCAAGCACACTCACAAGCCTGCTTGGGTGTAGTTGTGACCCAAATTATCTAGTTTAGAGGGTGTGGTCCTGAGATCTGAGCCACAATTCCAATTCAACCTCTAGAACACTGCTGAGGACTTCCTAAAACATCTTAAAATCATTAGTGATATGAAAAAAAGGGTAAACATACATACTTGAAGGCAGAATTTGACCTAGATTTCCTAGAATGTAACATACATTTCGTCAGACACATGGAAAACATGTAAGCTACAGTTCATGAATGAATATATTATCATAAAAGTAAGATATTCATATGAAAAGCACCGAGAAGGCCCTATGCCCTCTCTACATAGCTGTAACAACACTTATTAGTTCATACATTCAACAAACAATCAATAGCTAAACAAAACATGACAAGAGCCATAGAGGATACACATCATATGAACAACACATAACAACAAAATAACCAATATATAAACCATGGAAACTCAACCATAACATTGCCAACATAATCACTAAAATTATACATGAATCATAATAGAAGAATAAATCTTATTAACATGTGAAATTACCAACCAAGTCAGGGACTTCCACGTACCACCCAACCATAGATTGGTCTAAGCCAAATCTCTCTTTCATCCAATCAAAACCAAACCAGGGAATCTAGAGGCCAAACCATCTCAACACTCAACCATTTATTCCACCTCATGGTAGGACATCACTAACACCAACCATATCGATCTCTACCCAAGCTATCTAGGGCTTTCAGGAATTAGTAACTCAACCCACAACCTTTCAAGCCTCCAGAGTGTTTGTCCAACCTAGCTCTAAGCACTAGTAACTCAACCTGCCAAGGGCTCTAGAGATTTTTTCCCAACCTATGATCCAGGACTATTAACTCAACCCAAGTTGTTCCAAGGCTTCCAGAGTGTTTTTTCCAACCCATAGCCATAAGGAATCATGAGCACCAACAAGAAAAGCAAGTGGAAAAACCCGCAACACCATGGGTATCTAAGAAATGGAATGGAAAGGCTAAAACCACTGTCAATTTAGGTAGATATCCATGCCAATGACAACACATAAGCAAAAAACGACATGCATCTACCATGCATCCATAAATCAATAAGAAAATAAAACATGCAATCTATTACTTGCAAATAAATTCAGTTGTAGTTGTTGATCCACATGTTCCCTTGCACTTTCCTTCTTTCATTTACCTTCCTTCTCCAAATCAAAGTGAATACTAGAATTATACAAGCATGCTCCACTAATTCTCTAAGAGTTTTCATGATGAACTTCTTCCTAAAATACGAGAACTTCTTCATCATCAGAGTCAATAGGAATATCCTTTGATTTCTTATAAGATTGATTTTCATCGAATATGACATCCCTTCTTACTTTAATGTGTCTTCCTTTTGTTATGTAAATTCTATATGATTTTTAGGAAAGACTATAACCAACAGATATTTCCTTGATACTTGTCGAGTCCAACTTCTTTTGCTTGTCCTTTGGAACATGGATATATGTTGGACTTCCAAAGATACAGATATGATCCACACTCAGCTTCTCCCCTGTGAATACTTCTTTAGGTGTAGTATTATCAAGACACCTATGAGGACTTCAATTTTTAATGTACATGGAAATCATCATTGCTTCACCCCATAAGAACTTTGGTAGATCTTGATAAAGGAGCATAGTTCAAATGCCTTATTCAATTGACATATTCTTCCTTTCAGCCAATCCATTTTGTTTGGGATAGTATGAAACAATAAGCTCCCTCTTAATACATTCATCCTTACAATATGCTAAGTGCTAAGGGGATGAAGGTATCAGAACTGTGTAATTTCGTAACATTCCTTTTATATGAGTTACAATATGTTGTGGCTCTGATGTAACAGTACAGAGAATTAAAAGGATGAATGGGTCGACAACTAGAGATTAAATGAAAATCAGTGGAGATGGTTTATGGAGTCAGTGGGATCTACAAAAAATTTTGAGACAAGGAAACAAGGACAACGATCCATAGAGAAGAACAGATGAGATGAAGAAATCCATCTTCTACTTCCCGTGCACATCTTGTAGATTTAAATAAGGAACAAAGTGGCCATTCTTGAGAATTTTCAATCTTTGTGAAGCAATGAATAAGCATGGGAAGTCATGGTAAAGTGTTCAGGAGGACTGAGATTAAATTCTCAGTATGGAGGATTACACAAGGAGTCAGTGAAGAACTCAGAAGCCCATCCTTATGTTTAATTCCATGATAGAATTCAACCATCAGACGCAACAATAGTAGGAGGAGCCATACAGAGGTACACTCGGGCAATGTGGAAATAGGCAATAGAGACAACATTGTGTAGTGTGTAGTAGAGGATAAAAACCATCGATTTCCATCGAGAAAAGTGGGGTGTGGAATGTATTGTGACTATGCTAAGTAGTGTGTAGTTGTGAAACCATCGCAAGAACATAATTGAAGAGATTATAGTAGAGAGCCTATGTGAGAGAAGGCATAAAGCTGAGAATATGTGGTTTTGAGCTGAGGATAGAGTGTTGTTGTATGAGACCAAGGGAGTCTGTGGAATAGTAGATAATTAATAGAAGAAGTTGGTTCTGCAACCAACCAGGTTGGTATTTTTATGTACTTGTATGTGCCTTTGTTTTTAGTTTGAAAATTGTATGAAAAGTAGAACATTGGCAAGAGAAAGTGGTGGCCTACATTCAGAAGAGGTTGGTGCCTCTTGGAAAGTAGGCTCTTGCTAACCTAAGGGGGTTGGTGCCTCCTATGAGTGGTTTCTCACAAACAAACTGATGTAATTAAGTAGGTGTTTAATTTACATCATAAAAAACAATAAAGTAGTGGTTTTTTCCCTTTGGGTTTCCACGTGAAAACATTGATGTCAATATGTGTGTGTTTCTCATGTGATAGATTGTATGAACATATGAATGCTTAAGTTTCTGCTCACTTTCTTTATGAATGAATGCTCTCATAAGTAATAGACAATAGAGGAAAGAACTAAAAGCATATTCAGTAAAAGGTTTTAAGAATATCACTATTATTGATTCACCCCCCTTTGAGTAATTCCTTATTCCAACAATTGGTATTAGAGCCATGTTCCTTTAGGAATAGTCTAACCACTTGAAGGTAGATCTATAAGGAATTATGCCTAGGAAAGAGAGTCAAGAGGCTTACTCAAGGAGAATATTAGTCTTTGATGGGACAAATTATGCCTTTTGGAAAGTAATGATGGAATTGTATCTTATGTCCCTGGGAGTAGATTTCTGGACTTCAATGCTAGTAGACTATGATGCCCCTAATATTCCTCATTATGTATACGGTAAAATATTGTATGGAAATAATGTTAAAGCAAAGAATTTATTCTCTTTTTTCTTAGTCAATCAGAACTTGTAAAGGTTATGCACTATAAGTCTGCTAAGGATGTGCGGGTAAAGCTTAATTAGAGTCATGAAGGAGATGACAAATTCAAGCAAGTGAAACTTCAAACTTTTAGAATAATGTTTGAGAGCTTAATAACGAGTGAAGATGAAAACATAGCAAAATACTTCCTCAAAGTTTATGAAGTGACCAATATGATTAGAGGACTTGGTGAAGAACTCAAGGAAGGGGTGATTGTTCAGCAAAATCTTAAGATCTCTACCCATGAAATTTAATGTCAAAGTATCAGCTATTGAAGAAATGGCTAATTTAAAGGATCTCTAGATGGAGCAGTTGCTTGGTACTCTCACAACCTATGAGATGAGAGTAGTAAGAGAGAAGTCTGAACCTAAGGAAGAAGCGTTCAAAGTATCCAAAAAGTCCAAGGCACACAAATATCATCAAGACTACTCCAACTATGAATCTAATTAGGATTTCGCTCAATTGGCCAGGAAACTGAAGCATGGCTCAAGAAAATATAAAGGGAAGTTTCCCTTTAAATTTTTTGACTGTGGAAGAGTTGGACATTTTTCATCCAAATGCCCTTACAAAGAAAGGGTTAAAAAGGAACATTATCAAAAACTTGGAAACAAATCTCAAAAACATCAAAAGAAAATTTTCTATAAGAAAAAGGGGTTCTACTCCAAAGAAGATAGCTCAACACTAGAGTGAGAAAGCCACAAATATTCAGAGGATTATTTAGATAAGTATTTACTTATGGATTTTGGAACAGACTCCAAGAAAAAAAATATTATTGACTCTAAAGAGGAAGAAGAAGAAGGAGTAGTGGACCTTGAAGGGGAACTCATCAGTTCTCTTGATGAGTTAAAGAAAGAAAAGAAAAATAATAAGCAGCTAAAGGAACAACTAAAATGTGTTGAAGAAGGTATGTATAACTCTGATAATGATGAGTTTGTTTATCAAAAATAAAAACTTGAATAATATATTAAGAGAAAAGATATTTTAGTCCTTATACTAGAAGAAAAACAAGGAACATGTGAGAAACTAGAAGAAGATAACAAGCAATTAAAATAGGAGTTTCTCAAGATAAGGAAGGAAACGATCTAAAAAACATGAAAAGATGAAATTTTGTCCTTGAAATTTAAATTATAAGAAGCTAAACCAAAGGAAGAGTTTCTTCACGATTTGATCCATGAATAGGAAGATAATTTGTGGTTTGTATCTTTTGATTCAATTACCGGAGAATCCACAGTATGAACATTTTTATGCCAACGTTTCAAATCCCAACTGGGATCCATCAGCAGGGCTTATGAATGATGATAAAAGAAGAGCCGCTAAGAAGGAAATAAATAATAATGAGGAAAATAAATTTTAGAATCAGCAGAAGTCGGTTGAATATTAATTATTAATTTATTTATTAATTAATTAATAATTCATTCAATTATTTTATTTATTTTTATTTTATTTTAATTTTTGAGTTTTATATATTAATTTTTTATTTATAGGTGAGTTAATAAATTAATTTAAAATTCAAAATCTAAATGGTAATACTAATAATAATTATTAAAATAAATTAAATAAAATAAAATAATTATTATTAGTATTATCATATATTAAATAATTATTAGGTGAGTTTTATCATATATTAAATAATTATTATTAGTATTACCATTTAGATTTTGAATTTTAAATTAATTTATTAACTCACCTATAAATAAAAAAATTAATATATAAAACTCAAAAATTAAAATAAAATAAAAATAAATAAAATAATTGAATGAATTATTAATTAATTAATAAATTAATTAATAATTAATATTCAGCCGACTTCTGCTGATTCTAAAATTTATTTTCCTCATTATTATTTATTTCCTTCTTAGCGGCTCTTCTTTTATCATCATTCATAAGCCCTGATGATGGATCCCAGTTGGGATTTGAAACATTGGCATAAAAATGTTCATACTGTGGATTCTCCGGTAACTGAATCAAAAGGAAGATAATTGTCAGAGTCTTGAGGTAGAGGTTGTCTCTCTAACAACATATCTTGAGGGAACAAAGACCAAGAAAGGTTTAAATGAAAATTTCCAGAAGGCATAAGGAAACTAGATCAGATTCTAAATAGCCAAAGGCCCTCAGGAATCAAAACAGGTTTGGGATACTCAAAGACACAAGAATATTCAATGGGGAAGGTAAAATTTAGGTCCATGAGATTTAAAGAACCATAGAGCTATGCAAAGAAGCATCAAGAAAGAATCAATGAAGACAAAAGAGCAGCAGAGAAAAGAGGATATCATCAATGGAGAATGAATCAATCAGCTAGACAACCGAGGTACTTTCATGCACAAACTCATAAGACTTCCAACAATAGGCATGCCTATTTATTTTATGTTCATTGTTATAAGTGTCATATTTTTGGACATAAGGTTGTTGATTGTAGAAGGATCAAAGTTGAAAGAGATGAAAATCATAGATATAATAAGTATCAAAATTTTAGATCTCAAAACTCTCCCCTTAGAGATCAAAATGTCTTCTCTCCCCTGTTAATTGATGTTGAGTGTTTCAAATGTAATAATTTTGGGCACAAGGAAAATGAGTGTAGAAGCAGGTTTGAATACCTATCTAAGTTCCAAAATATTTGACAGTCAACTATCCAAAAGGATAAGGAGAATTGGAAACAAAAAATTGAAAAGAGCTTACAATGTGGAATTTCTCTATCAACACATAATCAAGAAAAAATGGTACATGGATAGTGGTTGTTCCAAGCATATGACTAGGGATAAAAGAAAATTTGTGTTTCTAAAAGAAAAGGATAAAAGAAATAATGTTGCCTTTAGAAACAATGCTCCAGCAATAATTAGGTGTAAAGGGATAGTTAGTCTTTATCAAAACACTAAGGCACAAAATATGTTGTATGTGTAAGGTCTCAAGCACAACTTGCTTAATGTAAGCTAGATGTGTTATAATGGCTATGATGTGACCTTTCGATCCAAGGACTGTGAGATCCACAATATGAAGGATGGAAATCTAGTAGGAAAAGCAATCAGAACTCACAATAATGTATATGTGTTCAATGACTCCAGAGTAAGTTTCTATTTAAGAAAGACAAATGAAGCACAATTATGGCACAGGAGACTTGGCCATATGAATTTTGACAGTTTGATAAGAGTCAGCAAACTTAGAGTTGTGAGAGGATTTCCGATACTGTCAAGACCTGAGAACTCAATTTGCAGGTCATGTCAATTTGGTAAGCACACCAAGACCCACTTCAAGTCAAAAGAGTTCTCTTATTCTAGACCATAGGATCTAATTCACATAGCTATCTGTGGCCTAACCAAAGGAAAAGGCCTACGATGAGAAAGGCACTTTATGTTTCCCGTTGATGATTTTACCAGGGCCACATGGATCATGCCCTTGAGAGAAAAATCAAAAGCATTTAAACATTTTAAAATTTTCAAAGCTCAAGTTGAAAATGAGAAAGATCTAAAGATCAAATTCTTAAGATCAGACAGAGGAGGATAATACACTTCAAAAGAGTTTGAAGAATTCTGTGAAGAACATGACATCAGGTGGCAGTATTCAGTGGCTAGAACTCCACATCAAAATGGATTAGTGGAGATAAAGAACAGAACAAGCCAAGAAATGGCCAAAGCAATGTTGGATGAAGAAGATGTATCTACATCTTCTGGGGAGAAGAAGCATAAGCAGTAGTGTACCTATCAAACATAACATAACTCGGGCCTAATAGTAATAAAACTCCCTATGAGTTGTGGAAGGGAAGACCTGCATCATTTAAACACTTCAAGGTGTTTAGGAGGAAGTGCTTTATCAAAAGGAATGATAAAAAACCTGGCAAGTTTGACTCTCGTGCTGATGAGGGTATATTACTCGGGTACTCCACTCGAAGCAAAGGATATAAGTGTTACAACAAGAGGACAAAGAAGATTGAGGATTGCATTGATGTGATAGTAGATGAAAAAGCTTCACAACCTTATTCCTTTAAAAGAAACATGAACTCAAATGGTGAAGTAAATCCAATTATGAGTTCCTCAAATCAAGAAAAAATAGATCAAGATAGTGAAGGCGAGGAAACAAGCTAAACTCCAAGGCCAACAACACCTTCCAAGTATGTACAGAAAGAAAATCCTGAGAGTCAAATACATGGATATCAAATACATGGTGTTCAAACTAGGAGGAAACTTGCTAGCAGTTCAAGTTGTTCAAATTTGGCTCTGTTGTCACAAATTGAACTTAAGATTCTCAGCCAAGCGAGTAAGGATGAGTTTTGGGTGAAAGCTATGAATGAATAAATTGACCAAACTGAGAAGAGTGAAACTTAGGAGCTTGTTCCAACACCTAAAGAGAAAAATGTCATTGGAATCAAATGGGTTTTCAAAAATACGTTGAATGAGCAGGGTCAAGTAATCAGGAGCAAGGCTCGATTGGTCTGCAAATGGTATGCCAAAATAGAAGGGGTATATTTCAAGGAAACCTTTGCACTAGTAGAAATACTGGAAGCTATGAAATTTTTTCTTAACCTTTCTAGTCATAAGAACATAAATGTATATTGGATGGATGTGAAGTCAGCATTTCTCAATGGAGATCTGGAAGAAGAAGTTTATATTGAGAAACTAGAAGGATTTATGGTCACAACAGATGAAGGGTTTGTATAAAAACTAAAAAGGCCCTATATGGACTCAAATAGGCTCCCAGAGCTCGATACGAAAGGCTGGATAGAACCTTTAGCAACAAGGCTTTAAGAAAGGTATTGTTGACAAAAATTTACACATAAAACCTAAAGGTGACCATCTACTAATTGTAGTAGTATATGTGGACGACATAATCTTTGGGAGCGACATGGAATAATTGGGGCATCAATTCGAACAATGTATGTAGATAGAGTTTGACATTTCCATGATCAAAGAGAAACTCTGAAGAAGTTCATCCTGGAAGATTGCAAGCTAGTTGGCACACCTATGGTTACATGCTTCAAATTATGCAAAGAAAATGAGACAACACTGGTAAATTAGATTGAATACAGATAAGTGATAGGAAGCTTGTTTTATCTTATAGCTTCGAGGCCAGCATCATGCAAGTTGTGGGTCTTGTGGCCAGATTTAAAGCCTTCCCTCATGAAATTCATGTTGTTTCTATCAAATGGAATTTTAAATATCTTCAAGGATCAACATAATATGGATTGTGGTATGCTAAGAGAAAAGAATTTAATTTGAAGGCCTACACTAATGTTGATTGGGCTGGAAGTCTTGATGATAGGAAGAGCACCTCAAGTGCAACTTTCTTCTTGGGAAAATGCTTGGTGTCATGGGTCAGCAAGAAACAAGCCTCCATTTATTTATCCACTACTGAAGAGGAGTATATTGTTGTTGCCACCTATATTATATGGATGAAGCAGACTCTGGAAGATATTAAGGTAGAGTTTACTGATCCTATTCCAATTATGTATGATAATACAAGTGCCATCAGTATCTCTAAAAATTCAGCCATGCATTCAAAGCCTAAGCATATTCCTATCAAGTTCCATTTCTTAAGGGAACAAGTTGCAGCCAATGTTGTCATACTTGAATACATGGCCACTAAATACCAACTTGTAGATATCTTTACTAAGCCACTAGAAAGAGAACCATTTGAATATCTTAGGTAGCAGATAGGAGTTATGACTCCTCCTTCCAAATGACTCTATTTTGGTGTTTTTGTTGGAATCTACTGAACATGTGGGATCAATGGAAGAGTAGGTTACAATGATTTAGCAGTAGTATTCAAGAGTATCCTTTGCCATTGATGCCAAAGGGGGATAATATTATTGGGGCATCAAAGAAAACCATGCCTAGTTTCAGGGGGAGCAATGATAAAGAGGATGACTAGCTTCATGGGGATCTTATGGTGTTACCATCAATGCCAAATGGGGAGATTGTTGGACAATTGGCATTGTCCGGATGGCTAGTGGATGTGAGTGTGTTTACATTGATGTCAACCAGATTAGCATGGTGATTGGGAGTCCAGGAGGAATCCTATGGTAGCTGCAGGCTTCTGGTAGAGAATCACCATAGTAGTAGGCTTATTGAAAATCCATAAAATGATGACTATAGTGATTGGTAGTCTAGTCTCAGGAGGAATCGTATGGTAGCTACAGGTTTCTGGCAAAGAATCACCATAGTAGCCGGCTTATTGAAAAGCCATAAAATGATGACTATGCTGAATTGGGGGTTCAGGTTCTTCGCATCATCTTTCAGATTTATAGCCATATTTTAGGTTTCAAATGGGCTCAAAGACTGCATCAGACCATCTCCATCATAAATTTCTTTGAATAATCTTTCCAACAGTATATGGAAATTCAGAAATGGCCATCGGAATCAAAATTTCTTGATTTCCAAAGAAAGGAGCTTGGAATCCTTAAGAGGAGGCCAAATATTGGAACCTCGAAGAAGGACACTGATTGGAACCTTAGAGCAAAAGACTGATCGGAACCTCAAAGAAAAGGATTGATTGGAACCTCATAGAAAAGGATTGATCGAAACCTTAGAGAAAATGTTTGATCGGAACCTCAGAGAAAATATCATATTAGAACCTTGAAGCAGAAGACTGATCGAAACCTTGGATAAAAGGATTGATTGGAACCTTAGAGAAAAGGTCTGATCAAAACTTCGGATGAAAGGTTAGATTAGAACCTTGTAGCATGAGACTGATCAAAACCTCAAATAAATGGACTAATCAGAACCTCAGAGAAAAGGATTGATCGAAACCTCATAGAAAAGGATTGATCCAAACCTTAGAGCAAAGGTCGGATCGTAACCTCGGAGTAAGAGACTTATCGGAACCTCGAAGCAGGCTATCTTGGAGGATGAGGCTCTCGAAACCTCGTAAGTCCTTACAGATTGTAATTTCTTGGAATCGTGGAGGTTCACAAAGGAAAAGAAATACAAAGGAATTTGGTGCAAGACCAAGGACCAAGGAGGAACTTTATCTCCCCTCCTAAGAAACACATGGTCGTAGTTGATTTATCCTTAAGAGATGAAGTGGATAATTATGTCAGCATGACATGGCAATACTATCGACATGTGGCAATTTTTTTGGAATTTTTGGTGAACTAATGGGGAATATGAGGGTGACACGTGTCACCACTTAGGAGGAGCCACATGTAGAGATGACGGAAGCATGAGGTCATCTCGAAGGTTAGCATATCATAGGTTGAGGACCTCATAACTCCTATGCAAATGGAATTTGAAACATGATCTGATAATAGAGGCTCTGATATTAACTAACACATGGTTGTGTGGAGACCAAAGGAACTAAGGGCTAAGCGCTAAGGGGTTGAAGGTATTGGAACTGTGTGATTTTGTAACATTCCTTTTATATGAGTTATGATATGTTGTGGTTGTCATGTAACAGCAAAAATAATTAAAAGGATTAATGGGTTAGCAGCTAGAGATTAAATGCAAATCACCAGAGATGGCTTATGGAGTCAGTGGGATCTAGAAAAAAAATATGAGACAAGGAAACAAGGACAAAGGTCCACAAAGAATAACTAATGAGATGAGGAAATCCATATTCTACTTCCCATTCATGTCTTGTAAATTTCAATAAGGAACATAGTGGCCATTCTTGAGAATTGTCAAGCTCTACGAAGCAATGAATAAGCATGGGAATTCATGGTAAAGTGTTCAGGAGGACTGAGATTAAATTATCAGTATGGAGGGTTACAAAGGGAGTTAGTGAATTACTCAGAAGCCCATCCTTATTTTTAATGCCATGACATAATTCAACCATCAAACACAAGAACAATAGGAGGATCCATACAAAGGTACACTCGGGCAGTGTGGAAACAAGTAGTAGAGACAACATTGTGCAATGTGCAGTAGAGGATCAAAACCATTAATTTCCATTGAGAAAAGTGGGGTTTATATTTTATTGTGACTATGTTGATTAGTGTGAAGCTCTGAGTGCGTTGTGAAACTAACGTAAGAGTATAACTGAAGAGAGTGTAGCGAAGAGCATGTGTGAGATAAGGTAGAAAGTTGAGGATACGCGGTTTTTAGTAGAGGATAGAGTGTTGTTGTATGATACCAAGGGAATCTATGGAATAGTAGAGGACCAAGAGAAGAATTTGGTTCTACAACCAACCAGATTGGTATTTTTTTGTATTTGTATGTGCCTCTGTTTTTTAGTTTGAAAATTGTATGAAAAGTAGAACAATGGTAATAGCAGGTGGTGTCGTGCATTCAGAAGAGGTTGGTGCCTCATGGAAAGTTGGTGATTGCTAACCTAAGGGTGTTGGTGCCTCCTATGAATGGGTTCCCACAGATAAACTGATGTAATTAATTAGGTGATTAATTTTTATCATAAACAACAACAAATTGATGGGTTTTTCCCTTTGGGTTTCTACGTGAAAACATCGGTGTCAATATGTGTGTGCTGCTCATGTTATAGATTGTATGAACATATGAATGCTTAATATTTTTTATCACTTTATTTATGAATGAATTCTCTCATAAGTAATAGAAAATAGAGGAAAGAAATAAAAGAATATTCAATAAAGATTTTTAAGAATGTCACTATTATGGATTCACCCCCTCTCAGTAATTCCTTATTCCAATAGATCTACCCTTATCAAGGTCATCACCCTGGTTCCTAGGGCCTCTATGCGAGCCCCTACATCATTAAGGAACCCATGGTTTTCCCAACCTCTGGTGGGCGATGAACTGCCCAACCTTAAGGGTGTATTCATTATTATATCATTCACATCATGCTCTCATTCCCTGGAGCCCAGAGTAGTTATGAAAAAGAAAAAATCAATAAAAGGAAAAAGGCATATGAAGAAGGGTGGAAACAAAAAGGTAGGCGTAACTCATAGACCATAATTTGTCCCTCCTATATATATACACCCAAGTGTGGGATTCCCTCATCATATTTACCCTTGTACCATGGCATGTGGCTTAGAGACTTCTCGATGCCCCACTTTGTTCCATAATTAAAACACATGACACCTGCCATATGACGGATGTACCATGGACTTGTCACTCCCTTAAAGGTTGAGACTACTTGATAGGGTCCTTTATTAACACCCTTCTTGAACTTGGAGACAATTGTACACTCTAAAGCCCATTATGGAAGGGCAAGCACTATGAAGTGCCCACTTGGTTCCATGACTTGTAAGCTCATTTTCTCAGTTACACTAATAATTTGTTGTACTGCAAGCTGAGGAGATGCAATGGATCTTATGTAGGATTGTGGGTGGGTCTTCATCTTGGGACTTTTCCTCCCTATACGGTGTTGATAAATCAATGCTTATAGTAATTAGGTTTTGATTCCTCTTCCTTGATAATTACTTGTGAATTCTGTTGTCTTATTTTAATTCTTAATCAGTTTGTCTTTCATCAAGAACTTACCAAATTATATGTATATGATTATCACAAGAAAAAGAGACACAAGATGTAGGCGCATAACTAGGGAAAATCCCCTATAAGGGGAAAACCCAGTCAATTACTCTTCCTTTAGTAGATTCAAATCAAAATGAGACACCTCCAGACTTCTTAGACCTACACAAAGACCTCCTTCCACCACCAAGTCAACCCTTCCCTTCAATAGATTATTCTTAACAAAATCTCCAAGTGACAACTTCCTAGTAGCAACTTCAATAAAAAAATTCAGCCTCCCATAACAAAACTTTGACCCAAGCTTCATAATTTCGAACCTATAGTAGAGACAAACTTTCAACCCCAACAATTGCCCATAACTTCGCACATGTGAGAGATAGATAGCCCAGAAATTTCTATTTAGGTCTTCCCAATAAACTTTGTCCTTCTCTAGCTACTTCATTCTTTTTTTGCTTCTCTTCCTTGAAGATCAAACTTGTTGAATGATTTAACTCCAAATGAAGTTGAGTTGTTCAATATATAGGTTGCATATGAGGTCAAATTTCCCTAACTCAGACCGCCTTGATGAGGGTAGGGCCGACTTGATGAGGGCAGGGTCGACTTGGTGAGGGTATGGTCAATTTGATGTGGAGGTTAAAAATGACCATTTTGACTCAAAAAAAATCTTTTTACATGATACAAAAGCCCAAGAAGGGTCTAATAAAAATGAAAATGACTCTAATGACTCAAGATAAAATCTAGAATCCTTCAATGGAGGCTTTGACATTGAAAACATTTACCTAAGCTTGAAACCCATGCTTTAATAAGTCATTTTCTTTAATAATAAATTTTCTTTTTGACAAGTACATTTATGAAGACCAACATTGGTTACATTCTTCAACACTCCCTCTTAACTAGGGAGGTATTCATAATTACACATGTTACCACTCAAACTAGCAATGGACCTAAGGGGGATCCCTAAAGGCAAAATGATAGGCCAAGGGCAACAAATGGAGACTTACCCCACTGTCACCTTAGTTAAGGCTTCCTTTTATTTACTAACTTTCACCGACGGGAGGAGACCCGATATGTATGGAGTCACTAATGAATGATAATTCAATGGATATGAGTACCCCAAACAAACCCTTTCTTAGAAAAATTTGAAAGATGGAGCTTGCTTTCTCACTAAGAAAGGTACTATGTTTTCTAGGGAAAGGAAGAGAGGATTCGAGGGTTAGGTTTATGGGATAATGTTAAGGGAATAAGTCCCCTAGGGCTTTGGGTCAGAACCTTAAACAAGCATTCAACTCAGGCAACATGCTTAAACAAACTGACTATGCGAAGATGAACATACCCAGATGTCCTTCGTTTGGGTAGTTCCAGCTAGGGTTCAAACCCTCTGCAATTCCTAATGATCTTCGAACCTGCAAATCAACCAATTCGAATACACATAGCAGCATATAGATAAATAATTTTAGTGAAATCAACTTTATATCATATAAGTAGATGGTTAGTTATACATTGAAATAGTCGTTCATATATAAACCATAACAATAACATCTAATGCATAAACAAAGTCAATATCAGGAACAAGACAACGTTTCTTTTTATTGTAGAAAACTATAATAAAACATGGAAAGAGTTCACTTGAGTCTTCCTCTTCCGGCTCCAAGTGGAACCGCCCTCCAAGTCCGTCCAGTCCCAATCTTCAACGACCTCCTTCCATAACCAATACCATGATATCTCCAAGCATGTGAGAGAATATCAACACTCAAGGAAACAAGGGTTTCTTGAACTTGGGGAAGTGCTTGAAGCACAGGGATACTTCAAACTTGATCAGGGGATAATCTTAGTATAGTAATTCTATCATTTTTCTCCTCCTTAAGGCCTTCCCATTGAAGTCTTTTTATACTTCTCCCATATTAGTTTTTTAGTTGGGAAACAATTGAGAATTGTTGGGCCACGGGCACTAGGAGGTAATCAATAGGTAAAACCCATGATCTTTGCCCATAATTAAGGAAATTTAATGTTTTTAAGTGTTTTAACACATATACGTGGGTTAGGTATTGACTAACCCACGTGTACACGCTTTTAACACAGGGCAAAGTAGCGTACAGGGAGTAAAACACTGTTTTTAAAATAATTGGACCAATTCTGGAAGGAGGGGTTGCCCTAGGCCATAAACAAAGCATCACAAATACCAAGGGTGATATTTGGAGCTATAACAGATGCCCCCTAATATATGAGGTCAGAAGGGGTACATGATGGCCGAAATGTATTAAGTATATGGAAAGGAAACCTGTCAAAAACTGAGAAGGACTTCACTAGATTTCAGCCTACCAAGCCAACAAAAGAAGATCAAAAAGAAACAACTATCTGAGGCGGGCATACCCATGCTCAGAGAAAGTAAAGCAAGTCTGCATATCAAGTACAAGCGGATCCACTATGTATAAAGAACTGAAAGTACATAATGGATCATCTGATCATGATCAAACAAGTACATGTCTGAATATCACATATAAGAAGATGATCAATGAAGTTGAAAGATGAAGCTGATCACTGATGTCAAAAACTAATCCCAATAGTACCAAATGAACATGATGGAATAAGATGATACTACATCGCAACTCGGATGCCAGCATATAGGATGTTACTGTGAAGGATTGCAACATATAATATGGAATGGTGTCAACTAGCAGCAATAGGAGCAATTGACAAGTGAACCAAAGAATGCAGATGCAACCCAAGGTCTTCACTGACCACCATGGTACATTTCTACACAATGGGAATAAATGATCTGAAGTTGACCATGTGAGAAATCGTTTAATTACAGGTCATTGATGTATACAGTTGATAAATGTGAGACTACTCACCGATAATGATAATGAGAGTCAAGGTACCCAGTATAATCTAACAAGTGCGAATAGATGAGTTGAAGTCGAACACCTGGAAGAATCTATCAATCAAGAGACAATGATGGTTTCCCACTGTCGATAGCGAAGGATCTGCCACTAATGATTGCAAACCCAAGGTACTACCAAATGGACTCTAGATCTTTGCCCTAGAGAAATGAGTCGTAGTCGATAGGAAAAGATCTGCTAGAAGGAAGGCATTAAGGCATCCTTCATCAATCTAGCGTGAGTGTAACCCGTAGGCCAATAATGTGGAAGGAATTGGACGAAAAAAGATGAAGTAACCCAACCGAAGCACATTTCCAATGTACACAAGATGTAGCTAGCATACAATAGAAACCCTCTGAACCAACCAATAATGAAAGCTGACACAAAGGAGAGGAATCCACCAATAGGGTCAAATGGAAACCAAGGCACTACACGAATCCCAATGTGTGATAATGAAAGCTGATGTCAAACACAAGGGAAACCACTCAGTCAAAGACCATGATACTGATTGATGCTGAGCACAAGGTGACCTATCAATAATGAAGGGCCAGGGTGCGGCTCTAGGCCTGTCCTCAGAGCAATATGTTGTCATCGATAAGGACAAGACCCGCCAGCAAGAATTCAATGGAGACCTTCTCAAACCGGCATGAGTAAAGGACCAATATAACTGATGTGATGACAAACAAGACACTGACAATAGGTCAAGAGACACCGCAGAGAGGCCGACTCAGGCTTACTTCCCTTGAACAAAAGCATGACTCAATGTTGACTATGTCGCAGCATATGATAACTTTGTATAAGTTTGTCATGCTGGAGGCACGAACGAACTCTCCATATGATTGGAAGAGATAACCAATCGGAGGAGAACTGACCCAATAACAAGGTTAAGGCGTACCTAAGTCAAACTAAATCCCGCCCAAATGGAGAAGAGACTTTCTTTTGAGTTCTTTGTTCAAGGGCGACACAACTGACTCTAGCTGCCAACAATATATGGAAATGTTGTCCCGTTCTCGCTCTTTTTGGAATATATAATTTTTGTCTTTTTCGTTAAGCTGGAAAAAGAATAAAAGAATGCTATAGTACAGTGGAAAGAATGAGTGTCAGTGAAACAAATGATCTAGTTCCTGGGATAGGAACATTCCTGTGCTCAATGCAGGGATGCGAAGCTAGTTAAGGACACTCAAAGGGATGTTCCTTCCACAGGGCTGAGGGAGTGTCAAGTTGCAGAAGCTAAGGGATTGCAAGTTTGAGTTTGTAGAAGACATGGTCAAAAAGTGGCTTAAACATGAGTCCAAGTGAAGCCGGCTCAAGGCCAAAAGGTGCAAATGGTCAAAATGCAATGCAGTAGTACAACTCAACACAAAGGAGCCTCTAGGGTATAAGGCCAAAACAAAGCAAAGAAGCAAAGAGGAATGAGTCTTCAATGCACAAGTCATGGCGGGACTAGAGAGGACTCCCAAGCCTACTCAATAAAACAACATGGGCAACCAATGTCAGTGAGGTGCTAACTATGATGCCCATGTAAAGGATGGCTCTACCATCGTGTCATGATTTAAAAAATCAGTGAGTGAACATGGTTTACTAACCATAACATGATGGGATCGACCCTATGGCAAGTGTATCGACAAATGGAGGCTAGTATGAAAAATGCACCAGAAAAAATGGTTTCCCTAACCTATATGCCAGTGAGTAAATGATACCTTCCATGACAGGTCAGCAGTCATGGAATTGCTGTGAAATTTCCGAAAAAGCATCCAAAATGTCCTGAAAAAACAACCTATTCTCGACAATCCAAGCTTACAAGTTAAAAGATTCATGAGACGAAGAAAATCAAGTTTTGAAAAAATTTGACATTTTCAAAGCTTATAAAATGACTTTTTGACTCGCCATTACCATTTGTGTTGAGAGCCAAATCTGTGGAGAAAAAAGAGAAAACTTTCCCCCCAAAGAATTGGACCGTTCAAATTGGATCAAAATCATCAGGTAACCCCCAATTCTAGCTTGCATTAATTTATGATTGTTTTTAGAAATTTTAATTGAGATTTGACCATAGGAATTTATGTTAAAAATTTCAACGTGGCATATACGCAGGTTGGATATTATAAACCTGCGTACACGCAGGCCCTACACGCGACTGTGTATGAAAGGGACTCGCATATATGCAGTTTGAAATTTAAACACAAAAATCTAACGGTTGAAACTTAATTTTCTTTTAGAATGACAATCACATGGAGAGAGAGGGAGCATACTACCATTGATAATGAAGTTATGAATGATCAATAGGCCTTAGATGCATTGAGGGGATGTAGCTTATTGAAATTTTTCAAAATGCCAAATATGAAGGCCTACACCCGCTTGCTTGAAATGTTAATCCACTATTGGAGTATCGAAGATGATGCTTTTATGATTGATCAAATTCCTTTGAGGATAGAGGTAGAATATATTTACTTTATCATTGGTCTCTCTTGGAGAGGAGAAGTTGTACATTCGACTGGCCGGACACGAGGCGGTCTTTCAATGGAAGACTATGTACATATATACTGCCTGGGGCATCCGGAGAAGATTGGAAGCCAAATTCCAATAAAACATGTGGAGAGCTTGTCCTTGAGGATCTTACTGTTCACCATAGCTAGGATAAACGAATCAGCTTCATTGCACCAAGTGTCACAATTATCCATGAGCTTGGTCGTGGAGTGTCTCACTACTGTTTTTGATTGGTGTACACCTCTTCTTACCAATATGAAGAGCCAGTTGTCTCCCACTCAGAAGGGACAGACCAAAAATTTTGGACATGGGACCATTTTGTGCTCCTTCTTCTTCAAGAAGGTTCCTGGGCTACATCCCAAGTATCAGTTTCTATCAGTAGCCCTCAAGATCCTCGTATGGGAAGGTGGGCTGACCTGGTGAAATGCCTTGGAGGCAAGGACATGCCAAGGACTGCATTCAATGATGAGTTCTTCTCCTGGTGGGAACAACAAATCAGCGTTGTGGATGACTATCCCTATGCTAGCATGGATTTCAAAGGAGATCTAGATTTGATGCTGCCACCAAATGCAGCATGGGGAGAGATAGGTAACCATTTTTTAAGTTTTATCAATTTTAAGATTTTTTATGTTTTTTTTTTTAAATATGAAAATGAACTTAAAGATACTTTTGATGGGATTAAAATACTGATATAATGATCATGTTCCAGATGTGGGTTCGGTACGGCCAGATGGATTTCCACGGCACAGGCATCGCAGAAGAGGTGCCGCAGCGACAGAGAGGGTCTTATATGTGGTCCAAAGAAACTTGGTGAGATTGACTCACCTGGTACCGATGGTGGCCGTAGAAGACCTACCTGTGGAGATGTAGCGCCACATGGTAGGAGTACCACGAGACTGAGTTCGCATTCTTCAGCATGTGGCCAATGCAGTGGTCACCTTCTTAGCCACTCATCCTGAGTCAGGTCGTAGATAGAATGGACATGATTACAGGCATTTAGTCCCGATTTTGTATATTGTTTTTGAAACACTTTATGTACACACGGGTGGTTTTTATGACATATATATATATATACAATTCCAGATTTTTGATGTTTGTTTTTATCTTGATGAATGATTGATATCACAAAAGTTCCCGACAAAATATGCACAAAAATATAATATATACAAAGAAGTAACCTAAGAAAAATGCCTCTTAAGGTAGAGCCCATCAGGGGGCTCCGCCAGCTTGTTCCTAGAGATGTTTATAGGTACAGTTATTGAGCCAATCAATATATTACCTTCGGCAGATAACTGTGTTGGAGCCAAAGGAACCGTACAAACATCGCTAGTAAGTAGATTGGAGGACCTAGATTTGACTTCATGTAAAGGAGGACGAAAATATGAACGATGATGTAAATCTTCCAATGGTTGATCTACAACCGTCGTTGCTTCAAATATTGCTTTGTCAGATGGAAGAATTGTATCTAAGCAATCCAAAGCAGAAGTGGAGTTGAAGGTCCAAGTAGGAGCCACATCACCATCTAACTCCTTTTCTGAAGAAGGAGTGGGATGGTCGTCTGTAGAGTTATCGATAGATTCATATCTAAGCTCTACTGCAGACATAGGAGATTCTATTCCACCCACCTTCCCTTCATCTGATGTGGTCACAGATGAAGGTAAGGTCCTAGGATCCGAAGAATAATGAGTTCAAACAAACTCTTTCTGTAAAGGATCCTTGGAGGATGAAATTGTATCGATTCTAGCTGTAGGAGGGGGAAGATCAAATACACCCATCAAGGAAGAATACATCCCAACTCCTAAATTCTCTATAGGTTGACGAGGATTATCCACCATTGGGATGGTAGAATCCAAAGTTACACAAGCATCAGTTGGAGAATAATCCAATTGATCAACTTTAACAATTCTCCCCTCGTGAGGAAAACAAAGGACGCGAAACAGAGTCGAAACTACGACATCCATTTCATAAATCCAATTCCATCCTAAGAGGAGATTGTAATCGAGATTGGCATCAATGATTTATACTTCAACATTAACGACCTTTCCTCCAACACATATAGGAAAGGTCGGGATAATCCCGTGTGGCCTATGAGAATGTCTATCAAATGCTATCAAGAGAGTGGGTGAAGGAACAACTGCAGGTGATCCAATTGCCTTCCAACATGACATAGACATTACGCATGTGGAAGCTCCCTCGTCTATAACTGTCTGAAAAATATTGGATTTCTGGTGAGCAGACTTTATATGGAAAGCCATATGATGAGGAAGTCTCTTTTTGACATTGAGCATATCAAAAGTGAGCACTAAAGAATTTTTTGGATCTACTGCCCCCATTGCAGAAAGTAAAGCACTTCGTTGAGCTAGACACGACTGGAGTACCACTAAAGCAGACATAGCGCAAGGACTTTGAGCCAAATCTTCTATAATGGAGTAGTTATGGGCTGCCCTAGCATTAGGGTTGATAGTCGCGTGCTTGGCGGAACCTTTCCATATCCAAGGTATAGACTCGACAGAGGGTCGCTCAATATGAAGTGGCTCCATAGTTTCAGGAATAGATTTATCCTTAGATGTTTCTACTTCACCATAATCTCGTGACCGTGTAGCCACATTGACATTAGAAATCATCATGAAAACATTTGAGGAATTGTGCCCCTCCTAGTTGCTCCCTGCAGAGGTACCAGGATTTGAGTTTGTGCCAGCAACTAACTGCTACCCTTGGGGGAAGGGTTATTTATGACAACTTGGGAGCTAGAAGACCCTTGCTGCACTAACAAGCGCTGAGCATCTTGAATTTTTGGGTAGAGATGAGTCAAATGATCTCCACTGCACAACTTGCATGGAAATTTAACTTTCTTCTTAGACTCATTTCTACCCTCATCAACACCATCATTTGGCTTGTTTGCATTACCCTTCCCATCCTGATTCTTGTTTTTACCTCATCCCTTCTTCTTCCCATCAGAATTTTGATTTCCTTTGGGGTTAGAATCCCGAACAGCGTTTATGGAAGAAGGTTGGAAAGGCGTAGGAATAGACGATGCATCCTGATTGGAAGAAGCAGTTTGTAGAGACAACTGCTGCAATTGGCTTGGAAGGTTCACCACATTCACATCAATCGATCCAACAATACCATCAGCATGCGGGCCTGGCTTCAATTTGGCTATATCAACCATGGATCTAGGAGCATCAGGCAAGATTTTCTGAAGAGTCCCAGACTGAGAATATATCAGTTCTAACTGCTGGGCATGAAAGATAGCTTGCTCTTTGGAATAAAATCTAAACATAGAAACATCCTTGGAGATCTCGGGTTGTAATGATTTTAAAAACCATTCTAGACGGAATTCGGGTGGAATTTCGACTTTAGTGAGCCTCTTTCTCTATCTCCATTCCTGGATATGATCTGAAATGTGAGTAGCCATGTCTAGATGAAAATTGGCCAAAAGTTCAGTTCCGACTTCATAATGGACAAGCAACTAGAAATGGTTTAAGAAAATGTTATCCAAATCGGTGAAAGACGTAAAGGTTCCCCCTGGAAACTCTATATACCACTTAGCCACATTCCCAATTAAAGTGCACTGAAATAGTCTTAACCTAATCGAATCATCGATCAGGGAGTTAGATGAACACCATAAATGGAACGTGGTTACATGGTCGCCTGGGTCTTCACCACTCTTCCCTTCAAATTTTGGAATATCCAATGGAAGTTTGGTTGGGATCGGAGGCCAATCCGAATTGTATCTGGTTGGATCATTCGTCAACTTAGTCAAGTCTGGCAGATTAAGCGTGGCCAGAAAAAGAAGTCGTGGAGGACCTTAGGTATTCCACCTTGGTTGGGCAGGGTTCCCAAAAGTCTGAAAAGAATGACATAGATTTTGAAAGGCACCAGGTTGCTCGAAGTAACTGGTAGAACCTACTAAACCAAAAGGTAAACCTTGTGGTCCAGCAAAACTCAGAGTTTGACCAACTCCAGTGAAAAAACCTCTATAACTGGTAAATTTTCCCTCTAACGAATTATTGTAAGGAGCTGACAGCCCCTGGTAAGGGTTCCAAGCATGAGCTAAGGGTGGAAAACTTCTAAATGAATTGACTAAGGAATACAGAACATTCCTTGTTGGCTGAAAAACGGATTCCCAGCTCTTGTCCCACTAACCGCAAGGTTAGTCCAACAATGAAAGGGATTGTTGCCTTGACTCATGAAAGGAAAAGGCATAGATCCTACTGTCGGATTGGAATGTGGTATATGACCACTTCCAAAAGGGAAACCCTGAAAAGAAGCCGATCCACTCATCATGGATGTGGAGGTGGTTGATGGTACATTCAATGGCGCTGAAGGAATACCTTAAGAGGGCATTCCAAAAGGGAAGAATCCAAAACTGGACGCATTAGCTTGGGAACTTCCACTCGTTGACGGAATGGAAGTGGACCCAAATAAGGATGTGCTAGCAGTAGACCCAAATAAGGATGTAGAAGGGATGGAAATAGTTCCTCCCCCTTGTACTGATATAGGAGTCTGCATACTCGTAGCACTCGTGGTGGATGCCATGCTTCTAGCAATGGTCATCGAAGGGATAGATGTGTGTGGAGCTAGGCTTGAAGGCCTATGTGTCAGAGTTCCAATGTATAACAATACGTCTGGATGATCAGAAGGGAGAGGAGAATTCGGAGCCGCAATTGACTCTGAGAGCTCTTCTACCTCAATATTATCTTCCGACTAGAAGAGCACTCGAGAAAGAACTGGTGTGTTCCTCTCTAGCTCTGTAGTAGTACCAGGTCTATCTTGTACATTGATGTCCCCAAGCTGAGGATCAATCTCTGAAGTGCTAGCTGCCACTGGTTGAAAACCACTAGCAAAATCGCTCCTACGACTTCTAAGAGAAGGCTCTAGCCTCGCAGGTGAAAGCCCACGAAGTCTACGGGATCATCTAAGTGATCAATCAGCCACTTTGAATTATTTTAATAAGATCTACTTAAAGACTCAAGAAAATTGAAAGCTAGGCCGACTAGGAGCACAGAGCACACACTAAAAATGTCCCTAAAGAATTTAGCAGTCAAACAAATTCCGAGTATTTCTACTCTGGGTGATTAGGATGGGACACCAAAATAAAAGAAAGTGAATAAAAAGGGCCTTCTGAAAATAAACTGTGGTAATTACACCCCAGGTCCACTATCAAAGGTATTAGAGGTAGGTACGCTAACCTCCAGACAATAGCCTTTGCCGATGCAGCCCCAAAGATTCACAAGGGTTCCCTCCAGAAGTATGTTGAACGTGATGCAACATCAACCTCAGGTGCCACGGGATTCCCCTCCGCAGCCACCTGTGTAGATCCCTAGGATTGGCAACTAAAGACACCAACTCGTATCATAAGCCAGGTGGAACAGTCGTGAGGTAAGATCTGACAAGCAAGAGAGGGGGTACCTCTCGTCCATATCTTCACAAACCCTCGTGCTTAACTCCTAGTCATGGAACTATCCTGATCTCCCTAACGCTATTGGATTTCACTCTTTATTCAGACTTCTATGTTTTACAATTTAGAGTGGCCTTGGAGAGTTTACTCTCCTCTCGCCTAATCCAAGGCCCTAAATAAACCTAAAACTTGTTGGTGTATACTGATTGACAATATAAAAAGTTCTAGTTTATTTTATTAAGCACTTGATTTTAAGTGGTTGTTCTTTTAAGTCAAGTGACAATATGAAAATGAAACTGATGGTGTTTTTTATGATGCAAAAGAAATTAATGAAAAACTAACTTATATGCAATGCACTTGTTTGTTCTTCGATGAAAAGAAACTTCTACTTGGGTTCTAAGAAACTTCTATAAAGCAAAAACTTTTTCCTTTTCTTTTCTTATAGCAGACTTCACACTCACAAAAACTAAAAGACTATCGATGCTTTAATAATGCAAAACTACCCTAATGCAAGGTGTACATGATAATGCAAAATTCTAGATTACTCTAAGAAGAGATGAAAGCAATTGTTTAAAACTTTTTAATAAGCCAACTTAAATGTTTGAAGAGAATGCAAGTTTCACATACAAATTTTACTCAAATAAGCAAGGCAAATCTCGAAAAATCACAATTCACTTTCACAAAACTGAAGAAACCAAAATCAAATTCGACAAAAGAAAGCAAAAACAACGTCTTTGAAGAACTTTTCTTTTTCAAGAAGCGATAAAAACAACTTTTCAAAAGCACTCAAAATTCTACCAAAGACTCAAAGACTGAAAGCAAAGCACAAGGAAACTTTGTAAGTTACCAATTCAACATGAATGAGAACTTGAACAAAATAGGTGTCTCAACTTGCACTAAACGATCCAAAAGCAGCAAAAAGATCTTGGAGAAACTGATCAAGAAATCAGGAAAGACACACTCTCAAATTCAACAATAAGAAACTTTCGAAAAGCAAGAAAAAGTGTATGACCACAAAAAAGACGAAAAGCAAAGCAAGCAGACCAATAATGAAGTTTGACACAAATATTTCAAACAGTCTTCTGTCCCGAAAGACCAGAACAATCAAGAACCTCTATAAGAAGCCTTGTGTGTTCAAACACAAATCATAAAACTCACTCAAAAGCAAACCATGGCCAAAAACTTTTCAAAGCATGAGAGAATTCAAAATAGTAAGTTCACTAAACAGTTAAAATTTGAAGACAGAAACTGACCACTCAAAAACCACACAGACCAAGAAACAAATCTTTCTGGGCAGAAATATTTGAAAAAAGCATGCAAAAAATTGTATACGCGACTGTGTCCCTACACAGGTGCGTGTACATGCGCTTCTGCCAAAAGAAACTCGTGTATACGCGGTTTCAGTTCACATAAACAAGCGTGCGTACACTTCTGTAAACAGACAAAGATGCATATATGAAGTTTTACAAGAAAAATAAAAAATGAAGCCTGATGAAAAATATCAGACTTGAAGTCTGAGTTCCTATAGGAGCAGGAAATACAGCAACATCAAGCAAACTAAGAACTGAGCCCTGATTGGCACTAAATAACCCAAACTATGAATAACAAGATTGTTATCCCCAGTGGAGTTGCCAATTTTTTTAAGGGAATAAGTCCCCTAGGGCTTTGGGTCAGAACCCTAGCAGAGCAGGAGTAATCTACAGCAAGAAATAAGCATTCAACTCAGGCAACATGCTTAAACAAACTAGCTATGTGAAGATGAACATACCTGGATGTCCTTCGTTTGGGTAGTTTCGGCCAGGTTTCAAATCCTCTGCAACTCCTAATGATCTTCGAACTTGCAAGTCAACCAATTCGAATACACATAGCAGCATATAGATAAAGCATTTTAGTGAAATCAACTTTATATCATATAAGTAGATGGTTAGTTATACATTGAAATAGTCATTCATATATAAACCATAACAATAACATCTGATGCATAAACAAAGTTGATATCAGGAACAAGACAACATTTCTTTTTATTGTAGAAAACTATAATAAAACATGGAAAGAGTTCACTTGAGTCTTCCTCTTCCGACTCCAAGAAGAACCGTTCCTCCAGGTCTGTCCAGTCCCATTCTTCAACAGCCTCCTTCCATAACCAATACCATGATATCTCCAAGCATGTGAGAGAATATCAACACTCAAGGAAACAAGGTTTTTCTGAACTTGGGGAAGTGCTTGAAGCACAGAGATACTTCAGACTTGATCAGGGGATAATCTTAGTATAGTAATTCTATCATTTTTCTCCTCCTTAAGGCTTTCCCATTGAAGTCTTTTTATACTTCTCCCAACTTATTTTTTTAGTTGGGAAACAGTTGGGCCACGGGCACTAGGAGGTAATCAACAGGTAAAACCCATGATCTCCGCCCATAATTAAGGAAATTTAATTTTTTTAAGTGTTTTAACACATATACGCGTGTTGGGTATTGACTAACCTGCGTGTACACGCTTTTAACATAGGGCAAAGTAGCGTACAAGGAGTAAAACATTGTTTTTAAAATATTTGGACCAAGTCTGGAAGGAGGGGTTGCCCTAGGCTATAAACCAAGCATCACAAATACCAAGGGTGATATTTGGAGCTATAACAGATAAGACTTGTCAAGGAGTTCCCCAAACCCTAAAATCCTTGTTAGAATTGGTATCCTGGATGGTTCTTGAAAATGATATTTTAAAGGAGTGGGACAACAAGAGGCCTAGTGGACCTGGTCTAGGGTATGAGGAAGTATGTAACAACCAATGATATTATTAGCCTATCATTGGAATGTATTCAAAATTGGAGGAGAGATAGAGGAAAGGCCAATGTAGGAGACCCTAGGAGATCAAATTCTTTTGATGGCTAACTTGTCAGGAAAGTGATGCCCTAAGTACCCCAATGTGGCTAGTCCTAGAAGGATGTGAGAGAATATGAGTTTTAGTGACCACCCTTGGTATGACCCCCACCCATTCTGTGAAGTAGTTGGTTGTAGTGAGGATCCACTTATGGCCATGAATCAAATTTTGCTTGAATTTTCCAATGAAATCTAGGCCCCATTGCCGAAAGGGGGTGTCCATTACTACATTTTCCAAGGGCATTGAAGCCAAATGCTTCTTTCCGGAAAAGAATTGGCAAGGTTGGCATTTTTTTTATGAAGTTCAAGGTATCAGCGAAGATGGTGGGCCAATAGTACCCTGCCCTTAGAATATTGTGAGTGGTGGTTCAGGCAACATAATGTTCCCCGCAAAACCCATCGTGAAACTCCTTTAGTAATCTCTCGGATTCTTTTTATTAACATATCCGAGGATCACCCCATCGGGGCTCATCCATTTGCATCCATTTTGGGTTAGGAAAAACTTAGATGCCTTCAGCCTTAGGGACCTTCTTTTTTGGTTTGTTAGCTAAGGAGGGGCAGATATGTTTCTTAAGTAATAGACTATGTCTTTGTACCACTTGTCTTCCTCAACCTCAATAGTAGTAGTGCATATTTTCTTTTCCTCTCCTTCTCTTATGGCTTTGTTATTTCTTTCAGTCAACATCTTGGACAAGTCCTGCCCTCGCACAATCTTCTTTGGGCAAATGTCAAGGTCATATTCTTGGATTTTGGACACCAGTTTCCCCTAGACACAAGGAAATCAAATTGGGATAACACATCTTTGACAGTCGGGTATGGAACATATGCATAGATTTTTTTGTACCTGACATAGGCCCTGAAATGCTTGATCGATTTGATAAGCACATATCCTTGTTTTTTAGTGATGGTGTATCTTGTTTCGGCATCACGGAGTGGTTTACTCATAAAATCTATCAGTCTTGGTCCCCATTATTGTCTCTTTGCATAAGTATCCCAACAATAATGTCTTTCGAGGCAAAGGAGTAGATGATAAAATCCTTAGTGTAATCAGGCTAACAAGGATGTTGGTTGAAGCAATTCTTTTGTTTATTTACTCAAAGGCTTCATCTATTATGGAGTCCCATATGTACGGGGTGATTTTATTCAAGAGGTTACTCATGGGTTTGACAATTTCAGCAAATTTTAGTATGAATCTTCTTACAAAATTTATTTTTCCGAATAATGATCTCAAAGCATCTTGATTTTTTGGATAAGGGATATTGCCAATAGATTGGATTCTTTTGGGGTCAATAATAATCCCATCTTTGGAAACCACATGTCCTAGCAATCTTCCATTGTCAACACCAAAGATTGATTTCTTAGGATTAAGAGAGATGCAACATTGTCTGCACTTCTCAAACACCTTTCGCAGATGCTTGCAATGGTCTTTTATTTCTTTAGAGGCTATGGTCAAATCATCTTGGTAGATCTCCATTATCTTACCAATGAGGTCCATCAAGGTGAAGTCCATGGCCCTTTGAAAGGTAGATCCAACATTTAGGAGACCAAAGGGCTTCCTAAGGTACATGTATGTTCCCCACGGTGTAGTAAAAGCATCTTTCAAGCGGTCCTATCCTTTGACAATGACTTGGTTGTATCTAGAGAAGCCATCCAAGAATGACATCATTTGAGACCCCATTATTCTTTGTAGTAGGTTTTCCATGTTGGGAAAAGGGCAGCTTCCTTTTAGGCATCCATGATTAAGGTCCCTAAAGTAAATGCACATTATGATATTACTAGTCCTTTTGAGTGATTACCAGGTTGGAGATCCATGATGAATGCATAATAGGTGAAATGATCCCCTCATCCACCATCTTTTGGAGCTCTTCATTAATGAAAGGGGAATGTTTTGGAATCATCCTTCTGTTGATGGTGTTGGACCTACCAACATCTCAGGGGATATCCCTGGTAAGAAGTCCCAATTAGACCTCGACCATTTGGTCTAAGAGTCCTAGCAGTGGGTTGTATAGTATTGCCTTGACCATGCTTTCACACAGAGGCAAGTAATATGTCCCTATTGGTAGCAAGGGTGTGACATATGCAACAAGTCAAGGAAGGAGCATCAGTGGTTCTAACACACGGAGGGTGAGGTGAGTGTGCCCCTTAGAAACATGTGAAAGCAAGAAGTTAAGAAGGGAACACACGATCAAAGATGCATCAGAACATGGAAGGAACGTAAGCTATAAATCCAAAGTGATGGTTAAACCAACAACACATTTCAAAAAGATTCATACATACATATACAGAAAATAGCTACACATGCATGCGTAAGAAAACATATACATATATCATTTAGAGTAAACAAGATAGCTGAAATACAATACGACATATGCATGAAACATGTTGGCTCTATTATATTAAGAAGTGTAAGTTCCAGTCATACAATACATCCATGTCCAACCACTAGTTCCAATAGTGGAACGTTATAGTCACTATCGCCTGCTCCTCCAAATAGATATACTAGCTCTACGCAAAGGAGAAGCCAAGGCTCATTACAATATTGTCCAAGATCTCTCTAAGATAGTCCTATCAGAAGCTTGGCTGACCAAAATACTCTAAAATGAGTTATGAGGGACTATATATAGCAAAGTGTGGGGTGGCCCTTGACATTCCCCTTTGTGACAGTTCAACTACCCTCATGACTTTTCATCTACTCTATGACTATTACATCCAACTATCAACACTTGAACTTACACTTGACAAGACATTACATATAATATGCACATGTACCCATTTTAGAAAAAATAGGCTTGAGAAAGCCATGCAAGACATCACTATGACTCGAACAATTGCTGGAAGACCAGCTCTTCGACATCCTCATGGTGTTTGACAATAGCAAACCGATGCCAAGCTCAGTGGTCTGCGATGGTGTCCGTTTACTCTAAGGTGACATATTTCTAGAAATGAACTCTTGCCTTCATAGCATCTGGGTACACTGTTTAGACTCCTCTGTCCAACTCGTCTAATAGCATGTGCATCGTTGTCTTGAGTGCAGTCAAACCAGAAACATACTTTTGCATGGTGTCTGCACTGATCACCAAGTCTGGGTTGGTGGTTATGTGCATCAACTCATCAAAGTACGAGTCAAGCTCCAGTCGAACCTGTGCCTTTTCTTCACCTAGGTGAGTGTCCCAATCGATGGGATCGCATTTGCATGCACAACAACATCCATACTCTTGGATACCTATGCATGGGAACTAGTGATGAGATACAAGAGATCTTCATAGTTCTGGATCTGACTCTCGATCTGTGCCTTCAGCTCGACTGCTCTAGGCTTCATCATCTTAGGCAAGTGTAGTGGGGCTCCCTTGTATCTCATTATCCATGTTTGCATGTAATCAATAGCAGCATGCACATTTGACAAGATACATGCTCTTCTAGCACATTGTTGCTGCCAACCATTGAGATGGACAACTCCCTTATCCACGGTACCAAACTTGGAATACAACGCTCGCATGACTGTGTCAAGGGAGAATACTTAATCCAGTATTTCCTTCTTCAATTCTACTCGGGCAGATGTTGTAACCAATTTTCCTCCTTGCTTGGCCATCAGTAGCTCCTTAGCCATTCGCTCGTTCTCAGCTATTAAGAAGCGAACACTTGAGCTAGTGGCTTCGACATATGCTCTGGTAGCATTGGCCAATGCTGTTGGATGTTTGCACACGTCAGACATGATCACTTGATCCTTAAACTACGCAGGATATATATGATCATCCAAAGTTGACACTCTGCGAGATTACACAACTCTATATTGAGACTTGTCGAATGAGATGTTGTGCATCTCTCCTTCTGGCTAATCTCCAAGGATCTCAGTGTCTCCTTGGTCGCTTGGGACTTGCTCCTCTTCTGGATGCGGTGAAGCAGTGGTTGACCTCTTGTTGGTGAGGCATGAGGTCGATGTCTTACTCTAACTCCTATTGCTCCATATCCATATCCATTTCTTCAATTACTTGCTCGATCTCCTGAGTGAAGTCTTGCTCCTACGATGGCTCACCCTATCTGCCTGATGCCAACTGTTCTGATGATTCTACTACCTGTACGCACGTAGTTTCATCTGTCTGTACATGTTGCACCCCCATTCATACATGTTCCTACTATGCTTCCTTCTCCTATCTATGCAGCTCATGTTCCTTACGGAATTGCTCCTTCAACTCATGCAACTTCTTCTCTGTTTCCCACATTCTCTATTTCTCTCTCTACCTTTGTGCATTTATCTTGTCGCATTGTTGCCTCTTTTCCTCTATTGCCAAATCTACTGCACTAGTGGGTATGCTCGGAACTTGTAGCTTTGCTCTTCCTCCATATTGTTGACAATCTTCCTCTTTCCCTTGTCGCGTACTGGTATGTTTACCTCTGTTTCTACTGCTTATGGTGTTCTTCAGGATGCTTCTTCACACTACTTCGCTACCCATTCCACAGCAAGGCCAACCGGTTCATTGGGTCTAGAGAAGATGTGACAATATCTCCATAGGTCTTCCTTAGCCCAATGAAACGCCCCATGGATCCAATTAAACTTTACTCTTGTGCAATGGTCTTTCACAAGACAATGCAGGTCATATGGATTGTAACTTCGGGCATCAAATTGATATTTCTTCATCTCCTTTGCTTCAACATTCGCATGCTTGAAAGTCCATATCTCGTATAACCCGATCCGCAACAGAAGTGCGGGCCAAGGTGCCTTCTTCTTCTGGTGCAGCCTAGCTGATAATCCTGTCGAGATGTGATATGATACTTCCTGCATGATGAGTTTTTCCAAGGCAAACTTCAGTAGAACATGCGAAGGCTTCTCCGTGTTGTACATCCATATGAAGGTGCCAGACAGTGAGGCATACCAATAAGCTATGTTGATCAATGCCTCCATTGCTACCTTCGACATGTAGGGTGGATCCTATTGGAATATCATCTTGTACACTGGGGTGACAAAATTATTTGACAGTTGTGTGATAACTCCTCTGAAGCTGCATTCAGAAAACATCTTGCAATAAGTGTTCACAGAGGTATCCCTCAAAGTCCATGCCCACTTCAAGCCCGGGAACTCCTGACAGGCACAGATTGCATCCATGATTTAAGTGGACATATAGATTTATGCCTGCTGACCTTTGGGTGGTTGTCAAGCTCTTATTACCTCTTCCTTCAGCTGGTGAGTCAACATGTTAAACCAGTTGCATGCTTTGCCTTCTCTGGCCAGTTGGTCCAACACAATCACCCAACTTTGTGGGAAGGTTTCTGTGCTTTCTTGGCCATACAGACAACATGCAAATATGACCAAGTATTGATATGCCTTCTGCAGTATCTTCATCTTGTAGACTTGGTTAGGTGTCATCCTGAATTTAGCTGACTCCTTCACCCAGTTCTTCAAGATATCTCTAGAGTTGGCATTATTGTTGGGTATGCTGAAAGGAGTCTCCATAATGATCATGGGCTTTGACATATGATACATTTGTTCGTAATCCTATGCCCTGAAGGTAGCAGTCTTTGTCCCACTGATGTTGCTCAATGTCATCGTCTCAAAATAAGTGTGCGAGACGATCCAATGTATCATGTTTGTGCATGGGAGCACGGGATACCTGCATGTAATCCGTTACAAGCCGGAATTGTGGATGTTCACATAGACTTGGCGGTCTTCGAGGTATTCCCCAAATGTGCCTGCAAATGCATTATTGACCTCTTTCCATTTCAGCTTGATGTCCTTGTCTACAATCAGCTTGGTGTCTTCATAGATCGACAAACTTGTACACACTCACTCAACTGCTACTCCAGTTGCACTTTCGTCAATGTCCTTTGATCCTACTCTCTTAGAGGCCATTGATCCTGAACTGCGAAGAGGTAGATGAACACCTTCTAGATCTAGATACAGAGAAACATTCATGGCAGGAAATCTATCAATTAAAACAAAGAAAACTTGAGGAACGACATGCAACATACCTGGGGATTAACTAGCAACGATTGCACAATTTTCCCTGGGAGGTTGGGAGACTAGTTGCCAGACTTGCGCAAAAGGCAGTCTGGGCTACCTGGGAGGTTGGCTGGCTACTAAAATTGCACAATGCACAATCCATGATGGCCTCCTAGATGATGGAATTGTGCAATGTGCAATTTCAGCGCGCAATGGTTGGAGGCCCAATAACTGCATTGCTCAATTCTCTAGGCCAGCAGTCACTGCCCCTCAGAATTACGCAATGCAAGACTGGAGGACATTCACTGGGAAGAAATGCGCATTTTCTGAGAGGAAGGCAGAGTCTTCCCTCTCAGGATTACGCAATGTTGTCTTGGTGAGGTAGAATCTGGGCCAAGGTTTCCTAGACCCACCGATGGGCAACTGAAAGCAAATGTGAATGTGAATGCATGGCGATACTGTGTGCAAGTAGGAGTAAATGGTCATGCATGCGAACAGTGAATGAAAGATTTAGAAAATAGAACAACATGCATGTGGGTGAAGCGAGTCGCCAAATCAGCGACCGCTTGTGCAAAACAGTTTCATGCATGTGACAGCAGTGAGATGCTAACGAAAACTGAGACTATGCTAGTACAAGCTAGTATGCATGTAAATGACAGTAAGTGTTCATAGAAATAAAGTAAAGAACACTCACACCAGCCAAAACACAAAAAGCGACGGAAATGTTGCAAAAGACAAGTTAAGTTGACTTACCCGGAAATAGCTGCGTTGGATGTGTTGAAGACTCCTTGATGTGTTGTGGGATGTCAGCGCTCCAAGATCGATGCGAAGAAATGAGCTTTGAAGCATCGAATAAATAAGTTTGAGGCTCATGAGGCGCATGCCACAAATCTAGGAAAAAGTGACACTTGGAGGAAAGATTCTAAAATGATCTTTAATGTAACCTCCAACTGCTAAAAATAGCTCCCTAAAATCTAAGGATGCTTTTTGCATGTTGCTTTTTCTATTTTGGGAAAAAGCAACCCATGCATGCAAGTCAAGTTTTCTCAGTCCTGGGTTGAAGCGGTCAACTGAATAGCACATACAACAGCTTGCTCAACTGAGGGGAAAATTTGCGCATTTCTAGGAGGGAGTTAGGCTGGCTGCGCAGAAGGATTGCACAATTTCTGGGCTAAGCAAATAACTGCTACCCAAAATTGCACAATTTCTGGGCTGAGCAGTCCTGCTGGGAGAGATTGCACAATTTTTCCAGTTAAGGGTGTTAGGAAGATTTGCGCAATTCTGGAGCCCAGCAAGCTACCAGATAGAATTGCGCAATCTCTAGAGGGAGGCCTGGTTGTGCTCCATAATTGCACAATTTCTTGAGGAAGATGCTCAACCTACAGCTAGACCAAGTCTAGAGAAATAGCTTGTGAGGGGGATGCAACAAGCTATCATGCAAAGGCTAGCAGTCTGCTAGAAAATCACTGAATCTTGTGTACTTGACAAGGCAAGACATGTTGTTGAGGAAGGTTGGTAGGGAGGCTCCAAAACAAAGCTAAGGAAAAATTTTGGGCTACAAAACTTGGTGACACACTGGCAAAAATCCAACTCTCTGAATGGACCTTGTTCATGAAAAGTAAGTGTAACAACTCTGGAAGTATTGTTCAGTTCTCAGTTCGTCTTGACTTCCGCACTTGCTTGATTGTAAGATGTAGTGTCTACCAAGCTCTTGGTCGGTTGATACATATTTCAAGCCAAGTCAACATAGTTGTTTCGATTAAGGTTGAGGGGTATATTAGGGCACAAGCAGTATAGTCGTCAGAGTCTTAGTTTCATCTCTGGTATTACTCTGCTACCAGCAGGCCTAGATAGTACCCTGGAGGGGTCATGCAGGAACACAAGCATCGCTCCATTGCCAGTGAGCCTGGTCAGTACCCCGGCGAAGTTACTTGCATCACTTCTCTATGCAGGAAGCCTTTCTCTTCTTTTGTCTTATTCATTTTTCATTTTTTTGAAAGTTTTCACATTTTTCATTTTCATAACTGTGGATAGCGCTTATTCATTTCAGAGGCGAAAGAGGGAACCCGCCTTATTGAGAGAAGAAGGGGTTGTTCCTTAAGAGAAGTAGTTTATTATATACCTCTGACATGCCTGTTAAGGTTTTCCCCTCACCTTACTCCACTTGACTGAGTTGCCAAGGGTTAAACCAAAACAACCGACTAGAGTAGGTGACACTAGTTAGCATGCAAGTGTTGTTTTTTCACCAAGGTTCACTTCGAGCAGTACGTATTTTCCATCGACGTATAATGGACCAAAAGTAACAAGTTCTTCACACAGAGGCAGGATGATAGATAACCAAGTAGTGATAGCTACACAAGGCCTCTTGTACTTTAGCCAACTTGTTTCAAGAGTCGTGCACAGTTTCACGCGAAACTAAACTATGAGCGCAAAAAAAATCAAACAAACAACAAAGAAAAGCAGAAGAAGAAGTAAATGTGAAAGCAAAGTGAGTAAGAAAATAAGCAAGAAGACAAACAAACATGTAAATAAAGAAATCAAACAAGCATGCAAGCAAAAAAACTGAAAGAAAACACTACTCCTACTCCTAAGCTAATGATGCATGGGCCTGATCACATGAAGTGATATTTCCAATGCAGCCACTAGTGCATTGGTTGACCCATGTTGGTGAAGGCTTGGTCCGCGAGCAACCCGGTTGTGTGAACCAACAAACAAGAAAGATATAACAATGAAGACAAACACACTTCATCTTTAGAAGTGTCCACAAGACATAACTGAGTGCAAGTACATGACATTTAGTCCGTGGACTTATCACGGTGTTGTGCAACACTACATGCAATTGTGAAGCATACACATACTCTTTACTATGACATGCAGGCAAACAAAAGAAACAAAGACAACTTGTGTCATGCACATGTGCTTGCAATGTAAGATTCCTCCAATGCATGAGCAATGGGGTCGTGCAGTTCAAGTGGAGGAAGCATGATCTGTGTGTGAGGTTGATCTTTAATGTATACAGATGAGTGATGAGGAGTGTTGGTTGTTTCAACAATTTCCAGATTGGCAGTGAAACCAAGCTCATGACAGTGAGGGCCTGACATAACCCTCAACTCAAGCTGAAGTGCGTCGACAGTCTGGGGGGTTTCAACTTCGTCGTCAAATAGATCATCATAAACTAGTGGCTTCGAAAAATCAACTACGATAGAATCATCATTGTGATCAAATACAGGAGAAAATAGATCACGACAGCTACAATCAGCAAAATCAATGATTTCATCGGCATCCTCATGATCTGATGAATCAAATAGAGGGGTATATGAGAAGTGAACAAATTCACCCTCTGCGTTTCCGGAAAAGGTAGATGAAAGGTCAAGTGGATTTTTAATGAAAAATTTATCCACTCCATTGTTGGATGATGGATTGACATCCGGTGTGTCTTGCGAGTGATCAATAATGGGTGCATCCATAGATGAAGATACACATGCGAAATTATGGATGGAAAGTTCACCAAAGATGTCAGGAAAGAATAGAGGAGGCTCGAATAGAAGGGTGTCATCCTTCATCGAGTTTTGATGCTCAAGCTCCCAGTCATACTCTTCATGAATGACAGCACATGTTGGTTGTGCAACACCAACTCCATCGCCGGCTTGATCCTTGTTCACAACATGTGTAGAATCCATAATGGAAGAACACAAGATAATATCATCCGAAGGATCATCTGAGTACGAAGACAGAGGTTGTGGTACAAAATGCATATGACAACTCAATGGACTCACAACCAAATCTGCGTGAAAATTAAGCGAAGTAATGTTTGGAGGATGTGACATCTAAATAGATGTGTGTGCCTGATCTCTCACATCATTCTGTAGTGGTGGAGTTGTTTGATGAGGTTATGGTGAATAGTCACTTGTGACAGTGACAATATCCGTCTTTGATTGCGCAGCTCCATTACTGAAGTATGTTGAGCAAGGCTTGGGCTCATATTTCTCCTTGGGATTGACATATTTGATAAGGCAATACTCGAATATGTCAATGAGATATTAAAACTTCATCTACCTCTTCGGAGCTTGAAACTGCAAAACACAGAAGCACTACAAAAAATCATTAGGCAATTCATGCGGAGCCTTTCGTTGTTGTAACAGTTTGTGGTCAAGATGTTCTGGATCAAAATGATGGAAAGTATCTTCAATGAGATCACAGAAGTGCTCAAGTGAGTGCACACTGTCAGCTGGTAGGCTGCACAGCCATCGTAGTGGGGATTCACGAAGTGTGTATGCAAGCAACAGACTGGCTTGTTCATCAGAACATCCATCTTCCTCGTCAAGCATGGAAAGGAAGTCATGTAAGAACACAGGCCAGGCCACTTCACCTTCATCATCATATGTGTATTTAGACAAGAGATCAAAGAATTTCCTCGTGATGTGGACAGGTTTGGCATGTGAAAAACATCATGGAGGATTGAGAGTGCAAGACTCAATGATAGATGTGCAAAGGTTCAAAATAGGATGAGAGGACACAACTTGTCATCTGGCCCACCTTCTAGCACCAAAAATATTGACGGTGTTGGACCCACCAACATGTCAAGGGATCTCCCCGGTAAGAAGTCCTAATTAGACCTCATATCGTTTGGTGTAGGAGTCCCAGTGGTGGGTCATATAGTATCGCCTTGACCATGGTTTCACACAGAGGCAAGTAATATGTCCCTATTGGTAGCAAGGGTGTGACATATGCAACAAGTCAAGGAAGGTGCATCATCGGTTCTAACACACGAAGGGTGAGGTGAGTGCACCCCTTGGAAACTTGTGAAAGAACACAATTAAGAAGGGAACACACGAGAAAATATGCAACACAACATGGAAGGAAAGTAAGCTAGCAATCCAAAGTGATGGTTAAACCAACAACACATTTTAGAAAGATTCAAACATACATATACAAAAAGTAGCTACACATGCATGTGTAATCAAAGAGATAGATATATCATTTAGAGTAAACAAGATAGTTGAAATACAATATGACATATGAATGAAACGTGTTGGCTCTATTATATTAAGAAGTGTCAGTTCTAGTCATACAATACATCCATGTCCAACCACTAATTTCGACAGTGGAATGTTATAGTTATTGTCACCTTCTCCTCCAAAGAGATATACTAGATTTGCGCAGTGGAGAAGCCAAGACTCATTACAATATTGTCCAAGCTCTCTCTAAGATATTCCTATCAGAAGCTTGGCTAACCAAAAGCCTCTATAATGAGTCATGAGGGACTATATATAGCAAAGGGTGGGGTGGCCCTTGACATTCCCCTTTATGACAGTTCAACTACCCTCATGACTCTTCATCTACTCTATGACTATTACATCCAACTATTGACACTTGAA
Organism: Pinus tabuliformis; assembly: GCA_031772625.1. Taxonomy (NCBI): domain Eukaryota; kingdom Viridiplantae; phylum Streptophyta; class Pinopsida; order Pinales; family Pinaceae; genus Pinus; species Pinus tabuliformis. The sequence goes on from CM062817.1 coordinate 672,987,966, forward strand.
CTTACACTTTACAAGACATTACATACAATATGCACATGTACCCATGTGAGACAAAATAGGCTTGAGCAAGCCATGCAAGACATCGCTATGACTCAAACAACTATTGGACGACCAACTCTTTGACATCCTCATGGTGGTTGACAATAGCGAACTCATGCCAAGCTTGGTAGTCCGCAATGGTGTCTGTGTACTCTAAGGTGACATCTTTCTGGAAAAGAACTCTTACCTCCATAGCATCCAGGTACACTTCTCGGGCTCCTCTTTCCAACTCGTGTAATAGCATGTGCATCATTTTCTTGAGTGTGATCGGACCAACAACATACTTGTGCATGGTGTTTGCACTGATCACCAAGTCTGCGCTGGTGGCTATGCACATCAACTCGTCAAAGTACGAGTCAAGCTCCAATCAGACTTGTGCCTTTGTCTTCACCTGGGTGAGTGTCCCAATAGATGGGATCACATGTGCGCACACAACAACATCCATACTCTTGAATACACGTGCATGGGAAGCCTATAGACTAGTGATGAGTTGTGGGAGATATTCATAGTTTCGAATCTGACTTTGGATTCGTGCCTTTAGCTCGACCGCTCTGGGCTTCATCATCTTAGGCAAGCGTAGTGGGGCTCCCTTGTATCTCATTATCCATGTTTGCATGTAATCAATAGCAACATGCACATTCAACAAGATACTTGCTCTTCTAGCACATTGTTGCTGCCAACCGTTGAGATGGATGACTACCTTATGCATGGTACCAAACTTGGAATACAGCGCTCACATGATTGTGTCAAGGGACAATACTTCATCAAATATTACCTTATTCAATTCTGCTCGGGCAGATGTTATAACCAATTCTCCTCCCTACTTGGTCATTTATAGCTCCTTAGCCATTCACTCGTTCTTAGCTATCAGGAAGCGAACACTCGAGCTAGTGGCCTGAGCATATGCTCTAGTAGCATCAGCCAATGCTGTTGGATGTTTGCGCATGTCAGAAACAAACACTCATTCCTCAAACTACGCAGGAGATGTATGATCATCTGGAGTTGACACTCTGCGAGATTGTACAACTCTATGTTAAGACTCGTCGAATTCGATGTTGTGCATCTCTCCTTCCAGCTAATCTCCAAGGATCTCAATGTCTCCTTGGTTGCTAGGGACTTGCTCCTCTTCTGGATGTAGTGAAGCTAGTGGGTCGACCTCTTGGTGGTGAGGCATGAGGTCAATGTCTTTCTCTAACTCTTGTTGCTCCATATCCGTATCCATATGTTCAGGTGCTTGCTCTATCTCCTGAGCGAAGTCCTGCTCCCGCAATGGTTCACCCTGTCTGCTTGATGCCAACTTTTCTAATGAGTCTACTACCTATACAGACGCAGTTTCATCTGTCTGTACATGTTTTGCCCCCTGTTTTACCTATCCCTATTGTGCTTCCTTCTCCTGCCCGTGCAGCTCTTGTTCCTTCCAAAGTTGCTCCTTCAACATGCAACTCCTTCTCTGTTTCCTCCATTCTTCATTTCTTTCTCTGCCTTTGTGTGTTTCTCTTGTCTTCTTATTGCCTCCTTGCCTCTATTTCCAAAGCTTCTTTCTGAACCAGTGGGTATGCTCAAAACTTGTAGCTTTTCTCTTCCTCCATGTTGTTGACAATCTTACTCTTGCCGTTGTTGCGCACTATTATGTTTACCTCTGCTGATGCTGCTTCTGGTGTTCTCCGAGATGTTGTTGCACGCTGCTTCACTACCCATTCCATAGCGAGGCTGATCGGTTCATTGGGTCTGGAGAAGCTGTGTTAATATCTCCATGGGTCTTCCTCAGCCCAATGAAATGCCCAGCGGATCCACTTAAAATGTACTCTCGTGCAGTGGTCTTTCACAAGACAATGCGGGTCATACGGATTATAACTTTGGGTGTCGAATGGATATTTCTTCATCTCCTCTACTTCGACATCCACATGCTTGAAATTATATATCTCGTATAACCTAATCCGCAACGGAAGTTCTGGACAAGGTGCCTTCTTCTTTGGGTGTATCCTAGCTAATAATGCTGCCGAGATGTGATATGATATTTCCTACATGACGAGTTTGTCCAAGGAAAACTTTATGTAGAACATGCAGAGGATTCTTCGCATTGTACATCCATATGAAGGTGTCGGATGGTGACACATATCATCTTGTACACCGGGGTGACAAAATGATCAGACAGCTTTGTGATAACTCCTCTGAAGCTGCATTCGGACAACATATTGCAATAATTGTTCACATAGGTCTCCGTTAATGTCCATGCCCACCTCAAGCTCGGGAACTCCTAACAGGTACAGATTGCATCCAAGATGTAAGAAGACATGTAGATTTCTTCCTGCTGACCTTTGGGCAGTTGTCGAGCTCTTGTTACCTATTCCTTCAGCTAGTGAGCCAACATGTCGGACCAGTTGCATGCTTTGCCTTCTCTGACTATTTGGTCCAACACGATCACCCAACTTTGTGGGAAGGTTTTCGTGCTTTCTTGACCATACAGATGACATGCAAAGATGACCAATTATTGATACGCCTTCCACAGTATCCTCGTCTTGTAGACCTGGTTGGGTGTCATCCTGAAGTTCATCAGCTCCTTCACCCAGTTCTTCAAGATATCTCTGGAGTTGGCATTACTGTTGGGTATGCTGAAGGGAGTCTCCATAGTGATCACGGGCTTCGACATATGATACATTTGTTCATAATCTTGTGCCCTGAAGGTAGAAATCTCCATCCCGCTAACGCTACTCAATGTCATCGTCTCAGGATCAGTGTCCGAGACGATCCAATGTATCATGTCCATGCATGGGAGCACAGGATACCTGCATCAAATCCGTTACAAGCCAGACTTGTGGATGTTCACATAGACTTGGTGGTCTTCGAGGTCTTCACCAAATGTTCTTACAAATGTGTCATTTACCTCTTTCCATTTTAGCTTGATGTCCTTTGTTTACAATCAGCTTGGTGTCTTCATAGATCGACAGACTTGCAGACACTCACTCAACTGCTGCTCCAGTTGCACTTCCTTCAGTGTCCTTTGATCCTTCTCTCTTGAGGCCATTGATCCTAAACTTCTAAGAGGTAGATGAACACCTACTAGATCTGGAGACATAGCGACATGCATGACAAGAAATCTATCGGCTAAAACAAAGCAAACTTGAGGAACAACATGCAACATACCTGGGGATTGACTAGTAAGGATTACGCAATTTTCCCTGCGAGGCTGGGAGACTAGGTGCCAGAATTGTGCAAAATGAAGGCTGGGCTATCTGGGAGGTTGGCTAGCTACTAGAATTACACAATGCGCAATCCAGGCTAGCCTACTGGCTGCTAGAATTGCACAATTTCAGCTGGAAATGGTTGCAGGCCCAGTGAGTGCATTAAAGAATTTTTTGGGCCAGCAGTCACTGCCCCTCAGAATTGCAAAATGCAAGACTGGAGGATAGTCACTAGGAAAAAATGCGCATTTTCTGAGAGGAAGGTAGAGCCTTCCCTCTTTGGATTGCACAATGTTGTCTTGGTGAGGCAGAGTCCGGGCCAATGCTGCCCAGACCCACCGACGGGCAACTAAAAGAAAATGTGAATGTGAATGCATGGTGATATTGAGTGTAAGCAGGAGTAAATGATCGTGAATTCAAACAGTGAATGAAAGATTCAAAAAATGGAACAACATGCATGTGGGTGAAGTGAGTTGCCGAATCAACGACCGCTTGTGCAAAACAGTTTCATGCATGCAACAGCAGTGAGATACTAACAGTGCTAGTACAAGCTAGTATGCATGTAAATGAAAGCAAGCGTTCAAAGAAATCAAGCAAACAATACTCACACAAGCCAAAACACAAAAAGCGACATAAATGTTGCAAAAGAAAAGTTAATCTGACTTACTCAGAAATAGCTGAGCTGGATGTGTCAAAGACTCCTCGATGTGTTGTGGGATGTCAAAGCTCCAAGATTGATGTGAAGAAATGAGATCTAAAGCATCGAATAAATAAGTTTGAGGCTCATGACACGCATGCAACAAATCTAGGAAAAAACGACACTTGGAGGAAAGATTCTAAAATGATCTTTTCATGTAACCTCTAACTGCTAAAAATAGATCCCTAAAATCTAGGGACACTTTTTACATGTTTCTTTTACTATTCTGGGAAAAAGTAGCCCATGCATGCAAGTGAATTTTTCTCGGTCCCGGGTGGAACTAGTCAACTCAATGGCACATGCAACAGTCTTCTCAACTAAGGGGAAAAATTGCACATTTCTTGGACGGAGTTGGGCCGGCTGCCCAGAAGGATTGCACAATTTCTGCTATGAGCAATTGAATGATGCCCAGAATTGCACAATTTTTGGGCTAAGAAGTCCAACTTGGAGAGATTGTGCAATTTTTCCAGTGAAGGGTGACAGGCATATTTACGCAATTATGGAGCCCAGCAAGCTTCCAGATAGGATTGCACAATTTCTGGAGGGAAGGCTAGTTCCCCTCCAAAATTGAGCAATGTCTTGAGGGAGTTGCTCAGCTTGCAACTGGACCAAGTCAGGAGAAACAAGCTGTGAGGGGGATGCAACAAGCTATCATGCACAGCCTAGAAGTTTGCTAGAAAATCACTGAACCTTGTGTACTTGACAAGGCAAGACATGATGCTAAGGAATTTTGGTAGGGAGGCTCCAAAACAAAGCTAAGAAAAAATTTTGGATGGTGGTTGTGGCGGCAACAACACCTTCCTAGTTTTTGCCTCACAGGTTTTACCTCCTCTTTGAGAGGAATTGTGCGTGGGATAATCTTAGGGCTATATGCTTTTAAGTAATCATATGACCCAGAAAAGACATCTTTAAACTCTCTTAGCAAATTTTCAAGCTCATCCCTTTCCCTTCTAGAGAGGTTATTTCTAATCTTGATGATTTGGGGAGAGGTCATAGATCCTAAGTTTAGATCTCAGGATTTTCATGGCTACTATTAGTAATGCTAGAATCGTTTCTATCAAAGTATTTCTCATTGATGGAATCTTTTTATTTTGAGCGGGATCTTTCATGATCTTGCAGGAAGTTATTTATGTCTTGGTCATCTTCAAACATAGGTCAGTGTTCCTCATAGTTAGGGATGGAAGGTCTATGAATTGTATCAACAATGCATCTCCCTCTCCTTGAAACATCATGAAGGATAATAGTGAAGGTAGAAGTGGCCATGGCCAAGGTGTTAGCCACGTCGTTGAAAGATCTATCAAATTCTTGGATAGATATATCATCAAACCCTTTAAGCATGTGAGTGATTCTTTCTTTGTAGAATTTCAATTTATCATTCTTTGTGTCAAAGATTCCCATAAGTTGTGATACTACTAGATCCAAATCCCTTATTACAATTATTTTTTGAATCCCTCTAGACTTGACTGCTTCCAGACCTAACAAGAGGGCCCCATACTCAGATATGTTATTGGTGCAAGTGAATTGGAGTCTCAATGAAAACAAGAGGTATTCTTCGTAAGGGGAAATAATCAAAATGTGATCCCCTACCCCTAATTTGGAATGTGCCCCATCAAAGTATATTACCCATAATCCCGGATGTGGAGGGGTAGAAACATGTTCATTTTTGAAAAGCCTTCATTCTCCAATGCTATCACTCTCTTCCTTTATGTGACTTTCATCTTCTTGAGGTGAGTCTATCATAGGGGTAGAGAACTTATGTCTTGGAATCAATGCATAAGAATTTTCTCTCCATGGGAGATAAATGACGAAGCCATCTCCATTCATGGATAGGTTAAGATCCTTGACCAGCTTCTTAGACACAATCATTCACCATGTTGGGGGGTTTCTACCACAACTATATTGATTGTGGATATGTATGAAGGAAGTCATTTACTCCTTGTATGATTTCACACACATTCAGCTTGTCAGAGTTCAAAATAATTTTGGAGAAACATTTCCTTGAAAGCTTGAGTCCCAATTTTTTCATAACGCTTGAAGACATGATATTGATGGGGCTGCCACAATTTAGAATACAATTCCTTAAGGTGAATCAATTCAATCCAAAGGTAATGTAAAATGGGTTTCTTGGATCCAAGGTTATCCTTAGCAGGATCTTTAAAATAGGGTCAGGGGGTTTCTCTTCTACTTCGTGAGAAGGCTGGGCCATAGCATCTTCCTCATTGGTGGGGAGTTCTTCATCATCGGATGTAATATCTTCTTTGACCTAAAGTATGTTGATGGATCATTGCCTCATAGATTGATCAAGGTCAAATATGATGTTTTGGGCTTGACCCAAGGCTGTTAGGTTGCTTGTTTTGTGTGTCAAAAGCTAACTTTCTTATGAAGGAATTCAAGTATGCTGCCAAGGTTATTTCTTTTGGATGGATCAAGTTATATGGTAAGGCATGTATGACATAATTAAACATGTGATTGAATTCAACAATAGACTCATTTCTCCTTCTTTCTATAGAAAAGAATCCCTTGTATAATTTAACCACATCCTTTTCTCTGCACCATCTCTTTTCAAATGTTTCAATCAACTCCTCCAAAGAAGATATGGATTTTGCAAGTAGGGAAAAACACCATTCACGGGCATTTCCTATTAGGCTTGAGGCAAAGATAGTTGTGCGGTTGAACTCATTGTAAGGTTCTCCACAGGTAAGGCCCTCAACTCTTAGAAGGTGCCCCTAAGGATCTTGTTCTCCATGAAATGTAGGTATGTCATCATCTTCTCAAAGGGGGGTGAATAGAGCCCCAGGTTCCTTTGAAAAGTTGAGAGGTGAGAATATTTTGAGCTTGAGTGTTAGGTTCATTCATTTCCTATCATAGAAAGAGACACTAGACTCATGTTTTTGTCTACGATGATAGGTAAGTGTCTCATGGTTTTCCATCCTAATATAGATACCATGGAGTTGCCAGAGGAATGTTGCGAAATGTCATTAATGAATCAATTCTTCAATGATTCGATAGGGAGGTAGACTTGCTTCCTCCTCAGAAATGGCACCAAAAATGTTACCACTCAAACCAGTAGGGGACCTAAAGGGGATTCCTAAGAGGGAAACTACTAGGTCAAGGGAGCAGTGGAGGCTTAGCCCATTGTCACCACAATAGAGTCTCCCTACTCTTTATGGACTTTCACTGATGGGAGGAATCCCGACAGTATAAGGATCACTTTATAAAGTAGATGTCAATGGATAGGTGAGTAGTGACCCTGAAAACCCTTTCGCAAGGATGGAATGAAAAATGGAACTTGCTTTCTCTTTAAGAAAGGTACTTGGTCCACCAGGTGTAAGGGCTAAGGATTGGAGGGTTGAGGGAGAAAGAATAGGCTTGTAAAGTAGTTTCTCAACCCTATAATCCTTGGAAACTTGGACTCCCAAATGGTCTTTGAAAAATAGTCTTTATTGAGAAGTGGAACCACACGGGGCCAAGTGGACCCAGCCTAGGTTCGGGGATGGAATGTAGCAACAAATGATGTTCCTATCCTAGAAAAGGTGAGGGAAAGGGTCAAACAAAAATATTTACTTCAGAAGGTTGAATTGATCCTATTAGTGTCTAACCTTGGGGATGCCTAGGAAAAATTTGGTCCTAGAGCTAGAGCTTGTGATTCCCAGAGATTCCACCATCAGAATGGCCTCAAATTTGGAGGAGAGGGTGGGCAACCACTAGCACAGTAGCCTGGAGAATATTAAAATTTTTCCTTGGGCCAATTGCCGAGAAATTGATGCCCTAGGTGACCCACTAGGGCTAGACTCGGGAAAAAGGGGAAAATGTTGAAAAGAAGGTTAATGTGATCACCCCTTTTACAGAACCAATGCCTTATTCACTTGGGGATATGGAGTCAAGGATGGTAATGAGTAAGAACTTGGATTCTTGTTCAAGGAGGACCGGAAAGTCAACTTCATCCAATGTAGATAGTGAGAAAAAAATGACTTTCAAGAGTTTATACTTTAAAGAAAATGATTGAAGCTTCTCAAGATAAATAATCTATAAGAAATTTCATTCATATAACATTGGCCCATACATTTAATAACTATAACATTGCTCAATTTCACATTACAATAATGCAGCAACTAGCCCTAATTTTAGCAGTATGCAGCAACAAGAATAAAAAAGATAAAAAGCACGTACACGTTATAGATTATATCTAACCAAAAATTCTTTTGCATAAAAAATCTCTAAGATCAGAGAAATATCCCAAATCCATACATCAAAATTCATCCATATCCAAATATATCCTCCAAGGAAAAACTGTGAAAATTCTCTATGAGTAGAGAGATCCCAAGTCAAGTGATGACACAAATCAATGTATCTAACATCAATATATATTCTCCTAAGGAGTTTGAATTAGCCTATGGGCTCCTAAAGATAAAATAATATGTAAATAACAACTCCTAATGGTGACAAGCCCACCATATTAGCTAATAATGTAAAAATAGGCCTGACAAAGGGCCAAATAATGATGTATACATGTAATAGGGCCCTCGAAAGGCTCAATAACATCCTGAAGTGCCATATTGAGGAATAAATTCTTCAAAATATGATGGACAAGGGAATGGCCCCTTGTTCTCTAAGTAGTAGACCTGTGGTGCTCTCAGTGGGTTTGAGGGCACATCAATGACCCCATGGGTCTCCATATGAATCAAATTTGTCGGTAGATCAACTAAAATGGTCCCTGGGGTGGAATGAATGTTGCCATGACATTGTACAAGTGCCTGGACACCTGCTAAGAGTGTGGGACTCTTGTGGAGGCCTGTTGGGCATAGTGTACCAATCATGTCACCATCGTCCCAAAAGTGGATTGCTAGTAGTCTTTACACATCCATGAAAATCTGTGGAGTGTTTTTGCTGTTGTGGAGGCCCATGGCCCTCTATGCACACCCTTCATGTGCTAATGTGGACCTTTGGGGTCAAGATTGTTAATTTTTCAACTAGGGTCAAATCCCACATTGGACGACTTGTATTTTGTTTTGGCTCACACTTGTTCATCGACAGAAGTTCGAATTGGATCCGAAAGTACAGGCGAAAGGTTTTCTCTGTGTTAGGGTTTTCTAGATATCAGTCACTGGCACACAACATTATTTTTTCTTCCTCGGTCACAAGTACAGGGTAGGCAAGAGAGAGAATTTGGCTCTCTGGTCACTCGAAGACAGTTTAGTGAGAGTGAATCTAGGTTCAAAGGCATATAGAAAGGATTTGGTCTTCAATCACTCACACTAGGTATCCCTGGGAGCGACCCTATCATCTAGATTTCTCGCACAACACAACCAGGGTGTAACTTTGGCTTGTTAGTTGCTCATACAGCTCGACAAGGGAGTGACTTTGGGTCTTTGCAGTTCATTGCTAGAGTCGCACGCATAGAGACCTCTTGGGAGCGACTCTGTAATCACAGTCGCTCGCATACTATATTCATGAGAGCGATCCTGAAGTTTTAGTCTCCCACAGACAATGTTGATGAGGGCAACCCAGTTCAGATCTAGGGTATTGACATCAAGGCTTTAGTTGACTTCAGTGATCTAGTAAATCTGGGTTTCTCTGTTGTTATAACAAATCTGTAGATCTGATTAATTGTTTTCCCCTGCAAATCATATGTATTGGCCTAATTGTACTCACTGCTGAAATATTTTTATGATGATCTACTAAAGAATAAGAATTTGAAAGGTTTCCCCCTTATGGGGTTTTTCCCTGGTCTTTGACCAATATACTGTCTCTTATGGTTGTGTTGTTGTCTTCTCTATCATTGCACATAGTTTTCTTTCTTCAATTACATTTATGATTGATTATACTACTAATAATTGGATGAATTGTTAATGAAAAGATGAATTTGGGCTAAAGTAACTGATACAACATTGAACAATCAAAATATTTAACATGGTATCGAAGCTAAGGTAAAAGTCAAGCCCAAGAGAAGACAAGCTTTAAAGCCCTCTCCTTTAGAAAGAAGATTGCCTATTCAAGGTCAAGATGTTGTCCTCTACCTTCAAGGAGCATGAAAAGTTGGGTGATGCATCAAACATTGTTGCATGGAAAGTTAGATTGGAGACCATAGCTAACAACAATGATGTGATGGAATACATCTAAGGAAGGATGCGTGAGCCTCCAGAAAATGCTTCTACTTCTCTCAAGAATAGGTACAAGAAAGGTGAGTCTAAAGCAAAGAAGATTATATCTGATGGTTTACAAGATCATTTACTTGCTTATGTTGGGAATTTAAGAAAGTATAAATATGTGTATGACAAGATATCCAACAGGTATGAATTCAACAACCTAAATGAAATCATCAACTTGAAAGATCAACTCAAGGAAGTCAAGATGAATAAAGGGGAAGCTGTAAAATCTTACATTATAAGGATCTCTTGTCTTAGAGATCAATTACAAAGGGTTGGAGAAAATGTACCTGACAGGGAGCTAGTAGTAGTGACTCTTAGAGGTCTCCCCTCTATTTGGGAAACCTTCATTACCACTATCAGCAACAACAATGTCCTTTCGTCATATGAATAGATCATTGGAAAACTCACTCAATAAGAATCTAGAATGATAGCATGAGGAAGGATTCAAAAGCATGAAGAGGGAGAACCCGCTACATACATCACTCGTGGAAAAAGAAAGAATACAAGAGGAGGTTCATCAAGGAAGCATTCTTCTCAAAATACAAAAAGAAGGAATGACAAATCGACATCTCATATTGAATGCTTCAATTTTCATAAGAAAGTTCATTATGCATGAGACTGACTTGAGAAAGGAAAGAGACCACGCTACAACACTAGAGGAAACTACAATAACAAAATAAGAAAAGAAAGTAAAAAAAATAACCATGACAAAAGCGATGATAGAAGAAGAAGAGACCCCTCAAGCGATTGTGAAGAAAATCATCTTCCTCAAAATAAGTGAAGGGCTCACAGGTATGAAAGTAATGCTATAAATAAATCTAAATACATTCTCATTTTTGTTCTTACTAGTTCTTCTCCACTGGATTCATGGGATAGTTGGTTGGTTGATAGTGGGGCCACTCATCATTTCTCTCATTATAAAGAAGTCCTATTTGATCTCGTAGAGAGGGAGACTAAGCTACAAATCATTCTTGGAGACAAATCTACTCATCTCATGAAAGGTTTTGGGTCCATCAAGTTTCAACTAAATTCTGGGGAATCAGTTATGTTGCATGATGTCATGTATGTACCAGGATTAATGAAGAATCTGGTATCTATATCTGCGTTGGAAGACAAAGGGATGAGGGTTGCCTTCATCAAAGATAAAGTTCTAACTTGGCCTACTGATTCATCTATGCGAGATGCCTTCACACTATAATCATGATTTTAAGGACTTTATAGGGTCACTGGAAGACCTCTCCTTGCATTGGTTCATAATACCAATCACTTGAGTAAATTATGGCACCGCAGACTGGCTCATCTTCACTATGGTGCACTTCCGAAATTGAAGAAATTTTTCTATGATATTTCCGATGTTCAAGCTCATCATGATGGAGTTTGTCTAGGTTGTGTAGGTGGAAAGAAAACAAGTGGACCATTTCCCTCCAGTAAGAACACAACTCATGACATCCTTCATCTCATTCATTCAGATATATGTGGTCTGATGCCTGTACATTATGTTGGTGGTCATCTCTACTACATAACCTTTATTGACGACTTCTCAAGAAAGACATGGATATACTATCTTAAGCACAAGGATGAAGACTTTGAAACACTCAAGGAATTCAAAGCATTGATCGAAAATAAATTAGGAAAGAGAATCAAATTCTTCAGGTCCGACAATGGAGGAGAATACATGTCAAAAGAATTCATAGCATTTTGCAAGAAAGACAAAATCAAGAAGGAAATGATTATGCCATATAGTCCTAAAAAGAATGGTCTAGCTGAAAGGAAGAACAAGTCTATATTAGAATTTTCACGTGCCATGCTCCATGATCAAAAGGTGCCAACGTTCCTTTGGGCTGAAGCTACATCTACTACGAGTTATGTTCAGAATAGGGTGCCTCATAAAGCATTGGAAAACAAGACACCTGAAGAAATATTCACATGCACTAAGCTTGATATTAGCCATCTTCATATATTTGGATCCCCAGTATATTTTCATGTGCCAAAAGACAAAAGGAAAAAACGGGAAGCTACTGGCAGAAAAGGTACATTTGTGGGTTATTGTGAAAATTCTAAAGAATATAGAATTTATATTCCTAGTCAAAGGAAGGTCAAAATTAGTAGGGATGTAACATTTAATGAAGATGCAGCTTTTGGAAAAGCAAGAGATCTTCCTCCACCTCCTCCTCCCAAGGAAGAGAATGATTATTGGAATAATTTACAAGATATTGAAAGAAATGTCCCCATCCATAGATCATTTAGAGAAATGAAACAACCATGTAGGTATCAGGGATATGTTGTTGCCATGAGTACTATGATTCACGCTGAACCATCCACCTTCGAAGAAGCAGTAAAAGGACAAGTTTGGAAGGATGCTATGGCTGAAGAATATGAATCAATTATGAAAAATGATGTATGGGATATTGTACCTAGACTGAAAGGGAATTCTGTTGTGACTTCAAAAATTTTATTTAAAATCACACATGGAATTGATGGCAACATTGAGAAATATAAAGCAAGGTTCGTGGCTCAAGGCTTCTCTCAAAAAGAGGGAGAAGATTATGATGACATATTTGCTCATGTAGCTCGATATACAACCATCCGTTCTATAGTTGCCCTTGCTGCAAGTCAGGGATGGACTCTTCACCAAATGGATGTAAAGACCCTTTCCTCCATGGCATGTTACAAGAAGAGGTATATGTTGAAAAACCACAAGGATTCGAAGTGGAAGATTGAAGAACACATGTTTGTAGGTTGAAGAAGGAATTGTATGGTTTGAAGCAAGCTCCTCAAGCTTGGTATGCGCATATTGACAGTTACTTAGTAAAGTTGGGATTCACAAGAAGCAATGTTGATCCCAACCTCTACTTCAAGGTAGTCCAAGGTATGCCATTGATTTTGGTTTTGTATGTTGACAATCTATTTTTGATAGGTAGTGAGCCTCTGATGATCGAATGTAAGAGGAAGATAGCCTCTGAGTTTGAGATGAAATACCTTGGTCTCATGCACTACTTTTTCAGCCTTGAAGTGTGGCAAAAGTCTGGTGAGATTTTCCTTTCACAAGGAAAATACATTGTAAATTTGTTGGAAAGATTTGGAATGGCTGAATGTAAATACAGAGTCACTCCAATTGAAATAAACTTCAAGAAATTATGTAGAGATACTGCAAGACTAGACTTAGAAAATCCATCTCAGTATAGACAATTTATTGGGGCTCTATTGTTCCTTGTGAACACCCATCTAGACATATGCTATGCAGTAAACAGTTTGAGTCAATTCATGACCGAGCCACACCACTCACATTGGATAGCTGACAGACACATACGGGGATATTTACATGGGTCAATTACACTTGGCCTGATATATTCTACACGAAATGTTCAACTTCATGGATACATTTATGTTGATTGGGCCAAAAATATTATCAACGAGAAAAGTACATATGGATGTTGTTTTAGCCTTCGATCTGCCATGATATCCTGAATGAGTAGGAAAAAAATGTTTGTAGCATTGAGCACAACTGAAGTATAATATATTTCCTCTAGAATGGCTAGTTGTGAGGCAATATGGTTAAGAAATCTCTTTGGAGAGTTGTTTGAGCAGGTCCTAGTTACAACTGTGATATACTGTGTAAACAACATTGGGATCGGTTTGGAAACAAATCCTATGTTTCATGATAAGTCCAAGCATATTGAAATTCTATATCACTTCATTTGAGATATGGTGTAGAGAGGAGCTATCAAGCTCCATCACATATCGACAGATGAACAGATTGTAGATATTCTCACCAAGGCATTACCAAAGAGAAATTTCTTGATTTTCAGAGAACATCTTGGACTGATGGATGTAGCCCCTCTGAATAAGGGGCAACACTGATCGAGGACATTGATCATACTCTTCCCACCTTGCTTGAGCTCCCAGGGTGAGGAATTGAGATAGAGGGCTCCTAGGTTTGAGGGAACTCTCGAGAATAGGGTGATACCCTATCTGTTACCCAGGGTTGAAGAATGTTTCTCCCCTATCTTTATAGGGTGAGAGAATGCTTCTCCCCTCTTGTTCTTTGCAGAGTATACCCCAGTTGACATCATACCCTTAAGTAGGCCAGCTTGATGGGAATAACGCTCCTCGTTTTGGCCAATGAGTTGAGAGTGTACTTGGTATGTACAACCCAAGTCATTTATGATGCAGGTGTTCTACCACATGACTATTCTGGGTCATTGATGGGAGATCAGTAGGTAATAGGATGGGTTGAGATAACCCGATATGATTCCAAGTAGAGGGTAATCTCCCTGATGAAATTTTAGGGTCGAGGGTGTGCTTCCCTATAAGATGAGTTATCTTACTACTTAGTATGGGTGGATTTTATTGCTCCCTGATATGGTTCCAACTTGAGATGTGCTCCTTGATGATATGCTCTCCGATGATGATTGATGATGATATTCTAGGTAGTAGCCCATTGGCAGAGAATCTAGACAATAACCTGATGGATAGAGCATGGAAGCTTGAGATCACCTTCAATAACAAATTCTTCCTCTTCTAGATCTGAGAAAGTTTCAGCAATTAGAGTTGAGAGTGTACTTGGTATGTACAACCCAAGTCATTTATGATGCAGGTGTTCTACCACATGACTATTCTGGGTCATTAATGGGAAGATCAGTAGGCAATAGGATAGGTTAAGATAACCCAATATGATTCCGAGGAGAGGGTAATCTCCCTGATGAAATTTCAGGGTCGAGGGTGTGCTTCCCTATAAGATGAGCTATCTTACTGCTTAGTATGGGTGGAATTTATTGCTCCCTGATATGGTTCCAAGTTGAGACATGCTCCTTGATGATATGCTCTCTGATGACGATTGATGATGATATTTCGGGTAGCAGCCCGCTGGCAGAGAATCTAGACAATAGCCTGATGGATAGGGCATGGAAGCTTGATATCACCTTTAGTAACAAATTATTCCTCTTCTAGATCTAAAAAATTTTCAGCAGTTAGAGTTGAGCAAAGATAGTCAAGCATCACAAAAACTTGATAGGATGATGTAAAGATCAACTAACAGATATTGGCAAGTAGAATTCTTCCTAGTTGAGAGGGAGTGTTAATTTTTCAACTAGGGTCAAATTCCACATTGGACAGCTTAGATGACCAATATGATGCTTGCATTAAATTCCTCTTTTCGAGAGGACCAAAATCGACCTAAAGATCACCTAATTCAGTTAAGCAGAAGTTAAGTTTTGAATTATTTTATTCATTCATTCATTATGGAATGGGTCAGCCCTAACCACTTGGGTAACTGCTTGGGTCAACCTCAACCCCAAGTAAACCATAAAGAAAGCCTATAAAAGGAAGTGACCTCAAGCTCATTTGAACACACTCAATCAAGGCATGTTTCTATTCTTCTATTTTTTTTTGGCTCACACAGGTTCATTGATAGAAGTTCACATTGGGTCCAAAAGTACAGGCGAAAGGTTTGCTCTAGGTTAGGGTTTTCTAGATCTCAGTCGCTGGCACAGAAAAAAGAAAAAAATAAAAAAGAAAAAAGAAAAAAGAAAATAAAAATAAAAATAAAAAAATAAAAAAATAAAAAATAAAATAAAAATAAAAATAAAAATAGAAATAAAAATAAATAAATAAAATAAAATCTTCCTCAGTCGTAGCCACAAGGTAGCCAAGAGAGAGACTTTGGCTCTTTGGTCACTTGGAGATAGTTCAATGAGTTCGAATCTAAGTTCAGAGGTAGATTGGAAGGATTCGATCTCTGGTCACTCACACCGAGTAGCCTTGGGAGCGACCTTGTCATCTTTGTCACTCAAACAGCACAGCCAAGGTGTGACCTTGGCTTGTCAGTCACTCACACAGCTTGAAAACGGAGTGACTTTGGGTCTTTATATTTCAGTGTCGAAGTCGCACGCATAGAGACCTCTTGGGAGGGACTCTACATTCACAATCGCTCACATATTGTATTCATGAGAGTGACCCTGAAGTTTCAATCGACCATAAACAGTGTCGATGAGGGTGACCTAGTTCATATATAGGGTTTTGACATCTTGGCTTTATTCAACTTCAGTGATCTGGTAGATCTGGGTTTCTCTATTGTTATAACAGATCAGTAGATCTATAGATCTGATTTATATTTTTTCGTTGCAAATCATATGTATTGGGCTAATTGTACTCACTATTAAAATCTTTTTATGATGATCTACTAAAGAAGAAGATTTGAAAGGGTTTCCCCCTTGTGGGGTTTTTCCTTGGTATTTGACCAATCTATTGTCTCTTATGGTTGTGTTATTGTCTTATCTATCATTGCATATATTGTTATTTATTTAGTTACGTTTATGATTGATTATACTGCTAATAATTGGATGCATTGTTAATGAAAAGATAAATTTGGGCTAAAGTAACTGATACAACATTGAATAATCAGATAATTTAACAAGGATCCCATATAGGTAATGCAAACCCAAATGGAAACCACCTACAATCATGCATAAGATCTAATATGTCTTGAGGCTTCCAGTACAATCAGTGATTAGAATAATTGGGTAAAGGACCTTACAAACCATGGATAACAAAGTGGGCACTTCATAATGGCATGCCCTTCTGTAGTGGGATTTGGCATGTGCTAGTGTCTCCAAACTTCAAAGGGGGTTAGCCAAGTACCTCATTAGATGGTTTCATCCATTAGAGGGGATAGTATGTCCAAGGTAGATTCTTCTAATAGGGGTGGAAAGTGGAAAATAGGTGAAATGGAATAGGGAACGAGAGGGGAATCCTTGGGCCACATAATGGGGCATACGGGTAGCTAGATAAGGGGAAGCACACACCTAGGTATATAATGTATAGGAGGGATAAGTCATGGTACATGATGTGCCCCAAACTTGATTTTTCCACCCTCCTTCATATGCCTTTTTTCTTTTATGAATTTTTCTTTAGTTAACTTGTCAGAGCTCAAAGAACAAGAGCATGATGTGTATAATATAGCAGTGATTACCCCTTTTGTTGTAGGGTGGCTCATTGCCCTCTCGGGGCTCAGAAAATCATGGTTTCCTAAATGATCGAGGAGGATCATCTAGGGCCTATGGAGCCAGGTGATGGCCATTGATGGGGTAGAGCTCATGTGTCATCTTTTTCCCACGAGCTAATTATTTTTGTCCCGACCATATTTTTCATTTTGTGGTACTATTTCTAGTTAAATGTGGCCACTTATGCTTTTCACTTTTTCTTTTAATTGCTTCAACATCTGGGGTATCAGTCTAGGCCTAACCTAATATGCAGGAAAGGGGATAGGGAGGCTAACTCTATCTGGACCCAGAATGGGAATGTGGACCTAGGTGGGAGAAAGGATGAATTTGGGTATAGTGAGTGGAAAAAGAGTGATATGTGCAGATAAAGGAGAAGGACCACGTACCCAAAATCAAGGTTTCCCAAGTAGTACCACCCTAGAACCAAATGGTAAATAAAGGAGATCCCATGGGACTAAAGATCCAAGGGTACAAACCAAAAGAGATCAAGGGGACAAGAGCAAAAACTAAGCCCACTCTTTCTGCAAAATCCCCCCATCAATACATACCCAGAAGTATCCATGATAAGTAAACCCAATACTCAATTACTAAATGACAAGACATACCTTTAGATTCAGGAGGCCCACCTTTAAACATACGATCAATACAGGTGGGTGAGGGACCACATGGTTGTCTCATGTGGCAAAGAAATGGCACAATGAGCTAGTAGGAGGAATCAAGGGGTGTTGGCTTCCGACTGAGGCTCATCATGGAGAAACATTTTCTTGGGGATATCACCCACAAGGTTGTGGGTAACAGGTCCTAATACACAATGAAATTTTGTGGGAAAGGGAAAAAATTTAATGGAAAAATTGATGTGTATTCTAACCCTATATGCCAGTTTCAAAAATATAACTAAAGGTTGTATTAAATGTGGTTTTCTATTTTTTTATTTTTATGTATTTACATTGTTTTTGGGTTTTGATGATGTATTTTATACATGTATATAATATTGAAATTTCTAATTCTGACACATCAGAAATCCCTACTGCATTATCTGGTTTATTATCTCCTACTTGTTCTTTCAATTAACAATTTATTTATAGATATAAATACCAAAATAAACACAAATTCATCCTTAACACATATACAGATCAGCAATGGAAATAACATAGACAATCACACAAGGGACACCGTTATTTTTGGACAATCATCGCCGAAAAAACCCAATGCAGTAAAACCGGTGCAACAAATATGAGTCTTTTATTATTATGCAGTTTTCTGAATACAACTAGGGTGCCAGAAATGGCTCACCCTTCAGAGAATTTCCTTGGCAAAAGTACCTCTCCTCAAAGACAGATATTCCGACTAATCAGAAACCGGATCATTGATCCCACAACAACTTAGATAGTTCCTTAGTTGGACAACGAAATCTTCTCCAAGCTTCTCTCTGGAATTGTGTCACTCTCCAGTGACTGCATCACCCTCTTGTACTTTGTGTCTGCCTCTTAGCTCCCAGTCTTCCCCACAAAAGTTCCTCAGCGCTGCCTCTTCAGCCTATTTTCAGCTCTGCTAGCCTCTGCAAGCCTCTGTTGCTTTTGCGTTAGCCTCTTGGCCCTCTGCGTCACCTGCTGTGGCCTCCTCAACCTCTGTGTCAGTCTCGGCTACCTCTACGTCAGCCTCCCTAGGCTCTGCACTATCTCTCTGGAACATTCTCTGCTTCTTTGATATGAATTCTCAGCCTTCTACCGAACTTCCCCTCGCTGCAACAGATCACTAACTTGATTTCTCAGCAAACCCTACCCTAGAAAATCGAATTCTTGATCAACTTGGTGTATCTCCAACTAACCCTCAAGCCTCCTCTTATACTTTTCCTGTTGACGATTCAACAACCGAGATTAAGTCCCTAATCAATGGCTAAGATTAGATTTGGCTTGATCCTCATCATTTAGAACTTTCTCACCCATATTATATTAATACACATTAATATTTTAATTTTCCCAAGTTTATACTTAGGAACCCCATTAAAAATATTAATTATTTTAATATCTCTCCATCTGGGTGGAATTTCCCCAAATGATTTCTAGGTCTTGGAGATCTTATGTGCCTTAGCCTCTCCACCAATTTTCATGGCTAGAGCACATCCGATGCTACCACAAATCAACACTCCCTCTTAGCGAGGAATGTGCTCTAGTAATGCTCCATCACTGAAACATCACATTGGTCCTCCACATCAGTGCTTCTAATGATGCTTGGCCTGCTACCTCACATCCTCTGCATTGTTGCTCCATGCATTGCTTCCCATGACACTACCACTACCATTGCTACATATGTACTACAACTCCCTTTCAACGTGCTTCCCATGCTGCCTCTAACACTACCACTACTAACTGTTGCACTGCAACTCAATTATGGAGAAGTAGGTAATTGAATTCCCCCAAATACTGACATCCCAATCAGTCTGGAAGCCTCATGATACTGAAGCTACCTCAGCTGATATCCTCTGCTCCCTCTGCTGCCACTTTGCTACTACAAACACCTTTGTGCCTCTCACACTGCTGCAACCTCCACTATGTTGTTATAGACTTCTGCACTCTAGCACTGCCTTGTCGCTCTGTCACACCTTGCTCCACCCGACACCTATCATCATGCTACTGTCATTAAGGGGTCCCGTAGCTGTATGTGATCCAAGAGTTTCGGCACCTCAAGGACCCTTCCTGTTACATGTAGTCCTCTCGAATACAACTTCAAATCACCCCACCTCCCTCCTGGAGATGTGGCTTCCATCTCTGCCAAAATGAATGTCAAATTGGTTCTCTTCTCCCTCTTTCGCTGCTGCCCTAGCAAGACTCGGATCTGGATTTCTTTGGCACAAGAAACCCTCTAAGGAACAAGCTCCTCTAGACTCCCTCTGTGTCCTGACTTCCTTCACGGAAATCCTCCAGCCAAATGTCAAATCACTTCTCTCCAATCCTCCTTTGCCGCTGCAACCCAGATCTAGATTTCTTGGCTAGAAATCTCTTGAGGTAGTCCTTCCCTCTACCTTGGTTCAGTCTCCTTAGAAGTTGTTCTACACAGATAGAAAAATCCTCCCACCAGCTCCTCAAATCACAAACTACATAGCTCCCTTAGCCTATACAACTAAGGAATATGAGCCCTTCTGGCTCTGCGCAATCACAGTGAGTGTTGGATCATCTCCTCCTAGCCTTAGTGTCAATCCTTCCTGTCTAAGAAAGATGACCGAGCACTGTGTAGGCCTAATCTGCCCCTCCTCTTCCTCTGCAATGGCCCTTCCCTTGGCTCGAAATGCTAGCACAGGCTCTGTGTCACTTCTTCTCTTGTTTCTTATACTCTGGAACAACGTTGTCTCTCGGGATAGCTGCTACTAGTAAAAATTTCATATTTCTGTTGGTGCCCTCAGTGCTCCTATGATCTGCAATGCTTTGATACCATGTTGAAATTTCCAAGTCTGACACATTAGAAATCCCTACTGTATTATCTCATTTATTATCTCCTACTTGTTCTTTCCACTAACAAGTTATTTATAAATATAAATACCAAAATAAACACAAATGCGTCCTTAACACATATACAGATCAACAATGGAAATAACTAAGACAATCACACAAGGGACACTGTTATTTTTGGACAATCGTCCCCGGAAAAACCCAATGCAGGAAAATTGGTGCAACATATATGAGCGTTTTATTATTATGGAGTTTTCTAAATACAACTAAGGTGCCAAAAATGGCTCACCCTTCAAAGAATTTCCTTCGTATAATTACCTCTCCTCAGAGACAGATATTTCAGTTGATCAAACCGGATGATTGATCCCATAGCAACTTAGACAGTTCCTTAGTTGGAAAGCGAAGGTTGCTCCTAGCTTCTCTCTCGAACTACGTCACCCTCCAAGGACTACTTCATCCTCTTTTGTTGTGCGACTGCCTCTCATCTCCCAGTCTGCGCCACGAAATTTCCTCAGCACTTTCGCTTCAGCCCAACGTCAGCTCTGATAACCTTTGCGCAACCTCTGCTTCTTCTGCGTCAGCCTCTTGGCCCTCTGCATCAGTCCTGGCTGACTTTGTGTCAGCCTTCCTAGGATCTGCGTTGTCTCTTCGGCACATTGTCTACCTCTCTGATATGTATTCTCGGCCTTTTTCTAAACTGCCTCTCGTTGCAATAGATCACTAACTCAATTTCTCAGCGAACCTTGCCCCGAAAAATTGAATTCTTGATCAACTTGGTGTATCTCCAACTGACCCTCAAGCCTCCTCTTATACTTTTCCTGTTGACGATTCAATGGCCAAGATTAAGTCCCTAATCAGTGGCTAAGATTAGATTTGGCTTTATCCTCGTCTTTTAGAACTTTCTCATCCATATTATATTAATACATTAATAATTTAATTTTCCTAAGTGTATACTTAGGAACCCCATTAAAAATATTAATTATTTTAATATCTCTCCATTCGGGTGGAATTTTCCCAAATGTTTTCTGGGTCTTGGATATCTTATGTGCCTTATCCTCTCCACCAATTTTCATGGCTAGAGCACATCAGATGCTACCACAAATCAACAAGCATGACATATTCTGATAGGATATCCAATGTAGTGCCCACTACAAGGAACATGCCAAGGATTCCAATTGATGTGTATGAACTCACATGTAATTGTTGGAAACATATGGCTCACCATGATGGTCCATGCCACATCCATTTGAACTTCCACATTCCTAAAGGTGGATTATTCAAGGGATATTCGGGACCCATAGAATTATCAATGGCAACCTAAGGACATAAAAGGGGAAGAGTCTAATGAGCAATGATAGCTCCTTGATGAAGATGATCAAGACATGAAGAGGGCATGAGACATTTTTAAATAGGGGAGTTTAGCGTGGATAATCTAGTGGCAAGCTTAGTGTTATAAATCTTATACTTGACTTGGTCCAATCATGCTACTTCATTAGATGACTCAAGAAATTCCCCCCTGGCCTCATTCAAGTTTTTGATTACTAAGCTCCATCATTTCCAAATTTGCGAGAGTATAGGCATCATGAAGCATAGTCTCCCTCAGCTTATTGTGTGAAACCATGACGTCCAAGATGGAATTTGCTAAATGAAACTCAATATTAAGGGAGTCATGTGAAACTGATGTGGTGATAACCCATGTGGGTAGAGTAATTTGATCATATTCCATATTAGGATGGAGTTTTTAACCAATGTCATCTAGTGGTGGTGGGACCACAAAAGAGGTGATCACTTTCATAAGAGGTGGCATGGTTCCCCCATGAGATTCATCTTCTATAGGAACTACATGAGGATCAGGAGGCTAAAGGGATTCACCGGTGATAGAATAGATCATGCTAATGGTGGAAGCAAAGGGAGATGTGTAAGGTGGAGCAAGGGGAAAGGTTCCTATTAATGAAGAGTCTTTGAACATCCATGCTCCAATACTTTCAGTGATGGAAGGGGAATCTTCAAAAAAGGGAACTGACTAACTATCATGGAAACACAAGTTAGGCTTGGAGAAGGTTAATTGGCCAATAGTGACTATTTTATCTTGATGGGGAAACATCACGACAAAAAATACGAACGACACAATAGCGACCACGACATAAAACCAGCTTCACCCAGGCAAGAGGTTATAGTCTATAGGTACATCGATGACCTTAACCTCAATGGAGATTTTTTCCCCTAATATTGATAAGCAAAGTAGGAAAAACCCCTTGAGGTTGCAAGGTATGCCAATTAAAATCCTTTAATTCAAACATAGGTGATGACAAAGTCAGTGAACTGAGAGCTTGCCAAAACTTCAATGATGTGATATAGATAGATTCCCCTTCGTCCAAGATAGCCTGATGAACATGTCCTCTAAAAAGGTGTAGAGTTATCTAGAAGTATAGATGATGTGGAAGATAGGGTTTCCAAGAGGATGGATTGAAGGTGATGAAATTATAATCTAAGGGATATACACCACCAATAGTAGTGAGAAGCGCATTGTGTTGCATTGAGAAACTTCATAAACCTTCAAGTACATACATAGTAGTTGTTGAATTTCCATGGCACTGGAGAATCTAGGTTAGGGTCTTCGAATCTCTAATGCTACCAATCGAAATTCCACAACAAACTAATTTTCACAGAAGAATAAATACAACATTAAATCATCTAGTGCAAAAAATAGGAAACTTTTTACAATTTTTATAATAACCCAACTTTGTTATATTAATAAACTGTCTCAAAATCATATAGGGCTCTTGCACTAGGGATAATGGCCCCCATACATCCACTAATACAAAAATACAAACTAGGGTTTGGTGTTAGTCCTTCAACAACCAATATACCCTAAACAAGATATAATCTGACCTACTAGCTGATCTAGTGCACTTCACAGCTCCACTGGTCATACCCTAAACACATTTTCTTGGTCCTTTGGATCCCGATCTGCAACAACACCTCTCTACCTTTATCAATAAGCTTTCTCCTTTATGTCACTGAACATGGCCCCAATATTCCCTCTAGTTGATCACTCTTCCATCAATGACTCAACACAAAGGGCCTTCTTGCGAGTTATTCACAGCTCCATTTGTGAACAACCCTAAATTGCCCACTACTGCTCCTCGGCTCCTTTGGTACTTCTAGCCCACTAGCTGCTCCTTAGTCCTTCAAGAACACAAATCTTAGGGATATTTTATAAATATTGCCTTGCTATGCTTCTCGATGAAGACAAACTTAAGGCATGGAGGGCTGCCCACTTTAACTATAGAAAGTCCTTCTTCAACAATAGACTAGGGTTGATCCAACTGCTCACTTAGTTGTCCTTTGTCCTTTAAGGTGTCAACACTTGAGTTTCTCCAAACTTCACCCTTATTACAACTATCAAAGTCCTTCTTGCTAACTGATCTAGGTTTGTAAATGCACCTACTTGTTTCCCTCGCAAACAACCTTAAGATTCCTTGCACAAATTGTCCTACATTAGGACAACCATCCTTTAGCAACAAATTCAACTTAAGGACATCAAACACATACCTTCTCTTCAATTTTGGGTTGGTGCGGATTGATGTAAATTTTGTTGCCTAGTTATGGATTCTAATAGACACTGTTATCCCTATCATTAAGCTCCCAAATTCATCCTACAACTATGGGCTCCCCTCCTCTTTGGTTCTATACCCTAGGCCCTCCAAAAAAGGGCTCTCAACCCTCTTAAGGCTACTCCAACAGAGCTTGGCCTCCCTATAATTCAATGAAATTTTTGTGGCCCCCAAATTAGAGATATGTATGCTACAAACCCTCATCAAAAACCACCTAGATCTACTCTTCTAGCCTCAACTTGCAATCATGACCTACTCAACCCTCAAGAAAGTCATGAGAAGCACAAAAACCGATCCTCCTCACTTTCACTCGAGCTACTCCTGATCTGTGGCCTATTTCAGATGCCCTTCTCAAGAATCATCACACTTAGATGGAGTCCAATAAGCCTCAACTTCTCCTTTATTTATATGTTTCCATGGGTGTTGTCTTATCCTTCTCGGATGGTCTCTTCAACTAATGTTGACATGAATCTTAAGACAATTTTCCATCTTGAAACGCATAAAAATTATTATCTCCACTTTGACAAGGGTTCTAATGGTGCTTGAAGTCGTCCCTTGCTCCCCTAAGGGCGTTCTTTCCTCTCCATGTGCCAAGTCATCAAAATATTCCTTACTTTTGGCCCAAATCCTTTGGGTTCAAAACCCCATGCTTGGGTTCTTAGCTACAAGTGGCTTTATGGTGTCAATTCCTCCACAACCCTATAGTCTATGGTTTGGAGTACCTCCCAAACTAAAAATATCAACATTCCCTCTTAGTGAGGGAGATACGTCCAACACTAGGAAGTATCCATCATCATCTTAGGCCACACTAACCCGTTTATCGTCCACCACTATAGCATACCCAGTAGAATGAACCACGCTACCTCTATAGTGCCTTTGCCTCATCTCATATGAACTTGAAGACCTCAACACTTCCATAGAACTACTCCCTCTTAAGCTAGACTCCCTCTGAGTCTATACAATATCCATTGACTCAACCTGCTACTAATCTTATGTCATACAAGATCAATCCGGGTTGCGGTTGAACACAAGCCATCTTCACCATAACCCATTCCTACAAGCTCTCATACTCATGGATCAAACACAACATGTGCACATCCCTCTAATCTAAAATATGCAACAAAATGATCCAATGAAGAAACTAGCTTACTAACATCCTTTCCATCACATGAAGCAATCTCGATCATGCTAATCTCGTCCATACCAAAGAAATCCTTGAGTTTTCCCAACAATCCATGGAAAATCAGAGGAATTCCATGATCAACAATCTTCCCTACAACAAACTATTATTCACCAGGTTCACCACCAATCTACCATAACTCCCAACGTGTCTCACTGCCAAGACAGTCAAGACCACATCTCCATGTCTTCATTTGAACCATCTGCTCCATGATCTAGATAATCTTAACTCCCTTTGAGCTACTTCAATATGCACACTCTGATTCACTAACCCTTCAAAGTAGCTCTGGTGCCATGTTGAATTTCCATGACACTAGAGAATCTAGGTTAGGGTCTTATAATATTTGACCTTACCGATCCAAATGCCATAACAAACTACATCAATTCTTTTATATATATTCAATATACAATTATTTTTCCTACAATGGATGTCTTTGTCTTAAAAGTATTCTGAATATTACTCCATTGTGTATACACACTTTGTTTGTTACATTGGTATTAGAGTTGTTAGATCTTCTAGTCGCTCAACCATTGCATGTTAATTTTTTCAACTGTGGTCAAATTTCACATTGGATAGCTCAGATATTGAGATAATTATTGCATTAGGTTCCTCTTTTCGAAAGGGCCAAAATTGACCTAAATATCACCTTATTTGGACAAGAAAAATGTTATTTTGAATTTATTTATTCACTCATGTTTATTGGGTTAGGTTAGCCCTAAGCACATGTTAAATTGGACAGGTCAGCCTCAAGCCTAAGTGGACCCTCATGAAAGCCTATAAATAGGAGATTCCTCAAGATCATTTGGACTCATTGATCAGCCATCTTCTCTTCTCTTATTGTCTTGGTTCGCACAGGTGTAATGTCCCCATTTTTATTTTCCTCCATAGTACACTCAGGGTGGAATTCCAAGGCAAGGGATGGCTAGGTCAGTGGAGCAGGTTTATGTCATTACGGGTTATGATGGACTTTTGAGGAGTTTTTATGGGATCTGATGGCATTCGCTTGGCATATTTCATCATCCGTACAGTTTTCCTTTCATTCCGACACATTCCGACAACTTTCAAAAAATACCATTATTATGGAGCCTAACTTGATTATTATGCTCGAGGTGGCATTCCAGGGAGATTAATTGATGGAACACCTTAGTGTAATTTCTCGTTGGAACCGGAACGAGAAGATCTACAGGATGGGATGTTGAGAAGTGACTTCTAGTGGTTGAAGAGAGTATGGTGGGCAATTTACCATTTTCCTTAATTAAAAATGACGTTAATTAGTCATTTAATTAAGGAAAAATACTTAATTAGAGGAAATGGGCCAAACATGACTTAAGTGAAATAAAATAAAATTAAAAGGTCACTAAGATAAATTCAATGGAGGAGCTTCTAGAGTAATAATAAAATAAGATGCGTCTAGAGGCTTGGAGAATCTATCCATCATATCTATAAAAGAGGAGGAAGAGGTCATTTGGAGACATCTTGGATTTGATATTGTTTCTTGTATGTAAGATTTACAATCTTGTTCTTTACTCCATTGGTAGCCCCAGGACAAAAACCCTCGGGTGATTTAGAGAGATTGGGAAAGAACCCATCTCCCCTTGGTGGATTCATTTAGAATCCACAGGTGTAGTGATTGATTTTCTGTTTTAGTTTGGAGGTGGACATTAGTGTTATCACATATCTTGGAGGGTTGTTCCCAGCTATAGTATTCGCATATATTTCTATATAATAAAGCTATATTTTGTTATTGTTGTTGCATTTCTCATTGTTCCTCTTGTTGTGATATTTTAATGAGACTTTCGTGCAATTTATGGGTTTATTGTTTCAATCAAATTTCCAGTATTTGGATTTTACATGGCAATCTTATGTTAAGTGAATGATAATTTTATGCGAAGAGTTTGTTCCAAATTTTCTCAATTTAAGACATTATAGTGGTATCAGAGCTTTGATTTTGGATAGCGATAGGTTATCTTGAAATGCCAAGTCGAAGGTTTACATTGAATATGCCAAATTCTATTGTCGGAGCCAATATTTGGCAAGAAAGATCGAGTTTGGGGAGCTTGTGTTGTGAAGGTATTTTTTGCTGAAGGAAAAGATTGTATTGCCAGAACCATCATTAGGGAAAAGTTTTAAATTAAACTGCATGGATCTGTACGAGCACACTCATATTTTATAATGTCCATGTAAATCAAATTTCAAAGGTCGCATGAGTATTAATTTGAAGAGCCGTGGACCAATCGAATTATTTTTGGAAGTGCTAGTTTTTTTTATTTATTCCAGAGTTATGCTAACCGAGGCCCAATTGATTTATCTAATGGAAAATCTTATTAAAGTGGGGCATAACTTGAATTAAATCTTTTGAGCATGATGTTATTTTCCTTCCCGGTGGAAATTACAAGTCTGTCGAGTTTTGATTTCTCATTATAATCTGAGTGGTAATCGGGATGAGTTTTAGAGCTTAGTCACCACAGAGAATGGTATGGCCATCATCCCGTGACTACAGACGGATCAGATCATTTGTGAGGCTGTAAAATATTCTGAACCGGGCGTGAAATTTTCTTTTCTTAAAGGGGCCGACTCTTTGTGAAGTTCGTATTATATCATGAGAGCCAAAGTTTATCAAAAGCCAAGTTTTGATTTCGAAAGGGACCACTCCTCTTATGAAGGTCGAGGGTACAATTTGTTCGAATGGACATGTTTCTCATTCTAATGAACCCAATTAATTATGTTGCAAAGTCGAGTTCCATTACAAACAGAGGGACCGAATTTCTGTTGACTGAAGAAGACTGAATCTGTGGAGGTTAATCACTGGAGTGGCGATTAAGAGGGCCATTCAGAATCTACCGTCCCGTAGGCGCTAGAAATTGAAATTTCTTTGAGGGTGTCGAATCACTGGGTTGATGAAGCTTATAGTCATCATGGAGTGTGGGCTACAGTTCTCCACTGAAGTTTGAATCGAATCCGTTGAGCCTGTGGATAGTTGCAGAAAGTCATCTGAATGTATTCTCGGCACAATGTTGGCATTCCCTTGTTGAAATCAAGCTCCAAGGTATATCAAGAGGTGACGGGTTATCATCCGTGTAGGGACTAAGGGAACGAGGTGACTGAAAGGGCCGAGTCCCTATTGCAAATAGGTTGCATTCCTTCTTTTTTTTTTTAAGAAATAAGGATTTCACGCAGCAATTTATTCTGGTTCAGACGTCTTCACTGTTCTGAGCATGGTTGATAGGTGGTGGACCGAGAATTGGTCAGCACAGCCTCTTAATTGAGCCCAAGTATTAGAGTTTCCTGTCATTGAAGTCAAAGAACCGAATTCTTCCAAGCCATGGTCGTTTTGTTCTCCATATCGAGGGCAAGAAGTCGTCACACTAATTCACCATGGGAGCCATCAATTAAATCTTAAAAGAGAGACCGAGTTTTCCTTTTGATGTGTGTATGCTTCCAAGTGGCTTCCGTAGTGAGGAATCTGAAGGCAAAACATAATTCTGGGCAGTGTACTCACCTGCCTCAAGTGTTGGAGTATCATTTCAAGTTGATTCATCCCTGCGCCGCACTGCTCATATTATAGCAGACTTATAGATCAAGTCATGTTGGTGGATGAATGTTCCAGGGGTATGCTAAGATTTGAGTAGCTTGTTGTATGTTGGGGTATGCTAAGTATATTGTTGGGTTGAATGTGAGATGTTTTTGAGTCAGCTGATCACTATTGTGTATTTTTGTTGTGCTATCAAGGTCTTGTAGAAGTCAACTTGATATTATTTCCATCATTTGACTAAAACATGATCAAACTTTTATAAATTCCCTTAATAACCTAACAGCAGCAAACAACATACCCTTCTCAAAGGGGGTCTATGCCATTCTTGAAAGAGAACAACCAAAGGATGTGCAGAAGGGGGAAGAAATAAGGCACAAAATATTTTCTCTTGGGATAGATTTGAAGCACATGAGGGTCACATGGAAAGTTATCTTTAAACTTCGTGAACTAGATGCCCTACTTTCCAAAGTGAGCCTGTTAGAAGGGAATAAACCAATTTTGTATCTAAAACCAGCAATACTTGCTCTCATACAACACAAGTTCTTATAGGAACATTGTGAAGGGGTTAGACTTTTAGTTGCATCTTGTCTCAGTAACATGATGATATTAACTGCCCCTACAGCACCTTACAATGATAATGTTATGAGGAGAGTTTTCAAACTGAGAGTAGATACTTTTCAAGACTTGGACAACAATGGAGGTTCTGCCTTTGGGAAGAAGCTTGAGATTTTAGAAGTTATGGATATGACTAGGACTTATGAAATCATGTTTGATCTAGAATATGATGGTTTGATTCTACAGATGTTCCAATGCTTCTTCAGCATTAGGAAACATCATCCTGACACAGTCATAACACACATTAAGTCCATCTTGTCATCATGTATGAGAGGTTGTGATGCCATTTGTCGGGAGTTGCAGTCTTGATTGTTGTTTGTTTGGAGGAGAGAGAAGTTGGTCTCACTTGTTGCTTATGAGCTAGCCAAAAGGTTGGTTGAGCAAAACATTGGGTTGTTCAGGAGACAATTGACCAGGGAGGAGCTACTCAGGTTTATGGGATCATGCAACAAGAGTGATATGAGGAGGAAGGGATGTTTTTTTGTCCTCAAGGGACATTGGGGACCTAACCACTCATGCTTGAGTGAAGCTGAGGAGATAACAGAGTTAGAGTGAGAGGAGATTCCTTCTAAATTTCAGGGAAAGGATTCTTCTGTGGACGAGTTGATCGGTTGATACCATGATACCTCTGAGGAGCTTGAGCGGTCATATGGAGTTGATGACAGTAGCCCATTTATGAATCCATGTGTGGTAGAGGAGTATGATGAGCAACCAATTGTTCCTATGAGGGAAGGAGATACAAGAGCAGATGAGTGACTGATGATTCAACATAGAGAGCACATAGAGGAGCATGAGACAAGTGATACACATAGTGTGTGGGATGGGCCATTTTTGGAGAGTCGGCTAGTGGCTCATGTTGAGCCCATCGTGGAGGATAAGTAGACACCCTTGGGGCCATCCATTGGAGTGGAGCAGATAGATGGGTTGGTAGCCTCCAAGGAGGTAGTATTTGCAGATACTTGTCCTCAGGGGTATTGGAGATTGATAGGGTAGTTTTTTAGGATGCTAGTAGACGGCAGGAGTGTTGTTGGAGATGGTGGTGCATCCATATTTGGGTCATCCCACTGATGAGGTGTGGGTAGATGTAGAGGAAGCTAGCAGAGCTACAGGAATTTCAGGGAGCAACCCTCTCCAGGAGTACATAGATAGGGCTTGCAGCACAGTTTGGCCACTTGTACCCATTATAGGGAGAGAGGCAGGGCTTTCTTGATGGATATTGTTGACTAACTAGGTGGGGTTGCATGAGTGGGGCACAGTCTAGCATAGGGAACTGATCACCTATATAGATGGGTATGCATCTTATCCTTCCCATAGGATGGATTGGAAAGAGATCATGAGTTGGTATCCCATTGATGGTGTGATATCCTTAGTCAGGGGCGTAGAGCGAGGACCCCCAAACATGTCAAAGACTACATGCTCCAGTTGGTAGTGGGATCCAGGTTGATGACTCTTTAGCATTCCTTCCCAACATCAGGAGAGTAGGATTAGCATTGGATTGAGTCAGGGGTTAGATTGGAGAGAGTTGATGGGTTGGTATTCGCTTTATGGAGCAACATCTTTGGCCAAATACAAAGCACAACCTGAGCCAAGGGACTTGGGGTATGATTGGCCATGGTGGAATTGGGATCCAGGTGGATCTACTAGTAGCAAGTTGAGTCAGAGGTGGGCATGGGATCTAGGTATTGGGGGATCTAGTCATGATTGGATTGCTTGGAGGCATGATGTGGATCAGTGGTTCATATGGGATTCAGGTATCAGTTTGCAAATGCCTCCACAAAGGCCAAGTGTGAATTGCTTGAGGGCTAGAAATCTTGAGGCAAGAGGATTTCTAATGTCCCCATTTTTATTTTGCACCATAGTACAACCAAGGTGGATTTCCAAGGCAGGGGATGACCAACTCAGTGGAGTAGGTTTATGTCATCAAGGTTTCTAATGGAGTTTTGAGGACTTTCTATGGGATCTGATGGCATTCGCTTGGAATATTTAATTATCTACACAGTTTGCCTTTCGTTCCATCATACCCTGACAACTTTCAAAAATTACCATTATTATGGAGCCTAACTTAATTAATTCTGAGGAGATTAATTGAAGGAAAACTTCAGTGTAATAGCTCATTGGAACCAGAATGAGAATATCTATAGGATGGGATGCTGATAAGTGACTTCCAGTGGCCGAAGAGAGTATGGTGGGCAATTTAGCATTTTCCTTAAGTAAAAATTACTTTAATTAGTCATTTAATTAAGGAAAAATAATTAATTAGAGGAAATGGGCTGAAAGTGATTTAAGTTAAATAAAATAAAATTAAAATGTCACTTAATATAAAGTCAATGGAGCTTGTAGAATAATAATAAAATAATAAACTAAGATGCTTCTAGAGGTTTGGAGAGTCTACCCATCAGATTTATAAAAGAGGAGGAGGAGGTCATTTGGAGACATCTGGATTTGATATTGTTTCTTGTATGAGAGATTGAGAAACCCGTTCTCTACTCCATTGGTAGCCCCACGACAAAAACCCTCAAGTGATTTAGAGATTTTGGGCGACCACCCATCTCCCCTTGGTGGATTCATTCAGAATCCACAGGTGTAGTGATTGATTTCTTGTTTCAGTTTGGAGGTCGGCATCAACATTATCACATATATTGCAGGGTCGTTCCCAACTATTATATTAGCATATATTTCTACATAAAAAAGATGGATTTTTTTATTGTTTGCACATTTCTCATTGTTCCTCATGTTGTGATATTTTAATGAGATTTTCGTGTAATTTATGGGTTTATTGTTTCAATCAAATTTCCATTGTTTGGATTTTAAATGGAAATCTTCTATTAAGTGAATGATAATTTTATGTGAAGGGTTTGTCCCAAATTTTCTTCATTTTGGGACATTACATTAGGTCTATCGGAGGAAGGTTTGCACAGGGGTCTGAAATCTCAGGGATGAAGCTCACATTAATCTAGAGTTTTTTTATTCCTGGACGCTGGCACAAAACTAGGCATTTTAGTCCATGGATACTAGCACATAGTGGTCAATACAGGGTCCAGAGAGCCCTAGACGCTGGCACATAAGCCTATGGGAGCTTCGAGGGTTTTAGAGACAGATATGGAAGTCTCGATCCCCGAACACTTGCGCAAAGTGGTCTTGAGGGCATCCAAGTTGTCCCAGATGCACACACACTAACTGGAAGAGAGAGTCTGTGGATTTAGAGAAGATCTGGTGAGTTGGTCCCCGTATGCATGCATAGAATGGTCTAGGGAGCATCTAGGCTACCATAGATGTTGGCATACCGTTCACAGAAAGCGTCCAGGATTCTTATAGATGCTCTTACAACTCCTCTTCCTTGCGTCTGAGACTCAAAGATGAGATTTCAGTATTTCAAAGATTATGCTCAATGACAACAGTGCTCAGCAGAATCCAGCAGTTAACTATAGTCAGTGATAGCACATTAGAGCCATGAGAAGGAGGGTTTTGATTATAAGCATGATTAGATATGTTTCATGGATGTCATAGTTGATTTTTTGCATAGATAAAGTTATGGATCATTCTACTCTATTTTTTTGAATCATTTAATGATGATCTAAGAAGAAGAATATTTGCAAGGTTTTTCCCTATAGTGTGCTTTTCCTTGGTATTAGAACAATCCTGGTGTCTCTATGTGTGTGCATGATTTTCTTCTATTGTTCCTTTATGTTCCACTGCATTGATGATGATGATGTTGTTTTTTCTATATAATTTCATATGCTGATGAATAATGGTGTAGATATGAATAATGTAATGATGATATGGGGTGAACTTAATGTATTAATGAAGAAATGCAATTATCAAAGCAAAGAACAATGTATCCCTATGAAAAAGTAACACAGTATTAGATCTAGGTTGAAGAAAAGCCTTGGAAATCACCTCGATGATGCAAGCAAGAAGAGGATGGTGGGGACCTAAAATATTTCCTTGGTTTGAAGAAAACCCTAGGAAACTTGGTTATTAGGGTTTGATGGATTCCATGAGTTTAGGTTTGGAGAGAAAACCCTGGTTTATGGAAACAATATGAGATATGGAACCTAGTTGGTCAATGTGAAGATTCTCAAGCACTTGAAAAAGATTTGATGAAGCCCTAGATGGAATAATCCCTAGCAGACCTGGTTGGAAAATTGAAGGCAACATTGGTATATAGACCATGGATATTGATAGCTCTTGAAGATTGGTTCAAGAGGGAAAGCATCACCTCTCATTGAAGATAAGTATTTCTTGACTCATGATGCCTCTTACTTTTGTTTAGACCTATGGATCTGATGATTATGTTTATTACTTATACTTCCTACATATGTATTTGAGTATATGGTTACTTCTAACCTCCTTGATAAGATGTGAAGAGTAGATCCTTATTGAGGATTATTTGAGATGCAGGAAAGAAAAGCTAGATTTGGAAAGAGATAAAGAGGTAGTTGACGAAAAGGTGACAATCACTTCAAGCTTCCTATGAGAAGGTATATAGGTATTTGAATACCACAAGGTATGCATGGTATGTTGTATTTCAGCTATTAGCTCGATAAGCCCTAAGGTATGATGAAAATATCTCTTTTTTAATGGACCATACATGCATATGAAAGCACTTGGATCTATGTTTCCTATGATGAAATGGTGCACCTAGTGTTGAAAATTTTGATGTTCTTTAATTCTATGAGACTATCTAATGTTGATATAATGATATACTTGATCTTTGGCTAACATCTGTCCATTGGAGATCTTGATCCTATAAACAAGGCTAGCACCTTGAATTTAGTAAATGATACTATCGATACTTTGCATGATGGATTTTATATAGAAGGATAGCTCATTGAATCCTATACATGAGTCTGTTGATAATGCTTGTGATAAGCATGATGAAATCATGTGGAAAGAGAGATTGACACTTTTGTTATTTTGGTAAAGCTTTATTGAATGACCTAACTTGATCTCATTGATCATGATAAGTATGGTAGCCTTGATGTTGGAGGTATAACTATGAGATTGATATTCTAGATCTCTTACTACCTGTGGTCATGTCTTGATGACATATGTTTAAAATGAATGTCCTATGATGAAGTGACTTGATAAAAAGTGCTCATAATCTTTGAGATATGATGTTGCATCTATCTGCTGCTTTGAGTCTAACCTTTGATGAAATATTAATGTCATGATGCTAATAGCCATGATAGATATATGTTTATGATCTAACAGATGTGGTGTTGCTTGACTCTAGTAGAGGCTGGTTGATGACATAGATTCCCAGTCAGAGGGAGAATCTCTTCTCAAGATTCTTACTCTTATTACTATTTTCATTGTGTACTGATGAAGTATGATTTATTTGCATCTAACATAATTTATCTGTACCAAAGTATCATATATGAAGCTTGTTTAGAAATTAGGGTTTATGCTCCAGACGTAGGCACTGAACTGGGAAATCTCGTCCCTAGATGCACACATGCTAAGGCCAAGGTAGTGTCCAGGAAGCTAAAAACACTCCCATGCTAACCTAAAGGGAGTGTCTAGGGGTTTGACTACAGTTGACCATCATATGAAGCTTTATAAAGCTGCCTCAACTCTCAACCAAGGTGTCTCTGACATATTATGCCAATATAAACTCATTCTTTAAGTTGTTGGGTTAAATTGTTGATCACATAAAAATGAAGTATTGTGCATTAAAATCGAATGATCACCTGGAAGATGTCAGTTCCACATGTGTTGTAGATAAAAATATATGGAAGCAGGAAAATCTTGAATGTTTGACATAACATGAACATGTAGACTGAACTTGTGATTGCAAGTAACCAGAACATAATATAGATATGTCACTATGTTTGTGCTGCAAGAGGTTCACATGATTTGGCTGATTGATATAGATGAACAATGTTTTGTCAAGATGCTTGGAAATAACTTTGAATTAATGATTGCGATATACTTTGACTATAGATCTCTCTACGATAGAAAATTATGGACTGGACTTGATGTCTAATGATATGATTTGACGATTCTTGATTTTCCCTGATGTCTATGTTATGTGGGCATAATGACTTATGTGAGTATTCAAAAAAATGATTTTGTATTGGCCTCCTCATTCCTAGCACAATGGTTGAGGTAATGATAGTTGTGATTCAGCATGAAAATGGAACCTGCATGACCCATCCTTGGTGTATGCATTTGCACCTTGTTATAGACATTTTTGGGCACTGCAACCCCAATCAGACATGTTCATAAACCAAGGGCTCCTAAGTCCCTAAAAGTGTTGTCTAATACACTAAAAGAACAAGGTCAGCTGATTACATCATCTCCCAGAAGTTCTCCATGAAAAATTGCTCAGAATTGGTCAAAACTGGACCATCTCACCTGCTCCATGGTCAAAGTGCGATGCATCCCACCTAATGCACACGGGAGGTGCGATGCATACTGAAAAGCCCTTCTATGGGGTGCGGTGGGTGAGAGTGGACAAATGGCAGAGACAGTTTGCGAGGTGGATGATCATGGAATCTTCCAGAAACTTCTCCTATGACACTTGCCTCTCTGAATTCGCCCAAGGATGAGTAAGAGATCATCAATCTCCAAGTGGAATCAAGAACTATCAGAGAGAGGACACTAATCAGAATCCCAAAAGCTTACTCACCCCCCTGCAATCATATATATATGGATCCCTCATCCCAGAGATCCAGAGGCTAGAATTTTGTATCTTGTAAGGAAGTGTTGTTGGTTTCTTGTTGGAATATCATAGTGTTGGGTGATCTAAGCTTTTCATGAGGTGAAAGAAGGGCTTTCATGCTGGAGGATGACGCTGGGTCAGAACAATTGGTTGTAATCCTCTTGGCTATTCTTGATTATTAATAAAACTATTCAAGTTTTCCTCCACCTTCTTGTATGTTTGATGATATATGCATTTGTGTGGTCAATATATATCTGGTCCTATATTGTTTATGATTGTAGATCTCTGTTCTTCGATAGTATTATGCTGCTTTGATTCCACAGGTGCTCTTTGAAGCTAGGTGTACGAAGGAGAAGCGGCAAGGATCTGTCAGAAAGGAGAGGAATCAAGCAAGGAACCAAGCGCAAGATTGAGGTTGGTGTCCTTCATTCCACCCTTATTTACTTTTCATAAAGGAAAACGAAAGTGGTTTTAGTTTGTTTGTTTCTAAGATAGCTACCAGTCTTAGTGGGACTAGCAAATCCGAGTGGACACTAGATTTCCCGATAACACACCTAGTGACATAAATGACTTGTATTATGATTATGAGAATGACTTGATCAAGTTCGGATTGATAATGCATGGTTTATGACAACTTGTTGGCATAATAATAAATAAAATCATGAATTGATATGAGTTATCCCTGTCTCCTGGTTGAAAGAATTTATACTTTGATGTTGACGACCTTGATAATGGTTGAGATCTGACTTCTAAACTTTGATAAGTTGACTTTGTTGATGTGATGGTACAAAATTTATTTATGTAAGGCTGAATATGTTGGCATAGCAAGGCATTATGCTTAGAGCATTGCATGAAACAAGCTCCTTGATCCAGATATGTCTATATTTGACAGTTATCTGATGAAGTTAGGATGATGAGTTCCAAGGTATGGATTGATATTGATTATGGTTTTGGTCGTATATCCCAATGGTCTATCCTTGATAGGTGATGAGCCTCTAATGATCTAAATCAAAGGGAAATAACTTATGAAGCTCGAAATGATGTATCATGGCATGATGAATCGATTTCTGGAATTTGAAAAAGAAATTCTATATTGCAAAGATATCGGAAAATGTTTTTGAATAATGAAAATGCAAATCCTTGGATACTCCAATTTGAAGTTCAAAGATGTTGTTGAACTTTACATGGAATCCGACTATTGATTGAAGCATTGATGTTTCATTTTGAACATCCATCTGTATATGTATGATGTGCATAGAACTTGAATAAATTCATATTTGGGTTACTTCATTCATATATTTGCCACCAAGCATCCTTTGAAATATCTGCATGAGATATTCTATTTCTGAGGCTAAGCTATTTCTCCTATGATATGTGACTACATGGATGTACTTTTGTTGATAGATATTATTGTTAAGCACATTTAGATGTTTCTTTAGTATGAGATATGTCATGATATCTTAGATGAGAGGTCCACAATACGTTTGAGGATGAGTATGATGTTGCTAGCATGGCTAACTATGAAGCACAATGAAGAAGCTCCTTAGAGAGTTGTTTGAGCATGATTTGGATATGACATGGATATATTGTGATGACAGAGAGTGGGATCCAATTGGCATAAAATCCCATATTTATAGTTGGGACTGACATACTCTCATGTATTGAGACAGTGCAGTCATTTGAAACAAGCTCAGGCTTGTGGTTTACACATCCTTGAGAGGGAGGATGACTATGGTATCCTTTTGTTATTTATATGATTATTTATGTTCTGACATGATATTTTATTTGATGTCCTGTATGAATAGGAAAAAATTGATATTGAGACAAGCTAATACCAAATTTGAGTACGATGAGAGCAACGGTGATCAGGGACATTGAGCCAACTCTTCCTCCTTGTTTGAGCTCCCAGGGTGAGGAATTGAGATAGAGGGCTCCTTGGGCTGAGGGAAATCTAGACAATAGGATATGACCCCTATCTGTTACCCACAGGGTTGAATATGTTTCTCCCTAATCTTTATAGGGTCAGAGAATGTTTCTCCCCTATTTTGTCATTGCAGAGTATACCCCAGTTGGCATCATACCCATAAGTTGGTCTTGTCGGGAATACCACTCCTCATTTGGCCAATGATTTGAGCATGTACTTGGGGTGTACAACTAGATTCGATTAAGATGGAGGTGTTCTACCACATGACTATTTAGGGTTATTGATGGGAAGATCAATAGGCAATAGGATGTGTTGAGATAACCCTATGAAATTCTAGGTTGAGATTGAGCTACCTCATGAGATCCCAGGGTTGATATGTGCTCCCCTACATGTTTGGATATCTTATTACTTGATATGGGGTTGTAGATGTATAACTCCCCCATGAGATTCTGGGTCAAGATGTGTTCCTTGATGTGGTTCCAGGTTTAGATGTGTTCCTTGATGATATGCTCTACGATGACGATTGATGATGATATTCTGGGTAGTAGCATGTTGGCAGAGATTCCCGATAGCAACCTGATGGATAAAGGGTGGTAGGTTGAGCTCCCCTCCGATAACAAATTATTCTTCTTCTAGATTCGATATTGTTCAGCATAGAAGCAGGAACAATCAAGAGATAAGCATAAATAAGCAAAGGATAGATCGAGATATACAATGATGATTTGTGATTATGAGATACCTGAGGTGGTCATGGCATGATCACTACCTGATAGAGATGATCAGGTATGATACGTGATGACACTTGAAGACACGAGAATGGAATGGACATATATTGGCAGGTGGAATTCTCCCTAGTTGAGAGGGAGTGTTAATTTTTGCAGTTGCAATCAAATTCCACCTTGGACAACTCAGATAATCGACATAATGATTTCATTTGATTCTTATTTTCAAGAGGACCAAAATCGACCTAAATATCACCTTATTTGGACAAGCAAAAGTTGGTTTTTGAATTTATTTATTCACTCATGTATATTGGGTTAGGTCGACCCTAAGCACATGTTAAATTGGATAGGTCGGCCTCAACCCCAAGTGGACCCTCATGAAATAAAGAGACATCAAGCTCATTTAGACACATTGAACAAACCATCTTCTATTCTCTTATTATCTTGGTTCGCATAGGTCTGTCGGAGGAAATTTCGCGCAAGGGTCTAAAATCTCAAGGATGAAACTCGCACTAATCTAGGGTTTTCTGATTCCTGAATGATGGCACATAATTGGGAATTTTAGTCCCTGTACGCTAACACACAGTGGTTAAGATAGCATCCAAAGAGCCCCAAACACTGACACAAAAGCCTATGGGAGTGTCTGGGGTTTCAGAGGCATATCTGGACGTGTAGTTCCCCGGATGCTCGCACAGAGTGGTCCTGAGAGCGTCTAGGCAGTCCCAGACGCACACACAGTAACTGGAAGAGTGAGTATGATGGTTTAGAGAAAATCTAGTCAGTTCGTACCCGGACACATGCACATAATGGTTTAGGGAGCATTCGAACTACCATAGACATTGGCATACAATTCACAGAGAGCATCCAAGATTGTTATAGACGCTCGCACAACTCCTCCTCCCTGCGTCCGAGACTCAAAGATGACATTCCAGTATTCCGAATATTCCACTTAGTGACAGCAGTGTTCAACACAGTGTTGAGTAGAATCAAGAAGTTCACTACAGTCAATGACAACACATTACAACCATCAGAATGAGGGTTTTGATTATAAGCATGATTAGATTTATTTCATGGATATCATAGTTATTTTGTTGCATAGATAAAGTTATGGATCATTGTACTCTCTTTTACTGAATCATTTGAGGACGATATAAGAAGAAGAATATTTTGCAAGGGTTTTCCCTATAGTGGGTTTTGCCCTAGTCTCGAACCAATTCTAGTGTCTCTATGTGTGTGCATGCTTTTCTTCTATTGTTCCTTTATGTTTCGCTGCATTGATGATGATGATGTTGTTCTTTCTATATAATTGCATATGCTGATGAATAACGATGTAGATTTGAATAATGAAATGATGATATAGGGTGAGCTTAATGTATTAATGAAGAAATTCAATTATAAAAGTAAAGAATAATGTACCCCTATAAAAAAGTAACACTGCAGAGAGTATTTATACTCTCTTTCTTTGGTCAAGATATTATCAACAAACAGAAAATACAGTGAATCACTCAAAAAAAATGGGGACCAGTAATGAAGGATTTCCAAAAACCTTTAGTAAATGTGTTAGTACACTATTTAAAATCAAAGGATCTCTCACATGAAGAGATATTATAATCTCTAACAGTCCTGCTGAAGATAGTAATTATTTTAGTCCTAAATGTGCTAACCAATTAGTGATTCCTGAATTGAATATAATTGAAACGAATTTTATTGATACAAGTGGCAAACAATACGACATAAGCAATATACAACTAAGTATTGGGGATTATACTTTTATTTCACAATTCACCATGAAAACCTTATTTTTTTTTATAATAATGACATTTTTTTGTTGATATTTTCCTACAAGAAGAAAAAAATAACATTACAAAGCATTACATTGAAGCCAGATTCAATGATTTTAGAAGACATAAAAGAAATCTCAAAAATAATTCTTCAAAAAAAAAAAAAACGATACAAAATATGCAAAGGGAAGTTGACAAAATCACCATTGAAAAAAATGAAAAAATTACTTATCTTAAGGACCATAGCAAGAAATTGCTCATTAAAATTAAGAAACTTAAAAATGATAAGAAATCGTTAAAAAATAAACTAGAAGAACTCATCATGAAAGATGTATCAAAGTCGTCAGATGTAACTATCAAAATTGAATATAAGGGAAAAAATATCGATCTAGTCAATATCACAACTCAAAAAGAGGACAAACTAGTTGAAGGAAAAACATATTTAGATGTTGCAGTTCAAATGATGGAAATTCCAAGTGACGATTTTGTAACCAACTCAACATGAACACCTAGATTAAATCAAGAAATGTCCAAACACATGATAAGAAAAAATCAAATCACCAATACTCCTTATCGACATCTAAACTACAAGAGAAGACATCCCAATCAGTTTACGTATTTTTATCACTCAAAATAGAAACAACAAAATCATGTCTTGAAGAATAATGATGTTGGCACAATCCAGACTGACGATAACAAATTGTCCCAACTGTCAAGTAATTGCCAAGTTTCACAAAATATTAATTTAGGATGGTCAGATCTCATCTCAGTTCGACAATTTATTTATCACTCAAAGAATCATATCAACTTGTATCAACGAAGATGACAATTCCGAGATGAGAATAAATGAAAAAAAAAAAAGAGATCGAGCCTTTTCATCAGCAAGCTTTGAGGATAAATCTTTTTGAAGAGGAAGGTAGTGTTATGAATACAATACATATATAAATAATAATAATAATACATCATAAATAACTATTAATTAGTAATTAGTTAATGAAGAGGTATGTCCCTAAGGACATGACGTTCATAAAGGGACACTTGCCTAGGGTATATAAGTAGGCCCTCACTCTCATTTGTAACATCATTCTCATTCATACATTTTAAATATATATTCTTGTGTCTTCAATAGAGATCTTCATATTCCAATTTTTCTAGAGTGTTTAACCTCTAAGTATACGAACCTTGTTCATTACAATCCTCTACAATTCTAGGGGACTACATTCATTATTTAACTTTGGATTTATGGATATAGCCTTGTGATGGAGTGTTGACTACAATCTTTTTAGCAGTTCTAGATCAAACTAATTAAATATTTTCTATAATGGTTTGAATATGCAACACATTTTCTTTGTTACTTGTTTTTTCATGTTCTTCTTTTGGTGACTTCCTACCAACTTTCTTGGGAAACTTTTGTTCCATTTTCTGTTTTTCTTTATCCTCTTTTTGTAAGTGTTTAGGGGCATTTTCCCAATAATAATGTTTGTAGAAAATCATTGCTTAGCAAAATTGTTGCATATTTCTTCTAGTTCATCAAATATAGTGTCCTCGTTTATAAAGGGAACACAAGTTCTAAATAAAAGTATTCACTCTAGGTAGAATTGATGTAGCATAGGTAAGGTTCAAATCTTCATAAAATGGAACTGATGCTTCTTCTAATAGCATTTCATAATTTTTGGATTAAGTAGCCAAACTTCCGACCTTTGTGTGGATTTTGTGTACTCGCTAGAAGGTATATGGATTGCTTGAGGCTAGGGAATTTCATGCTAGGAGTTGAGGGACTTGAAGATGAAGGAAATAATTTGATTTGCAAAATGGTGGCTAGTTGTTTAGGATCTATTTTCTTCTTTAGAGTTCGTCATTCATATTCTTTGTTTGGATTTAGTTAAGATGCTTGGACATTTTTTTCTTTTATAATACTTTATAAAATTCCCATATTATTAGAATAATTTGCAATAAAATGTTAACTTCTCTTACTCCAAGGGACTCACATAATTTGCAATAGAATGTTAACTTCTCTTACTCCAAGGGATGAACATGTTTCCAATAATCCAAGGATAGGAAGTCTTGCTTCTAGGTGTCCCTTTTCAACATCAACCTTCACATTGATTCTTGCATAAGAAAACATGTCATTATTTGATTCTCATTTATCTATGGAGTGACCTTGGGTATCTTCAATGGCTACACATTGTATCTTCATTGCAATGATGAAGGGGTAGTTGTGGGAGATGAACCCATATAGTGATTATGAAGGGGTAATCATGTTTAGGGTTTAAGTGTGGGGTCCATCTATTTATGTACATTCCTTGAGTGCCAAAGAAGTAAGAGATATTCCTAAAAATGATATCCTTATCCACTTTAACTTCAAAAGAGATGTTTTGAAACCCCTTCCATGAAAGTAATAGGTAAGTTCCCCTTTAATCATAACTTGCTAGTTTCTCTAAACAAAATTTGTCATAATTTCTCTAAAAACAATTTTCTATAGATCTCAAAAATGACCCATACATATAAAGTAGCAAGTTATACCACATTCAACCAAAAACAATACCATATGCCTGGATAAAAAAGTAAATAAAAAAACTTATAAAATATGTTCTAGCCTTTTCACAAATCGTGTGAGAAAACACCTCAGCTGAGGTTTTGTGACCTTCCCAAACACCAAGACCAAAGCTATATTATCATTGGAAAAAAAAAAGGAAATTAGAAAACAAAATTGCTCAAATCTTTTAATCTTCAATTAATGGAAAGAATATTTTCGTAACAAAATACTGTAACGTTGTCATTACCGTAATAGACACATGTTAATATAGAAAATAAAGACTTTTTAACCTACAATCATGAATGAATCGCTGCTAGATGCAATTGCTTTTGAAATATATTTAAAAAACAGTGATTATTTCAA
Organism: Pinus tabuliformis; assembly: GCA_031772625.1. Lineage (NCBI taxonomy): Eukaryota > Viridiplantae > Streptophyta > Pinopsida > Pinales > Pinaceae > Pinus > Pinus tabuliformis. Next base: position 673,031,417 of record CM062817.1, read on the forward strand.
TGGGTAAAAAGTTTGACAGCACAGTAATGGATAAAATTGCAGGAGTGATAAACTCATTCATGGTCCTTTCTAACGGTGATAAATTCGATAAACTTGCGCATCTCTTCAGTGGTTTTCCCTATCGTGTCATCGGCCATAACTTCGCACATGAAGGCCAACAGGTTTTCGATGCCCAGGTAGTAGGCAGCCTCTCCAACTTCAAGTAGTGCCCGGGGATCATCCACAAGAACTTTCGCGAACTCATTATCCCACATTTTGACAATATCGGGTGATGGGGCACTGGAGGCATCAATAACACGGTATCTGCAATATTGAATCACCAGGAGCAGGATCTTGGCAGAGATTGTAGGCAACTTAAGGATATTTTTGGTACCGAAGTCCTCCATCTCCATCTTTATGAAGCCTGAAGCCGATGCCACCTCTGTCTCCACCTCAAATATTTTGCCATCGCAGCTCTGCAATCTCACTGTGTCAGTATTAGTCTTGTTGCTGCTGCTGCTTTCCGCGGCCGTGGGCATCTCTGGTTCACTCATGGCTAAGTGAGAGAGATACACTGAACTGAAAGAGATTCGATGACCGTCGGATACCTTCTTTTACTATGGACACATCGTTGTTATAGAGAAGCTAGGGACGTTTCAACTGGTGTCTTATCGAATCCCTAGATTTGTCTATGCACAAGTGTGGAATGGAATATGAAACTAAAACTTTGTTTTAAATGATAATATTGGGAAAAAAATAAAATTGATCGCTATAGTTGAGGAAAATTTTAAGGATGGAAATTGGCTTAATATGAAATCTATAAAATATTTTTTATAAAAATATTCAAATTTATAATAGCCTATGGACGAATATTAGCCTCTAAATTTTTTCCATAGTCGCTAGTCAGTGCTACGTTTCATGCCTATGTTTCTTTTTATGCAAAGTCATATCTATTTAGGCATATATTGTGTTTTTTGATGCAAAGTCACAGGTATATATTGTTTTCGGGAATCACATCCATGCAAGGAGATATTGAATTTAAGTTAGATTTATATAATGTTATTTGAAATGCCAGGTATATTTTAGTTTAAATCTATCTTAATTAAGAAGAGTAGAGAAGGATTAAATTTTTTGACTCGAAAAAAAATTACTCTTTAAAAGATTTGATTTTTTTGATATGTGATAGATGAAGAATTATAATAAATCAAGAATTAAAATGGATCTACTCTAATTTTGGGATGTCAGTGTTTTAAAATGAAATAATTTATAATTATAAAATAAATATATTTCAAATTACTTATGAAAATATTTTGAAATAAAGTGATTTTTAGAATATTAATATTTTAAAATGAAAATAAAATACAAAAATAAATCATGAAGAAAGTTTATAAAAGATATTATGTATTATTAAATATATTATTTGTATATTTTGAAGTGGCAATTTTAATGGGAATCATTTAAGAGGTGGAGGAATTGCCTAGAGGGCTAAAATTGGCCGGAATCCAAGCAAAAAAATTTCAAAAAATCTTGTAGATGCAGTGTTTGAATCATGTTTTTGATGGTGGAAATGGATTCAGCACCATCAAAAACCTCTAGGGCACCTAAAATTATGAAGTTTGACAGCTTTTACTTGTATTTACAAAAATTGTTGCCATTTTTTTCAAAATATGACCGAAATTTCCATAACTTTCAGGGCAAAAAAGCATAATCGTTAGACTACGGCATTTTAATGTGCAAAGATATTTACTAAATAAAAATATAAGTCTCTATTTTAGATAGAGAAGAATATGTTACATTTTTTTTTCCTAGAGTATAAGTAATTTCCAAAGATTGAAAGGATGATACACATCAGTTGGGTTGTGCACTTGTCAAAAAACCATTTAATATGGCATTTTTGGGTGAAACACCACTATAGACCACTACCTTAGGGTGCCTTGTGGGTAGAGGGAAAAACTCCTAACTTTCCACCATTAAATCCAACCCTTTTGGACTAACACAAAAAAAAAACATGTTAATAAAAATTTGAATTTGGATTATCAATATATTATCAATTTAAATTATAATTAAACCTTTTTTGGGGGAGGGGTAAATACTCATGAAGCATTTGAACTAGTGATATTTTAGCACTAAGCGGCTTAACATAACACCCATTCACCGAATCATAGACATGATTAAATCATATTTTAAAAATAAAATAAAAAATATTTTTATTTTTTCAGTTTATGATTTTTTGCTATTTGTTTTTAACAAATTTGTACCATACACTCAAATTTATCACTTTAAAAAATAAATAAATAAATAAATAAATAAACATATTATCAATTTATGATTTTAATATCAATAATGTATTACTTGGATCTTAAATAAAGGAAAAAAGAAATCTAATAATATCATAAGATATAAACAATGATCATGCATGAGATCTAATTTGAGATGGATGGACACACATTAAAATTCTTGGTATTGGCCTAGATCCATCTTAACTTTGGACCTATCAAGCATCGAGATGGATCAAATCTCTCGAGGTGGAAACATCTTTTTTGAGAGAAAAACTTGAGGAAATGTTTGAACCTCGAAATATTTAATCCCTCTCAACACTTGATAGATTTAGAGTCATTATGGATCTAGGCTAGTTTCAATTGTGCACAATCACACAAAATTTGTTGAACATCTAATTATTTCGATCAATTTAAATATGTTAAGTATGTAAAAGATTAATATGCTCATTTTAATTTTAAATTTTCTTAGTTGCCTCAATTTCAATTTCTTGAGATGATAGAGACTTTTAATAACTTTAATGATGAAAAATGAAGAAATAAAATTTTTGAATGCAAAGCGATAATGTTTAATTAGAAAAAATGTGAATACTAAGAATGTAGGCAATTACAAATAGGCTTCTTTCTGATCAATCTCAAACTATTCTCTTCTAATGTTCTTATTGTAAAAACATTTAGTTTTCCCATCTTTTCATATTGATCATATGAAAATGGCAATTGAAATCATTGATCATTCAAATATTTAACTCCAACTATTGTAGTAAACACCATAACTTGTCTCTCATTCTCTCCAATATTAATAGTAGCTTTCTCCAAAGTCAATCATTGTGACTTATGGAGTGTTAAATACCAATTAATTTTCAATTGTAGTTGTTTTGTATTACCCCGTTTGAATGCAAAGTGACTAACAATGATGAATGATGGAAAATGAGAATAATAAGAATGTAGTCAATTACAAATAGTTTATAGTTTCAAGAAGCAAATATTTCAACTAAGTGAACATTTTCTTTAAGATGAAAATTCAAGTATTTTGTTTAAGGTTGAATTACTGTAACACAAAAATCAATGCACTTTGTCAATATTTTTTTTTTCTTCCAATGATATCAATGCACATCATACATCATACATCTAGTCGATCTACATCTGTCTCTGTCCCTATCTCCTTCTCTCTCTCTCCCTATACCTATCTCCCTCATCTCTCCTTCCCTCTCTCTCTTTGTCTCTCCCTTCTTTCCTCTCTCCCCCCCATCTATATATCTATCTCACGTCATCTCTGCTTCTTTGTCTCTCTATCTCACCCCCAAAACATAAACACTCTCTCTCCATATCCATCTATCTCTCTATCCCTCCCTCTTCCTCTTCCTCTCCCTCTCTTCCCCTTCTCTCTCTCCCCCCTTCTCTCCCTCTCTCTCTTCCTTCCTACTCTCCTCTCCCTCTCTCCCTTGTCACTCCCACCTCTCTCTCCACCTTTCCCCCTTTATGTATTTACCCTTCCATCCACAAGGTAAGAGGATAGATTAAAGTACCAAAAAGTATTTTTTGACTTTTGAAGTTTATGCAATTTTTTGGTTATGGGTGAAATTTTTTTGACATGAAGCATTCACTTGACATAGATGTGGCATCGGTACATCCTGTGGGTATGCCTCATCATGCTAGGCAGGGTGATCAACTACCTGGGGTTGTAGTAGCAGAAGGTGCGGCAGTCGTCGAAGAGGGAGATGACACACAAATTCTCTTCAGTGTTGCTAGGAACCTTGAAGGATTGAGCATGGGTGTGTCACCTCTTCCCATGAGAGAGATACTGGCTCATATGTAGTGGCACACAGTGGGTGTGCCAGAGAAGTTTTTGATGCCTCTTAGGATGTTAGATAGAGCAGTCATTTGTTACCATGAGTAGTAGGCTCAACAGGAGTAGGGTTTGGCGAGAAGGTGTCATAGTGAGGCTTAGCAGAGCCATTTTGTACTTAAAACACCCAAAAAAGACTAGACTCAATACATATATATATATATATACATATATATATATATATATATATATATACATATATATATATATATATATATATATATATATACATATATATATATATATATACATATATATATATATATATATATATATATATATATATATACAAATATTTTTTGGCGATTAATGGTGTATGTGTTTGCTTTGATTTTTTGTAAATTTTTAACTATGAAAATTTTACATTCATACATGTAACTATAAAGAATGGGACAGATTCCAATCAAATACATAATTTTCCAACGAGTCAGCTAATGCATTAGATTCTCTAGGAATGTGTTCATATGTAATAAACTCAAATTGACGTTCCAAAAGTCGCACCCTTAAAAAATAACGTAACAATATTGGATTGCGAATGTGATAGTGATTAGTCATTTTCATAACGACTCGCTGGGAGTCTAACCTGACCACCAAATTGGAGATGTCCCAAGATGAGGCTTCAGTAAGGAGTTTGATCATGGACATGTACTTGACAATATTGTTGGTGGCAGCACCAAGAAAAACTCCCCTGAAACTAAGTAGTTCTGACTCAAGTGTATAAAGGACCCAAGCAGCTGATGCAATGTGCCGTGTGTGATGACTGGAACCATCCGCATATTTGACATATGGTAAGGGTGATGAAGAAATCTATGCAAAGAGATACGTGTATGAGACAAATACCCATGAAAGCTAAAAAAAATCTACACACACCAAAATAAACAAAACTTATATACATAAAATTACAAAGCAGATGCCCAGTATAACACTAGGCATAATACTTTTTTAGATATAGCCCATTGTAGGGCTCCGCTAGTGGAATTCCATCGCAATCTTGAAGTTCATAAGAACATTTTGAAAGGAACTTGGTAACGACATATGGATAGACCCATAATGGTTGAAGCGTTCCTGCCCCCAAGAGATCATGCTTTTGATCGTATAGTAAAATGAGGTTGCCCTCTTGGTAAGATTAAGGCTTGAAATTTTTATCATATTGGGCTTTGACTCGATGCTTATGGGCTTTGACAGCTAGTGCGGCATGTTGACGAGTCTCATACAGTTGATTGAGTGACAACAAGCGCTCTTCTTCAACAGTGGCTTCAGGCAAGAGTTCAACAACTGGTTTTAGCAAGGGGATTTGGCACTCGATAGGAAGACCTGCTTCTAGGCCATAAGCAAGTTTAAATGGTGTAAAACGTGTAGCAGTTTTAACTGACGTTCTGTATGCCAAAAGAGCAGGATATAACATGCAGTGCTAGTAGGTTTTATGATTACCAGTGGATCATGGTTTTTAGGACGCCATTGACGGCTTCCACTTGGCCATTAGCATATGGGTAGTAGGAGAAATAATTTTCTTGCTTAAACCCTAGAAACAATGTTAAGTCAGACATCATATGGCTTTGAAAGTGGGAACCATGGTCTGTAACGATCATGTGAGGCATGCCAAAATGATAGATTACCTGATTGAACAAGAATAACGTAGCGATTTCTCCATCATACTGAAAAGTGGGAATGGCTTCAGCCCATTTCCTAAAGTAGTCCACAACGATAATAATGAAGTTGTGTCCATCAAAGGAAGTGGGGTTACAAGTGACAAATTTTTTGATTTCTAGTAGCATCTGATGTGATCTAAGTCTCAAATTTTGCAGGGAGTCTTGGGCATGTGTATTCCAAAGAACCTAGAAAGTGTTTAGGGTAATTCCACCTGGAGATAGTTTTATTAAAATAATTAATTATTTTTAATGGGACCCTAAGTCTAAACTTAGGAAATTAAAATAATTTATGGGTATTAATCTAATTGTGGGTGTAACTTCTAGAAGAAGATGAGGATCAAGCATAAATGATCTTAGCCATTGATTAGCTTCTCATATGGGTTGTTGAATGTCAACGAGAATATTATTTAAGAAGGCTTGAGGGTCATTTGGAAGATACAGAGAGAGTTAATCAGTGAGATCAAATTGTTGAAGCTAGAGGCAGTGCAGTGATTTCGTAGTGATCACACAGAGAGGGGAAGAGAGAGTTTTGGCTAGAGGATCTTCTCTAGAGCCAAGAATACTTAGCAGAGAGGAAAAGAGACACACAGAGGAGGCAACGCAATGGGTAGAGAGGGTCACGCAGATCCAAGAATGGCTCACACAGGGCCCACGCAGAGAAGCATAGAAGCCTTCCACCCAGAGGTCTGAATTTTATGGAGAGCTGGATGTTTTGAGCCAAGAGGGATGGAATCAAATCCAGAAATAAAATTGATTCCCAGCAGAGGTGACATAGTGCCTTAGAGCCTGATGCAGGACCAGGCAAGGGCAGTGCAGAAGTAGTTGGGGAACTCATTGGTTCAGCAGCAGTATCAGCTGGGACTTGCAGTGTAGAGTAAGGTAATCTCACTTATTTCTTCTACCGAGTAATATTCTTTGTATTGGATTGTCAGCAAGGTATCTAGAGATTGTATTCAGGAATAATTTATGTTTAATAATAAAAACCCTCAGATTTGTTGCACCGGTTTTCCTGCATTGGGTTTTTCCAAGGACATTTGTCCAAAAATAATTGTGTCATTTGTGTTGTATCTTGTTTTGACATATTATTTAAATGGTGTAGGCTTCATTGTATGTATTTCAATGTTTTCTGTAGGAAACTTCAAATAACTTGTTCATGTAAATATAACAAGTAGGAGATATATCATCAGTTGTTGTAGTAGGGATTTCAGTTTCAATCATTTTCATATGGTATCGGAGCAATGCAGGTGAAGCAAGAAGAACAATGCCAGAGAACCCAATGCTGACTAGAGAAGGAGATCAAATAGTTACAGGATGTAGCAGTTCAAATCCCTAGAGGGTTTACGTAGTCCAAGTCGGGAGGGTTGAATTTTCAAGGAAAGTCTCTCTTTGGGTGAGTTGACAGAGAGGAAGGGCTTCTAGATCAAAATCTTGTCGTGGCAAAGGGAGTAGCATTGAGCCTCATCGTGAGGAAGAGCTAGTGGGATGTAGTTTTTCAGCAAGTAGATTTTTCAGCTGAAAGATGTCAAAATAGAGAGGAGAAGCACAGTGAGGGATTTTTTCCTCAATAGACTTCTCGCTGAGAAGTTTTTTTTCTTATTAGCTGAGTAGTAGTAGTAAGAAGTAGAGAGGAGTAGTTCGACATTTTTCGTGGTAGAGATGGAAACCAGTGGCCTGAGAGATCATGACAAGATGGATGGAGCATCCAAGTACGTCATCTAGAAGGAAATCATGGCATTGCTTCTATATGAGCATTCTCTCAAGACCTATGTCGATAGTGTGGTGGTTGTGCTTGCAGATCTAGAACCACTAAAGAAGTACCAAGAAAAAATGGAGAAGGCCAAGAGGATGATCCTTGATGGAGTAAAGGATCACATGGTTTGCCACGTTGCTAGTAGAGGGACTACTAAGGAGATGTGGGATGCCTTGGCAACACAATATCAAAGATATTATGAGCAACGAAAGATGTACTTAGAGTAGAAACTGAGATCTGCACATATGTAGAAGGGGAAGCGCATAGATCCGTTCCTCATGAAGCTTCAGGAGACCTGGGACGAGTTAGAAGTTGTGGGGTCTACACCTCAAGGGTATGAGTTGGTAAGATTAGCCCTAAACTATATTTTTAAATATTGGTAAGTCTTTGTATAGGGTATCCTGGGTAGGCTGACTTTGCCAAATTGGGATGAGATGTGGGCAACTCTTAAGTAAGAGGAGCTAAGAAGAGACTTGGTCAAGTGTAACCTTGACGGAAATAGTAGTAGTGGGTCAATGCCCAAGGAGGAGGAAGAGAATGTAATCCCTACATCCAAGGGGTAGTAGGAGCAGTGGAGGTGGAAGAAGGACATCTCGAAGATCAAATGCTTCAGGTGTGGTGATATGGGTCACTACGCAACACAATGTCCTCTCGGGAAGAAGAACAAAGATGATAAGTACGATCCAAAGGCTACACCCATGAAGATCGAGGAGGAGGATTTTTCGATGACAACGAGATACCTCTAGGAGGGAGGTGGGATGATTTTGAGTTGTAGATTGAAAAATCTACAGATGGGCAGGATCCTTGAGGTGTCCACCTCTCGAATCAATACCTTGCTACGAGAGACCATAACAGTAGTAACAGGATGGACTAAGTGTCAAATGGTGTAGAGGAGTGTTGGAGTGACAGATGCAGTGGCTAGAATGCCAATTCTGAGCAGTGTAGTGCAGAGTTACAGCAAAGCATGGAGGCACATTGTAGTAGCAGCAAAAATGCAGTAGCTTCAGAGAGATAGTGTAGGAATGGAAGCAGTCATATCTTTAGCATCGAGATGCATCTATGCTAAACACTTGTTCAGTAATTTGGGATGATTTTACATTGCTGATGTAGTAGTAGCAATAGTGTGCAATGGAGGGGCAGTTGGCAATGGCAGTGCCAGCAGCAACACGGATGCAGAATTTTAGAGGGAGTTGTAATATGGATGCAGTGTTGATAGTGGCAGTGTCAGTAGCAGTACAATTTCAGTAGTAGCATAGTAGTTGGTGGATAGCATGTCAGACATTATCAGTGCAGAGGACGATGTTCTGAAGTCAGGGTGATGCTTCAGTGGGAGGCATTGCTAGAGCACATTCCTCGCTAAGAGGGAGTGTTTATTTCTGGTAGCATCGGATGTGATCTAAGTCTCAAATTTTGTAGCAAGGCTTGGGCACACGTATTCCAAAGAACCCAGTAAGAGTTTTTGGAAATTCCACCGGAGATAGCTTTGTTAAAAAAATTAATTATTTTTAATGGGACCCTAAGTCTAAAATTAGGAAATTAAAATAATTAATGTGTATTAATCGAACTGTGGGTGTAACTTCTAGAAGAAGACAAGGATCACGCATAAATGATCTTAGACATTGATTAGCTTATAATCTGGGTTGTTGAATGTCAACGAGAAGATTATTTAAGAAGGCTTGAGGGTCATTTGGAAGATACACAAAGAGTTGATCAACCAGATTGAATTATTGAAGCTAGAGGTAGTGCAGTGATTTCGTAGTGATCACGCAGAGAGGGGAAGAGAGCGTTTTGGCTAGAGTATCTTCTCCAGATCCAAGAATACTTAGCAGATAGGTAGAGAGACACACAGAGGAGGCAGCGCAATTCACAGAGAGGGTCATGCAGAGCCAGAAAGGGCTCAAGCAGGGCCCATGTAGAGAAACAGAGAAGACTTCCATGCAGAGGTCCGAATTTGTTGGAGAGTTGGATGTTTTGATCTGGAAGGTTTGGAATCAGCTTGAGAAAGAAAATTTATTCCCAACAGAGGTGACTTAGTGCCTTAGAGTCCAACATAGGCCCACGCAGGGGTAGGCAGAAGTAGTCAGGGAACTCGTTGGTTCAGCTGCTAGATCAACAGGGACTTGCAGTGTAGAGTAAGGTAATCTCACTAATTTCCTCTACCAAGCGATATTCTATGTACTGGATTTCCAGTAAGGCATCCAGAGATTGTATTCAAAAATAAATTCTTCTTAATAATAAAAACCCTCAGATCTGCTGCATCGATTTTCCCTCATTGGGTTTTTCCAGGGACATTTGTCCACAAATAACTATGTCATTTGTGTTGTTTCTTGTTTCAGAATAGTATTTAAGTGGTGTAGGATGCAGCGTATGTAGTTTGATGTTTGTCATAGGAAACTGCAAATAACTTATTCATGTAAATCTAACAAGTAGGAGAAATATCATCAGTTTCTTCAGTAGAGAATTCGGTTTGAGGAGTTTTCACAGAACATAATGCCCCATTTAGCAAAGGGTCTGATGGAGATAACTAGGTGAAGAGGGGCGGGGGGTGCGTGCATTTTCTTGGTAAATATTTGACAAGGATGAAACTACTGGACTATAGTAATACAGTCTTTAAACAAGGTTGGCCAGTAGTATGTTGTGCGCAAAATTTTCTCGGCGGTAGCCATGTGAAAAAGATGACCATCAAATGCCCCAGCATGGCAGTCATTTAGAACGTGTTGTGCCTTGGCATGAGTGAGACAATGTCGAACAAATGAGTTAGCACCATGATAATATAGATTATCATTCAACACTAAGTAGTGCTTGTCTTGGTGGTAGATGTGACTGCAGTTGTTTGATGAGAGATCTGGGTGGAACTGATGTGTTTGTAGGTAGAAAAGAATGTCTCCATACCAAGGATTAGTTGAGCCAACTAGATAGACAAATTCATCTGGTAGAGGATCATGGGCTACCTCATCCAGGTTGATTATGGGAAGGTCCGACAATAATTCAATGAAGACTAAGGATTTGTTAGTCTTGGCAGTGGCGAAAACCAGATCAAATTGTTGGAGGATCACAATCCATTTGGAAAATTTTCCTCCGATGACTTGATGAGACAGAATGGTTCTCGTGGGATTATCTAGGGCAATAATAGTAGTTTGTCATAGCAGTATGTAATGTCAGAAGTGATTGATAGCAAAGACAATTGCCAAGGATAGTTTTTCCACATGTGAATATCAGAGTTTGGGCCTAGCTAGGCCTTTCGAAAGATAATAGATCACATGCTCACTGAGATCATTGTGAGTTTGGACCAACACTATACCAATGGAGGATGGTGAGGCAGCCAGGTATAAGAAAAAGTCACACAAATATTTAGGAGGACTAAGTAGTGGGGCATATATGAGTGCCTCTTTCAAGGCATCAAATGATCATTGGGCTTGATCATCCCACAAGTATGCTACTCCTTTCTTAAGCATGCGCATAAATATTTTCGTTAGTTCAACGTAATTCATGATGAATTGTCGTAAGAAGTTTTCCTTCCCATGCAAACTTTGGATTTGTAAGATGGATTTCTATTTAGGAAATTGAGTAATTTCCTTTACCTTATCGAGATCAACCCTTATCCCATGTTTGGAGACAATGAAACCGATCAGGTCTTTAGACTCGACAAAGAATATGCACCTATATGGATTCAGACGGATGTTATAGAATGGTTGACAGTGATTGACTTGCCAACATTCAGGGGATATACTTGGTATGAAATCCTAACTAGACCTCACACCGTTTGGTGTAGGAGTCCCATCCAGTATGATGGCCCAATTTCCATTATCTTAAACATTTTCCTTAGCTCTTGCTTGTCAGCACATGAGAGTGGTTTACTTTATCTTCAAACATCGAGGTTCATGTGCTTGGTGAGTGCTTAGTGTCACTTGTGTCAAGGCTCTTTCATTACAGAGGGAGAGGGTGAGAGTGAGCCTCAAGCCGAAAGGGAATAGTCCCAATTCTGTTAGAGACACACAACATAGCAGGACATGTGCAACTTCCGGTGGAGTATTCCACACAGATGCGACAGTCACAAACACGAGGTGAATAGATAACACGTACAACACCCAATGGAATAGTCCACACAAGTGTGATGGTAGTTATAACAAGCTTACGAGAATGAATTCATCGAGTGTCCATTGGAATAGTCCAGGCGAGAGAGACATCATTAGAAACTGACAAAACACATTTCCAACAATATTTGTACTAGAACAATTGAAATACTTCAACTGTCTTAATACAAGTTAAAGCAACATTCGTTACAAGCATCCAAAGAATAGTCTTAAAAATGAATACAATACATGTGTGAAAATGTGTTGGCCTATTAACAAGCTACTGAATTAAGTGAAAGTTCAAAGCACATCAATACACAATTACATCACTTACCCCAATAGCGAGGTGTTGGAGCCATTGCTCGCTCCTCAAGGAAAAGAGTACAGACTCTCAAGGCTATGTGGGAGGAGCCAAGATGAAAAGTGTTTTGCATGTACAAATGAGGGGTATATATAGCCAAGGGTGAACCTGACCCTAGTGGTTGTTCGAATTCCCTTATGACTCTTCAACTTACATGACTCTTTGACTTCATTGTGGGTCTCTTGGACTTCCATGTTACATTACATTGATTACACAGTTATAACCCAAAGTAGTGATGTGGCCGAGGCAACTCATAACACAATTCGACATGCCATTGCAGGTATGCACATGACAGTTGTGTTGTTCATGTTGATATTTCATGTTGTTGAGTGATGAGTGTGTCTGTGGTGTACCATAGATTCACCTCTGCATAGCAGAGTTCACAGAGTCTTCAATGGTCTTGGTGTTCACTTGATAGTTCATGCGTGCACATGTGTCTCCTTCGCTTGCTACTTGGTATGCTTCATGTGTTCCTCCATTTGTGAGCAAGTCTCTAGGAATGTGCTCCTTACTCATCACGTTCATCGTCGCGCCATGTCTCATCCATGTACCTGTATCTGCAATCACTCATGACAAGACAAGATCAAATCTAGAAATATCCTATTTTACCATGATGCATCATCTTTCATTTACAGGTGCAGGTGACTGAGAGAGAGGAAAAGGCTCTTGAATAGTGTAGAGCACATGTTAAGGTAAATTTCATGGAGGTCATTAGGGGGCTAAGATGAGTAGTCTGGAGCAACAATGACCATTTGAGGTATCTAGCACAGCTGGAAGGAAGAACTGTGCAATTTTTTTAGGGAGGCAGTGTGGGCAAGATGGAGGAAACTGGTAGTGAAAACTACACAGATTCTTTGAGGAGGTTGGCAGCGGAAGCTAGGAGCTTGCTGGAAAAAATGCGCAAAACTGGGAGGCTGGCTTGCAGGACATTTCTGTGCATTTTCTGGGCTAAGCGGGGTGTCGGGAAGCTAGAGGAAAACCCAATAAGGCTGCGCAGTTTTCAGGAGGAGCAGTAGGTTGGCTGACAGAGGGACTGGATGATAGAACTACACAAATTTCGGGGACAACGCAATGACAGAAACCGAGTGCCTGTCCCTCATTTCTGTGCAATTTCTTCAGTCAGCTAAGGTGGGCATGTTGACAACCTCTTTGCAATTTTTGGATTGAAGCCCGAGGTCACTGCCCGATCAAACTCTCTATTTGAATAGCATGAGGCTTAATATATTGGCTTGCAGGCGATGTAGATTGAGATGGGTTCTTGGTAAACTTCTACATTATTTTGGGTGACAGTCAGCCAGGTCTATTCCAGGATTGCGTAATGTAGACTTCTTAGGAGATAGCCTCAAGCTTTGCGTGATTTTGGACAACCATGCATGATCACTGATGGCCGAGACTATGCAATGCAACTTAGTGGGGGTCCGACTAGTGGAGGGTGGTCTGGTCGAAAAATCATCAACAAAATGACTAAGTGTGTGAACAATTGCACTTGTGCATGCATGGCCTTGTGAACACACACTCAACATGACTTGACGACAAGACATCTCGAACCAACAAGACAACATATGCTTAGTGTGACGTATTGTGGGGTTACCTAATGATGAAAGTGACAAGTGCGACACTTCAGATAGACCTTCAGACAACTGTAATGTCACTTGCGCAAAATTGATTACAAAACCATGTGTGAGTGTGATAGATTTTTACATAGCGAACACAACTCAAACACAACCTTCAACATGACCAAAACGAGATTGCAAGCATGACATAACAATCAACATGCCAAAGATGACAGTTGGTCAAACAAGTGAAAAGGTAGCAAGACATGTAGAGGAAACACATGAAATAACTTTTTGTGTTGCACATATGCATGTTACCGAGGACAGAATGATATGACAATGACAAGAAATCCTGCAAATCAACTAAGAGGTGTACATCGAAAGGTTTCCTTTACTTACCATACTTACCCTCAAGATGATCATGAATCTGACGAAGTTTTCATGTGGTCTTGATATTTTCCATTACTTAGTCTCTTGGTCCTCCCTGACTCCTAGGGAGTGATCTCAACATGTCACCTATTCTTGTAGTCACCAGGTGATGTATCAGTGTGGTTTTAGCGAGAAGTGACTGTTGTTGGAATGAGGTCCTAGGAGGCCCTTCTGCATAGTTTTTTCACGCAAGACTAATAGGGAAACTTGGACAACACTGCATAGTTTTAAGGCTCAGGACACTACTGCGGAATGGGAGTCCTGAGAGGACACCTCTACGTAGTTTCTAAATGCAAGGCAGCTAGAATACTATGCACATTTCTAGAGAGCAGTGCTGGCTACTTGACTTCTCTATGCATTTCTGGAGAATAGTGTTGGTTGGGGTCTCTGCGGGCTAAGGGAGTTTCAGCAGGCAAGGGAGGAAGCTTGATGGTTGAAGAAGCAAAGTGAAAAGTTTCGGGAAGCTGAATGAGGCTAGATTTCTTGGGAAATGGCTAAGTGTGAGATTAGTGGCACAGATGTAAATAGTGATAGGACTCAACTATGATCACACATGGAAACTTAGTGACACAACATAGACCATCCAGAATGAATAAGACATACTTTTTATTGATGCAACAGCTTTCGTGACAAGAGTGCATGAATTGAGTGTGAAACATGTCTATGTGATGACAACCACTCATCTGCACACAATTCCCTTGAATAAAAAAAACATTCCCTTTGTAAGAAAAATAAGAAACCCTATGCCCAAAGATGACACATGCTGCATAAAGTTGAGAACACAAATAATTCTTAAGATCAAGGAGGGGAGCTTAAATCATCAGCTTACCAACAAGTGACCAAGGATGATCAATTGCAGGATCCAAGATAGGCTCCAAAATTTGTATGTGAGCCAAAATTTCAGAGGGTGGTTATAGCCGCTACAACAAGAACCTACACCTAAGAAAGATTGCTCGAAGATGAGCTAGGTGTTGGTTTCGTTTCTTGGAATTCTTCAGAAGATCATCCAAGTAAGCTTGAACAATGTGTCTGAAATCATGAAGCGCATAGTCCATGGCCCTCTGAAAGGTTACACCCTCATTCTTCAAACTGAATGGGAGCTTCTGATACGCAAATATGCCCCAAGGAAAAATGAAGCCAATTTTGTGCTGGTCCACGAGGTTTATAGCAATCTGGTTATAGCCTAAGAATCCATCCATGAAGGAGAAGGATTCACAACCAACACAATTGTCGATTATATGGTCAATGAACGGAGTCAGATAATTGTCTTTTGGACATGCAGTGTTTAAATCGTAGTAGTCAACACATACGCGGATTCTACCTCGTTTTTTGTCTACAGTAACTAGATTGGAGACCCATTCTGTTAAGGGAATGGGGTAGATAAAACTAACATGTAATAATTTTTCCACCTCAGTCTTGATAGTTGTAGTTTTGTGGGGGTGGACTGGTCAAAGCCTTTAACAAACAGACCTGGAATTTCCTTGGGATTTTAGTCAGCTCCAATCTGAATGTTTGCCACGATACTTGTTTTGAATGAGATATTGATGAGCATAGTATTTGAAATATTTCCCAAGTTACCTTCTAAATCCATAGTTTGGACAATCGTATAAATCAAGGGAACAACCTAAAGTGGTTCAAAAGGAAGGATTTTTATAGATGTCACATCTGAATCAGATATCAAAGCGTGAAGGTGAGAGGTTTCCTAAGGTTGCTCCTCTAAAGACATGATCTCTAAAATATCTTCATCCAAAGGTAGGACTTCTTTGAGGAGATCAATAGAAGGGGTCATGAAGGAAGAGGACGGTGTACCATTGGTCGTAACCAAAGAAGCAGAAGAATCAAATGCAAATTGAATGGCTTAATAAGCCAATTCAGTTGGTGAACGCGACATTTGTTCTCCATAAGAATCAATGTCTAATGGGGATGAGAGGATCCAAGGATCAGTTGGGTCATGAGGAATGGTGGAGACCATTGAAACCATTTGTGGAACCTCGGGTGGTAGGAGAGGAAAGCAACCCAACATGGAGGAACCCTTCAAAAGACCGATACCAACACTGACGTAAGATTCAGGTATACCACCCACTAAGGGAGTTGTGCCGCTAGGAAACGAGGAGTAATCTGGGGTACAGAAGGACAACTGGTTCACTATGACTATTCTCCCATCCAATGGAAAAATGATGAGATGGAAGACTAAAGAAACAATGGGAGTCAGGGAATAATGCCAACTATGACCCAAAAGTAGATTAGAGTGGAGATGACGATCTATGACTTCAATGTCCACCATTACCATTTTCCCACTCAGAGTGATGGGGTAGATGGCAAGGTATCCTTTTGGGATGAATGTATAACCATTGAATGATTTAAGGGAATTTGATAGCGAAACGAGGGTTGGAGAACCCAGGGCAAACCAACATGAATTAGACATGAAGCAGGTCGAAGCACCTTCTTCAATGACCATTCTATGGATAGATTTTCCTTTCAAAATAATGTGCACCTAGAATGAAATTTGGTGGGAAAGGCAAGGCTTACATTTCTCCATGTTGAAAATTGCTAGCATAGAATCCTAAGCGTCAACTCCACCAATGGCCGAAAGAAAAGCTTTTTGTTTTACTAGATAGGTTTGCAATACTTTGAGTGCAGACATGGCTGATGGTGCTTGCACCAAATCTTCTACAATACTATAGTTTTGGGCAACACGTGCAGAGGTATTTTGTGTCATGCAATGAAGTGCCCCTTTAGGGGGACAGATCACAAGATAGACCTTTCGATATGAAGATCATTAGGTGGCAGTGGATTTGAAATCGAGGTATTATCTGAAGCATTAGAGAAGGGAGTTCCATAATTTTTTTCTCGCATTTGAAGATAAATTGTTTCAAAGGTGTAAACGGTTGATGATCCTTCACGATAGGAAGGATGGTTTGAACTGTTGTTTCCCCCTTGCAGGGTTTGCAGTGGGTTCGAAATAATATTATATCGCTGTTGAGTAGGGAAAAGGCTGTGTAGGATCACTAGGGTCTGGCTAGTGTCCTTTTGAGCAAGAATATCCATGCATTATTGAAGATGAGGACATTCGTGTGTCATTTGGTCCTTCGCATAGATTTTGCAAGGGAACTTGATATTTTTTTCCTTTCCACTGTCAGATTTTGCAGCAGCTCTTTTTTTGGGGTTGTGCTACGTAGCAGGCTACACTTCATAAGGAGTGGTCTTTTTCTTTTTCTTCTTGTTCTTGCCGGTGGGTTTTTGTGTATACTTCATAGATTTGATCACATTGGTTGGAAGAGTAGACGATTGGGTAGAATTAGTAGTATCGAGAGACAACTGAGTAACGTGCCCGCTAAGTTGTTTTACAACAGCCCAAAGGTAGCACTGACGAGACCGTCAGCGTGCACACCGAGTTGCTGAGTAGTAGTAGCATTGCAAGTTCGAGGGGCATGGGGGATTACATCGTATAGTGTGCTAGACTGAGAGTAAAATAGATCTAAATGTTGGGCATGATGAATGGATTGGTCTTCCGTGATCGCACCACCTAAGGCAACGTCCTTGGAAATTTGAGGAAGAAGAGATTTGTAGAACCAATCTGCTAACAAGTAATATGGAATGGGAGCTTTGACAAGCCTCCACCTATGTCTCCATTCATGGATGTGATCACATATGTGGGTGGAGATGTCTTAGCATAAGGTAGTAAGGATTTTAGTTACAGTTTTGTAGTAGATAGGAAGCTAAAAATGCTTTAAAAATTCCATTTCCAGGGCACCAAAGGCATTGATGACGCGCATGGTAACTTAATGTACCACTTGAAAACATTGCCAGTAAGGGTGCAGGGGAAGATCCAAAGCTAGATACTATCATTCGCCATGGAGTTCGATACACATCATAGATGGTAGGTAGTGACATGTGTACCCGGGCCATCCCCTTATTTCCCTTCAAACTTCGGGATGTCGGCAGGTATCATGTGCTGGATTGGGGACCAATGCAAGTTATGATAGATGGGACCATTAGCCAATTTATACAAATTGGGGATATCAAGCGTTGCCAAAAAAGGCAAAGTGTTTGGTGCCCCCAAGTCTGACTAAGGTGATGAAGAATGAATTGAAGGACCCTGGGGTCCTCCCATCATGTTGTTTCCAACAGGATACATAGGATTCATTGGATAATAGCCTCTTTGCTATGATCGAATAGTCATATACAGTGGCAGTCCATAAGTGATATTAGGTTGGGGGGAGAAATATTGGTTGCCCCCAAGATAAAAAGTACCCCTTTGACTGAATTGAGGTTGAGGAGGGGGTGCCCAAATAGATGGAGTAGGATCGGGTTGAGGGATTTTGATAGCCATATAGTTTGTCGTAGGTACATGACTGACACTAGAATAGTTTCCACTTGGAGGAGGTAAGTCAATCAATCATGATCCAAGTTGTCCTATAGGCGAAGGGGGAATAGTAATGACCCTGACTGGTATGTGCATGTTGGGAAAATTACCCCCAAGCATTTGAGCCTGGGGATTTTAACTTAGCAAAGGGTTCCAACCAAAAGGGTTACTAAAGGTAGCCATGCTAACTATGCTATTAGGAGCGATAGTCAAAGGTCTAGGAACAGAAACAAAGGGGGCAGAAACCGACATGTATTGGCTTCCACTCATGGCATGTGTAACTAGGTTGCTCGAACTAGGCATAGTTTGGATAGCAGGGTAACCAATCAGCTATGTATTACTGACTATTGGCGAGGGAAGTGATGGTGGCCCAAAGTTCTCCACAAAATACCACAAACCATTAATTGTCGGGGGGATGTTGGATGTGGGTATTTTCGAAGGCATGATAGGTACAGGTGCTACCTAAATCAACAGTGGTCCCAGAGGATCAATGAGGGAAGGATTATAAGGAGGTGCAACTCCTTCACTAAAAAATTCCTTAGGTAGTATAGTGTCCTGGGAGGTGTTATGTGATTCAATGTTAGACATTGGAGACTGATTTCCCAAAGAGGGAGAATCTAGGTCACCAAGGATTGGTTGATCCTCCAGAGTCAGTAGAGTAAGACCTTGTTGTCACCTGGATTGACGATGAGGGCCATATGTAGCCATGTTGACCAGTATATTTTATCGAAAAAAATAAAGTGATATTTATTTAGTCTTAGTGATAACAAACCAACACCTAAAAATGAAAAATACTCTAAAATTCAATCAACAAGCAGTCAGGGGATATGACTCTATCTGATAACCATCGTTCGCTGGAGATGAAACCCAATATCACAACGTCTAAAAGAGAGAGCTGACCCAATGTAGAGTTATGATTACTCTTGAGCTTCGCCTGAACCTTAGATTAAGGGGATAGGTACTTTGATGAGCACCCTCCCAAAAATTGAAGAAATAATAGGTTCGTATGTTTAGGTACCAAGGAAATCTACCCTAGTCACCTTATGTTTGTCCCTAAAAAATTTTGGCCACTAAGGTTACCTCAAATCATAGACACCACTGAGGGGACATGGTCGTAGACAATATGTTGTGTGGGCAGGATACCTGAGTCCCCGACTCAGCTTCGATATCCCTTATGGGATCCCCAATACATAGAATACCCAATGGATATGCAATCGAAGGTGGGCTACATTCCAATGTTGTCTCATATTTAACTCCTTTTCTAGGGGAGTAGTCCTAGATGATATAAGTGCAACAAGATTTTACTCTTTTTAATGACACTAGTCTTATTTTTTCAATCTTGGGCAGTTTACTTACAACTGCCTAGCCCAAGATCCTAGCCTAGACTAATATGTGTGTATACTCAAAAAGATTTTCTAATTGTTTTTATTACGAGATTGATTTTAAAGGTACTTCATTAATGTCTTTAGAAGGGGTGTTGATGTATGTAGTTTTATGAGACTCTACCTCAAACCATGCAAAAAATATGGTTTTCAATTTCAATTCAATGAAGAAGTTATTCTACAAGGGGAGAGTTATCTATACATCAATTCAATACCATGCATCCAATGCAGTAAACACATGCACAACTTGCAGACATTCAATTCTCTCTAACAACTAACCCAATACACATATGCAGAATAAAACCAACTAAAACAAAACTTTTAAACCATTTTTTTCATTTTCTTTTCTCGAGAAACAAATGCACTTAAGCTATTTTCCTAAAAATAAAAATGACAATAAAAGCACGCAACCAAACACAATGCACAATTGTAAATCCGTAAAATAGACTACAAGCATCCTCCCAACCCAGGAATTCACAGAACAAGGTAAACATCAAGATAATGGTTGGCTAACACTTCTTAGGAAAAGGTACAAAGCATTAATTGCAGGACTAATGCTCTGTCCAAAAGCATGGGGGCATTATAACTCATTGGACTACATAGCTAGGGTTCGTTACAGGGGAAGAGGCTGTAAAAAGGGTCATTAAGGGTCTGATCAAAGGATATACATAGCAAAGGAGGTTGTGAAGCATCCTAAGTAGTCATAATGGGAACTAAGAAGAATAGGAAGGCCTGGAAAGAAAGAGAGATTCAGGAACTTGGAAGATAAAACCCGGAACTAAGTATTAGTTCCTAGTCGAGCTGCCATTTATGTTATAGGGATTAATGAAAAGGTGGTTGTGGATGAAATACCCTTGTTACACTAAAAAATGTCACCATGACTATTTACAGTTAGTATGGCTCAATCAACAGTCATGCTACCCTCTTAGGCAAGTCTTATGCCTCTGCTATCCATCTCAAACTCAAAGAAGAGAGAAAGTCTTGTAAAAAATGTGTTTATCTCTGGGGTCGCAGGTTCTCTCTAGCCTTACCTGCGGGGACGCTCACAATGTTCACAAAAGCTGCGTCCTTGGACGCTCTGTATGTTAAGGGACAGGTGCGTCCTTCTGTAAAAGGCAAAATGCGCAAGTTTCATCTTAAAAAAGTTACTTGTGGTTACTTCTAGAACTTTCTAGAGGTCGGTTTGATGAAATGGATGCGCCTCCAGTTGGTTCATGTATCCCTATTAAGGAGGAACTTATCCCATCAATAAGGGAGCTATCCCACCCAAAGAGGGGGATTATCCCATTGATGGTGGACCTGAATAACCTCCTTACAGCACTATAAATAAAGGCATTGAGCCAGAGGGAGAGGAGGTTGGAGCTATACATTTTCTTTGGGTAAATGCTGCAGGAATTAGGACTCCCATTTAGAACCTTGTGAGGAGAGATTGTCTTTGCTTGATTCTACTTGGAAGTGGGTGAGCTTTGTCAAAGTAGAGGAAAACCCTTGATGGACCCTGGGAGGAACTTGCACAACACCAAGGCCAGGTTGTAAGAGTTTCTTTGTTTCGTTATTAATACAAACTGGTTTATTTTTCTCAATAGCTTGTGTTAATGAGTTATTTCATGTGTTCCTTGGTCTGCATGTTGAATATATGTTTTATTATATGAAATGCAAGTGCTTGGTAATTGTTTGATTGTTTGTGGTTGCAGGAATTGATGTGAAGGAGGAGCTCATCCGGATCGGCAAGGACGGACTACAACAACAGCGTTTTGGAATAAGGTAAGCCTAAACACTTGTAGTTTTCATGTTTTAAAAGGTATATTTAGAGAAAGATCACTCCATTTTGTCTTGTTTGTCGCTAGAGAGTTTAGACTCCTAGGGAGGTCAGTTGTGTCCGCACAAACGACTTTTTCCGCCACGACAAATTGGCGACTCCGCTGGGGAATCCATTAATGAGAAAGTCTTTTCCTTTGTGTGAACTTTGCTCTGAGAAAATCATTTTTATTTTCTGGTTTTTGACTGTGAGAATTAGTATTTGGGTGGCTTAGCTTTAGATTTAGTTAGATTTGGTTTTTCTTAACTTTTCCAGAAGGACGCACCCTCTGAGTACTGCACAGTGCGTCTTTGGACGCGCTGTTGTCGTTTGCACAGAGCGGGCCCGCACCTGTTCTAACGGGTTGCCTGCGTCTTCCTGTAAAATTTAGGAAAATTCCATTTTTTGCTTTAATTGCTTTTAGATTTTGATTTTTCTTAGTGTTTTCTGCCCAGATCCTTTAGTACCCTGTCAAAAATTTTCACCTGAACTTGTTTTGTGAGCTTTGAGTGTTTTAGTGGATTTCAACGAAGTTTAGGCCTAGGGTTTGATTTTTGCATAGGTCCTGTAGTGACTTTGACGGTAGAAAGTTGTCCAGCCTTAGATCTCTCTGGTTTGTCAGCCTTCTTAGAAGTCGGGCCTGTCGTAAAGTCTCCTTGTGTGAGCAGCTTACCATTTAAGTTGTTTTGGGTCAAATTTCGAATTACTTGTTTATAAAGTGTTGATTTCCATTTTACAAAAGAACAAAAAGATTAGAGTTTTGTTTTGGCTAGTTTTTCGTTCTGCAATAAGCTAGTCCTTGATTTGATTGTGATCAAGTAAAACACCTTAGAATAATCATTGTTGGTTTTGGCCTCGTTAAGATTGCTTAGAGTAATTTTACCTTTTAGTTTGCTTATGAGTGAATTTTCGTAGATTTTAATAGTTGTTAAGATTGATTTTTGTTACCTTAGATTTATTTGCTTTATTAAAAGAAAAATACAAAAACATCTTCTTTAAAAGTCTTGTTTCAAGTAGCTTTTTGTTTTTGAAAGAGAAAAAGAGTTTTTTCGTGCAAGTAAAGAGTGGTCATGTTTTTATGCTTGGAAAAGACAAACGAATTGTTTCTTTGATTGTCTTCAATTAAGAAGTTGCTTTTATAAAGATTGCATTCTCTCAACTTTTTAGTTAAGCAATTCATCGAAAAAGTAAAGTAGTGGGTAAATCATCCTAGGTGCATTTTGTAGTGGTTTCGAGTCGAGTCAACACACCACTGGTTTCACTTCCATCACCTTTTGACTTAAGAAACAACCTTAAAAGTAACGCTTAAATTAAAATCAATCTAGTAATTTTTATTTTTCTAGGGCTCTGAAACACCAACATAGCTTAGGCTAGGGTCTTGGAGTAGGTGAGTACTTAACTCTCCAAGACTACAAAACCAAACAGATAGTTTATCTTGAGTAGATTAAATCCAATTGTTTCAGTTGCACTCTGGGAAAGCTCCTCTTAAAGGAGAAGCACGAGCTCGTGTCCGAACCAGTGAGGGGATCATTCCCCCCTCGTTGGGAACGACGCCAGACAGTACGTATTACAAACGGTAAACCTCGGATTAACCATTGTCGAGGAGCCAGGGGTCACTTATCGGTAAACCTTGGATTATTGTCAAGGAGCCGGTAAGGGGATTGAGCTTGTTACTCTGCCCTTGCGTGCTGTCGGAGTTTAGACTGTTCCCCCAGGTGTAATTGTTGTGATTGGTAACTTTAGTGACCATAATCTTTAGGGTTCTACCGAGGTGACGGTGGAGGGAAGGTCCCACTGTACCTGGAGCAGACGTCGGTTATACTCACTTGGATTTTCCGGGGGGTTCACTTCACTTCGAGACGGTTAAAGTGGAGGAACTTGTGCCGGTCTATTCATTAAGCAGGTTGCCGGGGTAACTGTTCCACCCGCCATTTCTGTACTGAATCCTGCGAGGTTGGGCCTAATCACCAACTAGCGCTTTTGGTCCGGAAGACTACTGTTTGTGTTTGGTTTGACGCTCTAGATTATTTAGGCGTGTGCTTCAAATTTGTTTGCTTCTTTAGAAGACTTTAGGTGGTTTGATTTGAAATTTTTACTTTGTTTTCGTGTGTTGTAGTTAAAAATCTTTAATTGTGGCGGAATTACCGAGACAGTCCCGTAGACTTCGGGGCAAGTCTCCTGAGATTGTTACCGGAATAGATTTGTTAAGAAAACTCCGTAAATCGCGGGGTGAATCTCCTGAAGACATTCCGGGTCAGTACGAAGGGTTAAAGGTCCTTGTAACTCCTCCTAGTGACAGTAGAGTAGGTTCACCTGAAGAAGGAGAATCTTCCTTGGTAGTCCATCCAGATTACCAAAGTTTAGAAACAGGTTACAATCCCGAAACTGTTACAGTTTCCGAGCTTGCTGGTAGTTTTTCATCTGCCAGTGAAACAGGCGAAGAACCTGAAATTTCCGAACCTGTTACTCCAACTTCTAGTGTCCCTGATTCACCGAGAATAGAAAGAATTATCACCGAAAATCTACCTTCTGGTTTGATTGCTATAGAAGAACTTGCTCCAGAAGAAGATATAGGTGTCTCTCACCTTGAAGGTCAACTTACTATTGATCTAAGGGAGCGTGAATCCATCTTTTACAGTCCTCCTAGAAGTACTTCTTGGTACCTTGCGTTAACCAATTTTTTAGACAACTCAGTAGGTTTTTCTACACCTCGTACTCCTTTTCCACCTGGAGGTATTTATACTCCTGTAAATATGTCTGGTCAGTCGTCCGTGTTTACTCAAAGTCCTGAATCTTTTTTACACGGCGGTCCTTCTGTTCCCACTGGGTATCAGTCACTTTCTGGTACCTTTGCGGGGGCATCTCCTCAACCCGTTGATCATGGGTTATTTGCTGGAAACAGTGGTAATATACCATTGGGTGTAGGAGACATTTACATGATGTCAGGTTCAGTTCCCGTTTCCCAACCTCAAGGTGGCCAATTACCGCCTGGGGGGCAACCGCAGTTAACGCCTGGGGGGCAACCTCAAGGTACACAAATCGTGTCTGGGGGGCAACCTCAAAGTCAGTATGTACCTATGGTGCAATACGTGCCTCAAGGTCAACCTCAGCCTCAATATGTACCCCAAGGTCAACCTCAGTATCAATATCAACCTCAAGGATGGCAACCCCAAGGATGGCAACCTCAAGGGTATCAACCCCAAGGTTATCAACCTCAAGGGTACCAACCTCAAGGTCAAGGTCAACCCCAGTATCAGTATTTACCTCAAGGTTATCAACCTCAAGGTCAATACTCAAGTCAAGGTTATCAACCGCCTCAAGGTCAGTCATATGTTCCAAGTATGGGAACTGCACCTTACAATTATCAATCCTACCCTCAATCTGGTTATGGATCTCAGTATCCTCAACCTGTTACGGGTCAGTACCCTGGAATGTTAGTGTGGGATCCATCACAGGGTCAACAGGTGTTGCAGCCAAGTGTACAGATGGTTCCTCAAGCTGGACAACCCGTAGTTTCTGGTCCAACCCAGCAACCGCAACCTGTCCAGCCAAATGTTCAAACTTCTGTAGCTTCGGTAGTTACTCAGCCGTCAATTGCACCTAGTACTCCATCTCAAACGGCTGCTGCAACTACCGCTACATCTACCATACTTACTTCTGGAGTATCGACGGCTCCAGTTTCTACTGTCCCTGTTACCACACCTCAGACATCTTTACCGTTGTCTGGATCTACGATTCAAACCACGGTCCAGATGCCTGTAGGTCAGCCTGGTATAAGTACGGTTGTCACTACTCAACCTCAATTTGTTCAACCTCCGTACCAGGGACAGTACCAACATGGGCAAGCTGTCCAACAACCGGTTTACCAGTATCAACCGTATCCTGGGTACACTTATCAACAACCTCAACAACCCCAGTACGGTCCGGTTAATCCTGGTTTTCCAGGAGGATATAATATCCCAAATGCGACTCCTGTTCCTAGTTATCCTGGATATCCTCCTCCTGGGGCTGGTATTGTGACCCAGAGTTTTAGAGATCCTAACCGGCAGTTACCGTTTATTGCAACTTTGGATTTACCCGACTTGACGCGCCTAACGAACGATCCAATTCAATATCTTCAGTTCTGGCCGCCAATGCCAAATAAGTTGCCCAGCGATATACCCAAGTTCGAAGGTAAGTCTGGAGAGGATCCGTCCAATCATGTGATGACTTACCACCTCTGGTGTGCTTCGAATTCTATCTCAGATGATTCCATCCGCTTACGTCTTTTCCAGCGTACACTCATTGGTCTCGCGGCCAAGTGGTACATTGAGTTACCACGGGCCTCTTTTTACAACTTTAGCCAGTTAGCTACCTCGTTCTTAACTCACTTTCAGTTGCCGGTCAGATACGATAACGGCACGGAGTTATTAACTTCACTAAAACAATCGACGTCCACGTATATTTCTGATCACATTCATGAGTGGAGACGTCGAAGGAGATTAGTGAAAGTTTTTATCCCGGACCAAATCTTAGCTGAATGGTTTGTCAAATCATTATTACCGAAGATTACTGAAGATGTAGCTAAGGCCGGAGTAGTTACTGAGGAGCAAGTCATTGCTCAGGCACAATACCTTGACTTAGTTTACACTCAGTCGGGTACGTTACACGAGAAGATTCCGGATCTTCCA
This sequence comes from Pinus tabuliformis, assembly GCA_031772625.1. Lineage (NCBI taxonomy): Eukaryota > Viridiplantae > Streptophyta > Pinopsida > Pinales > Pinaceae > Pinus > Pinus tabuliformis. The sequence continues at coordinate 673,057,549 of CM062817.1, forward strand.
AAGTCGAATCAAATCGCTGCTGCTCCTTCGGGATCTCATGCCGCTGATGGTATGATTGGTATCGTGACTACGAAGAGCAAGAAGAAGTCTTCCAAGGCTTCAACTACTCCAATTATCACTTTGCCTGATTCTCCGACAGGAGAGTCTTCTCCTGAACTCACCGCCGACATTCACGCTGTAGAGTCATCTACGGCCAAATCAAAAAACGGTGGAAAGAAGAAAGGAAAGAAGAAGGCTAAAGCAGACAAGGCTCCAAAGGAGAAAACTGAAAAGTCGGAAACCAATGACGAAAAACGCAAACCTCGATATCCTTGTCTTATTTGTGAAGAGGATCATTTTACGAGAGATTGCCCTCATCGGGCCGAGGTTGTGAAAATAGTCAAAGGTTCTCCCACTCCTGCTGTGTTAAAGAATCCATTTCCAGAGCAGGAGAATAAGATGATAGGTTCTTCTTCGAATGCCAGTGAAGAACCCATTTTGATGATGTCTCATGTGAGGATTGCGACTCGATCGCAAGATTATGGTAGTAAGGCTCCTGTTGATGGTAAGGAAGCAGAATCTTCTCACTCTAACCCATCAACCTCAGCTCCTGGTTCCGATCCACTACAGATCGAAAAACCTAACCCAGACTTAGTGATTAAGCCGCCCGCCAAGGGTGTACTTCGAAGGTCTGCTTTCAATCCACATGCGAGAGCAGCCCAGAATTACAACATTGTTGAGGACTTAGCTGTTTCACCTTCAGCAATGTCGGCACTCGAAGTGCTGCAATCATGCCCAGCACAACGGAAATTGCTTTTGTCGGCTATCGGAGCTGTCGATGTTCAGGACCCGAACCTAATGATCTTTGATCTAGAAAATAGTACACCACGTCTCCCCCATCAAATGGCTTTCCAAATTCCAGTGATAGTCAAAAACAGGCCTATTCATCGGACTGTGATTGATGAGGGAGCTTCTACGTGTATTATGTCGATTCAATGTTGGAGATCGCTTGGTTCTCCTTCGTTGAACCAATCCCCCACCATCCTTAAGGCCTTTGATGGCCGTGGGTTCCGTCCGTTTGGTATTCTACAAGAATTGCCTATAGGGGTTGAAGGTAAAACCGTTAGTCTGGATGTGGAAGTGGTTGATGCCCCTCTAGACTACAACCTTCTTTTGGGTCGAAGTTGGTCATATGCTATGACAGCGGTCGTTTCATCGGTCTTCAGAGTAATTAAGTTTCCACATAACGGTAAGATCGTGACTATTGATCAGCTGACATACTTTTCATCCGACCCAGCCTCTTCAGAGAGTATCCAGCATGTCGGTAAGACGACAATCCCTTATAGGGACGTTGGTGTAGGTTTAGTTAAGGATTCCGGTTTACTGGGAACTTTTCCTCTCCCTCCACTCAGCGCAGATCCTTCGTTTGCAACAATTCATATGATTACATCAGAAAACATTATTTATGATGATCCTTGGTTCGTCCCATCTGACTCTGAGATAGACTCACTCGGTGATGCTATGCCTTTGAGTCCGTATGAAATTGCTTATGAAGCTCTCATGTCTTTTACCGACTTTCATTCAACCGAAGTCGACCAAATGAATGTGGTCAGTGAAGAGTCACTTTTCACCTCACCCTTAGAACGGATAACGTTTCCCGAAGTCGTGTCATCTGACGAACAACTTCGCGAAATCCTAAGTGTAGACGATCTACCATGGGGGGATCTCCATCACAGATCTTCGTTTTTACCTAAGGATGATGCATTTGAAAATGATTTTTCATCTATCTTTACCGCTGAATATGTCAAAGACGCTCAGGATCCAACGAAACATTCTGATTCAGAGTTGAATTTAGGGAATATTTCTCGTACTATTCCCATTGATATTTCAGTGAAGCCCGGAATCGAGGAAAACATTCATATAGGTGCCGCATGTACTGAAGAAGAAATCCAAACTTACAAGGCCCTATTCCAAGAATTCCGCGACGTGTTTGCCTGGTCTTACGAGGAAATGCCGGGAATTGATCCTGCCATTGTTGTTCATGAAATAAAGACCTACCCGGATGCTAAACCCGTCCGGCAACGGTTGCGTCAAATTCACCCTCGAAAAGCGGCTGCGATTAAAGCAGAAGTCGAAAAGCTGTTGAAAGCAGGTTTCATTTATCCGATCCCGTTAACGGATTGGGTATCGAATATTGTTCCGGTCAATAAGAAACAAGGAACAATAAGAATCTGTATCGACTATAGGGATATAAATCGAGCTTGTCCAAAAGACAACTATCCTACGCCTTATATCGATCAAATTATTGATGATTGTGCCGGAAGTGAAATGTTTTCCTTCATGGATGGTTTCTCGGGCTATAATCAAATCAATATTCTACCTGCCGACCAACCAAAAACGGCATTCATTTGTCCATGGGGGACATTTGCTTATTGCAAATTACCTTTTGGGCTTAAGAATGCCGGGGCTACTTTTCAACGGGCGATGTCTTATGCATTTCATGACATCAAGCACATTGTGCAACCCTATCTCGATGATTTGCCTGCTCATTCTTTACATCGAGCTGATCACCTTGTCCACCTACGAGCAATCTTTATGAGGTGTAGGCATTATCGAATTCGGTTGAATCCCCACAAGTGTGTTTTCTGTATAGAAACAGGTCGATTGCTGGGATTTGTTGTTTCAAAAGCCGGCATTCGCGTCGATCCCTCGAAAGTCGAGGCTATCATCAAATTGCCTCCTCCTTCGAGTTTGCGCCAACTCCAAAGTTTGCAAGGGAAAGCGAACTTTTTACGCCGATTCATCCCAAACTACGCCGAGGTCACTAAAGGTTTTACACGGTTGTTGAAACAGAACGCACAATTCTTTTGGGACGAGATTGCCCAACAATCTTTTGATGCACTTAAACACGCGTTGACCCATGCACCGTTATTGCATCCTCCCAACTACAACCAGGACTACTTCTTATACCTCGCAGCTTCGCATTCCACCATTGGAATGGTGTTAGTTCAAGAAGATGAATTCGGAGCGGAGCATGTGATATATTATCTTAGTAGGACCTTGAATCCCACTGAGCTAAAATATTCGCATGTGGAGAAATTGGCCCTGGCAGCCGTTCAAGCTGTCCAGCGTTTTCGTCACTACATTCTTCTCCGCAAAACTACAGTTATTTCGGATTGCAACCCTATGATTTATATTTTGACAAAACAACTGCTAGGGGGCAAGTACTCTAAATGGATCGTTATCCTGCAAGAGTTCGACTTGGAGTTCGAGAAGTCCAAGTCTAAGAAATCCTTAGTTTTTGCGGAATTGATGTGTGATTTCCCGAGTGCTGACACAGAGACTGTGGCAGAGGAGTCCATTGCGGACGAATCTTTGTTTCTTATCAGTACTGTAGATCCGTGGTACGGGGATATAATCATCTATCTCCAAACCCAAACCTTTCGGCCTGAAGCTTCCAAAGCGGAACGTCGAAAAATTCGGTTTCAATCCCAGCCATACAAAATTATTGGAGATACACTTTATCGCCGGGGGGCAGACTTAGTTTTTCGACGTTGTTTAACTCACGAAGAGGCTGAGAGGGTTTTGAATGATTGTCACTCTGGAGCATGTGGCGGTCATATGTCTGGGTATGCCACAGCTCAGAAGGTGTTGCGCGCTGGCTATTTCTGGCCGTCTATGTTTAAAGATTGTATCATTGCAGTCAGGAAGTGCCACAACTGTCAAGTGTTTGATCGCAAGATGCGCGCTCCACCTGCTCCTCTCCACCCTATAATTGCCGTTGGTCCATTCGCCAAATGGGGTATCGACTTTATTACTTGTAACCCTCACTCGGCCGGGGGGCATGCGTATATCATCCTTGCGGTTGATTATTTTACTAAGTGGGCCGAGGCGATGCCTACATTCGACGCAAGCGGCAAAACAGCTGCAGTTTTCGTATTCAATCATATCATAACTAGGTTTGGTGTCCCACAAGCAATCATTACTGACCATGGGAGCCATTTTCGAAACGTCATGATGACTGAGCTTACAAGCCAGCTTGGTTTGCGCCACGATAGCTCTACTCCTTATTATCCGCAAGCCAACGGTTTGGTTGAGTCTATCAACAAAGTTCTAGTTATCATGATCCGACGAACCATTGGTGTTCATCGGTCGAATTGGCACAACATGTTATTTTCAGCGCTATGGGCATACCGAACCTCAGTGAAAAATTCAACAGGGTTCACTCCTTTCCAGCTAGTTTATGGCTTGGAAGCTGTGTTACCCATTGAATGCGAAATCCCATCACTTCAAATGGCTGTCGAATTACTTCCAGCTACTTCCGAAGAGGAGAAACGTTTATTGTACTTGGCTAAATTAGATGAGACTCGACGTGACGCTACATTGGCAATCGAGACTCACGCGAAACGAATGAAAGCTCAGTATGATAGAAATGTAACCCCTCGAAGTTTTTCGGAAGGAGACCTAGTACTATTATATGATCAAGCTAACGATAAGCTAGGTGCCGGAAAATTCGTTCCCATGTGGCATGGGCCCTACATTGTAAAGCGAAAGCTAGCAAAAGGGGCTTATGAGCTAGTTGACTTTGATGGGGACTCTTTGGGTAAACCCAGAAATGGACTTTACCTAAAGAGGTATTATGCTTAAATGATGGGTATGGAGAAATTTTTAGATAGGTTAGATTTTCTTTCTAGCTAGCAAGTGTGTTAGTTTAGTCAGTGTGCTTAGCTTAGAGAGTGTGGTTTTTCGTCGTTATTCTGGCTTATCTTGGTTTTACTCTTGATATTGCAGATGTCGACGCCTCTCCAAACATACATTGGATTTGCTGATGGTGCTTGTCGTAGTACACGGAATATCTCTTCCGCAGCTTGGGTTATCTATTCGCCCTCTGACGAGTTAGTTTCTATGCATGGGGTAAGCCTCGGTCAAACAACGAACAACATTGCAGAATACAGTGCAGTGATTGAATTATTATCCGAATCTATTTCATTTGGAATTCGACGTTTGATAGTGAGGTTAGATTCTGAACTTGTTGTATTACAGCTTAATAGAGTTTATGCCATTAGGAATCCTGTGTTATTAAGGTTGTTTTTGAGAGTGCGTCTCTTGGAACGTGAATTTGATTACATTGAATATCAACATATTCCAAGGTCTTTGAATACATTAGCAGATGCAATTGCTTCTCGAATGTTGGACAGACATTTACAATAATCATGCAAGTAAATTTAAAAAACATTTCATCACATATGTTAAACAAGATAAGCCGGTAATAGTGATATATATAGATAGAAGTGTGTCAAAAATATATACATCGTCTTCGATCATAGGTTGAAAACACCTTATGATCGGCAAAATGATAGTACAAAAAGTCAAAATGTCACATGTGACTACAAAAGTGACTAGTCAATCACTGGTGGTGCTCTCTGTATGACACCACTGCGCGGGCTACCTTACGCAAAAATCTCCTAAACGGTCCAGGGACCGCGACTACGAAGCGCTGAAGCCTGATAGGAATGTCGTCCATAGTAGTCTCAGGTATATCTGCCGTGAGACGCTCTAGATCATGCTCCAACTCAGCTAGTACTTCTGCAGCCGCGTCCTGTGGGGCCGGTACCGGTGCAGCTGGATGTAGTCTATCAAAAGGCCGGAGGTTGGCTGGACGCTGTGGACCAACATCTGCATTTTGAAAGTTTTACTGTTAGTTTTGAGACGATATATATGAAAAATAAAAAAATACATAATTAGAAAACTTGTGAAAATAAAAGTACCTCTGTCATCCCATTGTTCTCCCGGTGGAAGAACCATGTCCGGATCACCTCTAAAATCCACTCCGGCATACGGAAAGTCCTGTATCGAAAAAACCTGGTCCTCTAACCAGTGAAAGTAACTATCTGAGAATCGAACCACTGTCGCACCCTCGTCAGGATGCCGGGCCATCACCGCAACCCATCGTATCAGCTTTGGCTCCCGAGGACCCAAGATATCAACAGTGAGTTGCTGAGGGATCAGCATTGGAACTCTCTCCAAGGCAAAGCTCACGACTAGAGGCCCATATCCAAAAGTCTTTAGTCGTCCGTTCTTTGCCTTGGTCAGTTGGCTCTTCATATGAGCCGACACAGCTTCACACCAGTTGAAAATGGTGCCTTGGTAACAGTCAATTGCCATCCGCATTTGGGATCCGGAAGCAATGTGTAAAGCGGCCGCGCCGCAAATTCTGGTAACCGTGAACGCTATGACTTTGAGTTCAGGCAGAGTGATGTGTTTTATCTCTATGCCTTTCGAATGGTGAGCCCCAGGTGTGCACCACTCGTCGCGGAGACTATCAAGGGATTGGCCACCCGGCCTAGTCCCCGCAAGACTGAGTTGCTCGCCTCTGTTCGGCAAGCCAGTGAGAAAGTATACATCCGAGGGCTCTATCTCGAGCTGGTGCCCTCCTATGTAAAAGCATTGTTCTTGAACGTTCCATCGCTCAACCAGCCATTCCAAGAATCTTACCTGGCCCCTCATGCCCGGTATGGTCCAATATTTGTATAATCCGCATGCTCTTAGGGCATCCAGGGAAGGTTGATGATTTATTGCAGCTTCATCATCCTCTACATGCTCTCTTTCTCTCCAATCTAACATGGTTAATGCCCTGCACATCAGAAATAGTCATTAGAAATTGATTTGGGAATTTTTAGATAGTTTTTTGAGGGGGTTGGGGTTTTGAAATGCGCGTTTCACGGAAGACGCACCCCGAATTTACAGCACAGGGCGCCCGGACGCGGCTGCCTGAAGGCGGGCTGCGTCTTCCGACCGTTTTCCTGTATAGGAAAAAGTCGGGGGACGCGGGTCACCCAAAGGGCACCCGCGTCCGCCGAGAGGCGCATTCCAAAACCAAAACCCCCCCAAAAAATGAAACTAAGACCTAAAAATTAATTCTAAATGGATAGAAATGCAGAGTAGGATGTGTAAAATACCTGGATAAGACGGCGTTCGATTCCGACGGTCGGATTTTCCGCAGCAACCACGGGAAGTTTCTTGTCAAAAGCTCCTTTTTCAACCTCAACAGTCAAACGGTAAAAATGACATGGTAAAAGGTCTTTTTATAGGTTTTTTGGATGAATTAGTTCATTTTTTACCATGAAAAGATATTTTTCGATGTATTTTTGCCTATTTTAAACAGGTATGAGTAATGTGTTGCTTTTGTGCAGGACAAAGGGATTTCGAGGGAAATTGTCATTTTTTCACAAACAAAATATCAGAGTCATCTTTTAAGCCCTTTTCTGACTCCTAAAACATGAAAAGATCGCCGAGCGTTTTTTTTACACTCGTTAAAACGGAATTAAAAGACGGTCCCCTTTTAGCTCTTTTCTGACCGCAAAATCAGGAAAAGATTGCCGGGTTTTTGTCGTTTCAAACTCGATAAGGAAATAAAACGACGTGTCCTTGATCGTTTTTTACTTTTCAGGTCAACGACACTATTATGAAAGTACTCCTTGGTCGCAAGATCAAGCGGTTCCCCCAGGTATTATTTTATACTTTTTCGGGCTTGAGGGACACAAATATACGAAAAAGTTCAACGTGGAGTCTCCTTTTGTTTTTTCAGACTCTCTAAAATTGAAAAACGCCGAGTTTCTCCTATACTGGGCTCGTTAAACTTTTACAGTAGAGGACCTGTTCAATTACAAACAGGAACGAACCACTCCTTCCTAGGGTTCGAATTTAAACTAGGTTGGACTCGTCCGAAGGATGAGCTTATAATCAAGCATATGTTATCCTCCTCAAGCTTGTTAAAAATAAAGAGGTACTTGCCAGAAATGGTGGGGGAAAAGAGAGAAGAATGAACCTGTTTGTTACCTTTTGTCTCAAAAGAAACTTTATTACCACTCTTGAACACGACACTTTTTCATTCACCTGGGTTGGGAAATCTTTTACCTCACAGTTGATCAAACCACTTTGAAAGTCTTTAACCGGGTTCCGGGGATTAACTTTGAGTTATTCGTCACCAAGCCATCTGTCGTGTCGTTATGTGTTCAAGAGGTCTGCAAGCAAAACTTTCATCTGCAAAATACTTGTCATCCATTTGACCATCCCTGAGTCAGTCCTTACAGCAACATTTCTTCAACTTGAACAATGATTTCGTGTTGCGGGCTTGCCTGCAACGGGTCGCTTTCTATCGACATCGACACATTATCTAGAAAGATGACTTAGGAATCGACAGTACCTTGAAGTCTGCATGCATCAATGGCAGGTTTCTCGCCTTTGACGTCAGTTTACATCATTGACTTTCGATCAAAGGATTCCGTGAAGTGTTCGACATCAAAACATCTATTCACATTTCACAGGTTGTGCTTGGTACTTTGAGAACCATTGACATTACTGGTGGTCTCTCTCACGCTTGTTAACAGTTTACATCATCGACTGGTAATCAAGTGGTTTCTAACATGTTCGACATCAAATCATTTAATCACATGGCTAGAATCGTACCAATTCGGGAAGTAGAAGTGAAGACCCTGGATCTAGTTTCTACCATCCAAGCTGCGAGGAGTTTTGTATTCATTATCTATGTAGACTAATCATAAACAGATGGCTGCGTCCATACTGTGTCTACAAAAGTCTATAAAAATGATGTACTGCAAGATCATTCCTGTATCAGAGTAGTTAGTCCTTTAGTTAAAGTTTTGAATCTGAGTATGGGAATGCCTACCTCAGTGATGATATAATCTTATACATGTATTTTGTGTTGAAAATTGCAGGTTCCAACCAGGTCATCCACAAGACAATCCTTGAAATGATAAAGCGCTTCACCCTTCCTAGAATTACAAAACCCTAATCTATTCCAGGCTTCGCACTTTAGGGGGCAATCTGTTACACTAAAAAATGTCACCATGACTATTTACAGTTAGTATGGCTCAATCAACAGTCATGCTACCCTCTTAGGCAAGTCTTATGCCTCTGCTATCCATCTCAAACTCAAAGAAGAGAGAAAGTCTTGTAAAAAATGTGTTTATCTCTGGGGTCGCAGGTTCTCTCTAGCCTTACCTGCGGGGACGCTCACAATGTTCACAAAAGCTGCGTCCTTGGACGCTCTGTATGTTAAGGGACAGGTGCGTCCTTCTGTAAAAGGCAAAATGCGCAAGTTTCATCTTAAAAAAGTTACTTGTGGTTACTTCTAGAACTTTCTAGAGGTCGGTTTGATGAAATGGATGCGCCTCCAGTTGGTTCATGTATCCCTATTAAGGAGGAACTTATCCCATCAATAAGGGAGCTATCCCACCCAAAGAGGGGGATTATCCCATTGATGGTGGACCTGAATAACCTCCTTACAGCACTATAAATAAAGGCATTGAGCCAGAGGGAGAGGAGGTTGGAGCTATACATTTTCTTTGGGTAAATGCTGCAGGAATTAGGACTCCCATTTAGAACCTTGTGAGGAGAGATTGTCTTTGCTTGATTCTACTTGGAAGTGGGTGAGCTTTGTCAAAGTAGAGGAAAACCCTTGATGGACCCTGGGAGGAACTTGCACAACACCAAGGCCAGGTTGTAAGAGTTTCTTTGTTTCGTTATTAATACAAACTGGTTTATTTTTCTCAATAGCTTGTGTTAATGAGTTATTTCATGTGTTCCTTGGTCTGCATGTTGAATATATGTTTTATTATATGAAATGCAAGTGCTTGGTAATTGTTTGATTGTTTGTGGTTGCAGGAATTGATGTGAAGGAGGAGCTCATCCGGATTGGCAAGGACGGACTACAACAACAGCGTTTTGGAATAAGGTAAGCCTAAACACTTGTAGTTTTCATGTTTTAAAAGGTATATTTAGAGAAAGAAAGGGCAATTGTAGGCTTAGAACGAGACGGGATAAGACCTGTGCAGGAAAGCGAGGAGAAAACGGTAGGACCAATGTGGCCAGCGATCGTTCCAAACTCATGGACGAGTGATCCTACTGATGCCTTTGTTTCTACATCTGAAGTTGCTTCTTTCGTATATTTATTCCCACCCAAATACCAGATCATCTCATCATAATAGGACCTCCATTTTGTCTTGTTTGTCGCTAGAGAGTTTAGACTCCTAGGGAGGTCAGTTGTGTCCGCACAAACGACTTTTTCCGCCACGACAACCCTCTCAGATATTCCTGGGATCCAAGGAAGACTGTTTAAGATTAGCTGCGACTATCACAAAGAAACATACATATATTCATATTAATGCATGATCAACAAAGTGAAAGGAGAAGGATTACCGATGTCCTTGGTGTAGCCCTACTGGAGAACTCAATGTGGAAAAGTGGGAGACCTCTCTTCTAGCTCCTAGATCATAACCTGCACATAGACAAGACAAAGCATAATCCTGCCACATATAAACCTTGATAATAAAAACATAAATATATGATAATATAAGCTATCATGCATCTAAGCTACTTATTAATCATGGAATCGAATCAACATGTAAAGGAATACATTATCGACACCATCAAGTAGACAACACATAAACATATCTATATTATTATATAGAAGAAGAATGATTACAACCATCTTGGTTGGATCAAGCCTCCTCTAGTCATTCAGCTCCTCTCTCTCTCTCTCTCAACTTCTTGGCAGCATAACAATACTAAATCTCTTACAAAGTTTTGACAACCATTCGACCCCTTTCACAATGACCAAGCCTCCAATATATAGATGTTGAGAGGCTCATCCTTGCCAATTATTTCATGAGTTCCATTGAGGAAAAAGCTTGGATGTTTCCTTGCTTTATTGATCTTTCCCTTCCCATGAGACTCTGTTAGGAATAGCAATGTCCTTAGTTAGGCCGAAGGCGAATGTTTCCTAGTTTTCGAGCTGACATTTGAGTGAAAAGTGGAGTTTCAATCAGTGAACTTACGCTTTGACCTATGGAATCTCACAAATATCTAGTAACATTGTGTAGGTTTTAACCCCATACAAAAATTACTTGCATACGAATTCTAAAACACAGAAAATAAACAATGCGAGAGCATAACACATAAAACACATATACACAGAGATTTTCCCCTGGATCCCAAAACCGGGACTACTAGCTTGATTTTTCATTATGTTCCTTTCAATGTTACAATACATATTTATACATGCCAAAGCATCCAATACCATGGACCAAAAACCATCACGTCCAAAACCATGGACCAAAAACCATCGCGTCCAAAACCATGTGCGAAAAACATGCACAAAACCATAGGTAGGTCTGCCCAACCTAATATAGGGTCCAAAACCAAAATTTTCTAGGGCACTGCCCCAAACCCCATAGAGTGGGGTTACCTGCACCCCTCAAACCCCCTGTGACTCCCCCCGCTACGCAATCAGCACAATGAAGGGGGGGCTCCGCCCCCCTTCTAACCCCCCCGGTTAACTACATGGGCTAGTCGTGGAAAGAATATAACACAACCCAACATTCTCCCACTTGTTGTTTTCTTTCCACAGGGGGCCACAAGAGAGCTTAGTCATTTACCCAACCTTGCAACACCCATTTTTTCTCTACACCAAGAGAACTTCTCAGAGCTCACATGTTTTGTCAATGCATCTGCAGTATTCTTCAAAGTGTCTACCTTTACCAGAAACACCTTTTTGTCTTCTATCATATCCCTCACAAAGTGATACTGAACATCAATTTGCTTTGTCTATGAATGATATGCATGGTTCTTTGCCAAGGAAATTTCACTTTGGTTGTCACAGTCTATCCTTATAGCTCCCTGTACTAACCCCATACTTGAACACAATCTCTGCAACCAAATTGCTTCCTTGCTTGCATGAGTGGCTGCCATGTATTCTGCCTCTGTAGTTGATAGTGCCACTACAAATTGTTTCCTACTCATCCAACTAATTGCACCTCCAAATAGGTTAAACATGTACCCACTTGTAGATCTTCTCTGATCCAGATCTCCAGCCCAGTCTGCATCAACAAAGCCACAAATATCTAACACTCTGTACAATCCTGGTCTTCCTTGGTAGCACAAACCATAATCACTAGTGCCACACAAATACCTGAAAACCTGCTTCACTACTGTCCAATGCTCCTTCCCTGGTTTTGACATAAACCTGCTCAATACTCCCACTACATGTGCAATGTCTGGTCTAGTACAGACCATTTCATACATCAGGCTACTGACTGCACTTGCATATGGAACACGGGACATGTCCTCTTCCTCATCTTGTGTCTTGGGACACTGTTCAGCAGATAACTTCACACCTACAAGAATAGGAACCTTCACCAGTTTACTATCCTGCATATTAAACCTCTACAGTATTGTCTCAACATAATTCCTATGGTTTAACTAGAGCTTCCTCTTTGCCTGATCTCTTTTAATTTCCATGCCCAAAATATAGTTTGCAGCACCAAGATCTTTCATGTCAAATTTGGAGGACAATTGGGTCTTCAAATCCTGGACAATTTATTTGTCATTTCCAACCAGCAACATATCATCGACATACAAGAACAGATAAATAACACTGTCACCAATTAATTTAAAATACACACGGTGATCTGCTTTGCTTTTGGTGAAGCCACGTCCCCGTATAAATGTATCAAATTTCTGATACCACATCCTTGGTGATTGTTTTAACCCATACACAGACTTCTTTAACTTGCATACCAGTTCTTTCTTACCCTTCACTGTAAAGCCTTCAGGTTGCTTCATGTAGGTCTCCTCTTCTAGATCCCCCTGAAGAAATGTTGTCTTCACATCCATCTGTTCTACCTCAAAATCAAAAGCAGCAACAATAGATAAAAGTAATCTAATAGAAGCTACCTTGGCAACAGGAGAAAAAATATCACCAAAATCAATTCCTGGCACCTGGGAATAACCTTTTGCTACCAACTGAGCTTTGTATTTCTCCACCTTTCCTTCTGCATTTGTCTTCTTCTTGAACACCCATTTGCTGCCAATGGGTTTCCTTCCAACCGACAACTCCACCAGATCCCAAGCCTCATATTGTGCAAAGATGCTATTTCATCAACCATGGCCTCTTTCTAGAGTTTTCCATCCTCTGAATCTATTGCTTCCTTCATTGTTATGGGATCATCATCAGAGTAAAATTTGAACAGAAAGCAGTTGGACTATACCTTTCTGGCTGCCTTCTTTCTCGAACTGATCTTCTCACCCCCGGAGTTTGTGGCTCTTCATCTTTTGATTCCTCCTTTGTTGTAGAGTCTGATTCTTCCTCCTTAAGCTCAAACTCTATCTTCTCAAGCTCCTTTGGTTGGACTTCATGTTTAATAACATCTTTTACCTCTCTGAACACCACATCTCAGCTGTACACAACCTTCCTTGTTACTAGGTTCCAAAGCTTATAACCCTTTAAACCATCCTTATACCCAATAAAGATGCACTTTTCAGATTTACTATCCAACTTGGTTCGTTTCTCCTTTGGAACATGTACATATGCATCACATCTAAATACCCTTAGATGTGAAAGAGAGGGTTTCTTACCATTCCATACCTCTTGCGGAGTCTTATCCTCCAACGCTGATGAAGGTGATCTGTTGACCAGGTAACATGCTATCTCCACCGCCTCTGCCCAGAATTCTTGTCCTAACTCGACACCATTGAGCATGCTTCTTGCCCTTTCCATCAACTTCTTGTTCATTCTTTCTGCAACTCCATTTTTCTCAGGTGTGTATGGAGTAGTCTTCTGTCATGCTATACCACACTTCTTACAAAATTCTTCAAATTCCTTACTGCAAAACTCTCCAGCGTTATCTGTCCTCAACACCTTTATCTTCTTCTCTGTCTGGTTTTCCACCAGAGCCTTAAATTATTTAAACCTGTCAAAGACTTCAGATTTCTTCCTAAGTAAATATATCCATGTATTCCTTGAGAAGTCATCTATAAATGATACATAGTACACAGACTTACCCAGTGATGGAACCTTCACAGGTCCAAACACATCACTGTGCACAAGTTCTAATATCTATTTTGCCCTCTTACCACCAGAGGGGAAGCTCACCTGATTCTGCTTCCCATATACACGATTTTCACAGAAATAAAAATCCAGAGAGCTATTACTCATACCTTCTACCATACCTTTACCATGAAGTATTCAAAGGTCCTTCTCTCCAATATGCCCAAGCCTTTGATGCCACAACATGGTCTTCTCTCCAGAGGCCACTAGATTTTCTGCTCCACTTTCAAGAACCACAAAGTTTTTGCACCCATCAACAACAGTGCTACCTTGCAGCTTGTACAGAGTTCCAATCCAAACTCCCTACATCAATACCAATGCTCCCCGAACCATCTTGCTGGTATCCTTCTCGAACACTGTTTTTTACACCTGCATCATCCAACTTGCTTACAAAAATTAGATTTTTGGCTAATGCAGGAATATGTAGAACACCTGGAAGTGTTCTAACCCTTCCACCTTGCAACTTCAACTTTACTTTTCCATGACCAACAATTCTAGCCTTCTGGTCATCCCTTAAGAAGACATCACCACCATCATATTTATCATACTCGCAGAACCACTCTCTATGGGGATTGAAGTGAAAGGATGCACCTAAGTCAATCAATAATGCCTCATGATCTACTTGTGTACTTGAAGAAGCCAAACACACATCCCCACCTTCATCTGGGGTGGTTTTCACCTTTGCAGAAGGAGCATCATCAGATCCCTTTCCTTTATCAAGAGCTTTAGATTTACAGTCCCTTTTGTAGTGCCCTTCCTTTCCCCATTTCTAGCACACCACCTTTACAGGTTTTCCTAGAGATTTAGATCTCCCTCTAGATTTAGATCTCCCACTCGATAACTTATTTTTGTTTCTATTCTGGGACCATCCTCATACAGACAAGGCATCACCATTTTGGCTCTCCATATTTTTCTGTCTCATCTCCTCTATCAGCAAGGATGAGAATATTTTATCAAACTACAAGGCAGTTGTATTGTTACCTATTGCAATAACCAGATTATCCCACGAATCTGGTAGAGAACACAACAAATTGATGCACTTATATTCATTTGAAATTTTAATATCAACAGATGATAACTGACTTACCACAATATTAAATGCATTCAAATGCTCTGTCACCGATTCTCCATCTTTCATCCTCAAGTTATACATCTTTCTCCGTAGGAACAGTTTATTCACCAGAGACTTAGATTGGTATAAAGTCCCTAACTTGTCCCACAAAGCCTTCGTCATAGCTTCCCCTGATACATTCACCAATATTGAATCTGAGACACACAATCGTATTGTGCTCTTTGCCTTCCGATCCAACTTCTTCCATTCTTCATCGGACACTCCCGCTGGTTTAGTACTCGGATCTACCGCGATCCACTAATTTTTATCCACCAAAAAATCCTCCATCTTGAGTTTCCACAACTCAAAACCCTAGCCATTAAATTTCTCGATCTCTATCTTTCCACTGCTCACCATCTTCTTTCACCACCAGAATTGATCTCGCAGATCTCCCACGCCAAAAACAACTCTAACACCAAATGTAGGTTTTAACCCAGTACAGAAATTACCTGCATACAAATTCTAAAACACAGAAAATAATGCAAGAGCATAACACATAAAACACATGTACACAAAGATTTCCCCTGGATCCCAAAACCAGGGCTACCTGCTTGATTTTTCATTATGTACCTTTCAATGTTACAATACATATTTATACATGCTGAAGCATCCAATACCATGGACCGAAAACCATCGTGTCCAAAACCATGGACCGAAAACCATCACGTCTAAAACCATGTGCAAAAAACATGCACAAAACCATAGGTAGGTCCGCCCAACCTAATATAGGATCCAAAACCAAAATTTTCCGGGGCGCTGCCCCATACCCCATAGAGTGGGGTTACCTGCACCCCTCAAACCCCTTGTGACTCCCCCCACTACGCAATCAGCGCAATGAAGGGGGGGCTTCACCCCCCTTCTAACCCCCCGGTTAACTACGTGGGCTAGTCGTGGAAAGAATATAACACAACCCAGCACACTGCCCTTTAGGAAAAACAAATCGTTAACCTAGGGACTAATGCCTTTGGCTGAGAGATGGAAAGCGTTATAACTCTCCTTGTTTGTTTCTAGGGTGTGTTACCCTCGAAAATAGGTTTGTGATTTAGGTCTTGTCTTCAACCAATGTGTCTTTCTCCTCTGAGCTGATGAGGAGGTCATTTTTCTATATAACATTGTGTCATCATAATGTTGTTGGTATGTTATGATTTTGATGTGGTGGCTATGATGTAGCAGGAGATGCAAATTATTAGAGTAAGGTTGTAGCATTGGACCTCGAGGTAAGAGCAGTTCATCATACAGGTTTGTATGTTGGGCATGCATGTATGTTGGTTAATGGTTGTTATATGCATTATGGTTATATACCTATCTGTCATTCTATTTTGTTGTGGTTACATGCATGATAGATGTTATTTGATCAATGTGGTCATATGCACATGCGTTAGTTAGTCATGCATGGTAGTAAATTTTTATATGAATTATGATCATATGCATGATGATTACGATCATTACAACTAATATCTTTATGTTATATGTATCATGATAATTTGGATTGGCCTGTGCAAATGGTTATGATTATGATATTCAAGTATGAGTCGATATACTTGTGATCTTGTGTCATACTAATATGGATTGGCTTGTGCAGAAGTGATAGTTTCCCATGAGATAGATTGAGGTATGAGTTTGATTATGTCATCTATTTGGTTTATCTAACATGGTATGTTTATTGGTTGTTGGAATGTTTGGATAATTGCATGATATGAATATGTGTCTATAAGATTTCATGTAGGAATGATCTTGTTTTAAGACAGATGTACTAACACTATATGTGTTGAGATAGTTGATATGTACTTGAGAGCAAGTGGGTGTTAGTTGTAGTATTATGACTAATGACTGTGAGTTGATTATGACATGGTTGTTAGTCTTGGTAAAGGTTTATTTTAAATTAATAGACATGATGTCTTGATCTTTGGAACATGTGATTGACATGTGTGAACAGTTGCAAGGCAACATGCTTGGTATTAACATGACAAGGTAACAATTGATTTGTTTATATAACTAACAATTGGGTGATGTGATAGGACATAATAAGACTCAATTGTGGCAAGGTAAAAGATAAAATAAAGGAATTGGGTGACAATTCCTTTGGCTATGTTTGGAAACCACAATTCCAAATGAATGAGTGCTTTGCATGAATACAAGAAGTCTTCTTAACCTTGATTTTGTCTAATATTATGTGGATATGTGTTATATTCCTGAACATGTATTTGAAAAGTATAATAGTTGGTTTTCAGTTACAGCTAGATTTATCAAGGAGTTGGAGTCCCTTGAGATATGATATATGTATGTGTTTTATTACAAGTCAGCATGTTGGGTATAACAAGGTAAGGTAAACAATATATTGTTATGTTTATTTTTGCATTAACAAATGTGTGTTTATGACAGTCTGATGCAAGGGATTGTAGGAAAAAGAGATTGTCATGAAATCTTGAAGAAGGCTTAGGGTAAGATTTCCCTTGGAAGCATGAGAATCCATGGGGACGAGTCATGGTGTTTGTTGCTAGTTTTGTGCCTTCGATATTTTTTTATTTTGTGTGTTTGACTCATTGATTTGTTTGTGTCTGATGCATGGCCATGCCACTGTTTTTATAGTGTTGTATTGTTGTTAGTTTCCCATGGTTTTATTCTTTTCTTTTTCTTTTCTTTTTCTGTTTGTTCTTTCATTTTTATGTTTTTAGGGTCTTGGGAATTGGTTGAGGAAAGATGAAAGTTAATGGAGCTCAGGGAGAGTTGAATGAAACCCAATAGATAAGACCTTGATGAAACTTGATTCATGAATAAAGGGCAGAGAAAGGAAAGAATGATAACCAGTTGGATTGGTTAGGTCCATTGGGATAAATAGAAGGTGGGAGGACAATCATGAGAAAAGCAACAAGAAAGGTAAAGTAAATGGATTTGAGGCGTTAGATGCCTTGACTATGTTGGGTGTTAGCGCTTGAAATTTCACCTCAGGCTGAGAAAGGTAAACCTCAAGGCTACATCAAACCATTCAGCCTCGTAGCTAGCCCTACGGGGCAGGAGAAGGCTCTCTCCGGTCAATCTCGGTAGATCTTCAATGGGATGAGATGACCAACAAGGTAACACTGATATTAGGCTAGTAAACTGATTAAAAAGGTTGATTTGGGGTTTTTAGGGTTTTTGGTGGCAAATTGAGGAATTGCAATTTTGGGTGCGGGGATTGGACACAATTTCTGCAGGGGGTTCCTTGGGGCGAGGTAGGAAACAGTATTGATGCCTTAACTTGAGATGGATGATCAGGAATGAAAGAGGAGGAGCTAAAGAGAGAAAACAATGACTTTGAATTCCCTTTAGACAGTAGAAAACATTGAAATTAAACAAATTTAAAAGCAGAGCATGGCTAGCATGAATTCATACTTTAACACTTCATTTGTTTAATGTGCAGCAGTAAAGAAAGGAAATGAATCACATAACAAAGCTTACAAGAACATGAAGAAACACACCATCAACACATGAGTCCACAAGAATCCCAAAGATGACTGCAAAACCCTAGTCTTCCTTAGCCAAAAATTGCAGAGATACAAGTGAAATAATACAATGATAGCTTCTCCCTCAAGAGTCCAACCTTCCAACCCTTGAAAATGATTAAGAAAATACATAATATAGGCAAGCCAACCTCT
This sequence comes from Pinus tabuliformis, assembly GCA_031772625.1. NCBI lineage: Eukaryota > Viridiplantae > Streptophyta > Pinopsida > Pinales > Pinaceae > Pinus > Pinus tabuliformis. The sequence continues at coordinate 673,076,183 of CM062817.1, forward strand.
TCCCTTGCCTCTAGGGGTTGAGCTCATCCTTCTAGGAGTTGTTTCAACTAATTCTAAACTGAGCACTAAAATCTAGGCAGTCAAAACAACTTGCCTCTATAAGCTAGGAAACCAATTCATTCATTAAATATTTACCCTTGACATGAATGAATCTTCTAGAAGTGTTAAACAAGAGTAAAAGTGTCTTAGAGTTACAAAAATTACATCAAAGATAATCATCTTCAACCCCAAAAAGTCAAACCAAGTCAAACTGTGCTTTTCCGAGCTGTACAGTGAAATCTGGCAAAGTTTGCTCAACGGGTCGCGCCCCCCTGCTCAACGGGTCGCGCACCTTTGGAGCGATGTTTGAGGCACTTCCTGGTGTCAGAATTAGGTTCAGGATAGCTCGTTGGAAATTTATTTGAGTCTACTTTCCAACCCAACTGGAATTTTTGAATTTGGAGTTCATTTGCCCTATCAAAAACCAATTCTCCCAAGACAGCTTTCTGTAGTTCAAAAAAGTGGCAGAAAGTCAAATTTTTCATGTATTTTGACCTTCTGGAGGCCCAAAACTCCATAAAAACTCAATTCCATCCATAGGCATATGTAACTTTGCATAACAAATCTAGAAATGCTAAGTTTTTGCAAAAAGGAGCTGCCATGACAAAGGGTCTCACCGGGGGTGAGACCCGTTGAGGAGCCAAAACCTATAAATTTCCAAAAAATGCCAAAATTACCCAAAATTCTCAAAATTTTTTGGGATTTGAGCTGTGGCTAGGCTAATGAGTGCCATGATCCTTGAGTGAAGCCTTAGCCAAGATACGGAGGGGATTTGGCCTCTTTATCCGTTTTAGTGCCTCGGTCAACCTCCTTTGAAAAACTTTCATTTTGGCTTTGCATACATGCATCCTTGCCCAATAATGATTTTTCATATTTCTCAGCAGCTTTTTCTCTTGGTTGGCCTTCGCCAACAGGCTCTCTAAGTATGCATTCACCTGAATGAGCATTGACTCTCGGTCAGCAGGCAATGGATCACCGGGTCTTCTTCGGTTCAAGACTCGGTCACTACGAATCCTCCATAACTCATCAAGTGCTTTCTCCTCCTCTAACTGTTTGTTCCGCTGCTCCAAGTAAGTGATAGTCCATTGGGCACCCTCAAGTCTCTTCTGCAAAGCATCATTTTCAGCCCTGAGATGCTGAATGATCTCCTTCACCTCTTGGCTAGGAGAACTGGCCTCAAGATCAATGACCTCGGTGTCTGGGACTCCTGATGGACCCTCATGGATCATGGTCTGTTTGCCCCTCTGTGCTGCCTGTGCTGATGAAGAAAGCGAGGCCCCTTCCACCTGATGTGGAGATAACACTCGCTGAGCTGATGATGAAGGCGAGACCCCTTACACCTGCTGTGGAGATAGTACTCGCCGAGCTGCTGCAAACAAGGCCCTCTGGCCTCTCTGATAAGTGAGCTGAGATGAGGAACTAACATGTCGAGTGACCGAAATATCAGGCTGCTGAGATGGTCCTCCCTCCTCCTGAATGACCTCAGGATGTGGCTGGGGTGGCGCTGTGAAAAACTCACGAGAGATGAACTCTTCCCATGAGATGCCCTGCTGAGTCAATTGATGCAATACTATAAGCTGAATCAAACCATAATGGTAAAGGCTCCTATACTGCTGTGATGGCCACCTTTGCCACCCTTATGTAGCCTCCTTTGTACCTCAATCTCGGAAACTGATGCTTGGTCATCACTCTGCTCATATGTTTCGTCTTTTGACATTGTTTTAAAGAGCTGAGTGGACAAAATGTACTGTTGTTTCTGCCTTTAAATGCTGATTTCTTTGCTGTTTCAAGGGGATAAGGGAACATGAAGGGAATGTTAGGGGAGGGACATTTTTACAAGGAGAATGGGAATACATGTATATAACAGGGAATATAGGGAAAACATTTGCAAAAATTACTGTATATACATTATCAAATTCATGTGTTTACATGGGCATATGGAGAAGTAGGATTAGGGTTTGAGTTTTTAGTGCTTAGGGAGAGGGGTAGGGTTTATATTTATTTTACAATTTAGCAGGGGAAAATGCATGAAAATACAAGGGAAGTGAAAAGGGGAAATAGGGAAACAATTACAAGGGAAAAATATGAAACAACAATAACCCTAGCACATTTTAACAATCAAACATTGCAGCCATATGGAGTCTCTTTTCTTGCACAATTTGATCTTCAAAACAAATTCATGATGTCTTATAAACATGACCAGCAACCATTTCCAAGTTGGGAGACCCTACCTCAAGCGATTTGATGATTTGGAGGGTGTTTGAGAAAATTTGAAATAAGTTTGCTGGGAGACAGCTCAACGGGTCGCGCACCACGCCCAACGGGTCGCGCGTGCCTGACGGGTCGCGCCCGTTGAAAAAATACACTGCAGGCAGCCTCCTGACGGGTCGCGCCCCTCTGACGGGTCGTGCCCCTGGCTCAACGGGTCGCGCTTTTGCAGGAGGCTTTTGGAGGCCTTCCTGGTGTCAGAATTGGGCGCATGATAGCTCGTTGGAAAGGTATTTGAGTCTACTTTCCAACCCAACTTAATTTTTTTAATTTGGAGTTCATTTGACCTATCAAAAATTAAATCTCCCAAGACTTGTCAAAAAGTGCCAAATGAGGCTACCTCAAGGAAGAGTGTTGTTGCAGTCAACTTTTGAATGTCTTCCTCAACCCCAAATTGAGCCCATGATAGCTCATTGGAAATATCTTTGTGTCTAGTTATAATTTTACCCATAAAGCAAATCATTTGACCAACCAAACTAGGAGAAAACTTGATTTTCCCAAGGTCACTTCAGAGGTGTCTTTGATTCTCCTGAGGCAACAGAATTCTTGACATTTCTCTCAAACCAAAACACCTGTGAAAAAATTGAAGGAGGTTTCTCTTCCTTGGCATGTTTTGGACAAAAACCTCTCTCCGTTTCCCAAAATTCATCTTTGATTTCTCTGAAACATCATTTGAGTGAAACTTGTCCCGATGTGTGAAACAAGGAATTTTGTCGAAGTGAAGCGAAATGAAGGGGATAGGGGGCTTCTAAATTCTTGGAGAAATTTTTGAGAGTGGGGAGGGATGTTAGGAAGCAGGATAAAGTGGAATCTCAGAGATTGAGTGAGGGGAAGGGGTCCAAAAGGGCGAAACACAGGCCCAACCTAGAAAATTGCCAGGTTGTAGCTAGAAACTAGGGTTTGTGCAAAAATGAGGAATTTGGCGGATCTAAGGGATGGGAAGTGTTTGACAAGGTACTTTAAGGATAGGGGAAGGTGTATGAACATCTAGATACAAGTTTTGCCGGTGATTTGACCATCCAAGAGAAATTGCCTTCAAAACCCTAGGAGAGGGAAATGACCTTGCCTAGGCACAACTGAAGCATGAATAAGGTGTAAAATGACTCATTCGACACTAACATGATAATGACAACCCTCTGAATGATGATAGGCTCAGTTGAATGATGACATGGACTGACATTTGGACAACTTTAGAAGGAGTGAAAGCAAACCCTAGACCTAATGCCTAGTGACCAAATTTTGCTTGAAAACTCTTTGAAATGACAAAATTTGACCTTGGCACTTCAAAATCACTTTGTAAGAGCATATTTGATCACTGGAGGAAGGCTGGAAAGACTGACACTAACATTGGGAACTATTTTTCTCAATGTTGTGCACGTTGCGCACGAATAAAGGGATTTATCTTAACATTAACCTTATGATATATGGTAATTATGGGGTAATCATGATTATGCTAAAGTTTATATATATATATATATATATATATATATATGCATGTATTCCATTGTCTAACAACTTTGTCAGGGATCATGATTTTATTATGTTAATGTTTATATGTATATACAGGATCATGATTTTATTATGTTAATGTTTATATGTATATATGTATGTATGTATGTTGTTGTCTAACAGAATCATCAGGTATCCTTCTTGTGAAGGAATGATTTCTGATGCAAGAAAATGGTAGGAAGAGGTTCTTGGTCTTATGAGGAATCAAGTGGGAAGAGTATCCCTAAAAAATCTATGAGATCAGTATCATGTGGATATGAATTGATATTATGTGTTTATACTATGACTATGCTTATGTTATGGACAAAATATGTTGAGGGATACATTATTTGAATGAAAGAAGTGTGATATGTGGCATGTTGGGACAAGCATGGATAGTGAAAAGACACTAGAGTCAAGGTTGTTTAGTAGAGACAATGTTGTCTCCAAATGTGTAGTACTAGTGTTGTGTACATTTTTCATATGCAATGTTGTGTACCCATGGTGTTCTGTACATGTTGTATATGTGGTGTTATGTACATATGGTGTTGTGTGTATGTTGTACATGTGGTGTTGTGTGCATTTGATTTTGTGTACATGTGGTGTTGTGTACACGTTTTGCAGGTAGTGTTGTGTACATGTGGTATTATGTACACGTCGTACACATTATGATGTGCACATGTGGTACTATGTTATGTTTACTGTATAGTTGTTGTATCATGACATGTGTATTCATTGTGTTGTACTTTGTGTACATATATATATTGTGTTTTACACCAGATGTAGGTGTATGTGTTGTGTTGTACACCAGGTGTAGGTGTATGTGTTGTGTTGTATTTCGGGTGTAGGTGCATGTATTGTGTGGTATTGTACATCATGTGTGGGTTTATTTGTGTGATGTACACTATGTGTATGTGTACGTGGTTGAACAAAAGGAAACTGGGTGCTTGATGGATGTGGAAACAAAGGTAGAAACAAAGAATCCATTGGAAGATATGTATCAGTGTTTTATTTCAGTTTTTAATTACGCATGTGATCTATGACTCTGATTTATGATGGTTACATGTGATATATGATTTTGATTTATGATGGTTGTGTTTTGAGCTAACCGGATATGATATGTTTATACATGATGATTTGATCAAAGAGTTAGTTTGACTTATTGTGATAGGAAGTAAACTGAATTGGAGATGTAACTTATTGATGAGCTACCAATGAGGTATGATTTGAATTTATTTCAATTTATTCTGAATCTAGTGGAAATTATGTGCTTGGCATAGGAAAGCATGGAAAATGTCTGGTTTGGGTGGTTGAAACTAACTGGAAGAATTAGCAGCAATAGCAAAAGGAATTGGAACATGAAGTAGTATGATGGTAAAGCATTCAAGAGAAGGGCCATTGTGGAACATTAGTGCCCAATAGTGTCCACTAATTTCCAAGAGCATGCTATGACTGGTATAATGGTTTTGAGGTAGGGATATACCTTGATTTTTGGACCTTCTGATGTGAGGAAACCTTGCCAAGGGTTGGATCACCCGAGGGACTATGTAGCAGAGAAGAAGATGCCAGCAAAACTTGGAACGTGTGTGGTTGCAAGGAAGGGGGTGACTGGATTTCCCAAGGGACTATGTAGCAGAGAAGGGAAGGCTTGGGAAGGAATTTTCTTTGGTCATTAGCATTTCTAGATGGAATCAGAAGCACATTGGGAGTGTGACCTGGAACAATGAGCCAGTAACTATTCACTTAGAGAACAAGTAGCACAAGGATTATAATGTTGAACATTGGATGCAAGTTTGATTTTGGTAGTGGATTTTTGAATTTGAGGGAAGGAGGTGAATCATGGTATTACTTTTTAGGGTGGAGGTGTGAGCCTCTGGATTCCCTTGTTTACTGATGTGGGCATTGTATCCTTTTATTTGCTAGTTAGAGAAAATGTGGATATGCATAGGTGTATCTTATTGTAAATATTGTATCAAGTCATGGTTATAAAGCTCCATAGACAATATGATTATTTCTTGGTTGAAGAAAATGTGGATGAGTATATATGTGGTTGTTGTTATAAATATCGTAATGAGTTGCGTTATAAAGCTCCAGTAAATGGTATGATTTTCATGTTTTGAGTAGTGGTCATTGTAAATATTTCCTTGAGCACCTAGGCAGTATATTTTGTTTTCAGCAGTTTGCTGGTCATAGGTTTCATAAAACACTAAGGACAGTATTCCCCCAAGGGGAGGAGTTTGTAAAAACCCCTGGTTGATTTTCCATGTAAATAAAATAAGACCAAGGTTATGGAACACATATTCAAAGCTAAATAGTGGGAAGATATTACTATGGGGATCAGTTTCACTTTATTCATGGATACGGAAATTTCAAAGGAAAAGAGGCAATAATTGGCATTTATTCATGAAAGTAAACGAAAATAAGAGAAAAGGAAGGTGAAAGGTCATCGATTTTCATGAGAGGAAAATGAAGAAAATAGAGGCCTCAATGATGAAAAGTCTTTTAGGGATCAGTTCACAACTTTTTGACATTGTGTACAACTTTTTGTCAGTTTTGGCTTGGAGCTCTTGTTCATTCTCTCATTCTCTCATACTCTTGCACACTTAGAGAATTAGTGGAGCATTCTTGTAGAATTATAATATTCACTTTGATTTGGAGAAGGAAGGCAAAGGAAAGCAGGAAAGTGCAAGGGAACATGTGGATCAACAACTACAACTGAATTTCTTTGCAAGTAATAGGTTGCATGTTTTATTTCCTTATTGGTTTATGGATGCATGGTATATGCATGTGGTTTTTTGCTTATGTATTGTTATTAGCATGGATATCTGCCTATATTGACAATGGTTTTAGCCTTGCCATTCCATTTCTTGAATAGCCATGGTGTTGTGGGTTTTTCCACTTGATTTTTTTTCTAGTTGGTGGTCATGATTCCTTATGGTTGTGGGTTGGAACAAACACTCTGGAAGCCTTGGAACAACTTGGGTTGAGTTACTAATCCTAGATCCTAGGTTGGGAAAAACTCTCTAGAGCCCTTGGCGGGTTGAGTTACTCGTCCCTAGAGCTAGGTTGGACAAACACTCTAGAGACTTGAAAGGTTGTGGGTTGAGTTACTAGTTCCTGGAAGCCCTAGACAGCTTGGGTAGAGATCGATATGGTTGGTGTTAGTGATTTCCTACCATGAGGTGGAATCAATGGTTGAGAGTTGAGATGGTTTGGCCTCTGGAATCCCTAGTTTGGTTTTGCTTGGTTTATTCCATGAGATCCAAATTTCATGCTTGGAATATGGCACGGGGATGATTGGTTGAAAGAGAGATTTGGCTTAGACCAATCTATGGTTGGGTGGTATGTGGAAGTCCCTGACTTGGTTGGTAATTTCATATGTTAATAAGAGTTATTATTCTATTATGATTCATGTATAATTTTAGTGATTATGTTGGTGACATTATGGCTGAGTTTCCATGGTTTATATGATGGTTATTTTATTGTTATATGTTGTTCATATGATGTGTATCCTCTATAGCTCTTGTCATGTTTTGTTTATCTATTGATCGTTTGATGAATGTATAGAGTAATAAGTGTTGTTACAACTATGTAGAGAGGGCATAAGGCCTTCTCGGTGCTTCTTAGATGAATATCATACTTTTATGATAATATATGCATTAATGACCTATAGCTTACATGTTTTCCATGTGTCTGACGAAATGGTTGTTATGCTTTAGGCAATCTAGGTCAAGTTCTACGTTCAAGTATGTATGTTTAGCCTTTTTTTCATATCATTAATGATTTTAAGAAGTTTCAGGAAGTTCTCGGCAGTGTTCTGGAGGTTGAATTGGAATGGTGGCTTAGATCTCGGGACCACACCCTCTAAACTGGATAAATTGGGTCACAACTTCACCTAAGCAGCCTTGTGAGTGTGGTTGGAGGCCTTCAACGACATGGAAGCCTTGTCATGCATGCGGTTGGGGGTTAAGTTGTGTGATAAGGAGCCCTAGCTCTAGGTTTAGTCACCTAGGCTAGTTCTTTCGCCCCTAAGTGTCCCTGTAACACTAGGAATGTTGTGAGTTGTTAGTCAGTGCTTAGTTGTAGGCCCAACTTCCTTAACTAAATCTAGGAGGTAGGTTCATGTCATAGTAACTCTTGTCTCATGTTTATTGTGGCATGTCATTGAAACTGGGTAAATGTGGGGTGGGTGATTACAAGTGGCCTCATTGATTTGATCAAGTGTCCATTATTGATAAGAGTGTGTATCAAACTTAAACAAAGAATTGTTTTGAACACGAACAAGTTTAGAATGTTGAACCTTTTGTTGTAATTCATCTTTTAGAGCCGAGACTTAATCTAGATAAACTCAATCTTCTCTTGTACATGTTGTAAACAGATTTGAATATCGATGAGAATGGATTTATTAATTTTGACTATATAATGAACATTAGAGTGTATCAAAGTATTCAATAACTATGATACCTTATTAATTTAGCCATTCTCGACAACTCAAATAAATGAAGGGTGTCGGATTCAATAAAAAATGCACCATTTTATAATGGAATTTAGCCATTACACTTACAAAAGAACTATTTGCAAGTTACTAATATTCTTCAATATTGAATGTGCCCAGTGATAATAATGGAATCTTTCCTAACTTCATGTATCCATACAATACTTCTAGGAACAATTTCCAACAATACTAAAAACTTTTTCGCATATCTATAGTACAACACACAAGTTTCAAGTAGAGATCGTGAACTATAATAATGGATTAGAAACATTGAATCATGTTGTGTATTACATACAATCTTCATGCAAAAGTTGACCCTTCTCTATGAGTCATGTGATTGTAAGAGTAAAATTATGGAGTGAAATAAAAAATTTCAAAGATAAGATATTTTTGGAGCAACCATCTTTTTTTTATGTAAGAACACCTGACAACTACAATAGTGTCCCTCTCTGTCTACAAAATTTAATTACTAGAGCTGAGAAAATCATATAGAAAAAAAAAATAGAAGAAGCACTTAGTAAAACAAATCTAAGGCATATTTATAACCAAAATCCACGGCTACATCTGATTTGAAATCAAAGGGAGAATGCATCCCAATGACTTAGTTTCCCTAGAAATGGCGAAGAATTCCACCAATTCACATTTGGAGGGATGCTTAGTACAACCATAATATGGCTAGCAAGGCATATTGAAGTTCAAAGAGGACCCCAGCTTTACTCACTTAGCTAATTGAAAAGCATGAACATTGTAACATTTTTTGTGGCATGTTTACACATTTTTCTAATAATGGCTCCATATCAGACATAAAATAGTCCAAACTAACAGATTCAAAAGTCCATCCTTGGAAATATCAATCAATAAGGAATCCTTAAATGAAATCGAACACAAAATTTCAATGTCTTCCACCAATATTAGCATTGTTCAAATTCTTCATGTGGGAGGTCATTTGTTTAGCCATGTGCCAATAGAAATAGGAAAAAATACTTAAGGCCTAATGCCCATGATCTTAGAAGAATAAATGATAAGAAAATTATGTATATTTGAAAATAAAAATTGTCCATCTCTCGTTAGCTCTAAATATTGTGATGTTTTAGGCTACAAATATTTTTTTTATATATTGAAAGGGCAAAGACCTAGTATTAGTGAGAGACCATAAATATTAACAATTTCCATGCATGTCACATAGAATTGCAAATATATGACTGAAAAGAGATTGAATTCATTGTTTTAAGATACTTGACCAATGCCTCTTGATATTATTGACTGATAAGTTGAGGGATGAGAGGATTCTTCATTTATTATTATAATGCAAACAAAAAAAACCCAAACTGAGATGAAAAACTTCTATGTAGCTGCGAAAATGGTCGAATACAAAAGGTTATCATTGAAAAATGAGCTGATAGGAGTGGATAATGATTGAAAATCTGCCAATAGATATTTTTTCTAACAAAGAGAACATTGTGTTCCTATCTCACAGTTTCTTTGAGACATGGATTCAATTCCCAGCTAATGCACCATGCATTAATTTGTTGCAATTCTAAAATGGTATCAAAACCTCATTTCCTCATTGGGGAAAATCATTTAGCTTGACACATCATCGAAATTCACATCTTCTTCATGGCCATCGAATAATGGACTGGTGTTAGAGAGAAATGACATTGGTCATGCTTGCAACAAATGAGCATGAAAACATGTATTCTTGCAATATTATGATACTTATGCAATTTCAAGTCATGGATAGAGTCTCATACTAAGGGACTGAGTGTCGAGAGAGATAATGGGCATAAAATTCATGGGGTAATACCAATTACGAAAACATATAGGGAAAAATTAGATGCAGATGCTAGACAGGGAACAAAGTAATAAAAGAGCAGCAGGAGAATACCATAGCATTAGATAGATCTAGCATACACAGTTACAAACTAGAGAAGCGCTAGGGGTCAGCACAAATTCTTGGTCTACTTGTGACATGAGAATGGAAGAGTAAAGGGCATGCCTACCAAAAACAAAGACTTGCAAATTTTAAGGGTACGTCATAGATGCTAGACTGACTAGATTAAAATAGAAGAGCCATTTTTTAGCAGGAATGACATGAACCTGCTCTAGTACCATTATCAGATTGCACCCAAATTGAGGGATAAGAGTGGTTTTGTTATCAGGAGAAAATGTTAAGTCATATATAAACCCCATGTTAACTCAAAAACTCCTTATTAAGCCCTATATATTCAATGATTACATTTCTATTGTTATATTGTTATGTAGGTTAGAACCCTTCATGGTCCCATTTCATTATAATTGTACCCTTTATCTCTTACATATATACTAAGGAGACATAGCCTTACGATCATCAAATATTTTTCTATTCATTGTATTAATTGTAGAAGGAGGTTTCCCCTTGAATTGGACTATAATTATTGGCTTCTTATCATTTTTAAGGCACTAGGATCATAACATTTGGTATAAGAGCTCTTGATCCTAGGGGTTTGTTGCTTCAAATAGGTCATCATGGAATTTTCACTATAATGTTTTAGGAGGTTTTATATTATTAAACCTGGAAAACAATGATAATACATCTTGTAAAATATTTGGATCAAGTTTCAGATCATGGTTTTCTATATTTTTGGAGATATGGTCCAAGAAAGTTTGGGTTTTTGAATGCTCTAAATTTTGTCTTATACATGTTAGTTTGGAATTTTCGCTATAACTTTTATCTATGAGGACTCAAACCATAAAAATTGGATTCTGTTGATATTAAATTGTTGTGAACATATGTACAATTTACATATCTTTGTTCGTTATATTTTTGGAGATATTCTCCAAGGAAGTTATGGTTTATGTTTTCTCCATAAATCAATCTCAAACAATTCAGTTTGGAATTTGTTCTATAAATTTTTTATGTAAGGCTTTAGAAAGTGAAACTTAGACCATATTAAGGATAAATCTTGGGTAATATTTGAATTCATTTTTAGAATTTTTTTCACTATACTTTCATATTGATACCATATGGAAGTTAGGGTTTTTTAATAATCATGAAATAAATTTTAAACAGGTCAAATTGATACTTCTGCTATAACTTATTGTTTGAAAAATTTTACTGTGAAATATTCAAGAATATTAGGAGACACTTAGAAGTACCTTAGGTGCAAGTTCCATGATTATATTTCAGGAACAGACCAAAAAATCAACAAGTTTTGGGAAAGTTACCGTAACTTTTAGTTGGCACATTAGATTTGGTTCACACCTGTGTAATTTCAAAATCTACATATTAAAGTATTACAAAACAAAATTTTAGATCCATAAGGCCTCAAATCTTAGAGATATATCAATAAATCTTCAACCATTATGATATTCTCCAAATTAAGGTGCGTAACTTACCAGTGACCTAGTTGTTATTAGAACATCCCCCTTTTTCGATGTAATAAAGAGGATGAATATTATTATTTTTCAACAAACCTCCAAAGAAATCTTTGACACCAATTAAATCTACTAAAGGCCCATCCTTGATTTGAGAATAAAGTGAAGAATTAGAATTTAGGTTATCTCAATTAGAGAAAAAATTTAATGAAATGGATGGTAGTATGTTGAAGAAGGTAGATTTCTTATGTTCTCATGAAAATCTTAAAGGAGAAATGGAAAAGAAGATTAATTAAAATAAAGAAGGAATAGAAAATAAGAAGAAATAAATTAAGGAATAGAAAAGAAGATGAATGAAAATAAGGAACAAATAAAAAAAAATTGATTTCCATGGAAAATCTTGTAGGGATCCAAGGAAATCATGAACATAAAGAGAAGCATGTTTTTGAGAATAAATCTCATATGGGGAGTATATTATCATAATTGGAGACCACAATTTTTGAATTTCACAACCATAACCATGAATTTTCATTCCGGATCCACATCATCAAGGCATCAAGTTAGCACCAAGAAACTACTACAATACAAAGATTGATATGAGGAAATTTTATGGTAATGATCCTATAACATGGATATTTCATTTGGAGCAATACTTTTATCTACACCAAGTGATATCCTTACAAAAGGTAAATATTGTAACCATGTTTTTTGAATAAGACCAACATGTATGGTATCAATGCATTTTTGGAAGAAAAAAGGATTATGTTATATCTTGGTCCATTTTTACAAAGGAATTGATGGCACATTATGGGGATATTAAGAGAAACACATTCTTTAGTCAATTGGTAAATCTTTAAAAAAAGGTTCCATTTATAGAGCACATTCAATAATTCCAAAAGTTGAGCCTCAAAGTAAATTATATTTCATAGGATAACTTATTAGACCTATTTATGGGAAATGTGAATGAAAGCATCCAACATGAGGTGTGTCTCTTTCAACCTAGATCTATATATCATGCTTTCATTCTAGCAAGGAAAGTTAAAAGTAAAAATATGGCCACTATAAAATTGGTCGTTAATCATTATAGAGAAAAGAATTCTCCCTTTTCTAAATTGACAAGGTTGAAGCCTCAACAAATGGATGAAATAAGAGCAAAGGGACCATGTTTCAACTATGAAAAAAAGTATAGTAAAGGGCATAAATGTAGTGAGAAAAATTTATTATACATAGAATGTGAATATGAAAAAGATCAAGAAGTGGAAACTTCACAATATCTAGAATTATAAGAGACTATTCCAACAATCTCTAGTCATGCATTGGTTTGAATCAGTACTCCACAAACCTCATGATAAAAGAATATATCAAAAGGAAAAGGGTAAAATATTGATTGATTTAGGTAGTACCAACAACTTCATTAGTTAGAAATTGGAAAAACGTCTTCATTTCTTTGTATATCCAACACTAGAATTTCAAGTGATGGTTATAGATGTAGGTACTATAAATTGTTTAGGGAAGTGAAATAATATTACAATGAATATGTGGGAGTATTTCTTGGTTATTCCCATGATTGCAATCCAAATGGGTGGTTTTGATGTTGTATTAGGGGTCCAATGGTTACAATCGTTGGGAATAGTGGCCCTTAATTTCCAAGATATTTTCATAAGATTTTCTCAAAAGGAAAATAACTTGAGTTTATAGGTATCCAAAGAAACCCAGTCACAAGTGATAATGTCTAATAACAGGGAAAATTGCTAAAAAAGGGACACTGAGGTGTAATTGCACATTTTTTTCATTATAGGTTCAAACATTTATATCCTCTACTCCAGTGTGTTGACACTTTGTAATTCCTCCAAGATGAGGAGAGGAACCCAAAGGTAACCAAAAACCACTTTAAAACTGGAATCTACCCCTTCTAGCTCCAGAGAGGGCTCTCTCTATATGAATCTTCAGTCACTTAGATAACTGGTTGTCTTAGGTTTTAGGCTAGGTATTGAGATCAAAGAGAAATGGGTTTCTAAAAGTTTCATGGAAAATCAATAGATATATCTATTGGGAAATGGAGTCTAATTAGGTAAAGTGATCAATCAGATCTATGACAAGGGAAAGGTAGCCAAAAAATCTGGATCTTTAAATTCATTGTAGCATATCGTAGACGAATTAAGAATCACAACCCATTTAACATAAAACATATATTAAGGATGAATTTTATGCTTAACTTTAGATGAAAAACTCTCTGGTATTTATTTGAAATGGAATGAAACAAAGAATCTATCTAAGATGGATTCTGTAACATATAGTCTTCATTCAAATAATGCAAAGAATAACAAGTTCATGGATAACTAGAAAAGAATCACATAAACACAAAATAAAGAACATCACCAAAAGCTACCGACACAAGAATCCTTGAGAGGAAAAGCTTTGTACTTTTGTACTGATCACTTGTATTAAAACTCCATAGTTTACAATATCAAAGAAAATATCCTTGTTTTTACTCCCAAATCAACCCCCTGCACACTAAAATTCATGAAATGTATACAATTAGCTCATCCCTAGACTAAGGAAGTCGAAATCCATCCGTTTCCCAAAGATAGGAAGAGGTTACAATGCTTTAGGAATAAACTATTTGGAAAGTATGCTCATATCCTACTATGTAGGGTTTGGTTTTTTACTAACCAAAAATATGCTAGCTAAAGAGAAAATCATGGTATTTGGTAGAAAAATATTCAAAATTCATCATCCAAATCAATTTGGAGTCAATTATTCCAAGTTGTAGATCCACCAAGTCGAATTCCAAAAAATTCTAGAACTCTATCAGCAAATATGGCTTGGCGAAATTGTGAAAAATGGGTCTCAAAGTGACACCTGGAATTTCAAAACTATAAAACATGTGTAAAAACTGAGAGATTTTTTTTTATTTGATCCATTCTTTAAAAAACCCTCTTTTTGTTTTCAAAAATTAGCTTCCAACTATTAGAAAAGCATGCCAAAAAACAATGATTGAAACAAGAAAAAATACAAAATTTTATTCTTTGAAAAATAGGTCTCAAAGGTCATTATATATCTCCCAAACCATGATATATGTGTAAAATATGAGAGATTTTTTTGTGATTTTGTCCATTATAGGCAAAAACCTCGTTCTATTTTTAAAAATTTATCTCCAATTGGTTAGAAAATCATCTTGAAGTGGACCACTAAAAGAGTCAAAAACATAGAAAAATTGCAGCAAGTTCATCCATTGTGAATTTTGAGACCTCCTTGAATTTTGAAAGGATTTTATATGTCATGAATTATTCTTGGAACATCATAGACCTATCAAAACACTTTTGATCATAATGCATCCTCCCATTCTTTAAACATCAACTTCTAAAGAGAAATCACAGTGAATTTGAATACATTGAATGCCTTCACAAGAATGAGGCTTGAATATACAAAATGCTTAAGGACACTTTCCACAGCCATAGAAAATTATTTCAAGAAGTATGGAGTCAAATTTGATGGTTAAATTGATGGCTATGTAAAAGAGCATCAAATTTGTTGTGTATTCTCTTTCCTTCAGCAAAAGCACAATGACTTCTCTCTTTTCATATTTCAGATCATGCTCTGTCCTTTTGAATGTGATACAGATGTGAGAGACATCCTTAGGATCATCATACATTGGTTAGATAACACATGTTCAAGCTATAAATCTCTATATCTTCAAATATGCACCTACATCAAAAGCACAACAAATTTGCATAGCAAATGTTTACTTGCACGATTTGACTTGATGCTTAGATCTATGACTAATAAATATAGATTATGGATGATGTTTCCACTCTTGTAAACCTACTTTAAACCTCCATACATAATAAGGAGTGCCAAAGCTTTAATCTCACACCCTTCATAAAAATTAAGGACTTGATCTCTATGAGATCATAGTAGGACTTTACAAATTTTACAAAATGATGAAAAGACTAAACCTGAATTTGATTAATATAGCACAGGACTCTAACATTGGCTCCAATGGGGATGGCATCCTCCCTGTGAGGTGAAAAATATTACCTTATACTAGTATCCTGATCCATTGGGTTGTTGCCCTACCAAACATACACCTAGTGACCTTATCCAACTGAAGCCAATTGCAAATTGAAACTTAAACTGAAATTACTGCCCGTGGCTAAAGATGGGAGTGAACACCAAAGTGAAGTTGTTGCAAATTCACCACTAAAGGAAATTCTTAAAATATTGAGCTTATTCAAACTACCACCTACACTAAGCTAATCTTTGAGCTACTTTATTAGGTAAAATAAAAAATCCAATGCAACCATATAAGTACTTTTTCAACTATTCCATCTTCTTGGTTACACTCCTTCAGAGGAAAAATGAGAAACCTACTTAATGAGAACTCTAGTAAAAAATTGCAAATAGATTCAACTTTGACGATATTTAAGAACTTAGGCCCACTTTTTGACTCCAAGAACGCTACAAAAGTATGTTGGGTCCCTATAATACTAGTGATTACCCCATTACTATTGTAGTTATACCCCCTATTTATATTTTTGTGTCCCTATATTGTTATTTCTGTGCCCCATAGAATCCCTCTATTGTTATTTTTGTGGCTTTATATTATTATTGTTAGGTCGGCTGGATTATATTGTGACTCCTTAGACTCCTATATATAGAAAGGAGGTTTTGTCATTTGTATCATCCAAGAATTGTTCATTTATGTAATGTAAAGGAGGTTTCCCCCTCGAAGAGGCTGAATTCTAAGGCGTGGATTTATCTTTTCTATCTTTTCTTGAGCTGGTTTCATAACATTTGGTATCAGAGCTTTGGATTCTAGGGTTTCGCTGCTCCAAACAGGTCATCGTGGCATTTTCGCTATAACTTTTTTTCTGTGACGTTTCAGAAGTTGTAAAAAAAACCCATTTGAGAAGAATTGGCGCTGAACCTTGGGTCCGAATTTCAGAGCTTTTCGCGCAATATTTTCGGAGATATGATCTGAGGAAGTTGGCCTTTTTGCAGACTCCTGAATTACATTCAAAACAGGTGACCTGGGGAAAATCGTCATAACTCTCTCTCTGAGGATCGGATTGAAATTTCGTAAAAAGGTACAAAAAGAGGACGGACTGTAGTTTCTTGTATGTGTGTTTTAGATTCAAAGGTTGAAACAGTGACTCGTGGCACGTCGTACAAGTTCGCTCTACTGAACCAGTCTAAAAGCAAGTCACTGTGGGAGATTTCACATAACTCTTTCTTGGAGAATCCAATTTGGCTCAAACTTGTGGCATTGGAAAGAGGACGTAGAAGGCTACTAAGGTAGCATTTCAGAATTGGATGATCCGAAATTACAGAGATACATCAGATTCAATATCAGGCTTCTATAAAGTGAAAAAAGGTGTGTAGTTTTTTTTTAATTTTTGTGTAAGCTTGGTTTAACGGAATTCAAAGGGCATAGTAAAGCATTATTATCGGTAACTGATGCCCCGAGGAAAGAAAATGCAAACACCTAGTAAGGAACCTGAAAGCTCTAGCATGACTCATGAAGAAGAGGAAGAAATGCTACATGATATATCAAAATTACAAGAACAAGTGCAACAAATGTCACGCTCACAAAAGCTAACAGAAGCTAAGATAAGTGGCGTGGAATCTAAGGTAAATGGCGTGGAATCTAAGATAAAGGGCATGGAAGCTAAGATGGATGGCATGGAAGCTAAGGTGAATGGCATGGACGCTAAAATTGATGGCATGGATGATAAGATGGATGAATTGAAGAAATTGCTACAAGAAAGGGTCACTAATGGTGAAAAGGTAGTAAAGGAAACTCATGATGAGAACAAAAGAAATGTTAATCATGATTCCATAGACTCTAATGTTGGATCGAAGACTCACCATGTTCCAAAAATCGATATGAGGAAGTTTGATGGCAAGGATCCCGCCACATGGATATTACAGATGGAGCAATTCTTCGATCTCAATAATGTGCAAAACACACAAAAGGTACGTATGGCAACTTTATATTTGGAACCAAATCAGTTTGTATGGTATCAATGGCTTTGTTCTCGTAAACAATTTATCACTTGGGCAATTTTTACGGAAGAATTGATAGCACATTATGAGGATACAAAAAGCAACACTTTTTTTAGCCAATTGATAAGTCTCAAACAAAAGGGTTCAATAATGGAGCACATTGAGGAGTTCCAAAAATTGAACATAAGGGTAAAAGATATTCCAGAGGAGCATAGGATTGATGTGTTCATAGGGTCTTTAAAGGATAATATCCAACATGATGTGCGCCTTTGGGAACCTGATTCATTAGAGAAGGCATTCAGGTTAGCAAGAAAAATGGAAAGCAAAATTATGGCAACTAGGAAGCATACCGTTCACAACTATAAAGACGGAAGTGTTGTTGCCCATAGTCTTCCACAACCTACAAGGTTGACACCACAACAATTGGAAGAAAAAAGAGCAAAAGGGCTTTGTTACAATTGTGATAGCAAATACACAAAAGGTCATAAGTGTGCTGAGAAGAAATTATTCTACATAGATTGTGAAGAGGAAGAAGAAAAGGAGCAAGAAAGGTCAAAAGAAGAGGATATATTCCAGGAACAAAGCCTAGATGAAGAACAAATAAATCCGACCATATCTTGTAATGCATTGGCGGGAATTACCACTCCTCAAACCATCAAGATAGAAGGACAAATCAAGAAGAAAAAGGTAATAGTGTTGATTGATTCAGGAAGCACCCACAATTTTATTCATTGTAGGGTAGCAAAAGAATTGAATTGCTTCCTATATCCAGCACCAGAGTGTCAAGTGATGATTGCAAATGGAGGAACAATAAATTGTTCTGGAAAGTGCCATAATATCAAGCTATCCATGGGAGAATATGTATTGACTAGCCCAATGCTTTCCATTCCAATGGGAGGTGCTGATGTTGTACTAGGAGTCCAATGGCTACAATCCTTGGGTACAATAGCTTTTAATTTTCAAGAACTTTTCATGAAATTTTCTATGGAAGGAAAGGAAGTTGAATTAAGGGGTATTGCAGGGAAACCAGGAAAGATAATCAGCTCTAATGGCATGACAAAGCTTCTAAAAAAGGAGCAAAGAGGTGTAATTGCACAATTATGTTCGCTAGATGTTTCCACATTGGAATCATCTATTTCTCCAGATCTCCAAAAAGTCCTGGACAATCATTCCAAGGTATTTGAGACTCCCAAAGGTCTCCCACCTATGCGTGATCATGATCATGCTATTCATCTGATTCCAGGAAGTGTTCCTCCAAACATCAGGCCGTACAGATATCCATATGTCCAAAAAAGTGAAATTGAACGTATGGTTGCAGAAATGCTAGAGGCTGGTATAATTCAACCGAGTCAAAGTTCTTTCTCAGCTCCAGTAGTATTGGTGCACAAGAAGGATGGATCATGGCGCATGTGTCCAGATTATAGGGAGCTCAACAAGCTCACTATTAAAGATAAGTTCCCCATTCCTGTCATTGATGAATTACTGGATGAATTGCATGGATCAATTTACTTCACCAAGTTGGATCTTCGTTCGGGATATCATCAAATCAGAATGAAGATTGAAGACATTCCGAAAACAACATTTAGAACTCATGAGGGTCATTATGAATTTTTGGTCATGCCTTTTGGCCTTACCAATGCACCTTCAACATTTCAAGGTTTGATGAATTCAATTTTCAAACCATTCCTTAGAAAATTTGTGTTAGTATTTTTTGATGATATACTAATCTACAGCAAGTCTTGGAAGGATCATGTTGAACATGTTGACAGGGTGCTACAACTATTGGAGGAGAAACAATTATATGCAAAAAGATCCAAATGTTTCTTTGGAGTCCAGGAGGTGGAATATTTGGGTCATATTGTATCTCATGAAGGAGTTAAGGTAGACCCTAGCAAAATTAAAGCCATTAAGGAATGGAAAATCCCCACATCCATAAAGCATCTGCGAGGATTTCTTGGGTTGACAGGGTATTATCGCAAGTTTGTTAAGAATTATGGGAGAATAGCAGCACCTCTAACAACATTATTGAAGAAAGATTCATTTTCATGGACTCCGGAAGCAACAAAGGCCTTTGAACATCTTAAAGAGGCAATGTGCCAAGCACCGGTCTTAGCTACACCGGACTTCACAAAAACCTTTATTGTGGAATGTGATGCTTCAGGAAATGGAATTGGTGCTGTTCTAATGCAAGATGAAAGACCCATTGCTTTTGAAAGTCGTCCAATCAAGGGAAAGTTTTTAAGCAAAGCTATTTATGAGAAGGAAATGTTGGCAATACTCCATGCACTTAAGAAATGGCGACCCTACCTAATGGGAAGACACTTCAAGGTAAAAACGGATCATGATAGCCTTAAATACTTTTTAGAACAAAGATTATCCTCTGAAGAGCAACAAAAGTGGGTCACAAAGATGTTGGGTTATGACTTTGAAATCATCTACAAAAAAGGGAAGCAAAATGTGGTGGCAGATGCACTCTCAAGAAAGGATGAGGATGTGGAAGCATTGTTGTGTGCCATTTCTATTATCCAACCAGATTGGATAAACGAAGCAAGGGAGGAATGGAAGAATGACGAAGAAGTGTGGGCACTTATTCGAAAGCTACAACAAGATTCCAGTACTTCTGATACATTTAGCTGGCAAAATGATTCGTTATGGTACAAAGATCGCTTATACCTCTGTAAGAATTCCCAGCTAAAACAAAAGATTCTTATGGAATTGCACACTTCTCCCTTAGGAGGGCACTCAGGATTTTTAAAAACTTACCACAGGGTTAAGAAGGAATTTTTTTGGGATGGCCTTAAATCAGATATTCAAAAGTTTGTGGCGGAATGTTTGGTTTGCCAACAAAATAAAGTTGAAACAATTAAGACACCGGGTCTATTACAACCTTTATCCATTCCAAGCCAACGTTGGGAGGAGGTTTCAATGGATTTTATCACAGGTTTACCCAAGTCTGAGGGAAAGAGTGTCATCATGGTGGTAGTTGACAGACTTACCAAGTATGCACACTTTTGTGCATTATCACATCCATTTAAAGCCAGTACAGTTTCTACTGCATTTATGGAAACAGTTCAAAAGCTACATGGAAACCCAAAGATTATTGTAAGTGACAGAGATCCCATTTTCACTGGAAATTTTTGGACAGAATTATTTTCTTGTCTTGGTACTCAGTTAGCTCATAGCTCATCTTATCATCCTCAATCTGATGGGCAAACTGAGATAGTAAACAAATGTTTGGAAGGATATCTTCGTTGCTTTGTATCTGATAAACAGACACAATGGGTCAAATGGTTGCCTCTGGCTGAATGGTGGTATAACACTTCCTTCCATACAGCAACAAAAATGACCCCATTTATGGCACTTTATGGGTATCAACCACCATCCATCACATCATATTTAAGAGAAAATTCTAAGGTTCAGGCAGTGGAACATCACATCGAACATCAACAACAAGTCCTCCAACTCTTAAAGGATAACCTCGTGTTGGCACAAAATAGAATGAAACAACAGGCAGATCAACATCGCAGTGAAAGAAGTTTTGATGTAGGTGATTGGGTATTCCTACGGCTACAACCATATAAGCAAATGTCCCTAAAGCAAGCTAAGAAGGATAATAAATTATCACCAAAGTATTATGGTCCGTACAAGGTGTTGCAAAAGATTGGTACTATGGCATACAAATTGGAGCTTCCTGCAGCTTCTCGATTGCACCCAGTTTTCCATGTTTCATGTTTAAAGAAGGTTATAGGTGACAAGCTCCCAATTCAAACAATATTGCCAGAACTTGACGAGGAAGGAAAAATTATATTGGAACCGGAAGCAGTCACAGAAACAAGAACTCGACAGCTACGAAATCGATCAATTTCAGAGTATCTTATCAAGTGGAAGAACTTATCCGCTGAAGATTCCACATGGGAGGATGAGAATTTTATGCAGAAGTATCCAGAACTACTCAAGCGTTGAGGACAACACTTTTTTGAAGGAGAGGGGCATGTTGGGTCCCTATAATACTAGTGATTACCCCATTACTATTGTAGTTATACCCCTTATTTATATTGTTGTGCCCCTATTACCCCCATATTGTTATTTCTGTGCCCCATAGAATCCCTCTATTGTTATTTTTGTGGCTTTATATTATTATTGTTAGGTCGGCTGGATTATATTGTGAC
Source organism: Pinus tabuliformis (assembly GCA_031772625.1). NCBI lineage: Eukaryota > Viridiplantae > Streptophyta > Pinopsida > Pinales > Pinaceae > Pinus > Pinus tabuliformis. The sequence continues at coordinate 673,098,005 of CM062817.1, forward strand.
TCCTTAGACTCCTATATATAGAAAGGAGGTTTTGTCATTTGTATCATCCAAGAATTGTTCATTTATGTAATGTAAAGGAGGTTTCCCCCTCGAAGAGGCTGAATTCTAAGGCGTGGATTTATCTTTTCTATCTTTTCTTGAGCTGGTTTCATAACAAAGTATCCTAAAATGAAAATAGAAGACAACAATATTGTAGCAACCTTTCAACTGCATATTTTCTCTCACACAAAACCAATTTAGAGTTGTCATGAAAGGGTTGAAAATCTATGTAAAATTGCTACAATAAAATCATTCCTGAGAGTGTTTTTGATACTAGCTTACCATCATATTCATTTTCATACTTACAACTAATTAAAAGATGAAAATATTCATTGTTGAAATCTTTCATATAATCATCTATAGGATCTTTGAAAACCTTAGAAGGTCACTCCCATTTTTCGCCATTGTGAGCTTGTTCTAATAAACTATGGTGATTTTGTATCAAATCACATTTTTCTATTTTAATTATGATCTTATGATTTTTCTTCAAGAATTCAAATGAAGCAAATCATAATGGCAAAGAATAATCCTAAGTTGACTCACCATTTTCTGACTATGAAATATAACTATCGTAAACTAGTTCATCATCAAGGTTTCTCAAGCATAAATTTTTTGAACTATTACAATCTTCTCCAAAGATTTCAGAAAATTAAAGATTTGAAGAAAAATTTAAGTGACAGTGTATATCTTTCCCTTTATCATCCAAAGGAGAAACAACGTGGTTTCCCACATTAGGACCCTAAAAAGATTATTGAAGCCACATGTCATCATAATTCAACTCCAAAAATCCTATGTGATTTTCCATATCCTCTTATTTGTGTGCTTGATTAGTGACCTTAAAACCATTCCTCAGTAATCCAAATGAAGAAAATCACAAGGGTAAAGAATCACCTCCAGTAGGCTCACTGCTTTCTCTATTTGCAATTTGAAATTATGATATGTGGGCTGAAAATTGTCATTAATTGTCTAAAAAGAATCACTTTCTGATAAAAGGCCTACAATTGGTTGCTTTATAAGATCTGTATCATAATCAACCACATATTCATCATAGATAGGTGAATCAGAAACCTCTACAATTTCATAAAACATAGGCTGATATGACAATTCACTTTCATGATTGTATTCAAGTGAATACATAAAATAATCAACTTCTAGCTCATGGTGACATGAATCAGCAACAAAATAGTTTTGGCCAACAACTTCTTCTTTATAATTTTCTGCAACATCATCAACATTAAAAGCTTCAAGAACATGCATAATATTATTAATCCTCTACTCAAAATTTAGATCAGTTGTTTTTTGTTCATGTTCAACCTTATGTTCATACACTTCACCATCTAACTCTTCATCTTCTACAATTTTTTCTTAGAAAGGAGATCTTATTTGTTGTTTATCTCCTTGATTTTTTTTGTCTCTTTTCTTTATTTGAACTTGAGGTCTTCAGAAATTGGGATTTCTTACTTGAGGGGGAACCTGTTGTTCTCTAACAACAACTTTGTTTTCCAAATTTAACCTTTCTACCAGCTTTTCCATTTCTTTCATCATAACATCCAACTTGTTATCTGATGATGATGAAGGCTCCTCCTTAACCCCTCCCCTTTTTTCAGCTTTCATTTTGGCCATTTTGTTCAACATATTTTCTTCCACTCCAACAACATTTTTCTGCATATCCTCCAATGTGGTTGGATTCCTTTCTCTAAGCTGATAAGCAAGCTCAACATTGAAATCATCAGGGTAATGAAGAAAATCCAGCTTTGGGAGTGTTTTATCTCAGTAGGTATTGAGTTGTACACCTTATTAAATCTAATTGAAAGCTCTGGAACTAATTCTCCTAGACCTCTCTTTAGGTTGTCATATTCAGCCAATATCTATAGAGGGTTCTTCTTTGTTGCCCATATGACAAGGAAAGTGTGCTCAAATTACTGGAAATTGGTAATGCTTCCAGCTGGCATACTTCTAAACCATTTCTTAACTTCTCCTTGTAATGAATGAGAAAAATATCTCATACATACATCGTCTTCTTCAATTTCCAAAATATCTATAAAATACTCAAAAGCATGGATGTGTTTTTTAGATGCGATGTTCTGAAGCTCTCCAACAAAGTTAGGAAGATACTTGAAATACTTTGGAGGAAATTCATGGAGAACATGAGGTAATTTAAGAGGTTTATATCTCTTTGAAACTTGGAGGACATAGGATTTGGTACAGAAGGTATGACAATAGCTTGGGTCACATGAGGCTCATAAAATTGATCATAGTCATCATTAGAATATAACAAGTAAAGGAAAATTATTTTCACATATTCTAGAAAGGAAAAGTGTACCTAATGAAAAGGAATAAGATTTCTTGGAAAAAACTAAAGCTTTGATATCTAGTCTTTCTGAATTTTTTCCTCAATCTCTCTGTCAATTAAGGTTCATCCTCTAGTGGAGTCTTTGAATCTGAATGTAACATTGATTGGAATCGCTAGGTGAATTGTACAACCTTCATGCGTTTGATCATTGTTCACTATCAGTAATCAGATATGAAACTTGATGGTTCTTTCCTGCGGAAGATGGAACCTTTCCCTCCCTAGAAAACACCACTATGTTAGCACTTTGTAATTCCTCCAAGTTGAGGAGAGGAACCCAAAGGTAACCACAAACCACTTTAAAATTGGAATCTATCCCTTCCAACTTTAGAGAGGGCTCTCTCTATATGAATATTCAGTGAATTAGATGAGTGGTTGTCTTTAGTTTTAGGTTAGGTATTGATATCAGAGAGGAATAGGTTTCTAAAAGTTTTATGGTAGATCAATAGTGATATCCATTTGGAAATGGAGTCTAATTGATTAAAGTGATCAATAACTAGTTATGGAGCAGATATATGACAAGGGAAAGGTATCCAAAACTTCTGGATCTTTAAATTCATTGTAGCATATGGTAGAGGAATTAATAATCACAACCCATTAAACATAAAGCATCTATCAAGGATGAATTTTATGCTTAACTTTAGATGAAAAACACTAGTATTATTTGAAATGGAATGAAACAAAGAATCTATCTAGGATGAATTTTGTAACATGTAATCTTCATTCAAATAATAAAAAGAATAACATGTTCATGGATAACTAGAAAACAATCACATAAACGTAGAAGAAAGCACGTCACCAGAAGCTATCTACACAGGAATCCTTAAGAGGAAAATCTTTGTACTTCCGTACTGATCACTTGTATTAAAACTCCATAGTTTACAATATCAAAGAAAATATCTCTCTTTTTACTCCCCAATCAACCCCTGCACACTAAAATTCATGAAATATATACAATTAGCTCATCCCTAGATAAAGGAATTTGAAATCCGTCCTTTTCTCAAAGATAGGAAGAGGTTATAATGCTTTAGGAATAAAATATTTGGAAAATTTGCCCATACCCTAATATTGGCTTGTAGGGGCCTCACCAGGTTCAGAGTTAATTAGCCAAACAAATCCCTATACTATTGGCCCTTTCGGCAACAGTCCACGGAGCACAGACTAAGGTCTCACCCGAAGTAGTATGGGGGGGTGCTAGAACCAGGTTTCTGCACCCTTGAGAGGTCTGAGGGGTTGATTTGGTCCAACTGAGAGTCTCTTCGCACAGGTTACTTCGTGCACTTCCCTAGCCTTCGTACCCTGACATATTCACCTTCGCGCAACCCTAACCAGGGGCTATGGGGCTTTTGTGCTACTGGAGCAACAATCTACACTATTTCCCTAAGTCACACCCGAGATCTTTACCTATCTTCTTATAACAGTTAGTTATCTTCACGTAAACAAATGCCTTGTATTATATTTACTTATTCAGCACATTCATATGAGTTCGCACAGTAAATAAATAGTAAACTTGAAATTCATACCCAATAATACATAAAAAAGGAAAAGATACATAGAAATATGGTAAAACTTCTTTTTTATTAATTATTCCCACGGTTACAGACTCGACCTGCCCTACGCACTCAGTTGCAGGGGTCTGCGCACTCAGCTGCAGACTACTAGGCCTCTACGCACTCAGTTGCAGAGCCTTCTCCTATTCTACGACCCAAAGACATGATTTACACTCAAATCAATGCTTCTATTCCTTCTTTTCCATCGATCGATTCATTTCTTACACTTAGAGGCTTGCTCTATTTATACAGTCCCATGGTCCACAGACCATGGGTAGATCTTTCAAACCAACATTACATTACAAAAGCAAGGGTGGACAACCCTATGACTCTATTACGACTTCACACTCCGCGCCCACAATTCACAGAGTCTTTACAAATGGACTTAGCCAAAACTTTGGCTTTAAGCCCCAAAACATGCCTTGGGGGGATTCCATGCCCAACAGGCGCCCAACATAAACATGGTAACTTGCCCTCGAGTCACTCTGTTGGTGTGAAGATCTTTGCACGGAGACCCTCCAATTCTACTCGAACAGCTGCAAGGACGACATCGCACTAAGCGGATTCCTACTGGATCTCCTGTACATGTTGTTTGAGACCGTGGTGTCAGAACTGCTTCCCTGGATCTGTTCCTGTGTCCCTTGCATTTGCGCGATCTTGCCTTCAATTTTTGTTGTAATGACGAAGGCCTCATCGATCTAAGGCTGAACGCGTGCCTTCAAAACTGCTTCTTTGTGTCTTGCTGCATCCACTTACTCTTTTAGCATTTTGGCCTGCTACATTCGCGCAAGACTCTGAGTGAGGGCCACCGTCTGCGCAATCCCTTTGACACTGTCATAGTGCTGTTGGAGCTCACGCGCCTCTGTCTCTAAGCACTGGATGTTAGGGTCCTCCTGCAGATTGGTGAGGACCTCGAATGACTCTTCCAACATCCTGGTGTAGTCCCTTACTGCATTGCTGATCCCTTCCATCCCCAATGTAATAGTGTTGGCGCGTTTTTCTCTTACTTCTGGAGGGGTGGACTGTTGCACCTTCAACCGCAGCTCTACTATCTGAAGGTTCAACTACAGCTGAACGTTGGTCATTTCTTCTTGCGTCTCGTGCACCCCTGCTGCTAATATTTGGATGCGCGCCTCTTCGGGTGCTTCTACTGGGATGGCTAGCTCAGGGACCATCTAGCAAGCTTCTTCCAGTACCTGTACCATCTTCCTGTTCTGTGACACAACCTCATCACGTTGCAAGCTCAACTATTCCATGTTAATATTCTACTCACTCAACACCTGCAATGCGCGGCTCTCCCTAGCCCGCAGTTCTACAATAATCCCATCCTACAGAACATAGAGTGTCTCCCGTGGGAGCGTAGCCATGTTGATCTTGAGGCCTTTCAAGGTACTGACTGTAGGCCTGTTAGCCTCATTTGTTATAACCAGTGCCCCATCTGGCAGCATTGTTGTGTTGGTTGTCCGAGCGCGTAGCATTTCCTCGGCTGAAGTTGTCCCTACTATGAGGCTAGTCGAAAGAGTACCAACTTGAGGAGTGCACACCTGCAACTCCTGAATCTGCACTCGGAGGGCCCCCAACACAATTTGATTCTCCTCTGTGAAGTTCTGGAGGGCCTCGGTGGTGACGTCACGCACCATCTCACCTATGTCGTGCAGATCCCCCTCAGTAAGGGTGATCGGGTCGATAGACAGTTTAGATGCTTTGACCTTCTTGCGCGGTCCCATCTGCTCGCTAGGAAGCTAGGAAGAGATTTGTTAATGTTGTTTGTGGGTCTGCACCACCCTCTTCTTCCTTTGTTTCCATTTCTTCCTCCTGCTCCGACGAAGGCGCCCTCTGGCCCTCGCACGCCTTCTCTGTTGCAATCTATGCTACTGCTATTGTAGCCTTTTTCTGTTCTACTGCTACCTGCGCAGCATCCCATGCCTCCTACACGTTTGCTACCAATGCTTCTTACCTTCTATTTTCTACCAACTGTGCCATGCGTAGTTTGGCCTCCTCTTTCTTCTTCTGCGTAGTAGGCTTCTCCACCGTAGCGATGTCTGGGGCGCGCCACTTTGGCGGACATGTCTCCAGTACATCAAAAATCACTTCATCTGTGGCTATGAAGGGTAGATCGCTCCCTTTCTTGGCCAGGTCCTTGCACACTGAGATATATGTGGTGGAAGTCCGCTTTAAATTCTACAAAACTTTGCAGGCTGTTGTAGATAGTGGGTGATAATTGCGGTTTATGGTTAATCCCCATTATGATGTTCATCTCCATGAACACCCATAATATCTTACTGTCACGGATCCAGTTCATGTCCTTAGTGGCCCATAGCGAAGTGTACTTCGTGGCCTCCGGTAGATCCCTTGCAATTGTGGGGAACTGGCTATCCTCTGGCAATTCACTTGCCACCAGCACTATGGATAGCAGAAGCCATTCATAGTGGAATGTTTTTCCTTGTTCCTGTGCCTCACGGTAATTTTCCAGGAACTCCTTACACAAGAACTCAGACCAGTTAAATTGGACCCCCTCTGCGCACTGCTCAACAAGTGCAACCACCAGCGTGGGCACCTCGTCTGCGTGGCACTTCTGCATGAGCTTACCTGCCAGTATCTGGGTCACAACTTTAACTGCTTTGTTGTTGATGTTGGATATGGCGTAGCCCCTTTTCTTCTTTTCCATCTTGTATTTCTTTTTCATGGCCTCCGCGATGGCCAAATCACTGCTCTTCCCTTCCGAAATATCTGCGGGGTCCTCTCCTTTACATGGGAGTCGGGTAATGCAAAGGGTTAAGTGGTCTGTGATGGGGATGGGCTCCTACAGCCATGAACACGCACCATGCACCAAGCAGAGCAATTGCCTGATGATGAAGATCGTTACTAGGGCACGGTGGAAATGCGACACCCAGAGCAGGTTTAATAACCCTGCATTTTCCACTCTGCATAACCACTTTCGTGGCTCCAATTCTATAACCCCCACTGTGGTGTTCTGCTTGGGCTTCATGAGCTGTGCGGTCTCTAGGTGAGGGAATTTCTCATGGTCAGCGAGATCCCAATATTCAAACTTCAAATTTGGCACCCGTCCTAGAGGAGTAGAGTCTGGAGAGAGCTCTTGCTCTCGTCAAGGTCCTTGGGCACTTTTGCCTTCCCCTTATTCGGGGGGATATACATGGGCAGCTTTGTTAGAGGGTAAATAGGATTAGTTTCTTGCTCCATGCCCTCATCCTTGTATTCTTCAATGATGAGGTCTTCTAGGTCTTCTTCCTCCTCGTCAGTTTCTAGGTTAACTGCTTTCCCTTTTTCCTCCATTGTTAATCTGGTGTGCAGCAGGTTTTGAGGGGACACACGCACCGGAATCATTAGTTGTTTGTCTTTCTTCGGCCTTGGCGCGCACAATGATTTATGGATTTCCGCCAAAATCTCGACACCTTCAGGGCCATCTTCCACAGTCAGGGCCTGTGCGGCCTCTTCGGAGGTCATCTCTGCAATTTCCCTAGCTTCCTCAGATGTTGCCATCTTGCTCATACAGAAATCTCTCAGTTGCTCAATCAAGGGCTCAATCAACACTCTACATAGGGCAAATAGGTCTCAGCTCAGAATACACGGGGCATACGATAGCTCAATTCATGTGACCAAGATTTGTTTTCTGGGAAACCCTTTGTAATTTATAGTACCTTTTGAATTTGAATTTGACCGTTCCCTCCAAATCCAGTCCATTAATGCTCCCTTGGCGGCAGATTTTCCCAAATATTGCCCATAAAGCGTGTCTTAAATTCTTTTCTTCCACTCCATTTAGTCTCAAGTCAAGCATCACATCGTGAATAATGACTCCAATGATCACTTTCTAGCCAACCAGTGCAGAATTTCACCCCCCTTGTGTGGTTGCAGACCTTGTGACACTTTGCTCCCGCGCGCAGCTCCTGGGCAGAGTAGTTTATAGTCCCGCACCTCCTTTCAACTACCTAGAGTGCTAAGACTATACTTCCCACGGCTAGTCAAGTGGCTATGCCACCTGTATAAGGTTCCAACCGGTCATCCGTCACTTTTCCTTGAAAACATCCACCTTTTATTGCTACTGGCTGTGTTGCGCACTTTATCATCTATAGCACACCACCATGGGTGATCCATTTAGTAATGTGCAGTCCAATCCAAGGCATCAAGTTGATCAAATCTTGGCAGTAGTCCAAAAATTAGTCAACGTGATCATGCGCACCCTGGTGTCCTTATCAAGAAAATCCTTCTTTATTTCGTCCTCAAGCTTCTTGACTTCCGCTTCCACCAGAGCACTTTTCTCCCTTAATCGCACCCTTTATTTCATAAGTTCTCGGAGTCGAATATCACCCTGTCAGATTTCTTCCTCGGGTCCCAAGTGTTCTGCTTCGTTCAACAGTGCGATCCCTTCTTCCAAGGCTCTGTGAGCCGTCATATCTATTGGAATTGCGATGCGCAGACTAGGCATTTTATACTTTATGGGGATTACATCATTTGTGCCATACTCCAACCTTGGAGGCATCTGCCTCATCAGTTCCTTGCACGTTGTCCTATAAGCCCACAGAACCACTGGTACACACAGGTCCCAATCAATTCATTACACATCATATACCTTGTTCAGTGCTCCACATACTTTGTTAAAGGTTTTTGAGTAGATAACCTTCTGCACACTCATTCTTTCCATACTCCATTGTTCAAACCAGAGGAGTCATTCGCGCAATTGCCTCGCCCGCACATGCTTACTGACCGTGTCTCCTAACGTGAAGTCTGTGTGCATCCATGTAGGTTTTGTAACATATGCTTGTATCCATCTGGACAGGAGCACGCGTGGATCATTTCATCTGTCATACTTGTCTTTTAATCACATATGAGGCTTCCCAAACTGTATGCACATCATTCTCCTGCATTCGCGCCAATCCTCAAAGCTTCCTTGGTGCGTGCCCCACCACCTTACGGGCGTAGTGCCTAGTACCCATTTCAAAGCCTCGAAATGTTGTTGTTCTGGCACTTCTCTTTCGAATCGGTTCAAGAAGGTATATACCTTGCTTAACCCATCATATGTAGGTAGATCCTTACCTCTGTCGATACAAAACGCAACGATCTCGTCATCATGTTACAGTTCAACGTGGTTACCTCGTGTAACCAGTTCTTCCATCACTCTATCTCCTTGTCAGAATCCGATGTGCAGGAGCTTTCACACTCCCATGAGATTCGTCCATCCTCGATGGGATTCACCTAGTCTTGCTCTCGCGCAGTTATCTTGTAGATGCAGTCAAAGTCGTCGTCACTTTCATAGTCACGCACTAGCTCCATGTAGCGCGATCCTTCCGCAGCGTCCAATGGTACGATTACGTGCAGGGAATTTTTCTCAAAAATCACCTTGAGCTTCTTCATATTTATCACCTCGTTCATGTCAGTGGCCTAATCTATTCGTAATAGTGCAGGGTAGGGATTGTTGTCATCAACAATATCTATCACTTCGAAATCTACTAGCGCGCTTGCTCCTTCGATATCCACTGTGATTCCCTACAATCTCCCCATAGGTAGGATCTTTTGCTAGTTTACCATTCGCAGTTGGATAGGAGACCATTGCAGCGTAGGCCTTCCCATGCGCTCCCATGTCTACCTTGGTAGAACATTCACGTCTGATCCTAGGTCCAGAATCACTTGGTCCATCTCATATTCCCCAATCTGCGTGGTCAATCTCATTTCTCTTCTCGTCCTCATCGCGTGTTTTCCAATCTTCCGGACTATGCGCGGTTCTCCTGGCGTGGTCCCAACGCATCTATTAATGAGCTCCTCCAGTCCCTTTACAGCCTTGTTGTCACGCAGCAACTTCATGCATGTTTCCAAGAACGTTGTGAGCATCGATCGGTCCATTTCCAGCTCTGGTCTGTCTTTGCTTCCTAAAGTGGAGGCATCAACAAATCTCTTCCTAGCTTCCATGAAGGTTTCCTTAGCATGCTCCAAATCAAACTCTGGTTCTTTCGTCGGAGCCTTGCGAACCCAAGTACTATCTTCAAGCTGCTTACCTTTATCATCCCCTATTGTAATTGCACTTCGGAGCACAATATTTACGTTAGGGTCTTCCTCGCGTGGCTCATACCTCATCATTTGTAGGTTCTGAGTCAGGGGAGGTTGGAGCACTCCCTTATCGCGTAGCCTCGCTATCAGTGTGGGACAATCCTCTGTCTCATGATCAAACAATGTACAATATAGACATAACGGATGCGTTGGATTCATACAATCACGGGCATAATGTCCTGGCCCTTCGCAATTGTAACATATCAGCTGTCTACGACCCCTTCCAAGTCCTCCTCCACCTCGACCTCGTCCGCACCCCTGAAATCAGGTTCGCACCATCCCTACATTCTGGTCAAGGGGATGCATTTCAGCTTGAACTCTATAGGTGGGAGTTCTATCCATCATCATTTCATAACCTCTACAGGTATGCTCATCATGTCCCACTAATCTATAGAAATTACAGAACAAATGTTGGGAATTCTTCATGTACTTCTGCAATAAATGGCAGTGGTCCATAGCATTCTTTCCTCCTATTTGATAAATCACACACCACAACGTAGGCGCTGTGCTAGGTCTTGCTCGTGCCTCTGGACTTAATGGCATTGGTCCTCCTCCCACGAGGTAATTCGAAAATACTGGGCAATGGTCCTTGTCATGACTCTGACCCTTACATTTAACACACCATACCTCATCGTGCACTTCTGGGCAAGAAGTCCTGTCTTGTTTCAGACTCTGCATCTCAAGGCACAAGTTTTTCAACTGCGCGTGGATCTATTGAACTCCCAGGTTAGGATCATGTATCAGGGTTTCATGAAACCCCATTGAGATCTCCAAGGCCCCAGCCTGAGTTATTAGCCTCTGTTGTGACAGTGCGTTCCTTAAATTCAGTGTTAGCGATGATACAAACCATTTGCGGTGTTGTCCATCTGAAAAAGTCATATTAGCTTCGCGAATTGTGCACTTTACTCTCTAATCCAACTCCCAAGGAGTCTCACCTGGTAGCATCATGATCTCCTTGAACCCAATGATTGACTGTGCCTCTGACTTCAGCCTGCTAAATTCTTTGTTCAGCGTTGTTTGGATATTTGTGATCCCTGCATTCGAATTGTCATTAGAATGCTTAATATACCAAGTTAGTGCGCGATCCTGTAGAGTGTTGACCAATGTTGATTTCTTTATATTATCATCTGTAACTCCATGTGCTTCCCATACATATTTTATCATGAACCAAAACTAGTCCAGATCTTCATTTCCTGCTCCCTTGAACACCAACAACTTTATTACGCTTGCCATATGGACTCGCGGTGGTGGCGGAGGTGGTATGGCTAAAGATGGGGTGAAGGCGGTGACACTGGTGGTGGTGTGGGTGGGGGTGGTATGCTGGGAATCCTCTACCTTATCAAATTGATCGCACTTCCTGGTGAGACCTTCACAAGATCTTCCTCATTCCCTTGCGGAGGTGAAATCAAGGGGCTAGTTTCTAGTTCTGCACTACCTTCATTTCTGTAAATTCTCCCACTTCGTGTAGCACCAAACATCAATGTATCCGCATAATCTGTTTTTCACACAGTAGCATTTTAATCCAAGTGTTCAGAGACTTAATGTACTTATCTAGCGGTCCTTTAAGGAAGCGTCATTCTACCTCGCTATAGCTGACTGAAGTATCTACCGCAAACTTAGTGATGAATCCTCCTATAATTTGATCGAGCCAGTGATCAACAGCACACGAGATATTATCCTCTGATGCTTCCAATCTGCGCACCAACTATGGGGTCCACACAATAGGTCTATCAAGCTCGCACCTTCCCTGGCTATCTGCTAGCTTCGTGATCCACTCGTACAGCTTAGTAGGGAAATATGTGAAGAAAATTTCGTGGATCTCTGTGTACAAGTAGCAGTCTAACCACTTTTCTTTTGATAGTCACAGATTCCTATTCTCCTACGTCGTGAACTCATGAATCTTCCTATCCAACCAATCTTCAATTTCTTTCTTAGTTGGATTCCAGTGTTATGACATCAAACATCTTTATGCAGATCCCAATCCCGGTAACGGAACCATTTGTTGGCTTGTAGGGGCTTGACCCAGGTTCGAAGTTAAATAGCCAAAAAAATCCTTGTACTATTGGCCCTTTCGGCAACAGTCTGTGGAGCGCAGACTGAGGTCTCACCCGAAGTAGTATGGGAGGGTGCTGGAACTAGGTTTCTGCACCCTTGAGATGTCTGACGGGTTGATTTGGTCCAATGAGAGTCTCTTCGTGCAGGTTACTTTGCACACTTCCCTAGCCTTCACACCTTGATATATTTGCCTTCACGTAGCCCTAACCAAGGGTTGTGGTGCTTTCACGCTACTGGGGCAGCAATTTGCACTATTTCCCTAAGTCACACCCGAGATCCTTACCTATCTTCTTATAACAATTAGTTATGTTTGCGTAAACAAATGCATTGTATTATATTTACTTATTCAACACATTCATATGAGTTTGCGCAGTAAATAAATAGTAAACATGCAATTCATACCCAATAATACATAAAACAAGAAAAGATACACATAAATATGGTAAAACTTCTCTTTTATTAATTCTTCCCATGGTTACAGACTCGACCTGCCCTGCGCACTCAATTGCAAGGGTCCGCACACTTAGCTGCAGACTACTAGGCCTCTACACACTCAGCTACAGAGCCTTCTCCTACTCTATGACCCAAAGACATGATTTACACTTGACTCAATGCTTCTATTCCTTCGTTTCCATTGATCAATTCATTTCTTACACTTAGAGCCTCGCTATATTTATACAATCCCATCGTCCGTGGACCATGGGTAGATCTTTCAAATTGACATTACATTACAAAAGCAAGGGCGGAAAACCCTATGACTCTATTATGACTTCACGCTCCGCGCCCACAATTTGCTCAATCATTACAATGGACTTAGTCAAAACTTGGGCTTTAAGCCCCAAAACATGCCTTGGTGGGATTCTACGCCCAACACCTATTATCTAGGGTTTGGTTTTTTACTAACAAAAAATATGCTAACTGAAGAGAAAATCATGGGATTTGATAGAAAAATATTCAAAATTCATCATCCAAATAAATTTGGAGTCAATTATGCCAAGTTAGAGATCCACCAAGTAAAATTCCAAAAAAAATAGAACTCTGTCAGTAAATCTGGCTTGGCGAAATATGAAAAATGGGTCTCAAAGTGACACCTGTAATTCCCAAACTATAACACTTGTGTAAAAACTGAGAGACCTTTTGTTACTTGATCCATTCTTGAAAAAAACCTCTTTTATTTTTCAAAAATTCACTTCCTACTGTTAGAAAAGTGCGCCCAAAAATAATGATTGAAAGAGGAAAAAATATTGAATTTTATTCTTTGAAAAATAGGCCTCAAATTTCATTGAATATCTCCCAAACCACGATGGATGTGTAAAATTTAAGTTTTTTTATTAGGCCCATGCTTGAAAAAAACCTCTTTTGTTTTTTTCAAAATTCATCCCCAGTTGGTTAGAAATTAATCTTGAAGTGGACCACTAAAATAGTAAAAAATGCAGCAAAAACACAAGAAGTTCATCCCTTATGAATTTTGAGACATTGAATTATTAAAGGGTTTTATAGGTGATGCATGATTATTGGAACATCATAGACCTATCAAAATACTTCTTATTATTTAAACATCAACTTCTAAAGAGAAAGTGCGGCAACTGAGCGTAGTGAATTCAAATATGTTGAATGCCTTTACAAGAATGAGAATTGAATATCCAAAATTCTTAAGGACACTAGTAAAAACCATATGAAAGATTTCAAGAATTTTGGAGTCAAATTTGATGGTTAAATTGATGACTATGTAAAAGAAAAACAAATTTACTGTGTTTTCTCTTTCCTTCAGGAAAAACGCAACGACTTCTCTCTTTTCATATTTCAGATCATCCTCTTTCCTTCTGAATGTGATATGCAAGTGAGATACATCCTGAGGATCATCATACCCTATTTAGATAACACCTATTCAAGCTATAAAACTTTATCACTTCAAAAATTGCACATACAACAAAAGCGCAACAAATGTTTACATGCATGATTTGAACTGATGTTCAGATCTCTGACTAAGAAATATAGTTGATGGATGATTCTGCCACTCTTGTTAACCTCCTTTGAACCTCCATACATAAGAAGGAGTGACAAAACTCTGATATCACACTCTTCACAAAAACTAAGGACTTGATCTCTATGAGATCATAGCAACACTTTACAAATTTGACCAAAATGATGAAAAGATTAAAATTGACTTTGATTATTATAGCATAGGAATCTAACACAATGTATCTTCAAAAGGTTATCAACAATCATGCTAAGATATTTGAAGAAATTATTAAGGGTATTCCACTTGTCTGAGATCATTACCATGTTATTCATTTGCAACCTATAAGTGTACCACCTAACATTAGGCCTTACATATATCCACACACAAAAATGAGATTGAGTGTATGGTTCAAGAAATGTTAGAGGTGAGTGTCATTCAGCCTAGCCATAGTGCTTTCTCTTTTCCAATGGTGATGATTATCAAAAATCACGGTTCATGGTATATGTATCCAAACTACAAACAACTCAACAAAATGACAATCAAAGATAAGTTTCATATCATTGTCATTGATTAATTATTGGATGAACTACATGGAGAAATTTTCTTACTAAGTTGCATATTTGTTTTAGATATCATCAAATAAAAATGAGGCAAGAAGACATTCCTGAAATAGCCTTTACGATACTTGAAGGTCATCATGAGTTTTTGGTTATGCAATTTGGACTTATATTTTCAAAGCTTGACGAATTATATTTTCAAACCCTAAGTCCTTATAAAATTTGTGCTAGTATTTTTCGACGACATAATAATTTACAAAAAATATTTGGAAAATCATCTACAACATGTTGACAGGGTCATGACACTATTGTAACAACAACTATATAAAAATCCTCCCAATCTTTTGGGTTCAAGAAGTGGAATATTTGGGTCATATTGTATCACATGATGATGTCAAGGTGTATCCTAACAAAATAAAATCTATGAAGGAATGGCCAACCCCTAATACCTTTAAGAAACTCAGAGGATTCTTAGGATTGATGGGATATTGCTAAAAATTTTCTAATAATTACGATCAAATATCAACACCTCTAACAAAATTGTTAAAGAAGGAAGCATTTTCTTATATAGAAGAAGCAACCAAATCATTTTAAGAACTTAAAACAATTGTGTACAACTCCCATAGTGGCGACACATGTCTTCACAAAAATATTCATTATGGAGCTTGATGCCCCAAGCGATGGAATTGGTGCAGTTTTAATGCAAGAAGGAAGACCCCTTTCCTTTGAAAGTAGAAAAAATTAAAAAAAGAGCTTACTCATACCCACCTATGAAAAATAAATGTTGGTCATAATATATACAGTTAATAAATGGCATTCATACCTTATAGGAAGACACTACAAAGTAAAAATAGATCATGATAGTATGAAGTAATTCTCATAGCAAACACTAGCTTTAAAAGAGAAACAAAACAAGGTCACAACTATGTTGGTTTATGAATTTGAAATTATCAACAAAATGGAAAACAAAATATTGTGGGAGATGCACTCTTAAGGAAAGAAGAAGACACAATTAGTTTACTATGTTCTATTTACTTTCCATTCTCTAACTGGGTGGAATAAGCAAGGATAGAATGGAAGCAAGATGAGAAGATATGCAAGATCATTCAATAGCTACAGGAGGACCCTGATGCAGTATAAAAAATTACATGGAAAAATTATTTTTTATGGTATCAAGATCGCTTATACTTATGCTAGAATTGTCAACTCAAAAAGAAGGTCCTATTGGAATTACACACTTCTCCTATAGGAGGGAATTCAAGGTTGTTGAGACATACCACAAGATCAAGACAGATTTTTGGGGGAAGGTATTAAATCATATGTCAAAAACATTGTGGAAAAATGTGTGGTATTCCAACAAAATAAAATAGATACTATCAAGACCCCAAGGCTCCTTCAACCATTAGACATACCAAGCCAACATTGGAAGAGGTTTCAATGGATTTTATTACAGGTTTAACAAATATTAAGGAAAGAGAATCATTATGGTAGTGATAGATTGGGTAACAAATTATGCCCACTTTTTGTAGGAATTTACAGGGTAAGTTCCTCAGACAAAACACCAAAGGACACCGCTCACAAACAGATCACAGATCAATACACCAATATTTTGACGTGGTTAAAACCCTCAAAGAGGGAAACAGTCCATGGCCTAAGCCAACATGGCCACTTCAGGCAATTTATTAATAAAATAATGAAAATTTACATATGCTTCTCTCACAGACGGATTACCCTACAAATGACCCTCCATGCTCTTTAAATAGAGATCATGGACCAATCGGGTGTTAAGCCACGGATCAAGTGTCGGTAATACCGAGGAGAGAATTAACCGTCGGATCACTACATATCGTGACCGTCGGATTGTAAGTTACAAAATGTACATAGTAAAGAAACACACTTTACCTAACTCTATACTAGACCAAGTTTTACTTAACTATTTCCTATGTGTCGGAATATCCTAACATCCCCCCTTAAGAACAACTTGGGATAGGATTGAAGGATTTACAAATATGACACAATAGGAGAAGGAAGGAGGCACTAGAGCCTATCCCCCCTTAGTGACAACTTCCTGAACTCCAACCATAAATCAAAGTTTAGTGAACTTCACCTCTGTGAGAGCCTTTGTAAAGATGTCTGCAACTTGATCATCTATTGAACAATATTGCACTTCAATAACATGGTCATGAATGAGCTTTTTGATGAAGTGCATGTGCAGTTCAATGTGTTTGCTGCGCTGATGTTGGACTGGATCTTTGCATAGTTGAATGGCACTTTGATTATCACACCAAAGTGTAGTCGGATGCTGCTGCTGAAAGCCAAAATCTGACAGGATCTGACAAAGCCACAAGGCTTCCTTACTAGCTTCTACGACACCACGATACTCTTCTTCTGTTGAAGAAAGAGAAATGGCACCTTGTTTCTTGCAAGCCCATGTAATAGGTACTGAACCAAGAGTGAACACATAACCTGCAGTAGACTTCCGATCATCAGGGTCACCAGCCCAATCGGAATCAATGAAACCAACCAATAGAGGAGATGCCTCGGCACTGTAATGAATCCTAAACTTAACTGTACCTCGAACATAACGAAGTATTCTTTTAGCTGCTTTCCAATGACTTTCACGTGGGTTTTGCATAAACCGAGCAACAAGGCCAACAACAAAGGAAAGGTCAAGACGACTATGGTTTAGATACAAAAGTTTTCCTACAAGTTGACAGTATAAGGTAGCATCAACTTCAGGAGAAGTACAAGTGACTGAAATTTTGACTCCAGATTGAAAGGGAGAAGGGGCTAGCTTACAGTCTTCCATGTGAAAATGGCGTAGAATATCACAGGCATACTTGGATTGGGAAAGGGAAATACCTTCCTTGGATTGCAAGACTTGAAGACCGAGAAAATAATGTAAGTGTCCTAAGTCTGTCTTTTCAAACTTCCTTTTAAGGCTAGACTTCACATGGTTTATAAGGTTGGGATCACTACCTGTCAGGATAAGATCATCAACATAAAGAACAAGAATGATAAGAGACTTGCCCACTTTCTTGGTGTAGACAGTATTGTCAGAATGACACCTAGAGAAGCCAGATTCTAAAAGAAAGTTATCCATTTTGGCATACCAAGCTCGAGGAGCTTGCTTGAGACCATAATGGGATTTCTTAAGCCGACATACAAGGCTAGAGTCTGTTTGTATAAATCCAATAGGTTGTTCCATATATATTTCTTCATGCAAGTCCCCATGCAAGAAGGCGGATTAACATCCATCTGATGGACTTCCCATTTGAAAGAAGCAGCAAGGGAAAGAACAAGGCGGATTGAGTTCATTTTGGCAACAGGGGAGAAGGTTTCAGTGTAGTCAATGCCTTCAACTTGTGAAAAACCCTTAGCAACAAGACGAGCTTTATGTTTGTCAACTTTCCCATCTGGTCCATACTTGGTTCTGTAAACCCATTTACATCTAACAAGTTTTCTTTCCTTTGGTAGAGGAACAAGATCCCATGTATCATTTGCCAATAATGAATGATATCCTTCATTCATAGCTGCTTCCCAATCTGGATGGCCTGAAGCTTCTGAAAAGGTGTCAGGATCATAATTCACTGAATCTTGAGCCAGTAAAGAAGAGGCTCTCTCGAACTGAGAACATGTACGTCGCTGATCTGTAGGATCACTGGCAAGATCACCTGCTGCATCCCGAGTAGCACAGACCCATTTTGGAAGCTGAGGAGCTGAAGGAGGATCCTGAGAAGGTGGGGGAGGATTTTCATCCTCGCTTTCATCATCTGAAGAAGAAATATTTTCAAAAGTAGAAGAGATAGGGAGAGGTGGCACATCCGCCAAACTGGGCTCACAGGTCGATATATTTTCAGCAAACTTTACATCTCTTCTAATGATAACATTTTTGGACTTAAGTGGAATAATTCTATATCCTTTGACATCTTCAGAATATCCAACAAAAATACATTTTTCACTCTTAGGTTCTAAAGCTTTATGTTTCTCATCTGGAATATGGGCCCATGCTTCACTTCCAAAAACATGAAAGTGACTTACATCTGGTTTAATTGAGCTCCATGCTTCTTCTGGAGTGATATTCTTTAAAACCTTAGTAGGAGTGCGATTTATTATGTAATTTGCACATTTAATTGCTTCTGCCCAATAATTAAGACTAAGTCCTTTAGTTTGAAGCATACAATTAGCCATTTCCTTTAAGGTGCGATTCTTCCTTTCAGCTACACCATTTTGTTGTGGAGTATATGGAACAATATGTTGCATTTGAATTCCATTCTCAGTGCAAAAGTTGATGAATGTGTTTTTAACATATTCTCCGCCATTATCAGATCTTAGCTTAAGAATTTGATGTCCATATTGTTTTTCAACAAAGGCCTTAAAGGCTAAGGACATGTTAAATACTTCACTCTTGAGTTTTAAGAAGTATACCCAAGTGCGTCTGAAGAAATAATCAGTGAAAGTTAAGAAATACTTGTAGCCAGAGAATGAAGCAACTGGAAGTGGACCACATAAATCACTATGCACGAGCTGTAAAGGGGTTGAGGCGTGCCAAGAGGCACGTTTTTCAAAACTGTCCCGATGATTTTTTTCGAGTACACATCCGGAACAAACACCATCTCTGCAAGATACCATTGGAAGACCTGTCACCATATTTTCTTTACATAGATTCTGAAGAGAGCAATAGTTTAAGTGACCAAATCACTTCATCATTATGAGCAACAAATACTGAGGGAAGATTTGATGACCCAAAGTTGTGAAACTTATACAACCTTGTAGAATCATCAGCAATGCCAGTAGCTAAAATCTGTCTAGGATCTCTTAGGTCCTTAATTACAACATCGTGAGGTGAAAATTCAACAATTTTACCTTCACCTGAATGGGTTATCTGATATACAGATATAAGGTTGCAGGATAAGGTTGGAACACATAATACATCATTAAACTGACCATTGTCTAGATGAACAGTTCCAGTCCCTACAACACTAAGAGGTCTATCATCACCAACATATATATTTTTGGTGTTACAATCATTTAAAGAAGAAAACATGGCTTTGTTTTTGGCCATGTGATAATAAGCTCCAGAATCAATGAACCACTCATGAGAATGAGAAGAAGAAGATACATTTAGTGCATAGCCAAACCGAGATGCTTGACAACCACATGCAGAAAGTGCGATTCCTGAAGATGAACTTGAAGTTGAAGAGTGCTCCAAATGGATATTATGCTTCTTCATTGCTGCTTCCAAGGCTTCCATCTTCTTAAAGCATTTTGATTCTAAGTGGCCATCTCGATTACAAAAGTTGCAATGTCTATCAATTTTCTTCCCTTTATTTTTATTTGTCTTATCATTTTGTTGAAATGATTTTTCATTTTGAGGCTGAAATTGCTTAGGACCCTTGTTTGGTTTAGGACCATTCTTTTTAGGATACAACTTCTTAGGATTCTTTGGATTTGGTTGCTGCTGGGCGGCTAACGCTTTCTTAGAAGAGTTTCCAAGATGAATAAGACCAAGGTGTAAGCGTTTTTCTTGTTCTCTTATTAAAGAATCACAAAAGGAATCAAAGGAAGGGGACTTGTAGGTTTTTCCTTGAGAAATGAAGGCTTCTCTTGTAGAATGGAAGGTGGAAACAAACACAAAATAGGCTGGTCCCAACTTAGTAAGAATGGAGTAGATAAGGCTACTATCTTCTTTCTTAACCTTAACACCTTCCAAGAGAAGTCTAAGGGTCTTGAACTTGGACAAAAAATATTCAATGCAAGAAAAATTATTGGGGTCCAATGTAAGCAATTCATTTTCAAGTTGATGGGCTTTAAGTTCATTTTTAATTCCAAAGACTTTAGTAATTTGTTGCAGTGCTTCATCAGGAGTATCAAGTTCTGCAATATGGAATCTAAGATCTGGAGAAATAGACATCCCTATCAACCCACGTGCTTGGTCTTGCCTATTTTCCCATTTAGCTGCCTTATCTTCATCTTTCGGTTTGGTCTCTTGGCCTGTGGCTATTCTGTAAAGACCTTTACTTCTAAGTAAATCCACAATGTAGGACCACCATTGGAAGTAGTTAGTGCTATCAAGAATGACTTGGCATGGACTTTCCATTTTTAACAGAAACTGAAGCTGTAGATGCTGAAACTAAGTGTACCAATGGAAATATCTCGAAAAATTAGGCCATTTCAAAAAAAATGGTTCTGAAAACGGCTTCCAGATGAAGAAGTTATGGCTTTTTGAAAAAAAAATTGACGAAGTCGCCGACGAAGTGCGGGAATGTGCGGAAATGAAAAAATCCGCCCCCACAAAATGGAGACTTGAACCCAAGACCTCTACTCTCATAAATTAGCTTTGCACCAAGTGAGCTATACAAAAAGTTTGAGAGAGAGAGAGAGAGGGGATGGGTGCCGGGGGGTTGATGCTTTGGGTTGCGTGCTTGCTTTAAGAAAGTTCTTTTTCCCTACAAAACAAAAAACACAAAACCCAACACGGACATACAAAAAAAAAAAACGAACCTTGTGGCTCGAAGTTAGCTTTAGCCAGAAACTAAATATTTTTAAAAACGAACCTTGCGGCTCGAAGTTAGCTTTAGCTGGAAACTAAATATTTTCCTCAATGTTTCTGATTTTCCGAGATCACACTAAGGCGCAGCGGAAAGGAGCATACGCATGAGAAAAATCCTTCCTTTCTGTTTCTGATTTGCCCAGATCGCACAGAGTCACAGGGCAAAGAGCATACGCAGAAATGAAAGGTATAGATCCGGTAATAAAAAAAAGATAAATAAACCGAAACTGAAATAAACAGAGAGAAAATAACTGTAAACTACAAATAAACACTGTATACCTCCAGATCTTAAAAATGACACAGCTAAGGCTACCAGAAACCTTTTCGCGTGAAACGAAAGGGGTTCCTCACTGGAACAGATGCTCCCAACACAACAGAGCAGTCCTATCGGCCCGAAAGCAGTCAGAAACAATAGATCTAGGAAACGACAGTCAGATGCAGTTCTACCGGCTTCAGATTTGGATCACCAATGGACGCGGCCCTCAAATAGCTCTTATACCATGTAGGAATTTACAGGGTAAGTTCCTCAAACATAATACCAAAGGACACCGCTCACAAACAGATCACAGATCAATACACCAGTATTTTGACGTGGTTAAAACCCTCAAAGAGGGAAACAGTCCACGGCCTGAGCCAACGCGGCCACTTCAGGCAATTTATTAATAAAAGAATGAAAATTTACATATGCTTCTCTCATAGACAGATTACCCTACAAATGACCCTCCATGCTCTTTAAATAGAGATCATGGACCAATTGAGTGTCAAGCCATGGATCAAGTGTCGGTAATACCGAGGAGAGAATGAACCGTCGGATCACTACATATCGTGACCGTCGAATTGTAAGTTACAAAATGTACATAGTAAAGAAACACACTTTACCTAACTCTATACTAGACCAAGTTGTACTTAACTATTTCCTATGTGTCAGAATATCCTAACACTTTTTCTCTCTTTCTCATCCATTTAAAGAAAGTATTGTGGAAGAAGCATTCATGGGAATAGTCCAAAAGTTACATGATATACGAAAGATTATTGTAATTGAAAGAGATCCAATTTTCACTAGAAATTTTTGGACTAAATTATTTTCATGTTTAGTTACTTAATTGGATTGTAGCTCTAGTGGCCCTCATTGCAACAATAATGCTATAACTCCCAAGCGTATCGAATTTAATTATCAATCCACAGTTCATAAAAAATTAAGATGGATCAACATTGTATGTGAAACAAGAATTACCTTCTTCTCTTGTTGATTTTTATGTAGGTTGGAAATATTGGAATGAAGGTTAGATGCACAAAGACCATGTTAAGTTTCTAACTAGGCTATGCTACAAGAAAAATATTTTTTTAGAAAATGAAATGCCACACACATCTATTCTACCTGTAATGAATGAAAAAGAACATTTTTTGAATGGCACACACATATCTTCTATCTAAAATAAATGGAAAAGCACACTTGTTGGAAATAAAGGAATGTAAATCAAAACCCTAATTTGCGAAAAAAAATAGTATCCAAAAAACAATTGATGAAGGAATCTATGGAAAACATTATAAGGTATTTATGCTTCTATATTTCATTATCAATTTCCAATAGTTATCATAATACATCAAGAATTTCAAGCCAGGTGTTTATTTCAAATTTGAGTGAGAAAATAGGGCTAGTTACAAGATGCTACAAGAGTCTCTATTTTGCTACTAAAGACGGTCCAAAAACCACATAAACTAGTTAGAATGTGAATATCAGATGAGAAAAAGAATTGGAAATGCTAAGAAATGATATCATTCATCTAATCAAATCTAAAGAAAAAATGATTCAAGATTAATCCTTGTGACATCAATCTTTGTGGGTTTCATGTGGCTATAAAGCCAATTACACAAAAAATAGTGAACAACAAAATCTATAATAGCAAGAGAAATTAAATAAAGTAATACTTGAAATTTCATTTGTAAGTGGTATAATTTCTAACAAATTTATAAATAACTTATAATGAATAATTGTTAAGGAACCTCCTAGTTAACAATGCACAAAAATCATGAAAATGTAACTTCCAGAAATGCTAGAAAATGAAAAAATGCAAAGCATAACACTAACAAAAGTACAAGAGGGCTTTGAAGCTCCTAGGGTGGGCCCAACCCAAGGATGCTCAGAGTCCTTAAAGGAGAACCAAGCTAAGAGTTAGAATAAAAAATTTCTTCCATTAACTGAAAAATTGTTCTTACATTACAAGAATGAAAAACTTTCTTGAGAATACAAAAAGCCTAATCTTTCTTTATACTTCTCCCTTTTCTCTCTATCTCCTATTGGCATAACTTGAGCCTCTCATTAATACATAAGGGGGGAGAAGCCTCCTTGAGAGGAGGGTTTCATTTCCCCTAAAAAAATCCTAGAAAAGGAGATTGTATTCCTGGTCCACCTTATAGCAACAGGAGGGAGCATTAAATGCCCTAAGCCAGTCGATTTTAGTCCTCCTTGTTGCAGGGTACAAGTCCCAAAACTCTTTCCTGTGTTGGATCTCCTGGGTATTCTCAATATCTATTTAAATCCCACAAAATAAACATCTTAAGGCACATAAAATATAAAAACCACATTGAACTCTTCTAAGAACCCATTAATCTAGGAAAATATATCATTAAGTGCAAAAGGTGGATCCAAACATAGTTTTATGTGCTTAGGAGTCGATTGATGGGCCTTATAATTTACCTATTTTGGAGGCCCACCATACCCCCTGTTATGCTCCTATACCAATAGGTGTCATATTTCATGATTCACTGGTTAAAATCCCAAATATGTTCATCCTTTCTTTGCTGCAAAGGTTTCCATATTTTGAAAAGATCAAAAAAATTAAAAAATCAAAAGAGGGTATGCCCTAAAAGAAAGATCAAAGGGCAAAAATAATGAAATGGCCATGAGAAAAAAGAAAAGAAATGAACCCCAAAGAAAATACCAGGAAAGTGTGCTAGTCTAAAAGGCCACTACTACTCTATTTTTCCAAAGAATCTCATTGTGTGCAATTAGTTTCACCCTTGCCACAGTTGATGGATGGCCAAACAGCTTAATATTGGCCACTTCATGTTTATATTTCTTGTTTTAGAAGATAGAGAATAAAATCTGTCCAAACAGTTCAATCTTGGCAGATAAATAGTTAGATAGAGAAGCAAAGGTGCTCAACAGATAAATCTGAGCCCTTGGAAGAAATAAGGGCAGACTTAGATAGGATTGCAGTCAAAAGAAAAGAAGACAGTAGGGGTTTGCTAGTCCAAGTGCACCCATGTAAAATGAAGAAAAAATGTTAGGTACTATTGGCTGGGTAGGTAGTTTTGGTGTTGTAGAAGCATGCTTATGATTAAATTTTGTTTCTCAAGAGGTTCATCTTTTTGATATCACAAGTACAATAGCAATTATTTGGTTACAAATCAGGTGATGCATATCTAACTTCCCCTCACCCTTCTCCCAAAAACACTTACTAACCTCTGCCTAAAAGATATTGAGATCTGCTCAATACTCTTAATTCACGCCGTTTCATGAAAAAAACCTAGGGAAAATAGCATTCCTGCTTAATGCAAAGAAGCCACATTTCTTGTGTAAAAATCCCTGGTTTCTCCTAAGCCTAAGTTGTTAAAACATTATAACTTGGAGCTTATTCTTTTACATATATCAATTTTCATATTAACCTTAACTTTATTATATAATTCCTATATAAATTTTCCCCCCATATTATATAAATATATGAAAAATCCCCGAAAAAATTTAATATCCCACCCCTGCTAACTATAGAAATATGTCATTGTTTTATCGAGAATTATAGGTTCATCGGGAACCATATAAAAACCCTCCCCACACGTAAATATTGAAGGTTAATTAACATTTGGTTAATTAACAATTTAATTCCCCCGACAGGAAATAGAAGTTGCCCCGATGTATTTAAAACATTGTTTATTATATGGGTCTCGCGCCACAACTCTGACCCATCTTTGACACACCACCAGCCGTTGGATCCGGTCCTGTTGATCGGACAGCCCAGGATTATATCGCGTGGCCCTTATCCTCTGATCTTTACCGCCCAGGGAGCTGGCAGTATTCCTGCCGTACCTGGGACACGCGGCGCCCTCCCGGCATGCTCGCAGCCCCTCCACCCAAAACCACCTTAGCTGATAAGCGATGCGGGCCAATACCGCTTACCGCCCTCCCGCTGACCCCACCTGCTGACGTCATCACCACGTCACCCTTATGCACCCTCCGCTACACGACAAACTATCCCATCATGTTGTCGTCATCCGACCAAAAAGCGTCAAAGGCCCACCAAAGCCAAAATTTTGTTAAAAACACGAAAAAGTGTCATTTTCGTCCATTCTGCTGTGCACTGTTTTCATGTAAAATACGTCTAGTTGCATGCAAATTACATCCAAGCTACTACCAGAGCTCCAGTCCGCCACCCCGACCGGCATAATCCAGCATCTTGTTCTGCAATTCATCATCCAATCTGCAAAATACACTCGGTCGCCTCCAGAAAACAAGTGTTTACCTTGTCTTACCTCCCAAAACTGTATTTTCGGTTTTCCTCTGTAAATTATACCCAAAGAGCCAAATTTCAAGTTGAATTCTGTCTATAGCTCTCATAAAAGTACACCAAAACTGTTATGTTTCCCTTTTTTCCACAAAAATTCAACTTCCAGTCAAAAACACAGAGAATTGAACATTGGAAACCCCGGTGGCCCTCAATGTCGCACCCCTCAATGCACCTCACAAAGACCAGAACTGGTTGCCCTTGGCTGACAGAGATTTTCAAATTAAAGAGTTATCTGGTGATATGAACCATCTCCAGGCTTTCTGCCTAATCAGAAATAGTCATTTAAACAACTCTGATATCTATGGAATATGGGAATCCAATCTCCCCAGATATTACCTTCCCTCAGTTAATGTGTTCCCAGATCTTATCCACCATTGCTGTGCAAACTATGACCCTGTCAGTAAAGCAGTTATGACTCAATCACAAACTATTATTTTCTATATAAATGCTGAGTCTATCAATGAGATGTTACATTTCCATCCAGCTCAGCCTCTTGCTCCTCTTTCCATGGGATTTTTGCTTGAGCAAGGCTCTAAATTTCCCAGTGGAGAGATAACTCGGATTGCTAAGTTATTCATGAAGCCAGATTTCCAGCCCCAAGGCCCACCTCCCTATGTACATGCCTGGTTTACAGAAACTGGAAAGCTTATCCTTGACATGATATCCTTTATACTGGTATTCAAAACCAGTGAATTTGTTGATGAGACCATCTTTGTTATGTTGTCAATATTTACTCCAGGACAGCCCCCTATTGTCAAGTATGATTATGCCTCTTTCATTGCCAATAAAATCAATGAGCAGTTCATTAGCCTAGAAAGAGAAGGAGTCTTCAAGTACACTTCATTCATATATCACCTTCTGCTATATTATCAGACAAACTGCTTTTCATTTCCTATCAGGAAATTGGATTCCAAAGGAGAGAGGAGGTCTGTGATCTTTTGGACCTCAGTCTTCCACAATGTTTCTAAATCCCCTTATAACTATTTTGAATTCATTGACTTCTTTATACATCCATCCTCCACTTTATTGATAGGAGATCCTCCTCCTAGGCTCTCTGGGGATATAAAGAAGATTTTATAGCTCTCCAAAAGCTACAAAATAGGTGACTGGTACTTCTACCAGAATCACACTGAAATCAGAATGTATGGCTATGAGTTGTGCCCTTTTAAGCTGCCAAAATATGTGCATATGAGACTCTTTGCACTGGAATATTTCAGGAAACTTATCAATTCATATTTAACTCACTTTTGCAATGTAAATAAAAGGGCTCAACTGAAAATAAGAAACCAGTTAGGCCCTTTTATCATTTACAAAAGGGAAGCATGGGAAGATGCTAATAAGATATTGGGAGAAGAATTTAAATCGAAGAAAAGTTTCCGGTGGGTACCATAGGACCCAAATAGCTTTATAAGTGACCGAAGAGTAAGAAACCGACTATCAACCTACATACATCATAGGATCCCTAAAGTAGAACAGTATGCTAATCAGGATGAGTGTATTTGAGGGTACTTTAATAGAAGAACTCACTGAGCAAGAAAAGATGGAACAAGCTATGAAAAATCTTGAAAAGACCCTTGAACTAGACTCTTTTGGACAGGTATCTTTCAAGCTGCCTCAACAAGCCGGTGTGGGTACATCTTCTGCTGGAACTTCATAGCAACCTATAAAAGAAACCAGCACACCAATTTCAGGTTCTTCTAAGGCAAGGAGGTAGCAGGTACAGAGCAGCAAGCCATGACTGATTAGCAGGGGCAAATTCCTCCAGTACAGACCAAAGACGCTGATATTCCTACACTACATACTCCTATAAATGAGGAAAAGGTCAAGAAAAGGGATAGAGAAGAGACCACACCCATCAGTGGACCTGCTGAACAGCCAGGTGCTAAAAGGCAAAGACTCAATCCTCTATCTGAAGAGGAAATCATTGAAGAAACAATAGAAAGCATAAGGGGTGAGAGAGAAACCAGCCCACAAACCTCCCCAGTGATAGACACATCAATCAGTTCACACTAGCAGGAGCTGGAAAGGCAGCATAGTGTGGAAGTTTCATCCACAAGGCCACCAAGCAAGCAGACCTCTAATGTCAAAAGAAATTTCACAGAAATAAAGGCTAGAAATGATCCACTGAGGCTGCAAATTTATGACCAATATCTTAAAATGGCCCCCACAAAACAACAAAGACTGATGTCTGCCTATGACATAAAGGAGGGAAAAATGATCATGAGCTACTTCAAGCCCAAGGTGCAGCAACCACAATCAGCAGCCGATTATATCAGGACAAATCTGGAGGTCTTGGCCAAAGACATTCATCCGATAGACCAGATTGAGCTGCACAAATAGATAGGAGGGATGGTGTATTCTACACTAACTGACAAATCAATTCTGGCTCACAAATTGCAAAATTCATTGGAGAACACCTCTGCTCAGCTAGATTTAGAAAAAGCATCTTCTCTAGCAAAGGACAACAGGATTGCATCCTTGGAGGACATCATCATTGAATTGGGACATGATCCCAAGGATGCCAAAGGCATAAAAGCATTAATGAAGAAAAAGGAAGATGACATTGCTGCCCTCAGGAAACAGCTCAAAATGCCTCCTTCTATGCATCCACAAACAGCAGATGTTGTGCAGCAGAAGTCTGAAGAGGACATGATGGACTTGCTCATGAGGTTGAATTAAAGATTAAATGAGATAGAGCTGGAATTAGAGAAAGCATTACAAGAAAAGCAGGGAGAGTCGACCTCCCAGCCACCTGAAGTAACTCCAATGGCTACAACTACCCCTCCCACAGTTATAACAACAGTGCCTCCCACTGTCCCAGCATCAACTGCAGGAATCACCACAGGTACCACAGCAATAGCAACAACACCAGGCAGCAGTACAGCCATGACCACAGAGCAATTAATTAAAGCCATGGAGGAATTGAAACTCCAAGTATCTAAATTGAAACAGGTCAAAGAAAAGCTGGCAAAGATTGAGCAAAGCTATGATAAATCTAAAATGATTGTGGCAGAAAAAACAAGAGAAGTCAAAGCATTGGAAAACAAGGTAAGGGCCTTGGAAAAATATCTCTCTCTGCATAAGACTCTGGCAGAAATCAGAAGAATTTTGTGGACCAACATCATTCAATAATTTAGTGGTATATGGAGGTCTATTTAGACCATTTATGAACAGATTGATTTGATAAAAGTAGCCCAAGTAGAAGTTCAAAAAACAAGAGTCGTATTGGGAAAAATTCCTGAGCAAGCTAACAGGCTAATCCATTTTTTGAATACTCAGACCAGTGAAGAACTAGAATCACTAGATATTAGAGATAGAAAATGTACCATTTTGGACATTAAGAGAGTTTTAACCATGAGGACTCTGATGCAAAATTTAGACATAAGATGCCAAGACATGCAGGCAGAAATAGATTCTTTCACAGACAAATTTTCAGTCCTGATTCAAAAGGGTTTGCCAAGTCCTATGGAAGATAATGATCGTTTGATGAAGCACAAGGACTATGTACCCAAATTAAATACATTTTCTGTCAATCAAGCTAGTGCATCCTCAAGTACTTCAATAGAAAAAGCACTTCCATCTGGCCAGTCCCTATATGACAGCCTAGAAAATCTCTTTTTCATAGAGCATGAGGTGAAGCATCTGTTCACCGTCCCACCTAATTTTTTCAGGTACACAGAGGCCGATGAGACTTTGAGGAAGCTACAGAGACATCAAATACCAGGGCCAGAGTGGTGGCAGAGCATGTTAGAAATCCTGTAAACTCGTCTTTGATCAATGCAAATGGTGCACCATTTATTTCAAATGCGCAGCGCAGAAAATAACCGCGGTCCTGCGGGTCAAAAGGCATCACATCAGTGTTGAAGGAAGTCCGGCCATAGTAGAAAGATCAACACAGAAGATCCGTAGGAAACATCTGGGAACCAACTTGTAGCATCTACCTCTAGTACTTCTCATAAATTCAGATCAACCAGCACAGCACAAATTTATTACATCTATTTGTTGCTTCCCTGTTTTTGAGACTGTCTGTCTCTATCTATGTAAAAGAAACATTAATTGTCAGCAGATATTATTTCTATCATATATTTTGTGTAATATCTTGGCATTTTTGTATAAATACCCCCTCAAACAAAGTATTTGGGGTTGGTTGATGGTGGATGTTCATAGCTGTGACTGTAATACTGAACAAATTTTGGAATAAAAAGGTTGTTGGAACCATTTTTGTCTTGCTCACTGGATAAAGGATTGATGCTAAGAACCATGTTTTAGAATTATTGAATTGTTTATGGATCAATAAGTCTCTTCTAACTTGTGCTTTATAGTTTCTGTGTTTATTATATCATCCATATTTCATGATCTAAATAATAGAGAAAAAGAATAGCCCATAATTTGCTTGTTTTCACTCTGTGTTCTGTCTCTGGTATTATTAATGTTTTCTTCAGAATTAGCATAAACAATGAATTCTTAATTGCTCCTGTTTCCCTTGGTTCTTTCATCTTGAATATTAGCTAAGGAATTCTTAATTGCTCCTTG
The DNA here is from genome assembly GCA_031772625.1 of Pinus tabuliformis. NCBI lineage: Eukaryota > Viridiplantae > Streptophyta > Pinopsida > Pinales > Pinaceae > Pinus > Pinus tabuliformis. The sequence goes on from CM062817.1 coordinate 673,128,230, forward strand.
GCAATAATCATCCATTTCCCTCTGTCAAACATGATGAAGGATTCTTAATTTCCCTTCACCCATTGACTCCATTCCATCATGTTTTGGCCTATAAATTGTTCCATTTTCAACTACTTTGCTCTGTGATAAATTCTCTGATAAGAAACTTAACCCAGGAAGCCATCCTTCTTGACTCCACCATGCGCAATGGACTGAAATACTTCAGTTTTACCTCACCATTCTATTGAGTCCCCATCCTTCCAACCAAACTCAAAACCAAAACATCTGCACTTCATAACTAGCCTAATACCCCTTAAAACAAAGCTAAATTTTAAAGAGAGAGCCCTCTTTGGATGCAGGTTGGCTAGAACCTGTATCTAAAAGATTGGTCTATGGTTACCTCGGTCGTATTCCCTTTCTTACAACTTTGGGGAACAACCTGAGTGATAACATCATTGGCGACTCCACTGGGGACCTGAATAGTTATTTGTTACTGCTATTTATTTTGTTAAACTACAGATGGAGCCTAAAGTTGGCCATGTAGCCTTTGAAACTGCTTTTGCTAAGCAATTGCAGGAGTAAATAAAAGTTTCTTCAGTCTATCTCCAATCTAGTTTTAGGCTTTGAACAGCTGTCTCAAATACTTGATCAGTTCCCTGTTTCAATAAATCTTTAGGAAAATTCAAAAGTCCCATATTTTAAAACTTCCTAGAAACTGTCCAAAGTTGTATCTTTTAAATATTTCAAAAAAAACCAACAAATAAATTCAGAAGCTGGCTCCAAAGAAGAAGATCTGTTACACTAGATCAAATCCAGATCCAAATCCCCCACCTGTGTTTCAGAATCCTAATTTGATTCCTAAGCACCTTAGAAGCCAACAGAACTGTACCCAATCTGAGCTTACTCCTGGAAAAGCATCACTCCTTTCTACCATTACTGTTGCCTCTCCTAGTTCACCATCAGCACCTCAAACCATATTTTCCGCTCCCCCATCCACAGCGCATATTTCAACTGGTATCCCTGTTCTTCTAGCTGTTACATTTATCTCTGCAAATATGGCAAACCAGTATGCTCCCCTACAATTACCTGCAAATCCAGGAGCTATGCCTCAAGATTATCAAAGAAAAATCACCTATTTTGATGGTACTGGCACTTACACAGCTCAACAACACACCAAGAAAATGATGGATTATTTTGAGAACTATGAGATTAATGATGATAATGTAAGAATGAAAGTTTTTGTCCAAAGCTTAACTGGAGATGTTAGAGCCTGGTTTAGAGCACTCCCTGCAAACACTATTGTTGACCCAGAAGCCCTTTATCAGACTTTCTTAAACAGATGGGAAAACAAAAAGGATCCTCTCCACATTTTATCTGAATATGAAAACTTAAAGAGAGGTCCACAAGAGACTGTTCAAGATTATTGCACTGGATTCAACAATGTATACAATTCTATTTCTCAGAATATTAGGCCTCCACCAGACTTGGCCTTAATCAAATTTCCTGATGGATTTAACCCTGACATGGCATACCAGCTTAGGGAAAGAGCTCCTCGTAGCCTAGAAGACATGCAAAGTATAGCTATCAGTGTCGAGGCCAATCTGATTTCCAAATGAGCTCGGGCTAGCGCTGAAACGAGGACACCTTTAAAAGAAGAACCTTCTGCCTTTGAACAAAAATTAGATGCTATCATTAAAGGCATGGACAGACTTGGTGATAGAGTAGAAACAATTGAAAGAAGTCCCCTTGGGATAGTCAACCAAGCAACATTCCTAGAAACCCAAACTTCAGAAAAAATCAGAATCCTAATACTGGAAAGGTTGGCCCTAACCAAAACATTAGACCTCCATTCCAAGAAAACTATGTTGAAGCTTCGACTTCTAGTGAGCCCATAGAAGACACTCAAATGAACTTAATGGGCCTCAATGGTGAACAACAGACTTTATTAACCCAAGAAGACCAAGAAGCTCACACTCTCAATCAATTCCAAATCCAGTCAGGTGAGTCATTTGATTTCAGGGAGGGATATGACACTACCATCTATGAAGTTCACAAGCAATATAACTTGAGAAGAAGGAGAATAGATGTCCCTAATGACAATAAACAGAAGGAAACCAAGCAATATCGCAGAGCCAAAATCAAGAACCCTCCTATACAAACTCATCCTGAAGCAATTCCTAACCCAAACAATCAGACAGTTGAAGATATATCAGATGATCGTCAACCTAAAAAAAGGTCTTCAGCTTCCACTTCCTCCAAAGAAATTGTGCAAGAACCCCCAGAAACTCACATAGAAATAGCTTCAGCTCATAACAAAATTCCTGTAAAAGAGATTCACATAGAAAATGCAACAGAAAAAGAAAACCTTGCTGCACGAAATGCAAAAATACAAGCAGAGAAACCATTCAGCCTTGAGGCCGAAATAGGCAAGTTAAAGATAGAAATTCCATTATCAGAGTTAGCTAAGCATCATGTCTATAAAGAAAAAATCAGCAGATCACTTCAAATTTTAGAAAACAGAGATGTAGTAAATGTCCTTGATGACCAACCAGAATTAATTTTTGGCCCTGAATCAAACAGTAAATCAGTGGATGGAGGGGTCCCTGCTTTTTATGTAATTCTGAATATTCATGACAAAATACTGCATAATGCAATGTTTGATTCTAGAGCTTCCCATAATTTAATGCCCAAATCTGTGATGGAAAAGTTGGACCTAGACATCACTAGGCCATACAAATACTTATTCTCTTTTGATTCAAGCCAGGTTAGATGTTTAGGATTGATCAAAGATTTATGTGTATCACTAGTTCAATACCCTGCCAAGACAATTTTAATGGATGTAGTGGTAGCTGATATTCCACCAAAGTACGGCATGTTGCTGTCCAGATCTTGGGGTGCAAAGCTCCAGGGATCTTTACAATTGGACATGTCGTATGCCACCATCTCAGTCTTTGGCCAGCCAAAGAGGTTGTACCGTGAAACTTTGATAAAATACGTGGTTAGCAGCCAAGAGAAACCCCAGAATTTTCCCATCTATTCCATGCATTATGATATGGACTCCTTCATCTTATACAATGCTGAAATTTGCCCTCCAACTGATAGCAAGGTTGTAGATTTGCAGCAGAAAGAATTTATAAATGAGAAATCTAGTGTTCATATTCAAGATATTTCTGTGAACAATGACATAACAGGCACTCAAGGGAAACCACATAAAACCGAAAATCCAAATCTCTCTGGTAAGAAAATTTCTAATACCCCTGATACTAGCTTTAATCAAGAAATCCTATGGTATTTAGAATTTGATGGATCAGCCAATAAACTAGGAGTTGGGGCAGGGATTTGGATACATAATATGGGAAATGACCATGCTGAAGGACATGCATACAGGTTGAATTTTAGATGTACTAATAACATGGTTGAATATGAAGCCCTTTTGCTAGGACTCAAATTGATCAAAAACTTAGGGGAAGTTAGGGTATCAATTTTGGGAGGCTCTGATTTAGTCATTCAACAAATGAAAGGAAACTTCCTCACAAATGATATCATATTAAGGTCTTATAGAGGGGCAGCAATTGAAATACTCAACACCTTCCTAGAAACACAACTTGCCAAAATTCCAAGGAAACACAATTTGCATGCTCACAGTTTGGCAACATTTGTCAGCACTTATAAACTGCCATTCGAGCCTAATCATCATTTTACAGCTAAAATTAAACACCGACCAACTGTACTAGACAATGTAAAAAATTGGCAAGTATTTGATAATGACACTCAGATTAATAATTTCCTGACCTTGAAAGAAGAATTTTCCAGCACTAACATAGACATAGCCATTGTTGAAGAAGTTGATAAAAAAAACAAAATTGAAACATGCATTTCAGCTGAAACAACAACTCAGATACTTCATCCAACAAAATTTACCAGCAAAGAGTTGCAAAAGCTCAAAGAGATAGACATTGATGAAACTGTTGGAGGAGAATCTGAAGTTATTGATTTAAAGGATAATTTTTTACCCACAGGATTAACTCCTCTGGAAGACATATTTTATTCTAATGATATCTCAAGGAAACCAAAAATGCAGCCTTTAGACGCAGAAATTGAGGACTGTAACATAGGGACTGAGCAAAATCCCAAAATGATAAAATTGTCCAAAATCTTGCCTCCTAACCAAAAGCTGAAATATATTGAACTATTCAAAGAATTTCAGGACATTTTTGCATGGAGCTATGAAGATCTCAAATCCTATGACACTTCTGTAATTCAACATACCATACCCCTTAAAGAAAATCAAAAACCTTTCAAGAAAAAACTCAGAAGGGTCAACCCTGTACTCCTCCCTCTAATTGAAAAAGAAGTCAAAAGAATGTATGAAGCTGGGATAATTGCACCCATTAGATTTTCAGAATGGGTCTCCAATTTAGTGCCCACTAGGAAGAAAACAGGAGAGATTAGACTATGTGTTGATTTGAGGAATCTAAACAAAGTCTCTTTAAAGGACCACTACCCCTTACCTAAGATGGACCACATTTTACAAAGGGTAGTAGGTGCCTCTAGAATTTCACTACTAGATGGGCTTTCAGGCTTCAACCAGATTTTAGTTCACCCTGATGATAAAAAAAAACTGCTTTTACAACTCCATGGGGAACTTTCAAATATGTGAAAATGTCATTTGGACTCAAGAATGCAGGGGCAACCTTCCAACATGCAATGGACATAGCTTTTGCTAAAGAGATTCATGACTTTCTAGTCATATACTTAGATGATCTCACTGTGTTTTCCAAATCAGATCAACAACACCTAGATCATCTGAGACAAATGTTTTTAACCTACAGAAAACATGGCATATCACTAAACCCAAAGAAGTCATTGTTTGGCCTAGAAGAAGGCAAACTGCTGGGTCACATAATCTCAAGAGATGGCATTAAAATTGACCTTGACCAAATACAAGCCATTTTACAAATACCAAATCCCAGAAATATCAAAGAACTCCAAGATTTCCTAGGGAAAATCAATTTTTCTTAGAATATTTATACCCAACTTGGTTGAATTAATAAGATTGCTGAATAATATGCTGAAAAGGGATTCCAAGCTAAAATGGACATTAGAAGCCAAACAAGCATTTGAAGAAATCAAGATAGCTTTAACCAAAACACCAGTCCTCACGAGCCCAAAATTTGACAGAGACTTCATTATATTTTCATTTTCTTCTGAGCACACTATTGTTGTTGTTTTGCTACAAAAAGATGATCAAGGATGTGAAAAACCCATAGCCTTCTTTAGCAAAGAACTAAGCGATGCACCTCTAAATACCCAATCATGGAAAAACAAGCTTATGCACTTGTGAAAGCCATCAAAGATTTCAGAGTCTATGTACTATACTCTCATATAATAGCTTATGTGCCAAGCACTATTGTCAAAGATATCCTAACCCAAGAGGGGATTGAAGGCAAAAGAGGTAAATGGATTGCTACTATATTAGAGTATGATATTGAGATAAAACCTACAAAGCTCATAAAAGGACAGGGATTGGCTAAACTCTTGACTGAAACCAATTGCCAAGCCCTAGATATTAATGAACTGGATAATGAACAGGAGATGGTGACTCCACAAATTAGCCAGGCCTTCCTAGAATCACCTTGGTATGCTGATATATGTTATGTATTATTAAACCTGCAGGCTCCTCCAGGGTTATCCAGAACAAAGAAAAGGTTTATTAAAATGAAAGCTTTAAAGTTTTGTATTTTAGATGGTGCTCTCTTTTGGAAAAATCATGAAGGTGTTCTATTAAATTGTCTGATAAAAGATGAAATTGACAAAGTGCTCAAAGAATTTCATGCAGGGGACTGTGGTGGACATTTGTATTGGAAATCAACTGCTGATAAAATCCTAAGGGTTGGATTTTACTGGCCCACTTTGTTTGCTGATGTCAAAAAGTTTGTTACTGCTTGCCATAAATGTCAAATCTTTGAAGGTAAGAGGAAACTTCTTCCCCTACCCCTTAGACCAATTTCCACTAAAAGACCATTTCAGCAATGGGGTTTAGATTTCATTGGGGAAATTCACCCTCCCTCTTCCGGCCAGCATAAATGGATTTTGACTGCCACAGATTATTTCACCAAGTGGATAGAGGCCATCTCTTATAGGCAGGCCAATGATTCAGTGATCATGAAATTTTTAGAAACCAACATCCTGTCTAGATTTGTCTATCCTGAAAAGATTATAACAGACAATGCCGCTGCTTTTAAATCCAACAGAATGATCAATTTCTGTCACAAATACCACATTACGTTAGGCCACTCCATAGCCTATTACCCCCAACGTAATGGTCTAGCTGAGTCATCCAATAAAAGCCTAATGAATATCATCAAGAAACTATTGGAAGAAAACAAGAAAAATTGGCATAAAAAGCTCATAAATGCATTATGGGCAGACAAGCTAACTACCAAGAGATCCATTGGAACTAGTCCCTATGAGCTTGTCTACAGGATGGAAGCTATATTTCCCTCCTCCTTAGGAATACCTGTGATGAAATTATTGCAAGAAGTCCAAGTACAATCCAATGACATCCAGATAAGAATAAATCAAACTATACACTTGCAGTAGACTAGAGAAGAGGTATATCAAAGATCTCAAGTGCTACAAGAAAATCTCAAAAAAATATTTGATAAGAGGACCAAGGCAGAGGATTTTTTCATAGGAGACAAAGTTCTGAAATGGGATTCCAGAAGAGAAGATAAAAGAAAACATGGGAAGTTTGACTTCCTATGGAAAGGGCCTTTTATTATTCAGGCCTCACAGGGAAACAATACCTACTTTTTGAAAATCCTGGATGGTACAGAAGCAGAAGATGGACCAGTTAATGGTAGGATGCTGAAGCATTATTTTGATCCAGTCTGTTCATATGTTAGAACTCTAGTTTGTATATAGCGAAGTTTAGTTTATACAATTTATACATCAATAAGAATAGAAAGGAATCAACAGAAAATTTTGAGGAGCAGTCAAGGAACTTTACCACCTTTGTGTGTTACCTTTTAGCTTTAAACTAAAGTGGAAGAAGAAGACTTGAGAGCTGAAAATATGAGAATAAACATTCAGATAGACTATCCAAAACAGAGGTGTAATTGTTTGAATCAAATCATGAGAAATGTGTATATTTTACATAATCCTCTATACAGTTTGTTTACTTATAGCAAAGGAAAGATTCAAAATGCGGCAAGAATTATACATAAGGCCATCTGACCTGTTGTTCTTGACTTTTCACTAGGAAAAACCATCCCCAAGTGGAGCCAGTGTTATGCTTCTATACCAATAGGTGTCATATTTCATGATTGACTGGTTAAAATCCCAAATATGTTCATCCTTTCCCTGCTGCAAAGGTTTCCATATTTTGAAAAGATCAAAAAAATTAAAAAATGGAAAGAGGGTATGCCCTAAAAGAAAGATCAAAGGGAAAAAAGAATGAAATGGTCATGAGAAAAAAGAAAAGCAATGAACCCCAAAGAAAATACCAGGAAAGTGTGCTAGTCCAAAAGGCCACCTCTATTCTATTTTTCCAAAGAATCTCATTGTGTGCAATTAGTTTCACCCTTGCCACAGTTGATGGATGGCCAAACAACTTGATCTTGGCCACTTCATGTTTAGATTTCTTGTTTTAGAAGATAGAGAATAAAATCTGTCCAAACAATTCAAGCTTGGAAAATAAATAGTTAGATAGAGAAGCAAAGGTGCTCAACAGCTAAATCTGAGCCCTTGGAAGAAATAAGGGTAGACTTAGATAGGATTGCAGTCAAAAGAAAAGAAGATAGCAGGGGTTTGCTAGTCCAAGTGCACCCATGTAAAATGAAGAAAAAATGTTAGGTACTATTGGCTGGGTAGGTAGTTTTGGTGTTGCAGAAGCATTCTTATGATTAACTTTTGTTTCTCAAGAGGTTCATCTTATTGATATCATAAGTACAATAGCAATTATTTGGTTACAAATCAGGTGATGCATATCTAACGTCCCCTCACTCTTCTCCCAAAAACACTTACTAACCTCCCCCTAAAAGATATTGAGATCTGATCAATACTCTTAAGTCACTCCATTTCATGAAAAAAACCTGGGGAAAATAGCATTCCTGCTTAATGCAAAGAAGCCACATTTCTTGTGTAAAAATCCCTGGTTTCTCCTAAGCCTAAGTTGTATAAACATTATAACTTCGAGTTTATTCTTTTACATATATCAATTTTCATATTAACCTTAACTTTATTATATAATTTCTATATAAATTGTTCCCCTCCCCCTCCCACCGTATTATATAAATATATGAAAAATCCCCGAAAAAATTTAATATCCCGCCCCTGCTAACTATAGCAATATGTCATTGGGAATTATAGGTTCATCTGGAACCATATAAAAACCCTCCCCGCACGTAAATATTGAAGGTTAATTAACATTTGGTTAATTAACAATTTAATTCCCCCGACAGCCAATAGAAGTCGCCCCGATGTATTTAAAACATTGTTTATTATATGGGTCCCACGCCACAGCTCTGACCCATCTCCGACACACCGCCAGCCGTTGGATCCGGTCCTGTTGATCGGACGGCCCACGATTATATTGCGCGGCCCTTACCCTCCGATCTTTACTTCTCGGGGAGCTGGCGGTATTCCTGCCGTACCTGGGACACGCGGCGCCCTCCCGGCACGCTCGTGGCCCCTCCACCCAAAACCACCTTAGCCGACAAGTGGTGTGGGCCAATACCGCTTACAACCCTCCCGCTGACCCCACCTGCTGACGTCATCACCACGTCACTCTTCTGCACCCTCCACTACGCGAAAAAATATCCCGTCATGTTGACGTCATCCGACCAAAAAGCACCAAAAGCCTGCCAAAGCCAAAATTTTGTTAAAAACGCGAAAAAGTGTCATTTTCGTCCATTCTGCTGCACACTGTTTTCACGTAAAATGCGTCTAGTTGCATGAAAATTGCATCCAAGTTGCTACTAGAGCTCCAGTCCGCCACTCTAACCAGCATAATCCAGGATCCCGTTCTGCAATTCATTGTCCAATCTGCAAAATACACTCGGTCGCCTCCAGAAAATAGGTATTTACCCCGTCTTACCTCCCAAAACTGTATTTTCAGTTTTCCTCTGTAAATTATACCCAAAGAGCCGAATTTCAAGCTGAATTCTGTCTATAGCTCTCATAAAAGTACACCAAAACTGCTCGGTTGCCATTTTTTCCACAGAAATTCAACTTCTAATCAAAAACATATAGAATCGAACAATGGAAACCCTGGTGGCCCTCAATGTCGCACCCCTCAATGCACCTCACAAAGACCAGAACTGGTTTCCTTTAGCTGACAGAGATTTTCAAATTAAAGAGTTATCTAGTGATATGAACCATCTCCAGGCTTTCTGCCTAATCAGAAACAGTCATTTAAACAACTCTAATATCTATGGAATATTGGAATCCAATCTCTCCAGATATTACCTTCCCTCAGTTAATGTGTTCCCAGATCTTATCCACCATTGCTGTGCAAACTATGACCCTGTTAGTAAAGTAGTTATGACTCAATCACAAACTGTTCTTTTCTATATAACTGTTGAGTCTATCAATGAGATGTTACATTTCCATCCAGCTCAGCCTCTTGCTCCTCTTTCCATGGGATTTTTTCTTGAGCAAGGCTCTAAATTGCCCAGTGCAGAGATAACCCGGATTGCTAAGTTATTCATAAAGCCAGATTGCCAGCCCCAAGGCCCACCTCCCTATGTACATGCCTGGTTTACAGAAACTGGCAAGCTTATCCTTGACATGATATCCTTTATACTGGGATTCAAAACTAGTGAATTTGTTGATGAGACCATCTTTGTTATGTTGTCAATGTTTACTCCAGATAGCCCCCTGCTGTCAAGTATGATTATGCCTCTTTCATTGCAAATAAAATCATTGAGCGGTTCATTAGCCTGGAAAGAGAAGGAGTCTTCAAGTACATTTCATTCATATATCACCTTCTACTATATTATCTGATAGACTGCTTTTCATTTCCCATCAGGAAACTGGATTCCAAAGGAGAGAGGAGGTCTGTGATCTTTTGGACCTCAGTCTTCCACAATTTTTCTGAATCCCCTTATACCTATTGTGAATTCATTGACTTCTTTATACATCCAGCCTCCACTTTATTGACAGGAGCTCCTCCTCCTAGGCTCTCTAGGGATATAAAGAAGATTTCACAGCTCTCCAAAAGCTACAGAATAGGTGACTGGTACTTCTACCAGAATCACACTGAAATCAGAATATATGGCTGTGAGCTGTGCCCTTATAAGCTGCCAAAATATGTGCCTATGAGACTGTTTGCACTAGAATATTTCAGGCAACTTATCAATTCAGATTTAACTCATTTTTGCAATGTAAAGAAAAAGGCTCAGCTAAAAATAAGAAACCAGTTAGGCCGCTTTATCATTTACAAAAGGGAAGCATGGGAAGATGCTGACAAGATATTGGGAGAAGAACTTAAATTGAAGAAAAGTTTTTGGTGGGTACCATATGACCCAAACAGCTTTATAAGTGACCGAAGAGTAAGAAACCAACTATCAACCTACATACATCATAGGATCCCTGAAGTAGAATAGTATGCTAATCAGGATGAGTGGATTGAGGGTAGTTTAATAGAAGAACTCACTGAGCAAGAAAAGATGGAACAAGCTATGAAAAATCTTGAAAAGACCCTTGACCTGGACTCTTTTGGACAGGTATCTTTCAAGCTACCTCAGCAAGCTGGTGTGGGTACATCTTTTGCTGGAACTTCACAACAACCTATAAAAGAAACCAGCACACCAGTTTCAGGTTCTTCTAAGGGCAAGGAGGTAGCAGGTACAGAGCAGCAAGCCATGACTGATCAGTAGGGGCAAATTCCTCCAATACAAACCAAAGCAGCTGAGATTCCTACACTACAGACTCCTCTAAATGAGGAAAAGGGAAAGAAAAGGGATAGAGAAGTGACCACACCCATCAGTGGACCTGTTGAACAGCCAGGTGCTAAAAGGCAAAGACTCAATCCTCTATCTGAAGAGGAAATCGTTGAAGAAACAATAGAAAGCCTAAGGGGTGAGAGAGCAACCGGCCCACAAACCTCCCCAGTGATAGACACATCAATCAGTTCACACCGACAGGAGCTGGAAAGGAAACATGGTGTGGAAGTTTCATCCACAAGGCCACCAAGCAAGCAGACCTCTGATGTCAAAAGAACTTTCACAGAAATAAAGGCTAGAAATGATCCATTGAGGCTGCAAATTTATGACCAATATCTTAAAATGGCCCCCACAAAACAACAAAGACTGATTTCTGCCTATGACATAAAGGAGGGCAAAATGATCATGAGCTACTTCAAGCCCAAGGTGCAGCAACCACAGTCAGCAGCCGATTATATCAGGACAAATCTGGAGGTCTTGGCCAAAGACATTCATCCGATAGACCAGATTGAGCTGCACAAACAGATAGGAGGGATGGTGTATTCTACACTAACTGACAAAGCAATGTTAGCTCACAAATTGCAAAATTCATTGGAGAACACCTCTGCTCAGCTAGATTTATAAAAAGCCTCTTCTCTAGCAAAGGACAACAGGATTGCATCCTTGGAGGACATCATCATTGAACTGGGACATGATCCCAAGGATGCCAAAGGCATAAGAGCATTAATGAAGAAAAAGGAAGATGAAATTTTTTCCCTCAGGAAACAACTCAAAATGCCTCCTTCTATGCATCCACAAACAGCAGATGTTGTGCAGCAGAAGTCCGAAGAGGACATGATGGACTTGCTCATGAGGTTGAATGAAAGTTTAAATGAGACAGAGATAGCATTAGAGAAAGCATTACAAGAAAGCAGGGAGAGTCGACCTCCCAGCCACCTGAAGTAACTCCAACGACTACAACTACCCCTCCCACAATTATAACAGCAGTGCCTCGCACTGTCCCAACATCAACTGCAGGAATCACCACAGGTACCACAATAACAGCAACAAAACCAGGCAGCAGTACAGCCATGACCACAGAGCAATTATAAAGCCATGGAGGAGTTGAAACTCCAAGTATCTGAATTGAAACCGGTCAAAGAAAAGCTAGCAAAGATTTAGCAAAGCTATGATAAATCTAAAATGACGATGGCAGACAGAACAAGAGAAGTCAAAGAATTGGAAAACAAGGTAAGGGCCTTGGAAAAAGATCTCTCTCTGCATAAGCCTCTGGCAGAAATCAGAGGAATTTTGTGGACCAACATCATTCAATCATTTAGTGGTATATGGAGGTCTATTTAGACCATAATTATGAACAGATTGATTTGATAAAAGTAGCCCAAGTAGAAGTTCAGAAAAACAAGAGCCATATTGGGACAAATGCCTAAGTAAGCTAACAGGCTAATCCATTTTTTGAATACCCAGACCAATGAAGAACTGGAAGCACTGGATATTAGAGATAGAATAGGTACCATTTTGGACATTAAGAGAGTTTTAACCATGAGGACTCTGATGCAAAATTTAGACAGAAGATGCGAGGACATGCAGGCAGAAATAGATTCTTTCACAGACAAATTTTCAGTCCTGATTCAAAAGGGTTTGCTCTCCTTTAATTTGTGTGCATAGTCCTTGTGCTTCATCAAATGATCAGCAAATAGTAAATCAGTGGATGGAGGGGTCCCTGCTTTTTATGTAAGTCTGAATATTCATGACAAAATACCGCACAATGCAATGTTTGATTCTAGAGCTTCCCATAATTTAATGCCCAAATCTGTGATGGAAAAGTTGGACCTAGACATCACTAGGCCATACAAATACTTATTCTCTTTTGATTCAAGCCAGGTTAGATGTTTAGGATTGATCAAATATTTATGTGTATCACTAGTTCAATACCTACCAAGACAATTTTAATGGATGTAGTGGTAGCTGATATTCCACCAAAGTACGGCATGTTGCTGTCCAGATCTTGGGGTGCAAAGCTCCAAGGATCTTTACAATTGGACATGTCGTATGCCACCATCTCAGTCTTTGGCTAGCCAAAGAGGTTGTACCGTGAAAATTTGATAAAATACGTGGTTAGCAGCCAAGAGAAACCCCAGAATTTTCCCATCTATTCCATGCATTATGATATGGACTCCTTCATCTTATACAATGCTGAAATATGCCCTCCAACTGATAGCAAGGTTGTAGATTTGCAACAGAAAGAATTTATAAATGAGAAATCTAGTGTTCAGATTCAAGATATTTCTGTGAACAATGACATAACAGGCACTCAAGGGAAACCACATAAAACCGAAAATCCAAATCTCTCTGGTAAGAAAATTTCTAATACCCCTGATACTAGCTTTAATCAAGAAATCCTATGGTATTTAGAATTTGATGGATCAGCCAATAAACTAGGAGTTGGGGCAGGGATTTGGATACATAATATGGGAAATGACCATGCTGAAGGACATGCATACAGGTTGAATTTTAGATGTACTAATAACATGGTTGAATATGAAGCCCTTTTGCTAGGACTCAAATTGATCAAAAGCTTAGGGGAAGTTAGGGTATCAATTTTGGGAGACTCTGATTTAGTCATTTAACAAATGAAAGGAAACTTCCTCACAAATGATCTCAGATTAAGGTCTTATAGAGGGGCAACAATTGAAATACTCAACACCTTCCTAGAAACACAACTTGCCAAAATTCCAAGGAAACACAATTTGCATGCTCATAGTTTGGCAACATTTGCCAGCACTTATAAACTGCCATTCGAGCCTAATCATCATTTTACAGCTAAAATTAAACACCGACCAACTGTACTAGACAATGTAAAAAATTGGCAATTATTTGATAATGACACTCGGATTAATAATTTCCTGACCTTGAAAGAAGAATTTTCCAGCACTAACATAGACATAGCCATTGTTGAAGAAGTTGATAAAAAAAACAAAATTGAAACATGCATTTCAGCTGAAACAACAACTCAGATACTTCATCCAACAAAATTTACCAGCAAAGAGTTGCAAAAGCTCAAAGAGATAGACATTGATGAAACTGTTGGAGGAGAATCTGAAGTTATTGATTTAAAGGATAATTTTTTACCCACAGGATTAACTCCTCTGGAAGACATATTTTATTCTAATGATATCTCAAGGAAACCAAAAATGCAGCCTTTAAACGCAGAAATTGAGGATTGTAACACAGGGACTGAGCAAAATCCCAAAATGATAAAATTGTCCAAAATCTTGCCTCCTAACCAAAAGCTGAAATATATTGAACTATTTAAAGAATTTCAGGACATTTTTGCATGGAGCTATGAAGATCTCAAATCCTATGACACTTCTGTGATTCAACATACCATACCCCTTAAAGAAAATCAAAAACCTTTCAATAAAAAACTCAGAAGGGTCAACCCTGTACTCCTCCCTCTAATTGAAAAAGAAGTCAAAAGAATGTATGAAGCTGGGATAATTGCACCCATTAGATTTTCAGAATGGGTCTCCAATTTAATGCCCACTAGGAAGAAAACAGGAGAGATTAGACTGTGTGTTGATTTGAGGAATCTAAACAAAGTCTCTTTAAAGGACCACTACCCCTTACCTAAGATGGACCACATTTTACAAAGGGTAGTAGGTGCCTCTAGAATTTCACTACTAGATGGGTTTTCAGGCTTCAACCAGATTTTAGTTCACCCCGATGATAAAAAAAAACTGCTTTTACAACTCCATGGGGAACTTTCAAATATGTGAAAATGCCATTTGGACTCAAGAATGCAGGGGCAACCTTCCAACATGCAATGGACATAGCTTTTGCTAAAGAGATTCATGATTTTCTAGTCATATACTTAGATGATCTCACTGTGTTTTCCAAATCAGATCAGCAACACCTAGATCATCTGAGACAAATGTTTTTAACCTACAGAAAATATGGCATATCACTAAAACCAAAGAAGTCATTGTTTGGCCTAGAAGAAGGCAAACTGCTGGGTCACATAATCTCAAGAGATGGCATTAAAATTGACCTTGACCAAATACAAGCCATTTTACAAATACCACATCCCAGAAATATCAAAGAACTCCAAGCTTTCCTAGGGAAAATCAATTTTTTTTAGAATATTTATACCCAACTTGGTTGAATTAATAAGATTGCTGAATAATATGCTGAAAAGGGATTCCAAGCTAAAATGGACATTAGAAGCCAAACAAGCATTTGAAGAAATCAAGATAGCTTTAACCAAAACACCAGTCCTCACGAGCCCAAAATTTGACAGAGACTTCATTATATTTTCATTTTCTTCTGAGCACACTATTGTTGTTGTTTTGCTACAAAAAGATGATCAAGGATGTGAAAAACCCATAGCCTTCTTTAGCAAAGCACTAAGGGATGCACCTCTAAAATACCCAATCATGGAAAAACAAGCTTATGCACTTGTGAAAGCCATCAAAGATTTCAGAGTCTATGTACTATACTCTCATATAATAGCTTATGTGCCAAGCACTATTGTCAAAGATATCCTAACCCAAGAGGGGATTGAAGGCAAAAGAGGTAAATGGATTGCTACTATATTAGAGTATGATATTGAGATAAAACCTACAAAGCTCATAAAAGGACAGGGATTGGCTAAACTCTTGACTGAAACCAATTGCCAAGCCCTAGATATTAATGAACTGGATAATGAACAGGAGATGGTGACTCCACAAATTAGCCAGGCCTTCCTAGAATCACCGTGGTATGCTGACATATGTTATGTATTATTAAACCTGCATGCTCCTCCAGGGTTATCCAGAACAAAGAAAAGGTTTATTAAAATGAAAGCTTTAAAGTTTTGTATTTTAGATGGTGCTCTCTTTTGGAAAAATCATGAAGGTGTTCTATTAAATTGTCTGATAAAAGATGAAATTGACAAAGTGCTCAAAGAATTTCATGCAGGGGACTGTGGTGGACATTTGTATTGGAAATCAACTGCTGATAAAATCCTAAGGGCTGGATTTTACTGGCCCACTTTGTTTGCTGATGTCAAAAAGTTTGTTACTGCTTGCCATAAATGTCAAATCTTTGAAGGCAAGAGGAAACTTCTGCCTCTACCCCTTAGACCAATTTCCACTAAAAGACCATTTCAGCAATGGGGTTTAGATTTCATTGGGGAAATTCACCCTCCCTCTTCCGGCCAGCATAAATGGATTTTGACTGCCACAGATTATTTCACCAAGTGGATAGAGGCCATCTCTTATAGGCAGGCCAATGATTCAGTGATCATGAAATTTTTAGAAACCAACATCTTGTCTAGATTTGTCTATCCTGAAAAGATTATAACAGACAATGCCGCTGCTTTTAAATCCAACAGAATGATCAATTTCTGTCACAAATACCACATTACCTTAGGCCACTCCATAGCCTATTACCCCCAACGTAATGGTCTAGCTGAGTCATCCAATAAAAGCCTAATGAATATCATCAAGAAACTATTGGAAGAAAACAAGAAAAATTGGCATAAAAAGCTGATAAATGCATTATGGGCAGACAAGCTAACTACCAAGAGATTCATTGGAACTAGTCCCTATGAGCTTGTCTACAGGATGGAAGCTATATTTCCCTCCTCCTTAGGAATACCTGTGATGAAATTATTGCAAGAACTCCAAGTACAATCCAATGACATCCAGATAAGAATAAATCAAACTATACACTTGCAGTAGACTAGAGAAGAGGTATATCAAAGATCTCAAGTGCTACAAGAAAATCTCAAAAAAATATTTGATAAGAGGACCAAGGCAGAGGATTTTTTCATAGGAGACAAAGTTCTGAAATGGGATTCCAGAAGAGAAGATAAAGGAAAACATGGGAAGTTTGACTTCCTATGGAAAGGGCCTTTTATTATTCAGGCCTCACAGGGAAACAATACCTACTTTTTGAAAATCCTGGATGGTACAGAAGCAGAAGATGGACCAGTTAATGGTAGGATGCTGAAGCATTATTTTGATCCAGTCTGTTCATATGTTAGAACTCTAGTTTGTATATAGAGAAGTTTAGTTTATACAATTTATACATCAATAAGAATAGAAAGGAATCAGCAGAAAATTTTGAGGAGCAGTCAAGGAACTTTACCACCTTTGTGTGTTACCTTTTAGCTTTAAACTAAAGTGGAAGAAGAAGACTTGAGAGCTGAAAATATGAGAATAAACATTCAGATAGACTATCCAAAACAGAGGTGTAATTGTTTGAATCAAATCATGAGAAATGTGTATATTTTACATAATCCTCTATACAGTTTGTTTACTTATAGCAAAGAAAAGATTCAAAATGCGGCAAGAATTATACATAAGGCCATCTGACCTGTTGTTCTTGACTTTTCACTAGGAAAAGCCATCCCCAAGTGGAGCCAGTGTTATGCTTCTATACCAATAGGTGTCATATTTCATGATTGACTGGTTAAAATCCCAAATATGTTCATCCTTTCCCTGCTGCAAAGGTTTCCATATTTTGAAAAGATCAAAAAAATTAAAAAATGGAAAGAGGGTATGCCCTAAAAGAAAGATCAAAGGGAAAAAAGAATGAAATGGTCATGAGAAAAAAGAAAAGCAATGAACCCCAAAGAAAATACCAGGAAAGTGTGCTAGTCCAAAAGGCCACCTCTATTCTATTTTTCCAAAGAATCTCATTGTGTGCAATTAGTTTCACCCTTGCCACAGTTGATGGATGGCCAAACAACTTGATCTTGGCCACTTCATGTTTAGATTTCTTGTTTTAGAAGATAGAGAATAAAATCTGTCCAAACAATTCAAGCTTGGAAAATAAATAGTTAGATAGAGAAGCAAAGGTGCTCAACAGCTAAATCTGAGCCCTTGGAAGAAATAAGGGTAGACTTAGATAGGATTGCAGTCAAAAGAAAAGAAGACAGCAGGGGTTTGCTAGTCCAAGTGCACCCATGTAAAATGAAGAAAAAATGTTAGGTACTATTGGCTGGGTAGGTAGTTTTGGTGTTGCAGAAGCATTCTTATGATTAACTTTTGTTTCTCAAGAGGTTCATCTTATTGATATCATAAGTACAATAGCAATTATTTGGTTACAAATCAGGTGATGCATATCTAACGTCCCCTCACTCTTCTCCCAAAAACACTTACTAACCTCCCCCTAAAAGATATTGAGATCTGATCAATACTCTTAAGTCACTCCATTTCATGAAAAAAACCTGGGGAAAATAGCATTCCTGCTTAATACAAAGAAGCCACATTTCTTGTGTAAAAATCCCTGGTTTCTCCTAAGCCTAAGTTGTATAAACATTATAACTTGGAGTTTATTCTTTTACATATATCAATTTTCATATTAACCTTAACTTTATTATATAATTCCTATATAAATTGTTCCCCTCCCCCTCCCCCCGTATTATATAAATATATGAAAAATCCCCGAAAAAAATTAATATCCCGCCCCTGCTAACTATAGCAATATGTCATTGTTTTATCGGGAATTATAGGTTCATCGAGAACCATATAAAAACCCTCCCCGCACGTAAATATTGAAGGTTAATTAACAATTTAATTCCCCCGACAGCCAATAAAAGTCGCCCCGATGTATTTAAAACATTGTTTATTATATGGGTCCCATGCCACAGCTCTCACCCATCTCCGACACACCGCCAGCCGTTGGATCCGGTCCCGTTGATCGGACGGCCCACAATTATATTGAGCGGCCCTTACCCTCCGATCTTTACTTCTCGGGGAGCTAGCGGTATTCCTGCCATACCTGGGACACGCGGTGCCCTTCCGGCACGCTCGTGGCCCCTCCACCCAAAACCACCTTAGCCGACAAGCGGTGTGGGCCAATACCGCTTACCACCCTCCCGCTGACCCCACCTGCTGACGTCATCACCACGTCACTCTTCTGCACCCTCCGCTACGCGAAAAAATATCCCGTCATGTTGATGTCATCCGACCAAAAAGCACCAAAAGCCTGCCAAAGCCAAAATTTTGTTAAAAACGCGAAAAAAGTGTCATTTTCATCCATTCTGCTGCACACTATTTTCACGTAAAATGCGTCTGGTTGCATGAAAATTGCATCCAAGTTGCTACTAGAGCTCCAGTCCGCCACTCTAACCAGCATAATCCAGGATCCCGTTTTGCAATTCATTGTCCAATCTGCAAAATACACTCGGTCGCCTCCAGAAAATAGGTATTTACCCCGTCTTACCTCCCAAAACTGTATTTTCAGTTTTCCTCTGTAAATTATACCCAAAGAGCCGAATTTCAAGCTGAATTCTGTCTATAGCTCTCATAAAAGTACACCAAAACTGCTCGGTTGCCATTTTTTCCACAGAAATTCAACTTCTAATCAAAAACATAGAGAATTGAACAATGGAAACCCTGGTGGCCCTCAATGTCGCACCCCTCAATGCACCTCACAAAGACCAGAACTGGTTTCCTTTAGCTGACAGAGATTTTCAAATTAAAGAGTTATCTAGTGATATGAACCATCTCCAGGCTTTCTGCCTAATCAGAAACAGTCATTTAAACAACTCTAATATCTATGGAATATTGGAATCCAATCTCTCCAGATATTACCTTCCCTCAGTTAATGTGTTCCCAGATCTTATCCACCATTGCTGTGCAAACTATGACCCTGTTAGTAAAGTAGTTATGACTCAATCACAAACTGTTCTTTTCTATATAACTGTTGAGTCTATCAATGAGATGTTACATTTCCATCCAGCTCAGCCTCTTGCTCCTCTTTCCATGGGATTTTTTCTTGATCAAGGCTCTAAATTGCCCAGTGCAGAGATAACCCGGATTGCTAAGTTATTCATAAAGCCAGATTTCCAGCCCCAAGGCCCACCTCCCTATGTACATGCCTGGTTTACAGAAACTGGCAAGCTTATCCTTGACATGATATCCTTTATACTGGGATTCAAAACTAGTGAATTTGTTGATGAGACCATCTTTGTTATGTTGTCAATGTTTACTCCAGGTAGCCCCCTGTTGTCAAGTATGATTATGCCTCTTTCATTGCAAATAAAATCATTGAGCGGTTCATTAGCCTGGAAAGAGAAGGAGTCTTCAAGTACATTTCATTCATATATCACCTTCTGTTATATTATCAGATAGACTGCTTTTCATTTCCCATCAGGAAATTGGATTCCAAAGGAGAGAGGAGGTCTGTGATCTTTTGGACCTCAGTCTTCCATAATGTTTCTGAATCCCCTTATACCTATTGTGAATTCATTGACTTCTTTATACATCCAGCCTCCACTTTATTGACAGGAGCTCCTCCTCCTAGGCTCTCTGGGGATATAAAGAAGATTTCACAACTCTCCAAAAGCTACAGAATAGGTGACTGGTACTTCTACCGGAATCACACTGAAATCAGAATATATGGCTGTGAGCTGTGCCCTTATAAGCTGCCCAAATATGTGCCTATGAGACTGTTTGCACTAGAATATTTCAGGCAACTTATCAATTCAGATTTAACTCATTTTTGCAATGTAAAGAAAAAGGCTCAGCTGAAAATAAGAAACCAGTTAGGCCGTTTTATCATTTACAAAAGGGAAGCATGGGAAGATGCTGACAAGATATTGGGAGAAGAACTTAAATTGAAGAAAAGTTTTTGGTGGGTACCATATGACCCAAACAGCTTTATAAGTGACCGAAGAGTAAGAAACCAACTATCAACCTACATACATCATAGGATCCCTGAAGTAGAATAGTATGGTAATCAGGATGAGTGGATTGAGGGTACTTTAATAGAAGAACTCACTGAGCAAGAAAAGATGGAACAAGCTATGAAAAATCTTGAAAAGACCCTTGACCTGGACTCTTTTGGACAGGTATCTTTCAAGATACCTCAGCAAGCTGGTGTGGGTACATCTTTTGCTGGAACTTCACAACAACCTATAAAAGAAACCAGCACACCAGTTTCAGGTTCTTCTAAGGGCAAGGAGGTAGCAGGTACAGAGCAGCAAGCCATGACTGATCAGTAGGGGAAAATTCCTCCAATACAAACCAAAGCAGCTGAGATTCCTACACTACAGACTCCTCTAAATGAGGAAAAGGGAAAGAAAAGGGATAGAGAAGTGACCACACCCATCAGTGGACCTGTTGAACAGCCAGGTGCTAAAAGGCAAAGACTTAGTCCTCTATCTAAAGAGGAAATCGTTGAAGAAACAATAGAAAGCCTAAGGGGTGAGAGAGAAACCGGCCCACAAACCTCCCCAGTGATAGACACATCAATCAGTTCACACCGACAGGAGCTGGAAAGGCAACATAGTGTGGAAGTTTCATCCACAAGGCCACCAAGCAAGCAGACCTCTGATGTCAAAAGAACTTTCACAGAAATAAAGGCTAGAAATGATCCATTGAGGCTGCAAATTTATGACCAATATCTTAAAATGGCCCCCACAAAACAACAAAGACTGATGTCTGCCTATGACATAAAGGAGGGCAAAATGATCATTTGATGAAGCACAAGGACTATGTACACAAATTAAATACATTTTATGTCAATCAAGCTAGTGCATCCTCAAGTACTTCAACAGAAAAAACACTTCCATCTAGCCAGTCCCTATATGACAGCCTAGAAAATCTCTTTTTCATAGAGCATGAGGTGAAGCATCTGTTCACCATCCCACCTAATTTTTTCAGGTACACAGAGGCTGATGGGACTTTGAGGAAGCTGCAGAGACATCAAATACCAGGGCCAGAGTGGTGGTAGAGCATTTTAGAAATCTTGTAAACTCGTCTTTGATCAATGCAAATGGTGCACCATTTATTTCAAATGCGCAGAGCAGAAAATAACCGCGGTCCTGCGGGTCAAAAGGCATCGCATAAACGTTGAAGGAAGTCCTGCCATAGCAGAAAGATCAGCACAGAAGATCCGTAGGAAATATATGGGAACCAACTTGCAGCATCTACCTCCAGTACTTCTCATAAATTCAGATCAACCAGTGCAGCACGAATTTATTACATCTATTTATTGCTTCCCTGTTTTTGAGACTGTCTGTCTCTATCTATGTAAAATAAACATTCATTGTCAGCAGATATTATTTCTATCAGATATTTTGTGTAATATCTTGGAATTTTTGTATAAATACCCCCTCAGATGAAGTATTTGGGGTTGGTTGATGGTGGATGTTCATAGCTGTGACTGTAATACTAAACAAATTTTGGAATAAAAAGGTTGTTGGAACCATTTTTGTCTTGCTCACTGGATAAAGGATTGATGCTAAGAACCATGTTGCAGAATTATTGAATTGTTTATGGATCAATAAGTCTCTTCTAACTTGTGCTTTATAGTTTCTGTGTTTACTATATCATCCATATTTCATGATATAAATAATAAAGAAAAAGAAAAGCCCAGAATTTGGTTGTTTGCACTCTATGTTCAGTCTCTGTTATTATTAATGTTTTCTTCAGAATTAGCATAAACAGTGAATTCTTAATTTCTCATGTTTCCCCTGGTTCTTTCATCTTGAATATTAGCTAAGGAATTCTTAATTGCTCCTTGGAAATAATCATCCATTTTCCCTCTGTCAAACATGATGAAGGATTCTTAATTGCCCTTCACCCATTGACTCCATTCCATCAGGTTTCAGCCTATAAATTGTTCCATTTTCGACTACCTTGCTCTGTGATAAATTCTCTAATAAGAAACTTAACCCAAGAAACCATCCTTCTTGACTCCACCATGCCCAATGGACTGAAATACTTCAGTTTTACGTCACTGTTCTATTGAGTCCCCATCCTTCCAACCAAACTCAAAACCAAAACATCTGCACTTCATAACTAGCCTAATGCCCCTTAAAACAAAGCTAAATTTTAAAGACAGAGCCCTCTCTGGATGCAGGTTGGCTAGAACCTGTATCTAAAAGATTGGTCTATGGTTACCTCGTCCGTATTCCCTTTCTTACAACTTTGGGGAACAACTTGAGTGATAACACCCCCTACTAGCATTGTTGCTCACGCTTGAGAAACTCTTTCTTCTTCTCTTCTTTTCTCTTGCTCATTCATTTCTAGGATGACCTACTTGAGTTCCAAGATGAGATGGTTATGGTTACCCCTTCTGCATAGAATCCTGCATCCTATTCTATATACTTCCATTCTCAGGACTCTTCTTCCTAGATTTGGTGTTATTCATGTAATCTTGTTATTTGATTGAATTATTTTTTCATATCTTAGTGCATTCTTCTTGGTGGACTTAGGGTTTTTAGTTTTGAGTAAATTTTCACTTGTTTCCTTTTGCTTCATTTGCTACATTATGGCCGCTATTTTTTTTATTTTTTTTATTTGACTAATCGATCATAGTGTTGAATGAGAAAGAAGTGAAGATTATGTGCATGGTTGCATACAAGGAAAAGTATATATTCCTCAATTTAGTTATAATTCATTGAAATTGAAATTGAAATTTTCATTTGCATGATCATTGCATGGTTTCCTTGAATTTGGCAAGTCATAACACCATAACAGTTTCATCATTTGCCCATGAATTAACAAACAACTTTTAAAAATAAAACACATTAATATAATTAATTCAAATTTTATCTCTTTGCATGGTAACACGTGAACATTAGATAGGCTAGGGTTTTGGGATAGGGAAGAAAGTTTAACTTCTCCAAGACCAGGAAATAAACATAGAATCTTGATATAGGAAGCGAAATATCCATTTTCAGTGACATGGATTGGGAAGCAATTCTCACACAACGGTTGAGCACTAGGCTCAATTGGGACATACAGGGTGATTGTCTCGCTAGGTTTGGAACTAGTCGCAACTATATCTAGTAACGACATCATACTTGTGGGGGTTCCCTTGGGAGGCTTCAATCTTGATACCCTGACCATGCATGTAGTTCTAGATGATGACTATCCCCTAAGGATGTGTTATTATTAGTGGTGAAATGAATGGACTTTCTTAGGAGACTATCATGAGTCACATCGAGGGGATCGATCCTTGTTATACCTAGGTTCAATTTCATCCAATCTCACTCAGTTCTCCTTGGGGGGGTACTCCACTATTGATTTTAGTGATGACCACTTGGTCCCAAGTGAAAGCGCCATTAAGTAGGTAGTCTTTATGACTGTCCTAACCATTTCCTCAAATTTGGCTCTCTCATTGATTAAACGGTCTCTAATGGAAGGAGGATCTATTTCCACTGTAGTTTGCTTGGTATGCGAACTTAGGGTCTTTCTAGTGCATATTGTTTGTTCTATTGTATCTAGTGGCCTTAGGATTTTCCTTTTTTCATGATTGTGTCACCTTCGGCCATCATTGTGGAGGATTTTCGTTTATGTCACTCTTGTAGACTTACAACCCTTTCCCATATGAGGTGAGTCCACCTCCCCTTAGGCATAAACTTAACTCCACAATAGGTACATACTTGTCTCAGGTTACTTTGGGTGATACTTAGAGGCATGAACCATATTTTCACTGAGTAGTTTACCATAGTCTACCACCTCATCACCATACCTCCGAACCCATCTCATTAGGTGGAGTGTTGACTCGTCTAAATCTTTGCACAGTCCTTTACCTATTTTTTTCATGGATAACACTACAATCTTTACGTCAGAGTCTATTTTTTCCACACCTCTAGTGACTGATGGCCTTCCACATGTACTATGTCTATTCCTATGACCATAAGTTTCGTCACTAGCACATCCTTTGATAACTCGTTCTCCTCATTCTGGAAGAATTTTCATGTGATACCTTTCCCTTCAATTAGTCAATCCATGGGTTCCTACACATCAATGACTATCTCATCTCTATTCACAATGATTGGGGGTTATACTAATTTCATGTTTAGTATTCATATGTACAATGTCAAAGGGTTTAAATTTTCCTTTTCATTTGGTTCCTTGAGCCCCACGATGGGTGTTTACATCTCAGTAGGGGCTACGACTATACCTAAAAATGGATTTATTTTTTGTTCGAATACTTTAACTACATCCATTTCCTCCTCTAGGACACCTTGGGGTGTTTTTATTTCTAGTGGGTCATCGAATTCTTTTCAAAATCAACCTTTAGTTGGATATGCATTCCAAGGTCATACCTATGGCCCATGGAATGCCCAAGGGGGTGGTAACACTTTTTATATGTTTAATCCATGGGGTTCTAATCCTTTTGGTAATACTTTTGGAACATCCTTTGTCCTATGAGTTAAAAACCTCTAGGGAATCCCTTTGCCACTAGGAAAATCTACCCTGGGGGCATTAACCAACAACAATTTTACATGGGTGTTGGAGCTAACACCTCTAGTCAAACCACTTCCATGAGTCAAACTAACACTGGGAACCAAGACATGGGTGGAGAACCCCCTCCACTTAAGTCACAAGGGGCCCCTAACCCCTCTTAAGCATCATTCACATCTCCTTTCTTGGAAACTCTAGCTTTTTATTATTTATCTAAGTTGATGAACAATCCCATAAGGAATAACCTTGCATGGCCACCTATCCCACATAAACTGCCAACAGGAATTCCCAAATTTGATGCCAAACCTGGAGAATACCCTACAACCCATATCAATACTTATTATTTGTGGTGTTTTTCCAACTCATTTTTTAATGATATAATTAGACTACATATTTTCCAATGTAATCTCATCGGCAATGTTGCCAAATGGTATATTGATTTAGAATCCATCGCTTATAATACTTTCCAATATTTAGCATATAATTTTGTTAATCATTATCAATTTCCTATTACAAATGAAGCTGGTACAAATATTCTCACTATATTCCACCACTCCACACACATATTTAATCATATTCATTAGTGGAGGAGGAGACGAGCCTTGCTCCAAACCAAGCTTCCTGATGAGTTTCTCCATGTGTGGTTCAATAATTCTTTATTGCCTCAAATTGTTGAAGATGTAGCAAAGGGTGGGGTCCAAACCAAGGGGAAGTTATCTTGCATTCCCACCAACTCAACTTAATATGTTCTCAAGTAGGCACCTTGATCCACTGTATTCCAAAAACTCCTCGATCATTGGCTAATACTTTGAATAAAAAATCTGGAACCCATGTTGATGGAGTTGTGGGGTTTGTATCTTCTAGAAATGTAGTCCATCTAGCCTCTTAGATGGATCAAATGAACATATATTCTAGTGCCCCAGTTGGAAATCCTTCTACATAAACTCCTCATGTCCATGTTCCCACCTCCGAGGTCAATTCTGTTCATGTATGGTGTGTTTGGTTTCCTACAAGTCCCAAAAACACCTTCCTTGCAACTGGTTTCTTCCTACGAGGAGCATACAAACAAATGAGTGATTTTAGTGAGTAAAGATAGTCTATAAATGCATTGAATGTAATGAAAACAATGCATGAACAAAATTAAACTAAAACTAAACTAAATAACACAAAACAAGCTTGTGAAGAAAAAAAAATCAACAAAGGAGTAGGAAAAGGATCCTCTTTATTGATTTTTGGTGGTGGAATATTTACAAATGAAGTATCAAATTCACTTGAAGGGATTTGCTTGAGAAATGGTGCTTAATAGCTCTCAACAATTATTTCCCCTTTTTAATCTCATTTGTGAGCCCTTTCTCTCACAAAGAAGCATAGAAAACTCTCTACAATGGTGGAATTATCCTCATAATAGTATGTTAGATTGTTTTGGAGAAATTTTGGTAGCATAACAATGCACAACTTCTTCTTGTTTTTGGATATCCATGAACTTGTATTTATATGAAATTTGAACACTCCTTCCCTCCTTTGGCTCATCGATGAAGTTGTTTTCCTGATAAATGAGATGAGAGCTATCATCCTCTTGCCATTAAGGCTTACTGTTGGAAATAATACTGAGAGGGGGGGTGAATCAGTATTATCTAGCAATTTAATAAATCTTCCTTATTTGATCTTTGAATTATTTTAGCATGTCAGTACCATAAAATAATGAGCATGAAAAACAGATAGTCACACCAAAGAACACAAGATGTAAGGTGGAAACCCAATGTGGGTGAAAACCACCTGCTGCAATATGTCTCTATCTTCTTTCAATTTAGAAACTTCTTTTACAATGATTTTGTACTGGTGCAGTCCTTTACCAGTACGCAGGCTGCAACCTGCAGAGAGCTACAACTCTCTCTCTCTCTCTTTTCCAGTCTACTCCTGGAAGGGAGCTACAACCCCCTACTTCTTTTCATAAAGCATCAGATGATCAACAAGTACATAACAGATATAGATCACTACAGATATCAGATCAGCAATAACAGAATTAACCCAGAACACCTTATCAACAGAGAAATTCAATCAACAGAACATCTTAAAACAGAGACGCAGTTTTTCTTTCTATGGCCTGCGACCAGACGCCGTTAACCTTCTGCTACTCTGCGTCCACACGCAGATATCCTTCTGCTCCGCTGCGTGCCCACGCACTGTTCCTTTGACTGCTCTGCGTTCTGTTGCTTCAGGGACGCACCCAAAGATACTATCACGCCGCGTCTTTCGCTACAGAGACGCACCTGAAAACACTATCGCGCCGCGTCCTTCTGCTTCAGAGACGCACCTGAACCTTGATTGCCCTGCGTCCCCACGCAGGTCTCTCTCTACTGTACTGCGTCTCGGCGCACTTGCCCTTTACAGTACCTGCGTCCCGGCGCACTTTCCCTTCACTGAACCTGTGACACTTCAGATATAAATGATATGAAGACTTCAGGACAGACCCAAATAGTCAGATCTACAGATCTGATCATGCGCCATAGAGATCACAGTCCATTAGAAGATTCGCCCTCTTAGATCTGGACTAGATCTCACCAAATAAGATATTCAACCCAAGACAATTGCTCAATCCAAATGAACTCCTTTGCTTTATATAGGCAAGCTCCTCCCCAAAACATGGAACAATACCACGAGCCGACACCATAGAAACACAAAACCGTCGGCTAGATACCACACAAGAAACCCCCACGTGCTTTTCTCTGTCTTGAAATGTGTGCACTGGGTGGACGCACCCCCTGAACGGCCAGCCGGCGTCCCTGGACGTGGTTTCTGCATGGTATACCAGCGGGGACGCACTTTCTGAACCGATTGCCTGCGTCCTTCTTAATTTTCAACAAACTGAGAGCCTTACCACTGGAGTTGCCATCAAGTACAACATCTGTAACATACAGTCATACTAGAAAACATAATGCCAACAATCTCCCCCTTTGGACTTGATGGCAACCTCACAAACTTCAGCTTCATTCTCCCCCTTTGACATCAAGAGCAAAGGGTATGCTCCCCCTAAGCTCATGCTCCCCCTGAATATGAACCAGATCTGCAGCAACGCAGCACCATGAAAGAGATAGAGACATATTGCAACTATTTCCAAGATCTCCTTCTCCATAATGCCAACAATGCATTATGTGCTCCCCCTGAGCCTGTACCACCAATAAGAAGAGGTTCAACAAGATGATGCATCAACAACCCCCAGCTTTTGCCTGAGGTATTCAAACGTGTCCCTGGGCAATGGTTTGGTAAGAATATCAGCAACTTGTTCCTTGGAAGGAACATACTCCAACTTGACTTTCTGTTCAAGCACTTGTTCCCGGAGAAAATGGTACTTGATTGGTATGTGCTTGGTTTTTGAATGCATGACCGGATTCTTTGAGATGTTGATTGCACTTGTGTTATCACATAAGATGGGGATAGGTGGTGTACAAGTGATTTGAAAATCCTGCAAAGTCTGCATCATCCAAAGGAGTTGAGTGCAACAAGATGCAGCAGCAACATATTCCGCTTCAGCTGTAGACAAGGCAATCGAACTCTGTTTCTTGCTGAACCAAGATACCAGTCTGGAACCCATAAAGAACGCACCACCACTTGTGCTTTTCCTGTCATCCATGCTTCCGGCCCAATCTGCATCTGTATAAGCATGAAGAGTAAGATCTGTATCTCTAGGATACCATAAGCCATAATTTTGAGTCCCTTGAAGATATTTGAAAATTCTCTTTACTGCCTGAAGATGAGTCTCCTTCGGATTTTCCTGAAATCTTCCAACTATTCCAACTGCATGCATGATGTCCGGTCGGGTACCTGTCAAATATAGTAAACTTCCAATCATAGATCTGTAGGTTGGTTGATGTACTGCTGCAGATTCATCATTTGCACTGAGACTACATCCTGTGACCATGGGTGTACATACTGGTTTTGCATCTTCCATGCCATATTTCTTCAAAATCTGCTTGAGATACTTGGTTTGAGATAAAAAGATTCCTCCTTCCTTTTGTTGGATTTGCAAACCAAGGAAATATGTCAGTTCTCCTAGCAAGGACATTTCAAATTCTTTCTGCATGACCGAGGCAAAGCTTTGACTCATAGCTTCTTCATTGCTGCCAAAAATAATGTCATCTACATACACAACAAGTATTAGCAATTTGTCATTTTCAACTTTTATATACAGATTGCTATCTGCTGAACCTTTTGAGAAACCTTGTTGATGAAGATATTTGTCCAACCGGTAGTACCAAGCCCTTGGAGCTTGTTTGAGACCATAGAGAGCCTTTTTCAATCGGCATACAAGATTTGGATCATTTCCAAGAATGAACCCATCTGGCTGTTCAATGTACACTTCTTCTTCCAAGTCTCCATTCAGAAAGGCTGATTTCACGTCCATTTGGAATACTTTGAAGTTTTGAAAACTTGAGAGAGCAAGGAACATTCGGATGGCCTCAAGTCTTGCAACAGGAGCAAAAGTTTCTTCAAAGTCTATTCCTTCTTGCTACGCATACCCTTTACAAACAAGTCTGGCTTTGTTTCTAATTACTTCTCCATTTTCATTCAATTTATTTTTGAAGACCCATTTTGTTCCGATAACATTCTTATCCTTTGGTCTAGGAACCAGCTCCCAAGTGTTGTTCTTTTCGATTTGCTCAAGTTCTTCATCCATTGCTTTCACCCAACATTCATCTTTGCATGCTTCTTTCACATTTTGTGGTTCAGTAGAGGAGAGTAATGCCAAATAGCTTGAGGCTTCTGCAACTGTTCTTCTTGTTTGTACACCTGCTTCTTTCTGCCCCACAATCTGAGATTCTGGATGATTCTTCTGAACATATCTGGATGGAGTTTTCTCTTCTATTCTTGTCTGCTCCTCTGGTTCTTCTTGAAGTTCTCCTTGGGTTCTTCTTCTTCATTATTCTGTCTTTGAGGGTAGCCTTCATCTTCTTCTATATCTTCATGATGTACTTGCCTAGGAATATATCCCTTCTCATCAACCACTACATCAATGCTGTCAACAATTCTGCCAAGTCTTTTATTGTAGCATTTGTATGCTTTGCTATGTGGAGAATAGCCAAGAAGAATGCCTTCATCTGCTCTAGGTTCAAGTTTGCCAAGCTGCTCATCAGTATTCTTGATATAGCATTTGCTTCCAAAGATTTTGAAGTGCTTTACCGAAGGAGTTTTACCACTCCAGAGCTCATGAGGAGTTTGAGTGCTATTCACCCGGACATTTGTCTTGTTGAGAATAATAACCGCAGCATGTGCAGCTTCACCCCAGAAAGTTGCGGGAGTTCCTGATTCATCAAGCATAGCACGAGCCATTTGTTGGATTGTTCTGTTCATTCTTTCAACAACTCCATTTTGCTGAGGAGTTCTAGCTGTAGAGAATTCTCTCCTTATCCCATGTTCATCACAGAAATCGAAAAAATCATTTGAAGTAAATTCCCCACCTCTGTCGGATCTGAGGCACTTAATTTTGTGACCTGATTCATTTTCAACCAAGGCTTTGAAGGATTTGAATTTTTCGAATGCTTCATCTTTGTGCTTCATAATTCCTAACCAGACAAACCTGGAGAAATCGTCAATAAATAATATCAAGTATTCTTCTCCTCTAGGTGTTCTTTTCCTGAATGGACCACATGTATCTGTATGTACTAGCTCAAGAGGCATGCTAGCTGATCCTTCTTTCTCTGGAAAGTTAGTCCTGGTTTGTTTTCCAAACTGACATGATCTGCATATGGTGTTGTCAGGAATTTTGATATCTGGAAGATCGCGAATTGCCTGATATTTGCATGCTTTCCTTATTTGTGAGAAGCTTAGATGTCCCAACCTTCGATGCCATAACCAGTGCTGTTCATCCTTGCTTAGATAGCATTGTTGTTGTCCTTCTTCAAATATGTACAGATTATTTGGAGTTCTTTTGCCTTTGAGTACTGTTTTACCTGTATCAAGATCACGAACCAGACATCCATTCGATCTGAAAATAACCTCGGTTTTTTTATCACACATCTGGCTAACACTTAGTAGATTATGCTTCAATCCATCAACATACAAAACATTTCCAGCCTTGACCTTTTCTTTTAAAGGAGCAATACCTTTTCCTTTTATAGTTGCAGGAGTATCATTTCCAAAAGAAACTTTCTTTCCCTTTTCTAAAGTAGAATAAGATTCAAGTATTTCTTTGTCACCTGTCATATGTTTCGAACATCCACTGTCAATGTACCATAGATTTTCCTGTCCTTCTGCATAAAATGCTATCCCACATCTTTCTGTTTGAGGTTCCTTTATTCTCCATGTTTTGGTGCTTGTGGCTTGTTCCTTTTTCCTTTCTTGTTCCTTTTTCTCCTGAAACCTGCTCCTGCATTCAGAATCTTCATGACCAAAATTATTGCAAATAGAACATTCAACTTCATTTTCAAGAGCCGAAAAGTTGTTATAGGTCCTTTTTGTAATCCCTGTCATACTTCTTTGTTTTTGAGCTTCCCTAGTCATGATTGTTTTATATGCAACACATTGAGCTGCTTTGTGACCAAAGTTATGGCAAGAAAAGCATTGTCCATTGAAGAAGCTTTTGCGGTTATTGAATCTACCAGCCAACTGATTGTAATTTTTATTTTCATCTATTCTTGGACCAAACTGAGAAGATTTTACCTGTGGCTGGTTGTAGCTTTTGTTCACCCTTAAGATGGATTGTCCCTGATAGTTTCTATTTGTAATTCGTCCCTGCTTTACCTGATTATCTTCATTGTTCTTCTGCTCATTTCTTCTTGCTGCATCAAGATAACTTTTTGAGGTAGATGCTTGAGAGATTTCTCCATTATAGCCCAAACCTGTCTTGTTTAGAGGAGACCGTTGCACATTGATAATCTCATCCAAAGTTTCAGATCCTTTGACAAACTTAAGATTAATAGCCTTTGTTTTCTCAATTTCTTTTCTGAGACCAACAATTTCACCTTCTAGTTTTTCAAGATGCTTTTCCTTTTCATCAATTTGAAATTGCAGAGTATCAATGATCACATTCTTTTCTTCTATACATCTCTTGAGTCTAGTAATTTCATCATAGAGATTATCCACATCTACAGCATCCTCATAATCATCATCTTCAAATGCCATTAACATCTTATATTTATTACCTTGTTCATCTTCATCACTGTTTGATAAGCCATCACTATCTTCATGGGTGTAGTAGCTTTTCTTATTTGCACTTTGTTTCTTGTTCCATCTAGCAGGTTCCTTTCCTTTATCCTTATAAGGACATTTTGCAGCATAATGACCTACTCTTCCACAAGCAAAGCATTTGAAAGGTAGCTTACCTCTGAACCTTCCAAAGCCCCTTTGAAGATTTCTGACAAAATTTGATTCTTCTTCCTCTTCTTCTGGAACATGGCTTGCTTCATAGTAATCTTCTTTGCCTGATGCCTTAAAAGCAGCTTCCCTTCTGTCTGATGGACCTCCCTTTCTCATTTCATAAGCAGTTAGAATTCCATGTAGCTGAGACATAGTGAGAACACGGAGATTTTCCTTTTCTTCTATTGCAGATACTTTAGATTCAAACTTGGAGGATAATGATCTTAGAATCTTTTGAACTACTATAGCCTCTTTTATTTCTTCACCCAAATTTTTCATACAATTAACAATCTCATCTACCCGAAGAAAATAATTAGCCACACTTTCATCATTATACATCTTGAGAGTCTCATATTGAATCCTGAGAGTTTGAAGTTTAGCTTGTTTTACCTATTCATCTCCTTCATAGCTCGTGACCATTTTGTCCCATATCTCTTTTGCTGATTTGAAGTGCATTACCTTCATGAATTCTGTTTGGGATATACTTCCTAATAGAGTACTGACTGCTTTTGCATTTGTTTCATACTTCTTTTTCTCAGCTGGATCTGTAGGAGTAGCTGAAGGAAAAGCATAGCCTGTTTCTACAATGTCCCAAACTTCTGTACCAAGAGATTGAAGATATGCAGTAACTCTTACCTTCCAATAATTGAAGTTTGTCCCATCAAAAATCGGTGGCCTGATTGATGCTTCTCTCTCGTAGTTGCTCATGATGAACGATCTACCTTCAAGCAATCAAGCTTCTCTGAAGGACCTGCTCTGATACCAATTGTTGGAAATAATACTGAGAGGGGGGGTGAATCAGTATTATCTAGCAATTTAATAAATCTTCCTTATTTGATCTTTGAATTATTTTAGCATGTCAGTACCATAAAATAATGAGCATGAAAAACAGATAGTCACACCAAAGAACACAAGATGTAAGGTGGAAACCCAATGTGGGTGAAAACCACCTGCTGCAATATGTCTCTATCTTCTTTCAATTTAGAAACTTCTTTTACAATGATTTTGTACTGGTGCAGTCCTTTACCAGTACGCAGGCTGCAACCTGCAGAGAGCTACAACTCTCTCTCTCTCTCTTTTCCAGTCTACTCCTGGAAGGGAGCTACAACCCCCTACTTCTTTTCATAAAGCATCAGATGATCAACAAGTACATAACAGATATAGATCACTACAGATATCAGATCAGCAATAACAGAATTAACCCAGAACACCTTATCAACAGAGAAATTCAATCAACAGAACATCTTAAAACAGAGACGCAGTTTTTCTTTCTATGGCCTGCGACCAGACGCCGTTAACCTTCTGCTACTCTGCGTCCACACGTAGATATCCTTCTGCTCCGCTGCGTGCCCACGCACTGTTCCTTTGACTGCTCTGCATTCTGTTGCTTCAGGGACACACCCAAAGATACTATCACGCCGCGTCTTTCGCTACAGAGACGCACCTGAAAACACTATCGCGCCGCGTCCTTCTGCTTCAGAGACGCACCTAAACCTTGATTGCCCTGCGTCCCCACGCAGGTCTCTCTCTACTGTACTGCGTCTCGGCGCACTTGCCCTTTATAGTACCTGCGTCCCGGCGCACTTTCCCTTCACTGAACCTGCGACACTTCAGATATAAATGATATGAAGACTTCAGGACAGACCCAAACAGTCAGATCTACAGATCTGATCATGCGCCATAGAGATCACAGTCCATTAGAAGATTCGCCCTCTTAGATCTGGACTAGATCTCACCAAATAAGATATTCAACCCAAGACAATTGCTCAATCCAAATGAACTCCTTTGCTTTATATAGGCAAGCTCCTCCCCAAAACATGGAACAATACCACGAGCCGACACCATAGAAACACAAAACCGTCGGCTAGATACCACACAAGAAACCCCCACGTGCTTTTCTCTGTCTTGAAATGTGTGCACTGGGTGGACGCACCCCCTGAACGGCCGGCCGGCGTCCCTGGACGCGGTTTCTGCATGGTATACCAGCGGGGACACACTTTCTGAACCGATTGCCTGCGTCCTTCTTAATTTTCAACAAACTGAGAGCCTTACCACTGGAGTTGCCATCAAGTACAACATCTGTAACATACAGTCATACCAGAAAACATAATGCCAACACTTACTAGGGCTCAAGACTCAAACGGTCAACTCGTCATGTCAAGAGGTGAAGTGTCTTTCAAGAAAATTCACATCCTGAGGTGCTAACTAGACTTCTCGTGACCCTTGTGGCTATCGAAGAAAATCTGTGATGTAGTGAACTCATAGCTTTGGAGCACCCATAAGGGTTGATTTTTTAATTAAACCTTTGGAAATATTTTAATTTTTCTTATTCATGATATTTCCAACTAAAAATGTAACCATTATACCTATTGTTTACTAGATCTGAGTGTCTTTTTCTACTTACAAAGGAGTGTACCATTTTCTCATAATAATAGTTTACTCCACCTCGAATAAGAATCCTAAAAAAGTAAGAGGAAATAAGAAAAACAATGTGTCTAAAACTCCAACTAAGGAACAAGGGGCATTGCAAACCTAAGAAAACATTGGGAGCAGAACCAAGGAGAGGAAGAAAAAAAGCGCTTTCATTGCAATATTTGTGGGGATTATCATCTTACCCATGAGTGTCCTTGGATGGATGAGATTCATACGTATTTCTTACAACAACCTACCTAACAACTAGTTGTCTTAATGAATCCTTTTCTAGCCCAGCAACAACATTGGTTTTTAACCCTCCACCACCTCAACAAGGGGGTCATTGGGGGTAACACTTCTTCTAATGCATCGTCTTTTATGTGATATATCTTTATACTTAAGTCAACTATCAGTATCACGACCATAGCACATAATTATGATAATCCTGAGAGTGTAACTTCTACTTCAGAGCCCATGACAAAACCTCTACCTAATGGTCAGTTTAATTTTGACGATCCATCATTGACCTCTATGTTGCCCCCAGCTAAAGATGCACTTTGAAAGAATACATATAATCCTAATGAAATGGATTCTCACAACTAAAATGTTGTCAAGGATATGTCCAAACGCTTGCTACTCTGTACACACTAGAATTTTTGCAAAGTTTGTTGATGCAACACAAGGCATTATTATCTACCATTGGTGGGGTGGATCCATAGATTCAAATATCATGATCTTCAATCATTCCTTATGGAAACCTCATCTTCCACATCATCTGTATTTCTAGATAATGGTAGATGTTTTTGTACAATGTGTTCATAGGATAATTTTGGATCAGAGGGCATCAACTTGCATTATGTTGTCAAACTTTTGGAAAGCTCTTGGTTCCCCAACATTGCCTGCACCTAGATTATCATTGAAGGCTTTTGATGGGCATACCTTGCAACCTCAAGGGGTATTTTCTACTTTACCTAGAGAACTAGGGGGGAAACTATCTTTGTTGAGGTCAAGGTCATTGATGCACCACTTGATTATAACCTCCTTCTTGGGGGAAGCTAGTTTTATGCTATGACCAATATTTTTTCTTTAGTATTTAACATATTTATGTTCTCCCTTGAGGGTAAGATATTTTCCATTAATCAGATATACTTTTGCAAGCCTGATCTTTGATTTCACGATATTTATTCAGTTCCCTTTGTAGGTGATTCCACCACTTTAGCTAAGAGCATTGGAGCAGGGATGTTCAAAGACTCCTCCTTGATGGACACATTTTCCCTTTCTCCATCAAACCCATGTCCATCTACTTCCACAATTAATATGATATCTTTTATCACTAAAGAATCCCTTGGACTTCTTGATCCTT
Organism: Pinus tabuliformis; assembly: GCA_031772625.1. NCBI lineage: Eukaryota > Viridiplantae > Streptophyta > Pinopsida > Pinales > Pinaceae > Pinus > Pinus tabuliformis. The sequence goes on from CM062817.1 coordinate 673,164,478, forward strand.
GGGAGGTGCCTATGGAAGATGAATCTCATGGGGACACAATGCCACCTTTTATTGAAGTAATCACCTCTCTGGTGGTTCCCCCACCACCTGATGGCACTAGTGAGAAACTCCATCCTAATATGGAATATGATAAAGATAGTATGCCAACATGGGATTTCACTCCATCACTTTCACATGACTCCTTTGATATTGTTTTTCCTTCAAATAAGGCCATCTTGGAATTCATAGCTTCACAAAATAAGCTAAGGGAGACTATTCCTAATGATGCATATGACTCCCACATCTAGAATGGATGGAGATTGGCACTCAAAATATTGAATCGACCCAGGGCACATTGCCTAAGTCATCTAACGAAGTACCACCCTAGAACATAGTCAAGTCAAGGATTTCTCCCACTGAACTTTCCACCGGATTATCCACAATAAGTTCCTCTATCTATGAGCATCTCGTGCCCTCTTCATGTCTTGATCCTCATTATCAAGGAGTCGCCTTATCTCATGAGACCATTCATCCTTTATGTCCTATGGCATTTCCTAATAATGCTATGGTTCTAGGCCCTCCTTGGAATCACCAACCTTTAGGAACATGGAAGTCTAATTGAATGTGGCATGGCCCCATCATGGTTTTCCATATGTTGCCAATGAATGCACATGAGTTCATACATTGGAATCCTTGGCCTGTACCTGGAAGTGGGCACTACATTGTATAACATATCAGACCGTGTCATGATCTGTACATATGTATATAATACATCATAAATAAATAAACATTTTTATCTAAGGTATATCACTAAACTGACATATAGGACTAGGATACACCAACCTTGTTCCTACATTATTGGAATTTCCCCCACCAACTCACTTTGCATTAGGGCCCACCCCACTAGATTTTGGCATTAACCACATCCTTTTGCACATCATAACTTTTGTATTAGATCCTACCCTCCATGGGCACCTTAGAATAGCACCTGATTTCCATTTTGGTGCCCATGATGCAGTTATTTGTACGTTTGGGGATCCTCTTTAGTAATTTCCATGACATCATTATTGAGCCTCATGCCTCTCTTTATCTATCATTTATGGCTATCACCCTATAGGGGGTCCCCACGGATTTTTTTATCATGTTGCTTTATTTTCACCTATGCTCATGGATCTCAATGTCTTGCTCGATGAAATGATACCAATGATTCCTTTATTCTACTTGCCAATTTCACAAACATGCTTGACCTGTTTCCTTTGCATTAGCCTTGCCTCCATCTTGAAACCTTCCATCACCTTTCAGAGAGACTATTGTGATGAGTGTATTTCGGTTACCATTGCTTCCTTCTTTGCTTAGGTTAGTTATGTCAGCCTCAGAACAAGATCCATACCATTTTCTCACTCATTTCTTTAGAATGAGATTCCTTTCGGCCTTCCTTTCATGCTCATTAAAAAAACAAAATTCCAAGCTCCTTTTTTCTATATTTTCATTCTCGTTAAATATATATGGAAATTTCGAGTTCATTTTGGTCTTACTTTCATGACTCATAAAACTCATGAAAATCTAAATATTTGTTTGCTAACACATTGTCATGCTCATAAAACCTATATAAAAATTCTATGTTATTTATATTGTTTCCTTCATGCTCATTAAATTGAAAGTTGATGAGCAATCTCTTTTCCATTCTCAAGCTCGTTAAACCGTGAGAAGGACACAAGTGTACTTTTATATATTTTTTGGCCTTGCTATAAAACTTATGAAAAAGAAACCTATTGAGTTTAATTTTCTTCTCTTTTGTGCTCATTAAACTATGAAATGGATACACTATAAAAAAGGTGGGCTGCGCTTTCTTTATCTTTCACATTTCTATCATGGAAGTTGTGTGTCACCTTGAACATGGCACTTGTTTGAGTCATACTCTTACAATTGGTATTTTCCCGGCTTTAGAGCCACACCATCAGCTTGAGTTGAGTCACTTTGTTATTGAGTCAGTCTCTCAGTCGATTGGTTACCTTCCACTCTATGGGTTTTGGTGATGCCTCCTGTGTCACCATCGTGTCTATTGGTATTCTTCAGTCTATGCTACCAAGTTCACTATTGTGTCATGTCATTATATATTCAAGGGAAGTATCAATCAAGAGTTGGCCATTTGTAAGTATCATTATACATGTTGTGTTGACCATCATTGTGTCATTTATGCATCACTTCTTGATTTGCTATCACTAGATACATTATCTTGGTATCAGTTTCATGTTGAATATGGTGGATACATTAAGTCACTCCCGCAATAGATCTCTTTCTATTGACTTCAACACCTTATCTAGGATGTAGATCTAGAAATAGTCTAGTACCTTGAATATTGTAGTCATCAATGGCAGGTTTCTTCATGATTCACATTGAGTTTTTATCACTGGCCCATGTTGACTAGTTCTATGGAGTTCTCAAATTCAACTCATTACTCACACTCTGTGGATTATGCTAGGTACCTTGGGAACCATTTTCATTATCAGTGTTCTCCCTCACATTTGTTAATGGGATGCCTTAATGCCTGGTAATCAAACAGTATCCTGGCATGTTCAACCTTAGCTCATTCAATTGCATGTAGTCAATTTGTACCATCAGGAAGTGTCAAAGACCTTGGTGGCATGAGGCTACCATTATTCCAACTCATTTCCTTCCCCAATTTCTGATTAGAGAATATATTATGTACTTTGCAGGCCATTATTGAGGGCACTGACATCAATGTCCAACCCTATTAATAGTTTTTGTGCCAATGATCTATATTGTATCAAACTATTCTTTGATGACATCAGTCCATAGTATGTTGTGTGGGCCATCATTCTCTATTCTCTCAATACCACGTATGGGTATACCTACCTTGGGGATGTACATATTTATGTATCTGACTATACTTTTGAGTCTCTACAGGTCTATTGTTCTCTCCCTCTGCCTCAATTCACTAGTGTATTTATTGTAATATATTCCGGCCATCAGATTCTCTTCTAACCTCATACATTAGGGGGCATCTATTATAGCTCAAAATCCACCCCCTAGGGTCTAAGAGAAAGAAACAACCCTTTCTAAGTGAAAGGGTCAACTTGGGATCAGTGAAACATCCAAAAAAGTGGTCTTTTGATGGTTCAACCTTCTCGTGTAGTTTTGGATATGAAATAAAAGTCCTATCAATGCCCTTTTCCAGTGTTAAGGTCAAAATATTAGCCACCAAATGCCCTCTTTGCACAACAGTTATGAAATAGAGTGCAAGTTATAGAAGAATTGGCTTGATTTGTTGATGTTTGAACATAACTTTCTTGATTTGGTAATTTGTAATCATAACCTATGATACGATCAAGAATGTGTCTATGTTCAATGTTGCTAATCACTAAGAAAATCAATATAAACCAATCTCTCTACTAGTCACAAATTAATGGCATAATTAAATACAAAATCAATGAAATACACAAAATATTATGGAAACTCAAATACAATAACACATAAAACAAGAGAGACATAGATATATGTGGTTCACCAAATTTGGGTTACGTACACAAAGAAATAACCAATCCTTCCTTTTATATTGTCCAGAAAAATGAAGAGATACAACCTACAACATATCCATTTTAATTTCCTATTTTCTCTCACACAACCTCCTCTCTCTCTCTCTCGCTCAAAATAATAATATACAACCATAATATAATTCCCTCATATAAACCAAGGGTTTCCTTCTTGGAAAAAAACCCTATATTAACATAACTTCTGCTGTCAAATCATTTTCCTAATGAACAACCCAAATTGACTACGAAATTACAATATTTTACAAGGAATTTTTTTTTATCTAATTTTAGCTTCAGGGGCACTACCCCTGAACCCACGCCAGGGGAGGCTCATAAAATCATCATCCCCTGAACCCTGAACTGCCCCCCCCCCCCACCCCACCCTTGACCCCATGGAAGCGATTAAATGGAAGACATTTCCACCCCATTAAGAACAAGGATCCAATGCAACTGAAACAAAAACCTTGCAACAATCAAGAAGATAATCAGGCTCCACACCTAACAAATACAATCAAGATTGTGTCTAGGTTCAATGTCACTAATCACCAAGGAAACCTATATAAACCAAGATCTCCACTAGTCACAAAGGAGGAACATTATTGTATACTAAAATGTTAGAGAAATATTCCATGATAAACATACGATAATAGGTTCTAGTTACAGTGAGCATAGAGGTTAGGAGAATGATCCAAGAAAGAGTTGCAAGAGTTCTCATCAATGTACTTTATTTCATGAGTAATGCATATTAATGGAAACTTCCTCCATTTACCTTCATGTATCTTTATCTTATGTTCTATGAGTGATTTGCTTTTCATGCACTAACATTGTGGTTTCAGGGAAATAGGAAGTGTTTGTTTTTGTTTGTGTGTAGGTTTTAGGGAAGAAGTAGAATCTAAGATCTCTAGGATATCTTCTTCCAATTTAGTTGCACTAACAAAGATTGGGTTCTCCTCATAGCAAGTTAACCCTTTGATATTTTCTCCCTAAATACTTGTGTATGCTTAGAGGTTGTTTTCCTTATTGCATCTCTTTGTACAAACACACACTTTCTACGTAGACTCTGGGTAAAGTCTATTGGGGTCAAATTAGCTCATTACTATGAGTCAAATTTTCCCATAGTAGGTGATCAACCCTCAATGACCAGGAGAAGAATGAATGTGTCATCCTTAGGCAAAACTACTTTGCAGCCTTCTTTGTCTCTTGTAGCTCTTTAGGTTATTCCTATAGTTGTACAGGAAGCTCTTGTAGTTGGAGAGTCTATTCATGTAGTTCTATTAGGTACACTTTTACCCCAGGAAATACTAACATTATTCCCTATTGTGCCTTTTTTCCTATTACCTATGGCTCTGGTAGTCTTTGTATCTCCTCCTCTCATAGCTCCTTCCCTTCAAGACTAGGTGTTTCTTCAATTGTGATGGGGGTAGTATAGGTGGTTTAGGTTTCCCACTCAACCTAATTTTGGTACTCTTTCTTCTTGTGTAAACAATATGCTGGGTAGGCCTACTCACCTTGGCCTTGGGAGGGGTTCTTAGGCTTACCAAGGTAGTTAAAAAAAAAAATTCTTTCTCTTTCAATGTGTTTTTCCTCTTATGCTTTAAAGTATGTTTGTCCACCAAGTAAGGTCCTTGCCACCTGTTCATGAGTTTTCTATAGAAATTCTTTGTAGATTCAAACTACAGATTGTAATATGTTAAAACAATTGACTTGAATCTACTCTAATTCTCATCAGAAATAATAAACAATCTATGAAATCACAAAGCATAAAAGAGAAAGAATTCAATCACACATAACACAATAATTTTCTAAGGAAAGCTCTAGATAAATACCCCTTCTATATGTATATTTCATTAATCAGGAAATATGAGAATATTACAATGCCTTTTTCAAGCCCAAGCAACCTATGCACTATCTCAATCTATCTCACTGATTTGCAAAAAGGTTCCAGCCAATACTTAGCCAAATTTGTTGTCTGCCCGACTCCTATTTCCTTGCATAATTTCCTAGGGAATTATCCCATATTTAATTGACAAATTCCTCATCCATAATTGCGCAATCCATCATAGGAATTCCTCTTATTGCATGTACCACCTATACAATTCATATGATTATACAATTGATAGTAAACTGTCATTGAACTCTAATCTCAACTAGGTCTTTCACTGATCTGACATGCATGAGTTAATTATGAGTGAACATTTAGTTTATTGGTTGAGCAGTGTTGGTTACACCCTAGTATTGGATCTCCCACTAATTCCTTTGTTAGTTGGAACTAATTTAACTAAATTTAACTCATTTAAATCATTACAACTCAAAAGAACTCAACCTGGTGCCCTAAAATTTAGGAACCACTCTACATGACTCTAGATACACTCGCAACTCGACTTAACTAATCCAAATAAGTCAAATTAACTTAGTTAACTATTACAGGTTGCTATAAGAATTAGAATTACAATTTAATTGAAGGAGAAAATTAAATTACGATTTTCTTGTTGCATTTTTCAAAAATTTCCCTTGAAGTCCTTGAACATAGATTCATACAATATAACCCAATCACCCTCTTGGAATGCCTTGGTCTTGATGTATCTATCATGCTATACTTTCCTCTACATATGGACTACCTCACTGTGTAACAAGGCTTGCTTTCCATATGCATCCAATGCATTTAAATGTTGTATCCTATCAACATGTTCTTTTTTCAAATCAATGTCTAGCTGGGATACCATCCTCAATGTGTTGTACTCAAATTCAATTGATAACAAATCCTTCTTTCCATAGTGTTGAAAGTGTTGGAAATCTCCCAACCAAGGAGGTCTCAGTGATGTGAAGTCCCAATTATACCTCACACCATTTGGAATAGGAGCACCATCTGGAGTATCGACCTAACCACCATAACTCTAAGATTTTCCTTGGCTACGATGAATCACATGAGATTATGCACATAACCTTTGAAATCAGAAATTAAGTTGACACTTTGAAACACCAATTGCAATATATAAAAGAATACTTTCACGAGAGGGAGATAAAGAATGAGTCTTTATAAGGAAAGTAATAGTATTTACTAAGAGAGGCACATGAGAGAAAGGAAATATTCATTATTCATCTAGCAAAATAGTTACATGGACACAACGAGCATTAAATAAAATACAACACACATTCAACAAGATAATTACTAAAACCAATTAAGTATTTCAATTTCCTTAGTACATGTGAACAAAACATATACTACAAACATCTAAAGAATATTCTTACAATATTCACGATACATGCATGAAAATGTGTTGGCTTAATGAACTTCTGATTGTTGAGCGAAATATGCAAGTACATAGCTACAATGGTGGGAAACTAACTCTAATAGTGGAACATTAACTCACTTCTTGCTTCTCCAAGGAATGATATTCTCTCCTATGCCAAGCTAGAGAATCTAAGGCTAGCTCTCCAAAGGTTGAGCCTCAAAAATCCATTTCCTTGAGTTATGAGGGTGTGTTTATAACTAATGAGGTGACTCTACACCTCCCATGTGACTCCTAACCTCCCTCGTGACTCTTGAACTTCTACTATGATTTTTCAAATTCTTACATGACCTTTGAGCTTCTACATGACTCGTTTGTCCACGTGTGACTTCACATATTCCACATATGACCCTTGGAATTCCACACATTACGTTTTGTCATTTTTGGAAATATATAATTACACTCCACATCATGTTGTAAGACTCATTGACACATATGACACTGTGATGACACTTATACAAGCCATGCCTTGGAAAAATATGACTTGGATCTTCATGATGATGTGTCAATGCCAAGCTTCTCTTCTTGTTGCTATCTTTGTGTCTTCATAATAGATGTTGCATGTTCTTACTTTTTCTCCTCCAAAAGGTTTGAGGATATGGAAGCTTCACTATGATATTGATCCTTCATTTTCTGTTATGATCTAATGTCCCTTCATCTTCTTGTTCATTGGTCATCTTGTCTTCACAACTTCATAAGTGTCCTCTAGCATGGTCTCCTTCTCCTCCTTTCTGAGCATCATCATATCATGTCAAGATATAGTACTTGCAATTCAAATCCACTCATGATAATATGACATCAATCAAAGAATATCATAATCTAACTCTCTTCATGAAATCCATAAATTTACCTAAAACTGGATATTGAACAGGGAGGAAGGCTTAGGGATTGCGTAATACGCAGTTCTAGAGGTCGGGTGTGAGGTACTAATGCATGTGACTCCACAATTATCAACATTGGAGAATTAGTATACAAGACTATGCATTTAAGGATCATAGTGAGGTAGGCTCGCCCACTGTAATCATGCAATTCACATTCCGGGAGAGAGATAGAGGTAGAGGATTGTGCAATTACATAGTTCAGTAAGGCAGGGAGATAGATTGTTGCTTGCAACTACGTAATGTACAGAAGGAAACTAGATGGGAGGTAGGATTGACCAATTTTGGAGGTTAGGAGGTAATTATTAGGCATTGTGACTATGCAATATGAATTCCTTGGAGGAAAAAACTATGCGTTGCACAGTTCCAAGATCCATAGATGCATGCTTGAGGCTTGCAAGTGTGCAATGCATATTTCAAGGGAAAAAAGTGAGCTCAGGTTAGTCGAGCATGAAACTTTTCAGAATTTGACTAAGTGTGGGATCAATGAGGCAGAGATGAAACAAATGTTTCAATTGAACATGATCACACACTCAACACAATAGATGTCACAACATTAAACATTCATCACCCATAACCAACATGATCCCCTTAATGCGACGACAAAGCAACATTCTCCTCTAAGTAAGACACTTAAGATACACTTTGCAATGACAATGTGCACACTACGACAGTGCATAAAACTTAAGGAATGAGTCTAATACATGTTTACATGATAGATAGGACTCACTGGTATCAAATTTGCCTCTATAAATGAACCATAACTCTACTTTTACAATGTGTGACACTTCCCATGCCAAAAGATGACACTTGCAAAAGTAAGAGAAAAGTGAAAATGACACTTAAAAAATCTTGAAGAAAGTGAAAGTGACACATTCTAGAGTGAAGATAACATGAATAAAACACTTATTAAATTTAATTCAAGAAAAAATTATAGTTGTGAACGTGAAAGCGACACTTGTGAAAATAAAGGTGCACTAGAGCGACAGTTGAGAAAACTCACCAAAATATAAGTACACTTGCAATTGAAGTGAGGAAGATTGTCGATGTAGGGTATGCAATAATTGTCGATATGTATTTCATAGTACACTATTCTTATGTATTGTGAAATCATTGTCACTATTGATTCCACGAGCCCTACCTTCAAGAGTTACGTAATGCCTATCTAAGCTTGCATCAAAAGAAGTGTGCTTTTGAAATCATCAAAGGCAAAACATATATGAGAAAGTGACTTTAACACTTAGAAGAAGACTTGATATTTTGTAAAACATTAGACCACCATGAAGTGACCATGGAACGATATATTGCAAGATCCTTAGTAGGCTCCAAAATGTAAGTGTAAGAAAAATTTTGGAGGGTGTTGTCACAGCAACACTTGGCGACACATTGGTAGAACTCTAACTTATCTATTTAATGCTTATATTTAAGTGAAAGGTCTTAGTCTTTCAGGAAGTATTTATTAACTATCTGAATTACCTTGGCTTCCCTACTTGAACTAGTTATGGATATAATCTCCTCTATTCCTTTTCTTATCTAAACACATTTACAAAGCTTGCCAAATCACAGTTGTTTTGATCTAGGATAGGGTAATATATAGTTTCGAGTTTAAGATGATTAGAGTATGAGATTTCATCTCTGGTTCTACTCCACTACAGCAGGCTTGGATGGAACCCCAACGAAGTCACTACAGGAACACAAGCATTGCTTCACTGCCAACGAGCTCGAAGAGTAACCCATGAAAGTTACTTGCTTCACCTCTTTGTGCAGGAAGCCTTTCTCTTCTTTCACGCTTTATTTATTTTACTATAGAACTATGCTTAGGTACTTATTTATTTTACCAAGACAGAAGAGGTATCTTTACTTATTGAGAAAATAAGAGGTTTTTCCTTTAGATAAGGATCTATATATATATATATATATATATATATATATATATATATATATATATATATATATATATATATATATATATATATATATATATATATATATATATATATATATATATATACCTCTAATATAGTTTTTATTGCTATTGATTTCGCCTTTCCATTCTCTACTCAATTAGATCGACAGGGAAAACACCATTTAATTACAACACCTAGTCAAGCAATGAAAATCCCATAATAGATATTGTTTTTATTGCTCGACTAAAGGCTTTCTATTCGAATGGATTTTATTTTCCACTCAAACATCATTGAGTTTAAAGATATGTAAACCCAATATAGATAATAGGATAATAGATAAGCCAGACATTGTTTGTCATCACAATTACCCTTTTCAAATTTTTCCACATTGTATTTTAAACCAACAAGAGACATATTTCATGCAAATTCTTATTATGTAAAACATGAAATAAAAGAAAAAACAAAGAAAGAAGACCAAAAATACAAGAAAATGGAGGTTGAACATAAAGAAACCTACAAACATAAGTAAGAAGACAAAAGAAGACACAAACTATATGGAGAGCAAACATAGGACGAGTGCAAAAAGGGAAACTAGAATACAAATATACCTTCTCCTAACCTAAGCAACTAGAAGGTCAGTCTAAAGTGTTTTAATTAGGAAGCTCAGTGAAAAATTCCAACCATGGGACAAGGTTCCTCTTTTCGAGAGGACCTATTTTGACCATTGAAGCACTCAATTTGGACAAGGGAAAGTGTATATTTGAATTAAAATCCCACATGTGCATATTTGATTAGGTTGGCCCTAAAGAAAATTGGATGCCCTTGGAAGGATATAAGTACAAGTGACCTTAACCTCATTTGGACAATCATCTTGGATTATTCTTCTATTTCTCTTTCTTGTTTTTGGCTCACACAAGTCTAAGGTAGGTCCGTGGAGGAATGGGTTCGCATGGAGGTGAAATTGTAGGCTCTGAAGCTCACATCTTTGTTTTAGGGTTTTGGGTCTCATCTGCAGGCATGTCATGGAGAAATATTAGCTACAGCCGCATGTTGGTCGACACATCTGTGCAATTGAATCCTTTCAGCCACACACACAACACATCTTCCCTGTGGCTAGAAACTAGGGTTTCGTTTTTCAGTTGACTATAGATTTCGCTCATTGACAACAAGGTTTAGCATTTGAAAATAGATATTGACAATTGATTACAGGCCCCTGAATCATGGTTTTGAGTATTAGAATTGTTGGATTTATTTCATGAATTGTGTTTAATTTATGTTGCTATATAGTTGTATGGGTGAAGATATTGATCATTGTTCTCTCTTTTGTTGAATCATTCAATGACAATCTAATAAGAAGAAGAATTTGAAAGGGTTTTCCCCAAAGTGGGTTTTTCCCTAGTCTCCGACCAATCCTAGTGTCTGTATGTGTGAATGATTTTCTTCTATTGTTCCTTTATGTTCTACTACATTGATGATGATATTGTTCTTTCTACATAGTTGCATATGATGTTGAATAATGATGTAAATATGAAATATAATGTTGTGATTTTATGGGGTAAATCTAACATGGAAATAATGAAATGCAATTATCCAAGCAAAGAACAATATAGCCCTAAGAAAAATTAACATGGTATCAGAGTTGGGATGAAGAAAATTCATTGAATATCACCCTTATGAAGACACCTTTGATGGATGTAATAGAAGATGGAGGGAACCTAAAAGAATACTAAGGTTTGAAGAAAAATCTAGGCAAATTGGTTATTAGGGTTTGGTGGATATTATGAGGTTAGGGTTTGCAAGAAACCTTGATTTATGGCAAAGATTTCAAATATGAAATTTATAAACCCTAGCATGACTGATGTGAATATGTACAAGCACTTGTGACAGATTTGATGAAGCCCTAGATGGAATAGTCTCTATTAGGCCTGGTTGTTGATGAATTTGGTTGAAATATTGAAGGAAACATTGTCATATGGACAATGATGGATCTTAAATGTTGGTTCAAGAGGGATATAATCACCTCTCATTGAAGATAATTACTTTTTGATTTATGGTGCTCCTTTATGTCTTTACCTTTGTAAAGACTTATTGATCTGATTATTGTTTTGATTAATACTTATACTTCCTACATATATTTTTGGATACCTCAAACTTATTGATGAGATGTGATAAGTGGATCCTTCTTGAGGATCATCTGAGATGCAGGAAAATATGGCTAGTGAGGGAAGAGAAGAGCTACAGTTTCCCATGACAAGGGAATTGAAAAAGTACTACAGTTGCCTATGTCAAACAATAAGCTGCATAGGTATTTGAATACTACAAGGTATATATGATGTGTTGTTTCAATGTTATGTTTGAGCTGCAATATTCATGGCAAGGTAAGCCCTAAGGTATGATGAGAATGCCTCCTTTCCAAATGGTTCATGCATGCATATGAAAGTGAATTTGATTCATGGTACTTATGATGAGATGGCACACTTGGTATTGGACAAGTATCTTACATTCTATTAAGTTATGGTAAAGTCACCAAGAAACATTGATTTTTGATATGTTGATATATTTGATATTTGGAAAAGAATGTCACATCTGAGACATGATGGATTTCATAAGAAGGGTAGATCATTTTTCTTTATATAAGGTAGCCTGATTCGATTATTAATTATTGTGATAAGCATGATAACCATGATGATAGAAGTGTAACTATGAGATTGATATTCAGGATCCCCTTGTTGATCGTGGTTAGGTTATGATGAGCTTAGTAATTATGAATTCTTGAAGTATACTCCTATTAGCTATTTGAAAATAACCCTTATTGAAAGATTGATGTCATAATGTGATGATGAAGTAGCTAATTCTAACATGACATGAAAATGATAAATATATGTTTTTATAATTTGATATAGTTTGACTATCTAATAATTTTGTTGATGCATGATAGTATTATAGACAAATTGATGTCTTGAATAATGATGACTGGAGTGGCTTCCCATTCAGAGGGAGAAACTCTCCATAAGATCTCGACACCTATTATCATTTGAATTATATGTATAGAAAATTATTTATTGTTGAAGTAATATTTTTTGACATGAATAGACAAATATCTTATATTGTTGTTCAGCAGTCAGTTTTGGTCTGAGAAGAGAGGGTTTTCCTTACTCTATGTCTCATCCACAAAAAATAAAGCTTAAGGGTGTGGTTGTAGCCTCTAAAATGCACAAAAGAAATCCTATGGGTGTGGTTATGCCAGTAGGTCACAAAACTAAGCTTTATGCATAAAATCAGTAGTGCACAAGCAATATGACGGTCCTACAAATATGGAGTAGACATCAAAAATTTTAATGAGTAGGGAATTTTTAATGTTTTAATCACTATAGAGAATGTGAATGTATTGAACAAACTTGTGTTTGCAAGTGACCAGAATATGCATATCAATATTTCATTATGATTTAACCATTGAAGCTAGTGTATGACAATACTCGATAGTAGTTGTAAGGGTTTGACAAGATTTGGCTAATTGGTATAGATGAGAAATGTTTGGAGTTTTGATATTATGCTTGATAGTTCATAAATATGCTTTAGAACATTAACATGATGCTTCATATGTTTTTGGCTTATGGGTTTATTGAATTCACAGAGATGACAAATTAGGGTTTTGACTTGATGACTAATGATTTGACTTGATATCTGATGATTTTCCTTGATGACAATGCTATGTTAGCATAGTAACTTTCAGTGACTAATATTGATATTCAATAATGATTTTGTATTAGCCTCATTTCCTTTGTCACAATGATTGAAGTATAAATAGTTTTGATTTAGTATGAAGTAATGTCACAATGAATGGATGGAACTAGTATGACTCATTATTGGTATATGCATGAAACTTATATGACTTTTCCCTGATGTATCCATTCATATCTAGTGGAAAAAATGATTCATGTTATGATTATAAGGATGGCTTGATAAAGTTATATTGCATAATTCTTGGTTGTTGTAACTTGATATTTGGATGTGAGTTCCACCTAAAATTTGGTCTGAAAAGTTTGTCACTCAGATATTGGCAGAAACTTTTATGATTTTGATATTAATCTAGCATCTAAGGTTTGATAAGCTTGTTGGGTTGTGTTATATTCTTTCCACGACTAGCCCATGTAGTTAATCAGGGGGTTAGAGGGGGGGCGGAGCCCCCCTTCGTTGCGCCGATTGTGTAGCGAGGGGAGGTCACAGGGGGGGTAACCCCACTTTATGGGGTCCGAGGTAGCACCCCAAAATATTTTGGTTTTGGACCCTATTTTAGGATGGGCGGACCCACCTATGGTTTTGTGCATGATTTTCGCACATGTTTTTTGGACGTGATGGTTTTCAGTCCATGGCATTGGACGTGATGGTTTTCGATCCATGGTATTGGATGCTTCGGCATGTATAAATATGTATTATAACATTGAAAGGAACAATAATGAAAAATCAAGCTGGTAGTCCCAGTTTTGGGATCCAGGGGAAAATCTATGTGTATATGTGTTTTATGTGTTATTCTCTCACATTGTTATTTTTCTGTGTTTTAGAATTCATATGCAGGTAATTTCTCTACGGGGTTAAAACCTACATTTGGTATCAGAGATGTTTTTGGATTCAAGGGGATGCCTTTGTTGCTGAGGGGTTTTGCTCGGGCCTGTGGTAGACCCTGTTCAGTGGGAGATCTGCAGGATCGATTCTGGTGGTAAAAGAAGATGGCAAGCAGTGGAAAGATAGAGATCGAGAAATTTAATGGTCAGAGTTTTGAGTTGTGGAAACTCAAGATGGAGGATCTGTTGGTGGATAAAGATCAGTGGATCGCAGTAGATTTGGGTACTAAACCAACGGGAGTGTCTGATAAAGAATGGAAGAAGTTGGATCAGAAGGCAAAGAGCACAATACGATTGTGTGTCTCAGATTCAGTATTGCTAAATGTATCAGGGGAAGCTACGGCGAAGGCTTTTTGGGACAAGCTAGGGACTTTGTACCAATCTAAGTCTCTGGTGAATAAACTGTTCCTGCGGAAAAAGCTGTATAACCTGAGGATGAAATATGGAGACTCAGTGATAGAGCATCTGAACACATTTAATACTATGGAAAGTCATTTAGCATCTGTTGATATTTAAATTTTAGATGAAGATAAGTGCATCAGTTTGTTTTGTTCTCTACCAGATTCATGGGATAGTCTGGTTATTGCAATAGGTAGCAATGCAACTGCCTTGCAGTTTGATGAAATACTCTCATCCTTACTAACGGAGGAGATGAGACGGAAAAATATGGAGAGCCAGAATGGTGATGCTTTGTCTGTACGAGGACGGTCCTAGAACAGAAACAAAAATAAGTCATCAAGTGGGAGATCTAAATCTCCAGGAAAACCTATAAAGGTGGTGTGTTGGAAATGCGGAAAGGAAGGGAACTACAAAAGGGACTGTAAATCTAAAGCTCCTGATAAAGAAAAGGGATCTAATGATGCTCCTTCTGCAAAGGCAAAAACCACCTCAAATGAAGGTGGGGATGTGTACTTGTCTTCTTCAAGTACACATGTAGATCACGAGGCATGGTTGATTGACTCGGGTGCATCCTTTCACTTCACTCCCCATAGAGAGTGGTTCTGCGAGTATGAGAAATATGATGGTGGTGATGTCTTCTTGGGCGATGACAGGAAGGCTAGAATCATTGGTCGCGGAAAAGTAAAGTTGAAGCTACAAGGTGGAAGGGTTAGAACACTTCTAGGTGTTCTGCATATTCCTGCATTAGCCAGAAATATGATTTCTGTTAGCAAGCTGGATGATGCAGGTGAAAAAATAGTGTTCGAGAAGGATACCTGTAAGATGGTTCGGGGAGCACTGGTATTGATTCAGGGAGTTCAGATTGGAACTCTGTACAAGCTGCAAGGTAGCACGGTTGTTGATGGGTGAAACAGTTATGTGGTTCCTAAAAGTGGAGTAGAAAATCTAGTGGTCTCTGGAGAGAAGACCATTTTGTGGCATAAAAGGCTTGGACATATTGGAGAGAAGGGTATTCTAATACTTCATGGTAAAGGTATGGTAGAAGGTATGAGTAATATCTCTCTAGATTTTGATTTCTATGAAAATTGTGTATATGGGAAGCAGAATCGGGTGAGTTTCCCCTCTGGTAGTAAGAGGGAGAAACAGATATTAGAACTTGTGCACAGTGATGTGTTTGGACCTGTGAAGGTTCCATCACTGGGTAAGTCTGTGTACTATGTATCATTTATAGATGACTTCTCAAGGAATACATGGATATATTTCCTTAAGAAGAAATCTGAAGCCTTTGACAGGTTTAAAGAATTTAAAGCTCTCATGGAAAATCAGACAGAGAAGAAGATAAAGGTGTTGAGGACAGATAATGGTGGAGAGTTTTGCAGCAAGGAATTTGAAGAATTCTGTAAGAAGTGTGGTATAGCACGACGGAAGACTACTCCATATACACCTTAGCAAAATGGAGTTGCAGAAAGAATGAATAAGACGTTGATGGAAAGGACAAGAAGCATGCTCAATGGTGCTGCGTTAGGACAGGAATTCTGGGCAAAGGCGGTGGATACTGCATGTTACCTGGTCAACAAGTCACCTTCATCAGCGTTGGAGGATAAGACTCCACAAGAGTTATGGACTGGTAAGAAACCCTCTCTTTCACATCTGAGGGTATTTGGGTGTGATGCATATGTACATGTTCCAAAGGAGAAACGAACCAAGTTGGATAGTAAATCTGAAAAGTGCATCTTTATTGGGTATAAGGATGGTTTAAAGGGTTATAAGCTTTGGAACCCAGTAACAAGGAAGGTTGTGTACAGCCAAGATGTGGTGTTCAGAGAGGTGAAAGATGTTATTAAACATGAAGTCCAACTAAAGGAACCTGAGAAGATAGAGTTTGAGCTAAAGGAGGAAGAATCAGACTCTACAATAGAGGAGGAATCAGAAGAGCCACAAACTCCGGGTGTGAGAAGATCAGTTCGAGAAAGAAGGCAGCCAGAAAGGTATACTCCATCTGCTTCCTATTCAAATTTTTCTTTATCTATTACTGATGATGATCTTAGAACTGTAAAGGAAGCAGTAGATTTAGAGGATGGAAAACTATGGAAAGAGGCCATGGTTGATGAAATGGCATCTTTGCACAAAATTGAGGCTTGGGATCTAGTGGAGTTGCCGGCTGGAAGGAAACCCATTGGCAGCAAATGGGTGTTCAAGAAGAAGACAAATGCAGAAGGAAAGGTGGAGAAATACAAAGCTCGGTTGGTAGCAAATGGTTATACCCAGGTGCCGGGAATTGATTTTGGTGATATTTTTTCTCCTGTTGCCAAGGTAACTTCTATTAGATTACTTTTATCTGTTGTTGTTGCTTTTGATTTTGAGGTAGAACAGATGGATGTGAAGACAACATTTCTTCATGGGGATCTAGAAGAGGAGATCTACATGAAGCAACCTGAAGGCTTTACGGTGAAGGGTAAGAAAGAACTGGTATGCAAGTTAGAGAAGTCTCTGTATGGGTTAAAACAGTCACCAAGGATGTGGTATCATAAATTTGATATATTTATACGGGGACTTGGCTTCACCAGAAGCAAAGCAGATCACTGTGTGTATTTTAAATTAATTGGTGACCATGTTATTTATCTGGTCTTATATGTGGATGATATGTTGCTGGTTGGAAATGACAAAGAAATTATCCAAGATTTGAAGACCCAATTGTCCTCCAAATTCGACATGAAAGATATTGGTGCTGCAAACTATATTTTGGGCATGGAAATTAAAAGAGATCGGGCAAAGAGGAAGCTCTGGTTAAACCAGAGGAAGTATGTCGAGACAATACTGCAAAGGTTTAATATGTAGGATAATAAACAGGTGAAGGTTCCTATTCCTGTAGGTGTGAGGTTATCTGCTGAACATTGTCCCAAGACACAAGAAGGGGAAGAGGACATGTCCCGTGTTCCATATGCAAGTGCAGTCGGTAGCCTGATGTATGCAATGGTCTGTATTAGACCAGACATTGCACATGTAGTGGGAGTATTGAGCAAGTTTATGTCAAAACTAGGGAAGGAGCACTGGACAGCAATGAAGCGGTTTTTTAGGTATTTGTGCGGCACTAGTGATTATGGTTTTTGCTACCAAGGAAGACTAGGATTGGAAAAAATGTTGGATATTCGTGGCTTTGTTGATGTAGATTGGGCTAGAGATCTGGATCAGAGAAGATCTACAAGTGGGTAATCGTTTAACCTATTTGGAGGTGCAGTCAGTTGGATGAGTAAGAAACAATATGTAGTGGTACTATCCACTACAGAGGCAGAATACATGGCAGCTACTCACGTAAGCAAGGAAGTAGTTTGGTTGTAGAGATTGTGTTCAAGTATGGGGTTAGTACAGGGAGCTATAAGGATATACTGTGACAACCAAAGTGCAATTTTCTTGGCAAAGAACCCCACATATCATTCAAAGACAAAGCACATTGATGTTTAGTATCACTTTGTGAGGGATATGATAGAAGACAAAAAGGTGTTTCCGGTAAAGGTGGACACTTTGAACAATACTGCAGATGCATTGACAAAATATGTGACCACTGAGAAGTTCTCATGGTGTAGAGAAACAATGGGTGTTTCAGGGCTGGAAAAATGATTAAGCTCTCTTGTGGCCCCTGTGGAAATAAAACAACAAGTGGGAGAATGTTGGGTTGTGTTATATTCTTTCCACGACTAGCCCATGTAGTTACTCAGGGGGTTAGAGGGGGGGCGGAGCCCCCCTTCGTTGCGCTGATTTTGTAGCGAGGGTAGGTCACAGGGGGTTTGAGGTGTACCTGTAACCCCACTTTATGGGGTCCGGTGCAGCGCCCCGGAAAATTTTGGTTTTGGACCCTATGTTAGGATGGGCGGACCCACCTATGGTTTTGTGCATGATTTTCACACATGTTTTTTGGACGCGATGGTTTTCAGTCCATGATATTGGACGCGATGGTTTTGGGTCCATGGTATTGGATGCTTCAGCATGTATAAATATGTATTATAACATTGAAAGGAACAATAATGAAAAATCAAGCTAGTAGTCCCGGTTTTGGGATCCAGGGGAAGATCTCTGTGTATATTTGTTTTATGTGTTATGCTCTCGCATTGTTTATTTTCTATGTTTTAGAATTCGTATGCAGGTAATTTCTGTATGGGGTTAAAACCTACAAATCTGACTTAGTTGATTTGATTGCACAGTATTGATTTGTGTAAGGCTGATCATATTGGTTTGGTCAAGTGTTATGAAATCATTTTATAAAGCAATACCCCCAAGCCTGGTATGTTTTCATTGACTTTCATCTAGTGAAGCCAGGAAGATGAGCCCATCCAAACTTCCACTTCAAATGTGGTCCAAGTTATGGATTTGATTTTGGTTTTATATAATGATGGTCTATTCCTGACAGGTAATGAGCCTCTGATGATCAAAATAATAGGTATATGCCTCTAAATTTTTAAATGAATAATCATGACATGATGAATTATGTTCTGAATATGAGAAAATAAAATCTATATTGTGAGGCGATTATAAGAAAGCGGAAATGAAAATCCTTGGACACTACGATTGAATTTCAAGAAGTTATGAAGTGATATAGTTGAACCTGACTTGGTAACCAATAGTTGATTGAAGCATTGATGTTCTGTGTGAGTACCCATTTGTAGTTGATTGAAGCGTAAAACCTGATTGAGACGCTTCATACACATTGAGTTGCCACCGAGCACCCTTCGAGATATTTACATGGCACAATATTTTTTTCTTCTGAGATATTCTTCCTATGATATGTGACTACATGGATGTACAAATGTTGTTTGATTACTATTGATAATATGAGCACATTTGAATGATACTTTAGTATGAGATATTCCATGATATTGTGGATGATAATTTCGTAGTTTTAATCACGACCGAGGTTGAGTATGATATTGCTATCATGGCTAGTTGTAAGGCAAGTTGAAGAAACTCTTTGGAAATTTATTTTTAATAGTTTCTAGATGTGACAGTGATAAGAGTGGGACCTATTTGGCAGAGATTACCATATATAGTTGGTACCAAGATATCTTCATTTGGTGTTGTTGTATGAGATAAGCTTAGGCTTGTGGTTGCTACCTTCGTGAGAGGGAGGATGAATAAGGTATCCTTTTTATGATATATATATTTTGTTCTAATATAATATTTGATTTGATATCATGCATGAACAAGAGACCATTTCTATTGCGACATGATGATTAAGATGATACCAGATATGATCACGATGATATGTTTTTGATCTACAAAGAGCAGGAATGATCGGGAACATCGAGCCATCTCTTCCCCCCTGTCTAAGCTCCCGGGGTGAGGAATTGAGATGAAGTGCTCCTAGGGTTGAGGGAACTATGGACAATAAGGTTGTAGATGTTGTTCCCTTATCTGTCACCCATACTATTGGAAATGTTTCTCCCCTATCTATCACCCATAGTGCTGGAAATGTTTCTCCCTTATCTTGGTATATGCATATTATACCTCAGTTAGCATCATACCCACAACCTGGTATTGTTGGTATTATCCATCCCTGTCTAGCCAATGGGTTGAGGAGGCTTGGGAGTGTGTGATCCTTACCTTTGGTAAGTCAGGTATCTCACCCAAGCTCAAATTATGATGCAGGTGTTCTACCACATGACTATTCAGTGTCATTGCTGGGAAGATCAATGGGAAATAGGATAGTTTGAGATGTGCTCCCCTATATCACCTATTGCTCAATATGGGGTTGAATATTTTTTCTCCCCCATGAGATTTCGGGTTGAGACTAAGCTCCCCGGTGTAGTTTCAAGTTGATATGTGCTCCATGATATTTTTTTAGATTGATATGTGCTCTTCGACATGATAGAGGGTGGTATCTTAGTCTCCCCTCCGATATCAAATTCTTCTTCTTTTAGATTGAAGAATGTTCAGAATACGAGCAGGGAAAATCAAGAGATAAGAAGGATGAGTAGAGATGAGTAGTGATGACATTTGATGATGAGATACTTGATATTGAATATTAATTGATGATGAGATACTTTAGATTGGATATGATTTAATGACAGGATTCTTGCAATGATTACATGATGCAGATAGAATTTCTCCCTAGCTAAGAGGTAGTGTTAATTTAGAATCTTAGTGACAAATTCCAACCATGGGACGACATTCCTCTTTTCGAGAGGAATTTTTTTTACTATTGAAGCGCTCAATTTGGATAAGGCAAAGTGTATCTTTGAATTAAAAGCCCACATGTGCATATCTGATCAGGTTGACCATAAAGAAAATTGGACACCCTGGGAAGGCTATAAATACAAGTGACATTAACCTCATTTGGACAATCATCTTAGATTATTCTCCTATTTCTCTCTCTTGTTTTGGCCGACATGGGTTTGAGGCGGGTCTAAAGAGGAATAGGCTCCCACAAATGTGAAATTATAGGGTCCACAGCTCGCATATTTATTTTATGGTTTTGGGTCTCAGCCTTAGACATGTCACAAAGAAATATCAATTGCAGTTGCATGTTTGTTAACTCATCCATTTGATTGAAGCCTTTCAACCACACATATAATACATCTTCCTTGTAGATGGAAACGAGGGTTTGGTTTTTAAGTTGAACACAGATCTCACTCGTTGACCACAGGGTTCATCAGTTGACCACAAATAGTGATAGTTGATTACAAGACCCTGAATCATGGTTTTGAGTGTTAGAATTATTGGGTTCATTTCATGAATATTGTTTAGTTGATGTTGTTGGATAGTTGTATGGATGAATATATGGATCATTGTACTCTCTTTTTCTAAATCATTCAATGAAAATATAATAATAAGAACATTTTGAAAGGGTTTTCCCCATAGTGGGTTTTTCCCTGGTCTCCAACCAATCCTGGTGTCTCTATGTTGTTCCTTTATGTTCCATTTCATTGATGATGATATTCTTATTTTTACATAGTGATGAGCCTAGGTATTGCAACAATAATGTTGCAACTCCCAGGGCTACCAGCTTTACTTATCAACCCGGGATTCGTACAAACTTGAAGGTGATAGTGATATATGCACAAGTAGAAGTGAAGGTCCTACCTGTTGTCACTGTTTTTCTGGCAAGAGACCCCAAGGGTTCCAAGCCAAACTTCCATAGGGTCAAAAGAAGCTTAATTCTTTGATGGAAGGAGAGCAAACCTATTCTACGAAAGAGCTACTCTATTGTAGTAATGAAGAAAACAACATGAAATGCTAAACTTACACCATAACCTAACTAACCAATTAAACAGTTATGCTAAGTAGAATTTCTAAATTAACACTAACCTAATTCTAATTATCTAAGTTTCAGAAGTAAAGAGCATCAATGCTAGACTAATTTGTAGCAAAGAAACTTAGGCTAAATCGGGTTTCAAGCAGAAAAAGAAATCGGAGGTCGAAATCAGTGAAAGGAGGATGTGAGGGAGAAAAAGTGCATAAGAACTATTGGATCAGCCGATTGAAAGGCAAATGAATGGTGGAGATTGGATCGCAGAAGGTTACATAGATAGATGGGTGAATAGGGTTAACTAACAGGATGAACGGTGGAGATCTTATCGTGAATTCTTAAGTGAATAGATGGACGAACAAGGGAACAAAGCAGATGAATGGTGGAGATCGTGTCACAAGGGATTAGGTGAGTGGATGGACGAATGAGGTTAACAAGAGATGAATGGCCGAGATCTAATCGGTGGGTGAAGTCAAGAGATGGACGGACGAGACTAACAGGAGCGATGAACGGCTAAGATCTTATCGCGCGGGTGAAGTCAAGAGATGGACAGTGGAGATCATATCATGGGGAAACGAAACGTGCAGAAATGAGGGAGCAGGTTTCTAAGGTGGTAAGTAGTTTCTTGCATGCCCTTCAGGCCTATTTGGAAATTTCACGCGATTAGCCTTACTGTGCGACACGTGGAACGAGAAAACCACTTTTCTCGCATGCTCTCGGGTGGATAACATTCGTGCACTAATCCACGCAAGATTGCACGATATCCGTTGGATCGGGAGGGGCTAATCAATGGTGGAAATTGGCCAAGCTAGTTGGCGATCAGGTGAAGCGACAACCATCGGATCAAGCAAGGCAGATCGATTGTGGGGGTTTAAAGCACCTAAAGTGATTGGGTGACACGATATTCGTCCGATCAGGCGAGGCGGATCGACAGTGGGGACTTAAAGTTCATAAAGTAAGTGGTGGACTCCACGTGAGGTAGTAGTTGGAGAAAATAGTGAATCGGACGATGACTGTGAAGGTTTGTTGGTGATCTGACGGCGAGGAGGAGATGCATGAGGAACGTTCTGGAGGTAGTTTCAAATGAAAATGACAGAGAAAACCAGTGCAGGTGAACAAATAAATTCATTAAATAGCGAACTCCATAGCTCATGCGAGAACCAGATACCTGTGTTTTGGGGCTGCTGAAGGGTCCCTTCCTCAAGTCATGGTCCCAGAGGGAGGAGATGAGGCCGAGACACCTACACACAACCTAATAGTGATCTTTTTCCTCTAACTAACCTTTGAACTGAAAGAAGGCACAAATGAAAGTAAACTACAGCAAATGCAGCTACTATAGCAGATGAACAGGGAAACCATGCATGATCTACGCTATATTTCTGTAATGAAAGTGCAACTACTTAAGCAAATAAACAGTGAAAACCATAAGGCTACTTAAGCAAATGAACAAAAAACCATGAAACTACTTAAGCAAATAAATAGAATAGAACTCTATGCTAGCATATGTACGGTAAAGAGGAGCTTTGGTTGCTCGGGTTGGGCCCTAACCCAAGAGCTTCAACCCTCAGAGTTAACTCAGAGCTGGCTTAAAACAAAACTCCTTCTCATTATAAAAACCATGGATTATAGAATAAACTGTCACGAGTATTACAGCTCAGAAATAAAGTAGAGTTTTGCAATGAAATTCTGAATCCTACTGAGGAAGTCTCTAACGACTTCCTTCCCATTAGGGAGGCTTGGCTTCTAACTCAAGAAAAACTAGTTTGTGTCACTTTCACTTGCTCAGATGTCTTCTAGTCTTCAAAGTGATGGTTGTTTGCACTCCGAGCTGGTGGAGGAATATTCGAATGGAGGGGTAGTAAATGAGGAGGATTTACCACCTATAATTACTCTCCCTTGTCCCATTCTAGTTTTATCAAGGTCTTTGCTATAGTTCCTTGCTTTTATCCTTTATACCTACATTTTTCCTTGCTTTTATCCTTTATTCCTGCATTACATGCACATTAGACCACAAAGCCAAATATCCAACTCTAACTCATTTCATAAACAAAATATAATCAAGAGTATGCAATAAATTGTGAGAAGAGTTGGTTTGACTTAGCTAGGAGGTGAATTAAGGCCAATTAAGGCCCATATAATTACTCAATGATGAGGCTCATCATCACCCCCCTACTAAAAGTGTTGTTCATCCTCTGAGCAACTTAATCAATGTCCATGTCCTTCATGGCTCTAGTAGCCTCTTTGACATCCCATGCTTCTGCTATGGTCTCTTCTTCTTGTTCATAGAAGCCTTCTTTCCCCTACTTCTTCCCACTACCTCTTTTCCTCTTCTTCTTTTCTCCCTTCTAGCATCCCTAGGAGTAGTGGTGGACTGAGTTTTAGGCCTATCCAATTGACCTTCAACCTTTGCATTGATTGCTTATACATAGGTGTCCTATTGAGTACCTATATCAACCTTTGAGGGGAGTGATATTCACTGATCTTCAAGTTGTGTGGCAGTGTGTTCCATCTCCTTTAGTAGGCATGTATATTATCACCTCTTAGCAGCCTATACATATCCTCAAAATGTGAAATTGCTTGCTCTTGGGCAGCAAGACATCTAAGTGTCAACTGAGGATCATTTGCAATTAGATTACTGAGGATCATTTGCAATTAGATTATGGGTGTTGATTAGGGCCATGGGATTTGATTGTTCAGCTCTGATAAAAAGAGGTTTATTTTTCTCTCTGGCCAATATTCTTTTCATCTCTGCAGCCCTTGACTTCTCATGGTTCATCGATGATGCCAAATCCATTAATTATAGATCTCCTAGCTCTGCATTAGGATCCCAAATATTCATGTTTGTGAGGGCCATGTTATGCACATAAAACTCAACCATTTTGGCCCCATCCTTTAGTGCACTTTGATCACAAAGATCAATAAACTATCTGCAGTCCTGAAATGGCATGGTGCTCCTTTGTGCTATTGTTTTAATCTGAAATTGCAGCCATTGTTCTCTAAGGTAAATAGCATAGGATTTAGCTAGCATCCTACACTGAATGGCCTCCAAGGAGAGACTGGCCATATATGCTAGTTGGTCTTTCCTTTCCGACAAATGTCCTCTCTGTTTTTCTTATCTTCTTCTTTTTGTTGTTATTTCGCATCTCCATCAGTTTCTTCCTTTGTTTCCTCCTCTTATTTCAGCATCATCCTCCTTGTCTTCTTTCAAAATGTTCCTTTGTATTAGTTTCTTCTTCACCCATCTCATCCCCATCTAGCTCGGTATATTCTTCTTCTTGTTTTGCCTCCTCCTCACTGACAAAAGGATTAACATCATAGGTGAGGGTTTTGATTTCATCCTCTACTAGTAAGTTTCTGAACATTGACCATGTTAAGGGTA
Source organism: Pinus tabuliformis (assembly GCA_031772625.1). Lineage (NCBI taxonomy): Eukaryota > Viridiplantae > Streptophyta > Pinopsida > Pinales > Pinaceae > Pinus > Pinus tabuliformis. The sequence continues at coordinate 673,189,726 of CM062817.1, forward strand.
TCCTGAGGCTTTGGAGGGCATCTTTAATGATGATCCTGATCAACCCATGGTGAACTAACTGTTGGGAATTTCCTTCCTTTACTTTTTTGTTGGAGTCTATGAGTAATTGTATCAAGAAATAGGGTATGTTGAGTCTTTGGTGAACTGGTGTTTCTACCCCAAATCTTAATTCTTCAATCATTCTCAAAAGGTTTCCATAACAACACTGTATCTATGGACTCTTGCATTCTCTTTTGACTTATTAAAGAATTTCCCTTTTTCCACCTTTTCACTTATAATCCAACTACCTCTTAACCTTTACAACTTTTGATCAAATGATGCATATGAGTGAGTGAGTGGGATACTTACCTGTGATCTTGATGCCATGCTGTAGTTGTCAAAGGTCATAGGTGCTGCTGATGGTCATTCTTCTTCCTCCTTTGTTGTCTGCTGATGGTTTATTAGCTTTTGTAGGTGTCTGTGACTGAAGATCGGATGTTGTTGCTACTATTGTTTTGGAGCTCCTGGATCTGATGTTGTTGTTGTGGAGCTCCTAGATCACCACTTGGAAATGCTTGGTGTCTCCCTTAGAATTTCTTGATCATGTTGTTGGCTGGTGCTGTGAGGATGTTGTAATGAATAGACAGAGGGAGTAGGAGTGTATTTGGATGGGATGCTGGTAATGGTTGAGGTGATTCTATTAGAAAACACAATCTTCACCTGAATTGAAGAAATGAAGTGAAAAACAATAGAATTGATGGAGGGATGCATGGTAAGGAGTGGAGGAGATGAAATATATGTGAGGCAGGGTTCCCTTTGGATCTTCTATTTTCTCCTTAGATGTCTTTCTTTCCCACTTGCACATAACACTTATGTTTTTTTTCTTTTATTATTATATTTTTTTTTTAAACCACCTAGGATGCCTCAAAGAGGTTTTCACCCTAGATATCTTCCCTCGGCACCTCAAGGAAGGTTTTCATCCAGGGATCTTCTTTTCATTTTCATTTTTCTCATCCTTGGGTCACCTCATGAGGTTTTCAACCCAAATATGGGTCTCAGGTGCCTCATGGAGGTTTTCACTTGAATCCTTATTCTTTTTTCCTTTTTCAGTGACCAGATGAGGGAGGAGCTAGAACTTGCTCCACCATCATCACTGTCTTATTGATATTGTCAATGAACTCTTGTTTTGATAAAGGCCTCTTATACATTTTCAATCGATGTCCATTAACTAGTAATGGAATGGATTCTTCATCAATAGTTCTGATTTGCACTGAACCATTGTCATGGCATCTTTCCACCACATAAGGTCTGAGCCATCTTGTCCTTATCTTGCCCTTGAAGTCTTTATACCTTGAATCATATAACAATTCCCAGTCACCCTCTTAAAATTGCTTCTCCTTAATATGTTTGTCATGCCAAATCTTCCTCTGAAGCTGAACTATCTTTGTATGTAGGAGGGCCTACATTCTGAATTCATCCAAGCCATTCAAATGTAACAACCTTTCTTTCTGTGCATGACTGAGATCCAAATCTAGTTGGGTTGCCATCCTCAATGTGTTATATTCAAACTCAATGGACAGCAAAGCCTTTTTCCCATAGACCATATCATAGGGTGTAAATCTAGTGGTGGTATTCCATGTTGTATTATAGGCCCAGGTGGCCTCAACTAGTCTTTCTACCCAATCCTTCCTGCTGCTTCTCACTACCTTGGTTAAGATTTTCTCCAATGCCCTGTTGGTCACCTCCACTTGCCCATTAGCTTGTGGATGATAAGGAGTGGAGGTCCTATGCTTGGTTTTGTGATGGCTGAGCAGTTCTTCAATCATGCTGGAGGTAAACTAGCTGCCTTGGTTTGTGACTAGCTCTCTAGGGTAGCCAAATTTGTAGAATATATTCTCCCTTAGGAACTTAGCCACCTTCTCTTCTGTTGCTGCCTTAATTGCCTTGGTTTCAGCCCACTTAGTCAAATAATTAGTGCACATAATGATTTGTTTTTTTTCTTTGAAGGAGGGTTGATAGGCCCAATGAAGTCCATGCCCCACTTGTCAAGTGGCTCGAAAGTCACTTGAGGTTGTAAGGGCATTTCATCTCTTGGACTAGGCTTTCCCATCCTCTGGCTCCAATCACACTGACTAATATACTTTTTCACATCCTGATGAAGAGTAGGCCAATAATAGCCTACTTGAAACACTTTGAATGTTGTCCTCTTTGCTGCAAAGTGACCTCCACAAGACCCATAATGACAGGTCAAAAGGATGTCAAAGACTTCCTCTTCCCTTACACACCTTCTTAAGATTTGATCTCGGCCAATTTTGAACAGAATTCCCCCAATCCAGGTGAAGGGGGCGCTCTTTCTGACTATCTTTCTCTTTTATTTGGAGGGAAAGTTTGGTGGAAATTGTGTTGATACCAAATAGTTTGCTATATCAGAAAACCATGGGGAGAGAACTGAAATAGCAAACAAATTCTCATCTGGTAACTGGTCATCCACCATTCCTTCTTCACCTACAGGCAGATTCATCCTAGATAGAAAGTCAGCAACAACATTTTCCTTACCAGGCTTATCAACAATAGTTAGATCAAACTGTTGTAATAAAAGCAACCATCTTATAATTCTAGCATTCACATCTGGTTTGTTCATTAAATATTTTATTGCAGCATGATCAGTATGCACAAATGTTTGATAGCCTGTAATGTAATGCCTAAATTTGTTCAAAGAATGCACAACATCCAAGAGTTCCTTTTTGGTCATAGTATAGTTTATCTCAGCATTTGATAGGTTCTTACTAATAAAGTAGATGGCATAGGGCAATTTCTCCTCTTCCTAACATAAGGCTGCTCCTATGGCTTTGTGTGAGGCATCAGTATGAATATGAAAAGGGAGGACCCAGTTTAGGCCTCTAAGGATTGGTGCAGGGGTTAACTTACCCTTTAGAATGTCTAAGGCCTCTTGACAGCTCTTTGACCATATAAACTTAGAATCTTTGTCCAACAACCTGTTAGCGCTTGAAATTTCACCTCAGGCTGAGAAAGGTAAACCTCAAGGCTACATCAAACCATTTAGCCTCGTAGCTAGCCCTACGGGGCAGGAGAAGGCTCTCTCCGGTCAATCTCGGCAGATCTTCAATGGGATGAGATGAACAACAAGGTAACACTGATATTAGGCTAGTAAACTGATTAAAAAGGTTGATTTGGGGTTTTTTGGGTTTTTGGTGACAAATTCAGGAATTGCAATTTTGGGTGCGGGGTTTTGACACAGTTTTTGCAGGGGGTTCTTTGGGGCGAGTAGGAGACCATATTGATGCCTTTGATTGAGGTGAGTGGATGAAAAATACCGGTGAGGAGCTAAGGAGAGCAAATAATACTTTGAATTCTCCTTAAACAATAGAAAACATAGAAATTAAACAAATTTAAAAGCAGAGCATGGCAAGCATGAATTCTTACTTTAACACTTCATTTGTTTAATATGCAGAAGGAAAGAAAGGAGATGAATCACATAACACACTTACAAGAACATTAAGAAGCACTCCATCAATACATGAAACCACAAGAATCCCAAAGAGGACTGCAAAACCCTGGTCTTCCTTAGCCAAAAATTGCAGAGATACAAGTGAAATAATACAATGATAGTTTCTCCCTCAAGAGTCCAACCATGAAAATGAGCAAGAAAGTACATAATATAGATGATCTAACCTCTTTCCCTGCCTCCATGGGTCGAGCTCACTATCCTAGGAGCTGTTTCAACCACTTCTAAACTAAGCACTACAAACTAGGCAGTCAAAACAACTTGCCTCTATAAACTTGGAAACCAATTCATACATTACATATTTACCCATTACATGAATGAATCTTCTAGAAGTGTTAAACAAGAGTAAAAGTGTCTTAGAGTTATAAAAATTACATCAAAGATAATCATCTTCAACCCCAAAAAGTCAAACTGAGTCAAATCTGCGTTTTCTGGGCTATACAGTGCAATCTGGCAAAAAACTGCCTGACAGGTCGCGCCCCCCTGCCTGACAGGTCGCGCCCCCCTGCCTGACAGGTCGCGCCCCCCTGCCTGACGGGTCGCGCCCCTTTGGAGCTCTGTTTGAGGCACTTGCATGTGGCCAAATTGAGCAAAAGTGGGCTTGTTGGAAAGGTCTGTGAGTCTAATTTCCAACCTAACTGGACTTTTTGAATTTGGAGTTCATTTGCCCTGTCAAAAACCAATTCTCCCAAGACAGCTTTCTGCAGTTCAAAAAAGTGGCAAAAAGTCAAATTTTTCATGTATTTTGACCTTCTGGAGGCCCAAAAATCCATAAAAACTCAAGTCCATCCATGGGCATATGTAACTCTGCATAAAAAATCAGGAAATGCTGAGTTTTTGTGAAAAGGAGTTGCCATGACAAAGGGTCTCACCGGGGGTGAGACCCGTTAAAGAGCCAAAACCTGTAAATTACCAAAAAAATGCCAAAATTACCCAAAATTCTAAAAAAAAATTGGGATTTGAGCTGTGGCTAGGCTATTGAGTGCCATGGTCTTTGAGTGAAGCCTCAGCCAAGATACGGAGTGGATTGGTCTTCTTTTTCCCCTTTAGGGCCTCGGACAACCACCTTTGAAACATCTTCATTTTGGCCTTGCACACATGCATTCTTGCCCAGTAATGGTTTTTCATGTTCCTCAACAACTTTTTATCTTGGTTGGCCTTAGCCAACAGCCTCTCCAAGTGTGCGTTCTCCTGAATGAGCATAGACGCTCGGTCAGCAGGAAATGGGTCACCGGGTCTTCTACGGTTCAAGGTTCGGTCACTACGAATCCTCCATAACTCATCAAGTTCTTTCTCCTCCTCCAACTATTTGTTGCGCTGCTCCAGGTAGGTAATGGTCCATTGGGCACCCTCAAATCTCCTCTGCAAAGCATCATTTTCAGCTCTGAGATGCTGAATGATCTCCTTTGCCTCCTGGCTAGGAGAACTAGTCTCAAGATCAACAAACTCAACATCGAGAACTCCTGATGGACCCTCATCAACCATGGGCTCTTTGCCCCTCTCTGGTACCTGTGCTGGTGAAGAAAGCAAGGCCCCTTCCACCTGATGTGGAGATAACACTCGCTGAGCTGAAGATGAAGGCGAGACCCCTTCCACCTGTTGTGGAGATAGTACTCGCCTAGCTGCTGCAAATAAGGCCCTCTGGCCTCTCTGATAAGTGAGCTGAGATGAGGCACTAACATGTCTAGTGACAGGGATGTGATGTCGGTGTGATGGTCCTCCCTCCTCATGAACAACCTCAGGATGTGGCTGTGGTGGCGCTGTGAAAAACTCATGAGAGATGAACTCCTCCCATGAGATACCCTGCTGTGTCAACTGATGCAATACTACTAGCTGAATCAAACCATAATGATGAAGGCTCCTGTACTGCTGTGCCGGGGTCTTCCTCTGCAACATGGGCACCATCCTTTGAATGTTCTAAAAAAAGAAAACAGGGATGTTCATCATCCTCACTCGGGTGAAGTGCATCAAAAGGCGAATGTGATATGAGTACACCTGTGAAAATCTGCCCTCACAAGTAAAATAGTGCATAATAAGCCTCATGACGGAAGCATACTCTCTCCGGAGAAACCTGAATGGAAAAACACCCGCCAAATGTCTTACGAATGGTGGCCAGACATAAGGCTCAAAGTGAACAATATCTAGCATCTTGCGCTTAGTCCACACCTCACCAACATTAGGTATCCCTGTAGCATGTGAGATCACCTCGGGTGTCAATGTAAAGTTCACCCCTGCAAGATTGACATGTCCATCATGGAGGTGTAAAACAAAAAGGCGGGCCAACTCTCTATGGTGCTGAATCCGTGAGATCCTCTCACAAAACTCATAACAGGACATGTACTGAAAGCAAGTGACTGCCATAGGACAGGCCTGTAACTCTGCTAAAGAAGTGGGCTCCTCTCGCTTATGATGTCCACCCTTACCACCCTTACGAGGCCTCCTCTGTATCTCAACCTCTGCTGATGATGAGTGGTCATCACTTTGCTCATAAGTTTCGGTTTCTGACATAGTTTAGGAGCAAAGTGGACAAACTGTACTGCTGTCTCTGACTGTAAAAAGTGTTGAATTCTATGTTGTTCCAAGGGGAAAAAGACATGAGGGAAATGTTAGGGGAGGGACCTTTTTACAAGGAATTGGGAATATACAAATATAACAGGGAATTTTTAAGGAAAATGTTGCAAACCATTATGCATATAGGAGTACATATTTAAAATCAGGGATATTAGGAAATCATTTGCAAAGATCACTGCATATGGAAAAATATGTATGAAAGTGAACACATGAGGATATGAAAACATGCAGCATTAATAGGGGAAAATAGGGAAACATATGCACAAAACTGCTGACATATTCACCAACATTTTCCATTATTTATACATGCATATGGTAGAGGGAGATTTAGGGTTTTGAATGCTTTGGGAGAGGGGTAGGGTTTGCATTTAATTTATAAAATAGCATGGGAGAAAAATAGGCATACATATAAGTGTGAATAGAATGGGGAAGGAGGGAAACAATTACAAAGGGAAAAACACCTTGAAACAACACAAACCCTAGCACATTTTACCCATTAACCTTGCAGTCATATGAAGAGGTTTCACTTGTACATTTCAATCATTAAAACATGTTTTATGATATCCACCAATCATAACCACACCCATTTCAAGTTTAGAACACCTACCTCAAACAAATTTGTGGCTTGGAGAGCGTTTGAGCAAATTTAAAATCGTTTTGCTGAGAGACAGCTCGACGGGTCGCGCACCTCTGACGGGTCGCGCCCGTTGTATTTTCTCACTGTGGAAGACCCTCTGACGGGTCGCGCGCACCTGACGGGTCGCGCACCTGGCCTGACGGGTCGCGCACCAGTCCAATGCCCGAACTCGCTCTCTTTTCGCTCCTTTCTCTCAATCACTCTCTCAAACCTCTCTTGCAAGCGTCTAAGATGCACAATGAGAGTGATAGGAGGGAATTTGGGGTTTTATAAGTTTCATTTGAAAAAATTTCATTCACAAACCCACTTTCTAATGTTTTCTCTTTGACACTTTATAACACTGACTTTTTGGTTTCTTTTGTCCTGAATTTGACTCATTGAGTGCTTTGACTTGATTCTTTTTGCAGGTAGATCATCTAAGGGATCTTGGCAAGGGGACCAGGGTTGCATTTTGTTCGCTGAAGACTTTTGAAATTTCATCACTTATTTACAAAAACGTGGAAAATGACCTTGGCTTTAAAAACAGAGTTTTTAAATCCAAGGTGAAGATTAGCTGTACCAGATAAGAAATCTTGAAGAAACATTTTTACAATCATCCCTCTGGCTTGCTGAATACTCATTGACTTTTCAGACACATGACCCTGTATACATATTTGACCCAAAACCCTAGACCTAGGAAATTGACCTCAAGACTAGATAAGACAAGCTTGAAAGAGCTTAATGACTGAAATGACCTAAACCAGCAATGCCAAGAGGGGTACAACACACCAGCTCCTCCATCAGGGTTATGGCATGCCTAACGGGATGCAAAAATTGACATTGATGAGACACCTACAAATGCAAATGCAAAGAGTTTTGATTGATGATGGAGGGCTTAAGACCGACTCTAACACAACCCAAACAAAGGAGAAGAAAACTTGTTGAAGTCCTTTATGAACCTTTGGTAGTATCCAGCTAACCCTAAGAAACTCTTGACATATCTCTGCATTTTTGGAGGTGGGACCCTTTGGATGATTACTATTTTGTTTGGGTCCACCTACAGTCCTTGTTGAGATATTGAATGACCTAGCACAGTCCCTTCAATCATTAAGAATTCACATTTTTTTGGACTGAGAGATAGATTCATTTCAATGAATTTTTGTAATACTTTTCCTAGGTTAGTGAGGGCTTCTTGGAAATCACAACCATAAGGTGTAAAGTCATCCATATATATTTCCATAGCATCATGTACTAATTCAGCAAACATACTCAAGACTACTCTTTGGAAAGTGGCAAGGGCATTGCATAGGCCAAAAGGAAGGACCCTATAGGAAAAAGTACCCGAAGGATAGGTGAATGTGGTCTTATCCTGGTCTTCTGGGTAGATTTGGGTTTGGTTGTACCCACTGAATCCATCTAAGAAAGAAAAGAACTTCTTCCCTACCAGGCCATCTAGCACTTGGTCAATGAAGGGTAGGGGGAAATGATCCTTCTTTATGGCTTTGTTCAACTCCCTATAATCAACACAAATCCTCCACTTACCTATTTTCTTGGGAATCAACACTAAAGGAGAGAACCACTCACTATCTAAGATAGGGTAAATGAATCCTGCATCTAGTAGTTTTTGTAGTTCTTCTTTGATTATGTCTTTAAGAGATGGATTCATCCTCCTTTGTGGTTTCCTGACTGGCTTGCAACCTTCTTTGATGTATATGTGGTGAGTACACACTGAGGGGTGTACTCCCTTCATTTCATTATAACTCCAAGCGAAGGCTTCTAGGTTCTCTCTCAACATGTGGCATAGCTTTTCCTCTTCTAAAGCAAAAAGAGATGGATTAATCTTCAAAGTCTTCTCTGGGCCAAATTCTATGGTTTTGACACAGAGTGGGTTGGAATTGGCCAATCATAAGTCAATTAGATGATTGTTCTGGGTTTCCCTTACTTCTTCTTCTAATGGCAGTGAACTAGGAGTTAGACTTTGGAGCAGATGTTCAATTAAGTCATCCTCATCTTGTTGTCCTCCTCCTATGATTGCTTCCAAAGTATAAAGTTGGGCAGAATAACCCTCATCTTCTTCCTCCTCCTCCAACCATAAAGGTAAATCATGCTCTAGAGAAGGTTGAGCAGGAGGGTATAGGACTAATTATTTGGACATATGCCCATTCTTGATGGTCATATTCCCAGCTCTGCAGCTAATGTAAGCATCAGTTGTGGCCAACCATGGCCTCCCAAGGATGAGAGGTTAACCAGTAAGCTTAGCCTTAGTCAATGGAGACCATCACATCCTCCACAATTCCCTTAGGGGTGACTGTGGAATGGTCTGCAAGTTGCAAAATTGTTGTGCTCTTTCTCAATGACCCTTGGAGGTTGAGTTTGAGCATGGTGTCCTTGGTCATCACATTAATGGCAGCCCAAATGATGTGCACATCTACTATAGGGCTTCCAAAGATCCAAATATTTTGGACATATTACCTACCCCAGCATTAAGTCAAACAACTTCCCAATGACATTAATGGTAGGGGCATCCCTTTTTCTTCTTCCTGGATGCTTGAAGCACTTCTCCTTAATCAATTTATTGTAAATGGGAACATATTTGATTGCTTGGAGAAAGGGGGATCTTTACACAGATTTTTTCAATTCTCCCAAAAGTTCAATTTCTTCTAGGGTAGGCTGGAGTGATTGGGTTAATCTCTCAAGAAAGGGTGGATTTACTTTAAGGTTGCTTTCGTCTTTCTCTTCCTCAACCTCCCTATGTGGAGAGGGAGGTTGGTTATTAGGGAGAATTCTCCTAGATATTAGGTTTATCTCCTGGATTTCTACAACATAAGTTGGGTATGATGTCTCTCCACTGTATGCTTGTTGATCCTACCTATTGTTTCGGTTCGGATTTGGCAGGGTAGGCATCTAGGGTTTCTTGGGTGGAGCAGAGTGCAGGAGTTGTGGTTGGGTAGGTGGTGGAGGCAATAGGGTTGGAACATTGTTGAATTGGGGCCTCCACCCCTGGTGTGGGGTATTCCACTAATGTTGTGGTTGAAATAAGGTTGAAATGACTAGTTGGCTGGCTGGGATTGATACTAAGATGCATAGGACCAAGGAGGGGGTGTAGACCAGGAAGGATGAGCAGGGGGTCCCCAAGAAGGTATAGTTGTGGTTTGGTTGGGGTTGTAATATGCATGGGATGACCCTTGCTTACATTGCTGGTATGGTCTAGGCCTAGGAGGTCTCCTTTGGTTGATGTAGAAAAGTTTCTTAGTGACCCCTTTAGCTCCTTGATATACAACTTTGAGTCTAGGTAAAGAAGGGCACTCGTCTAGGGAGTGGTTTTCTTCATAGCCTGAGAAAATCTTAATATAGTTTAATGGACATTCATTCCTAGGATGCCTCCTGGTGCATCTAGGAGAAAAGATGTCCAAGGCTCTCTCTGCTTCCTCTTGATTCCTTTTGATGTTCATGGTGTCCAATTGCAAGGAAAGGGTTTGCAGCATATCACTTTTGAAATCTTCCAGCATATTTCCAATTTCACCCTTGATGGATAAGTTGGAGGATGATGTACTGGCCATAGGTTTACTACCCCTACCGTTTTTCCTGACTTCCCTAGAATGGTTTCTAAATACAGTCTTAATATACTCATAGGATAATTGGTATGCATCTCCTCCTGCTATCATATGTAAGGTATTGAGAAGATCCTCCCTTATTCCTCTAAGTAGGACCATTTTTAGTGACTCAGGGTCAAGTGTGCACCTGGCCCTTTTGTAACTGAGCTGGAATTTTTCTTCATAGTCTTCTAAGGATTCATCCTGGCCTATGGTCATCCTGAAAATCTCTTCTTTAGTATCCTTTGAGCTATAGTGGTCCCTATATTTGTTGTTAAAGGTTTGTTTCATCTGAGCCCAAGTTGTGATGTTATCTCTAGGTAAACCCATGAACCAGTGCAATGATGCATCCTTGAGGGTAGATGGGAATAGTTTTAACTTTTTCTCATCATCAGTATAACCATAGGTTTGGCATATAATAGAAAAATCAAATAAGAAGGTGTTAGGGTCCTCTATGGTCAGGCCATGGAAATGAGGTAGAGCAGAGGGGCTTATATTCTTCATCTTAGTGTCCCCATTGGTTTCCCTGATGGGGAAGGCACCCTCAATTCTCTCTCTATTTCCTCTGTCATTTCGGTTTTCAGCCATTGGTTTAGTAGGAATGAATTCTTCTTCCTCTATAGGTTCCTCAAATAGGTAAGGTTGCTCACCTAAAGGGTCTTCCAATTCAGTGTCATTGAAGAAGAAAGAAGGTTGACTGTTGGATGCAGTGGGGGTATTTGACAAGAATTTCCCTAAATTGTCCCTCTTCCTACAAGGAATGAAAGGAAATGTTTTTGGGTTGGTTTTTGTAATATTTTCTTTAAAGCTAGAAAGTACTTGCAAAATGGAAAGGAAAGGAGCTAATGAAAAATGAAAGAAACGAAGCTACTAGATTACTTTTGCAGAAATAAACTAATGGAAGAACATTAAAGACTAGAAGTAGAAGAAAAGAAAGTTGGAGACTAGAAAATAGAAGAAAGCAATAATTACTTCTACTTAGACACCTCCCCGAAAATGGTGCCAAAAAGTGATGAGCTTAGGTATTGCAACAATAATGTTGCAACTCCCAGGGCTACCAGCTTTACTTATCAACTTGGGGTTCGTACAAACTTGGAGGTGACAGTGCTATATACACAAGTAGAAGTGAAGGTCCTACCTGTTGTCATTGTTTGTCTGGTAAGATACCCCAGGGATTCCAAGCCAAACTTCTAGAGGGTCATAAGAATCTTAATTATTTTATGGAAGGAGAGAAAACCTATTCTAAGAGAGAGCTACTCTACTGCAGTAATGAAGAAAATAGCATGAAATGTTAAACTTACACCATAACCTAACTAACCAATTAAACAGCTATGCTAAGCAAAATTGCTAAATTAACACTAACCTAATGCTAGTTATCTAAGTTGTATAAGTAAAGAGCATCAAAACTAGACTAAGGTGTAACAAAGAAACTTAGGCTAAATTGGTTTTCAAGCGGAAAAAGAAATCAAAGGTCAAAATCAGTGAAAGGAGGATGTGAGGGAGAAACAATGCATAAGAACCATTGGATCAGTCAGGTGAAAGGAAAACGAACAGGGAAGATTAGATCGTAGGAGGTTACATAGATAGATGGGCGAACACGGTTAACTAATAGGATGAATGGTGGAGATCTTATCACGAAGGCTTAAGTGAATGGATGGACGAACAAGGGAACAAAGCAGATGGATGGCAAAGATTGTGTCGCAAGAGATTAGGTGAGTGGATGGCCGAACGAGGTTAATAGGAGATGAATGGCCGAGATCCAATTGTGCAGGTGAAGTCAAGAGATGGACGGATGAGGCTAACAGGAGCAATGAATGGCTAAGATCTTATCACGCGGGTGAAGTCAAGAGATGGACGATGGAGATCATATGGCGGGGAAAAGAAACGTTCGAAAATGAGGGAGTGAGTTTCTAAGGTGGTAAGTAGTTTCTCACGTGCCCTTCAAGATGTAAGCAGTATTTGGAAATTTCACGCGATTAGCCTTACTACGCAACACGTAGCACGAGAGAACCACTTTTCTCGTGTTCTCTCGGGTGAATAACGTTCGTGCACTAATCCACACGAGATTGCACGATAGCCATTGGATCAGGTGGGGCTAATCAATGGTGGAGATCGGCCAGTTAGTTGGCGATCGAGTGAAGTGATAGTCATCGGATCAGGCAAGGCAGATTGATGCTGGGGGTTTTAAAGTGCCTAAAGTGATCGGGTGACGTGATAGCCGTCGGATCAGGTGAGGTAGATCAACGTTGGGGACTTAAAGTTCGTAAAGTAAGTGGTGGTCTCCATGCGAGGCAGCAGTTGGAGAAAATAGTGAATCGGACAGTGATTGTGAAGGTTTGTTGGTGATCGGACGACAAGGAAGCGATGCATGAGGAATGTGTTGGAGGCGCTTTCAAATGAAAATGACAGAGAAAACCAGTGCGGGTGAACAAATAACTTCATTAAACAACGAACTCCATAGCTCATGTGAGAACCAAAGACCTGTGTTTTTGGGTCTATTGAAGGGTCCCTTCCTCAAGTCATGGTCCCAAAGGGAGGAGATGAGGTTGAGACACCTACGCACAACCTAATAGTGATATTTTTCCTCTAACTAACCTGTGGAATGAAAGAAAGCATAAATGAAAGTAAACTACAACAAATGCAGCTATTGAAGCATATGAACTGGGAAACCATGCATGATCTACGCTATATTGTTGTAATGAAAGTGCAACTACTTAAGAAAATAAACAATGAAAACCATAAGGCTACTTAAGCAAATCAACAAAAAACCATAAACTACTTAAGCAAATAAACAGAACAGAACTCTATGCTAGCATATATGTACAGTAAAGAGGATCTTTGGTTGCTTGTGTCGGGCCCTAATCCAAGAGCTTCAACCCTCGAAGTTAACTCAGAGCTAGCTTAAGGCAGAACTCCTTTTCATCATAAAAACCATGGATTACAGAACAAACTGTCACAAGTCTTGCAGCTCAGAAATAAAGTAGAGTTTTACAATGAAAGTATAAATCCTACTGAGGTCCTAAGCCTCTCTATTTATACATCTGAAGTCTCTAATGACTTCCTTCCCATTAGGGAGGCTCGGCCTCTAACTCAAGAAAAACTAGTTTGTGTCACTTTCACTTTCACTTGCTCTGCTATCTTATAGTCTTCAAAGTGATGGCTATTTGCACTCTGAGCTGGTGGAGGAATATTCGAATGGAGGGGTAGTAAATGAGGAGGATTTACCTCCTATAATTACTCTCCCTTGTCCCATTCTAGTTTTACCAAGGTCTTTTCCATAGTTCCTTTATTTTATCCTTTATACCTGCATTTTTCCTTGCTTTTATCCTTTATTCCTGCATTACATGCACATTAGACCACAAAGTCAAATATCCAATGTAGAAATTTTGAATAATTTAACACATATTCATAGAGATTATCTTGATCATACAATTATAAGTGGAACATGTATAATACATAATCTCCTCTACATTGATCATCAATTTATAGAAGCAGAAACATTCACAGGCACACATAGAAGCATCAATCAAACTCATTAAAACAATATGTATCCCGGGGAAAGCATCTCGCTAAAAACCCCACACTATCTGTATATTAATGATTGATAACATGTAACATTACAAATTACAATGCTTATCACAAGCAATCCAGTACCACCTCCACCTGTTACACACAATACAGCTAAGATCTGATCTCCAAATCTCCCCCGCTGCTTGCCTGCCTCCACAGCTCAATACCTGCTCAAGAACTGATGAGAATGGCTTACCAAACTCGTATTTGACCTGCAAATAATCACTCACACTCTGTTGGACGTGAGCACAAGCTACAATTCTTGATATTGGCCAATTCATTGGCATACTCAATCCATCTAATTGTGCAAATCATCATGCACAGCTATAGTCACAACTGATAGCAATCTGATCCTCTAACACCTGTCCCTGCTAAACTGAACATGCACTGACATGAAACTGAGTTAACTGATGTATTCTATAGTTGCATTATGAGTTAATAACTTGTGAATTAATTAATAACTAATTCACCCAACTCATCTCTAGTCTATTTGTCAGTTAGACTAAATACAACTAGTTTAACAAAGCTAAACTGAACACAACTCCAGCAATTGCACCTCCAGTCCACTAAACTCAACTCACTTGAGTTCTAACTGAAGTCATGCATGCAAATATTAGTCATCCCATAGGTAACCACGTATTTCCCTCTGGGATCTGAATGTACCACATCCATAGCTCATCCTGAAGTGCTCCAAGAGAATAAGATCAAGTTTATAGTCCAAATATTATTATGAGACAATAATATTTGACTTTTCTATTTTTGACAGCCAGTCTAAAAATAGACTTTGATCACTCACACTGTGATCACTCACACTGTGGTCACCCACACTGTGATCATCCACACTGTGATTATCCACACTGTGATCAAAAATAGAACTTGCGCCATAATTTGCCTGCGGGCCCACATAGTGAAGGCGACTCTTTTCACTAAGCTCCATCATCATGTTGCATTCTCAACAAGCATTTCTTGTTGCACACTTTTCAACACTCCCTCTCAACAAGAAAGGCTTCCTCTCAAACCCGATCCTGAAACTCTGGAATGTTCTCCATGCAACACATCTGGCCGGTCCACTTGCTCTGTCATCAAAGTCTCTGACCGCTATTACCTCTGTCGACTGAAGACCCTGCATATCTGTGCTCTTCAGTATCTGACTGCTCTAGCCTCTGTCACTTTGATCTCTGACTGCATCCGTGCTGCTGCTGGTTCTATCTCCCAGCATTGCATCCGCACTGCACCTCCCAACTGACCACCCTGTTGGGCTAGAAACACCCTCTGATGCTGAAGCTCTACCTGCTGCTGACAAGTGCTCCCTCTCTGACATCTGCGCTACTGCAACATCTCCATGCATCTCGCACCATTGCACACCTCTCTGTGCCACCTAGCACTGTGCAAAACACTTGTGCCTCTCGCATTGTTGCAGCCTACTAGCTATGCGCTGTCCTGGGATTCCCTACACTGTCGCTCTCTCTGCCGCTCCATCCGCATCTATCTCTACCCAATCAGTCAGTTCCTGCTACTACACATTTGGGGCTCCCATAGCAAGGTCTCATCCAAGAGGTTGGGTACCTCAAGGATCCTACCCCTCCTCCTTGGGCCAATCAATCCACATCACCCCACCTCCTACCTGGAGGTATGGCTGCAAGCGATCCCTCAGCCCACCTGGCTCGAAGTTTCCCCCTACTGGAGGTCTCTGCATGAGTAGATGTCTCTACTCGATCTCCTATCAGCTTCCCTTGTTGTGGCTGCTCCACAACCTCCTGAAGCTGCTGCACCAATCGTGGCTCCTCCACAATCGTCTGAGACTTCTTCTGGCTCTACATGTTGAGAGGTAATATACGCTCCCTCTCAACCATCAAGTCTCCATCAGTTGCCTCGCTGCTCAAGGCTTTGCATGCATCTTGAACCTCAAGAGCATACAGGTTCTTGACCCATGAACCAATCTCATGACAACGAAAGCTTTGCACTTTCAATTTGTCAACCTTCTTCCCACCATGGGAAGAACTGGATTCGGAAAGAGAACCCTTCTCCTTCCCCTTCTTCACCTTACTCGCTAAGGCACAGTTCTCCTCATCATGCATAGATGAAGAACTGTCTCTGGTGCTCTGTCTAATCTCCTCCTGCATCAAATCCGACCATATTCGTTCCCAATTTGGCAGTTTCTCCCTTCCATTCACCGAGTCCTGGTAGCTATGCCAACTCTTAGGAAGGTCAAGGAGTGCTAGACTCACCATCCTCATCCGACAGTCACCCCCACACTTCCCAGCTCATCCCAGCATTGGGTGAACTTCGTGAGATACTGGGGCATACTGTCTCCATTCTCACACTTAATGTTTCTAAGTTTTATCTCTTGCTTTGGAATTAAATTCGAATTCCACCAACTCAAAAAATCAACCACTTCCAATCTAGAATTCGTGAGAACAATGTATTTCTCGTATAGAGATTGACTGTCTGGGCATTCACCGGATATCTCACCTTCCAAAAGAAGGATGAATCCAGAGGCTACCTGGCCCGATTACAGACCTGCCTGAAGAAATAGAATGTAAACACTTCCTGAATAGTAGATCAGATGATCAATACATCATTGATATCATGTAGAACTTCTTCTACAAATCAGCTCGCTCTGATACCTTGTAGAAATTTTAAATAATTTAACACATATTCACAGAGATTATCCTGATCATACAATTATAAGTGGATCATGTATAATACATAATCTCCACTACGTTGATCATAAATTTACAGAATCAAAAACATTCACAGGCACACATAGAAGCAGCTATCAAACTCATTAACACAGTATGTATCCCGGGGAAAGCATCTCGCTAAAACCCCCACACTATCTGTATATTAATGATTGAGAACATGTAACATTACAAAGTACAATGCTTATCATAAGCAATCCAGTACCAGCTCCACCTGTTACACACAATACAGCTAAGATCTGATCTCCAAATCTCCCCCGCTGCTTGCCTGCCTCCACAGCTCAAGAACTCGTGAGAATGGCTTACCAAACTCGTATTTGACCTGCAAATAATCACTCACACTCTGTTGGACGTGAGCACAAGCTACAATTCTTGATATTGGCCAATTCATTGGCATACTCAATCCCTCTAATTGTGCAAATTATCATGCACAACTATAGTCACAACTGATAGCAATCTGATCCTCTAACAACTATCCCTGCAGAACTGAACATGCACTGACATGAAACTAAGTTAATTGATGTATTCTATAGTTCTATTATGAGTTAATAACTTGTGAATTAATTAATTACTAATTCACCCAACTCATCTCTAGTCTATTTTCCAGTTAGACTAAATACAACCAGTTTAACAAAGCTAAACTGAACACAACTCCATCAACTGCACCTCCAGTCCACTAAACTCAACTCACTTGAGTTCTAACTGAAGTCATGCATGCAAATATTAGTCATCCCATAGGTAACCACGTATTTCCCTCTGGGATCTGCATGTACCACATTCGTAGCTCATCCTGAAGTGCTCCAAGAGAATAAGATCAAGTTTATAGTCCAAATATTATTATGAGACAATAATATTTGACTTTTCTATTTTTGACAGCCAGTCTAAAAATAGACTTTGATCACTCACACTGTGATCACTCACATTGTGGTCACCCACACTGTGATCATCCACATTGTGATCAAAAATAGAACTTGCGCCATAATTTTCCTGCAGGCCCACTTAGTGAAGGCGACTCTTTTCACTAAGCTCCATCATCTTGTTGCATTCTCAACAAGCATTTCTTGTTGCACACTTTTCAACACTCCCTCTCAAAAAGAAAGGCTTCCTCTCAAACCCGATCCTGAAACTCTGGAATGTTCTCCATGCAACACATCTGGCCGGTCCACTTGCTCTATCATCAAAGTCTCTGACTGCTATTACCTCTGTCGACTGAAGACCCTGCATCTCTGTGCTCTTCAGTATCTGACTGCTCTAGCCTCTGTCACTTTGATCTCTGACTGCATCCGTGCTGCTGCTGGTTCTATCTCCCAGCATTGCATCCGCACTGCACCTCCCAACTGATCACCCTGTTAGGCTAGAAACACCCTTTGATGCTAAAGCTCTACCTGCTGTTGACAAGTGCTCCCTCTCTGACATCTGCGCTACTGCAACATCTCCATGCATCTCGCACCATTGCACACCTCTCTGTGCCACCTAGCACTATGCAAAACACTTGTGCCTCTCGCATTGCTGCAGCCTACTAGCTATGCGCTGTCCTAGGATTCCCTGCACTGTTGCTCTCTCTGCCACTCCATCCGCATCTGTCTCTACCCAATCAATCAGTTCCTGCTACTACACATTTGGGGCTCCCGTAGCAAGGTCTCATCCAAGAGGTTGGGTACCTCAAGGATCCTGCCCCTCCTCCTTGGGACAATCAATCCACATCACCCCTCCTACCTGGAGGTATGGCTGAAAGCGATCCCTCAGCCCACCTGGCTCGAAGTTTTCCCCTACCGGAGGTCTCTGCATGAGTAGATGTCTCTACTCGATCTCCTCTCAGCTTCCCTTGTTGTGGCTGCTCCACAACCTCCTGAAGCTGCTACACCAATCGTGGCTCCTCCACAATCGTCTGAGACTTCTTCTGGCTCTGCATGTTGAGAGGTAATATACGCTCCCTCTCAACCACCAAGCCTCCATCAGTTGCCTCGCTGCTCAAGGCTTTGCATGCATCTTGAACCTCAAGAGCATACAGGTTCTTGACCCATGAACCAATCTCATGACAACGAAAGCATCGCACTTTCGATTTGTCAAACTTCTTCCCACCACTGGAAGAACTGGATTCGGAAAGAGAACCCTTTCTCCTTCCCCTTCTTCACCTTACTCGCTAAGGCACAGTTCTCATCATCATGCATAGATGAAGAACTGTCTCTGGTGCTCCGTCTAATCTCCTCCTGCATCAAATCCGACCATAGTCATTCCCAATTTGGTAGTTTCTCCCTTCCATTCACCAAGTCCTGGTAGCTATGCCAACTCTTAGGAAGGTCAAGGAGTGCTAGACTCACCATCCTCATCTGACAGTCACCCCCACACTTCCCAGCTCATCCCGGCATTGGGTGAACTTTGTGAGATACTGGGGCATACTGTCTCCATTCTCACACTTAATGTTTCTGAGTTTTATCTCTTGCTTTGGAATTAATTCGAATTCCACCAGCTCAAAAGCTCAACCACTTTCGATCTAGAATTCGTGAGAACAAAGTATTTCTCGTATAGAGATTGACTGTCTGGGCATTCACCGGATATCTCACCTTCCAAAAGAAGGATGAATCCAGAGGCTACCTGGCCCAATTACAGACTCTGCCTGAAGAAATAGAATGTAAACACTTCCTGAATAGTAGATCAGACGATCAATACATCATTGATATCATGTATAACTTCTTCTACAAATCAGCTCGCTCCAATACCATGTAGAAATTTTGAATAATTTAACACATATTCACAGAGATTATCCTGATCATACAATTATAAGTGGAACATGTATAATACATAATCTCCTCTACGTTGATCATCAATTTACAGAAGCAGAAACATTCACAGGCACACATAGAAGCATCAATCAAACTCATTAACACAGTATGTATCCCGGGAAAGCATCTCGCTAAAAACCCCACACTATCTGTATATTAATGATTGAGAACATGTAACATTACAAAGTACAATGCTTATCACAAGCAATCCAGTACCAGCTCCACCTGTTACACACAATATAGTTAAGATCTGATCTCCAAATCTCCCCCGCTGCTTGCCTGCCTCCACAGCTCAATACCTGCTCAAGAACTGATGAGAATGGCTTACCAAACTCGTATTTGACCTGCAAATAATCACTCACACTCTGTTGGACGTGAGAAAAAGCTACAATTCTTGATATTGGCCAATTCATTGGAAAACCCAATCCCTCTAATTGTGCAAATCATCATGCACAGCTATAGTCACAACTGATAGCAATCTGATCCTCTAACACCTGTCCCTACTGAACTGAACATGCACTGACATGCAACTGAGTTAACTGATGTATTCTATAATTGCATTATGAGTTAATAATTTTTGAATTAATTAATAACTAATTCACCCAACTCATCTCTAGTCTATTTGCCAGTTAGACTAAATACAACCAGTTTAACAAAGCTAAACTGAACACAACTCCATCAACTGCGCCTCCAGTCCACTAAACTCAACTCACTTGAGTTCTAACTGAAGTCCTGCATGCAAATATTAGTCATCCCATAGGCAACCACGTATTTCCCTCTGGGATCTGCATGTACCACATCTGTAGCTCATCCTGAAGTGCTCCAAGAGAATAAGATCAAGTTTATAGTCCAAATATTATTACTAGACAATAATATTTGACTTTTCTATTTTTGACAGCCAGTCTAAAAATAGACTTTGATCACTCACACTATGGTCACCCACACTATGATCATCCATACTGTGATCATCCACACTGTGATCAAAAATAGAACTTGCGCCATAATTTTCCTGCGGGCCCACTTAGCGAAGGCGACTCTTTTCACTAAGCTCCATCATCTTGTTGCATTCTCAACAAGCATTTCTTGTTGCACACTTTTCAACATCCAACTCTAACTCATTTCATAAACAAAATATAATCAAAAGTATGCAACAAGTTGTGAGAATAGTTGGTTTGACTAAGCTAGGAGGTGAATTAAGGCCCATATAATTACTCAATGATGAGGCTCATCACATAGATGCATATTTTTTTGAATAATAATGTAAATATGAATAATGTTGTGATGTTATGGGGTGAATCTAACATGGAAATAATGAAATGCAATTATCAAAGCAAAGAACAATATATCCCTAAGAAAAATTAACAAAGTGTAATGATATTTCCAATGTAACCAATGTAACTTCTCCTAACCTGCAAACACAAAGGTACCAATAATTAAATTTTGCATGTAATGATGTGCAAAAGAGAATATAAGAACTTGAACGGCTTGCACAAAATATCTAAGGTCTTGCTGAAAGGTAGAAAGAGGTGTCATAACAACTAACCTTAACCATCCTGCAACCTTACCTTTTCATTGGGAACAAAAATCATACAAACCTAAAAGAATTCTTGTGAATGTATCTTCATCAGTGTTTTACTTCTTAGCAAGCATCAAGAAAGATCAAAGCTTAGTATTAGCAAACGGGCTCACTAAGTAAGATGCTTCCAGTTGGTCATAGTTTCGATCATGAAATTCAAAACAATCCTTTTGAAACCCCTAAAATTCTTGAGAGTACAAAATCTCAATTAGCACACTCAAATTATAAGGAGAACCAATAAGATCAACCGATGTAGAACAACTACCATCAGGTGTACTAATGGAAAAATGATTCATCTAATGACAGTTGTTAGGAACGGTGTTATGACCATATTGATGAATTAACATATGAGATTCTAGATTCTCCATTAGTTTCCTTTGTGTCCAATTCTATACCAGGCCATTAATACAAAAGCTTAAGGAATTAGAAACAATTGTTGGCCTTGTAAATCTAGGAAGCCAATTGAAATAACATGATGACAAAATGTTAGAAGGGAATGTCAAATCAAATCTAGAATCCATATAGGCATGGGGGTTCTAATTCACTAAATGGTTCAAGGCTTGAATGATTCTCAGAAGGATTGATTGGACTAGAAAAACAATGATTAGTTTATTAACATTCATGGTGAATATTAGGAGTTGATTGTTTACAAAAGCACTTACAATATATGAATTCGTTAGCCAATGTTGATGTTTATTTTGACAATTAGAATGGTAGGTTTCAAAGCTATGGGCATGCATGAAGGCTATACATTCCAAACCCAAATTCGATACAAGAAATTTGCATGGGGCTATATCAACTAAAGAAAAATATTTTATCTGATCATAAATAAAATCTTTAAAGTTAGAAAAACTATATCCGAAATACCAAAAATCTTTCAAGAAAGGGTTTTTATCCAATGAAACAATATGAAGGAAAGAATTCTGTTAGGAAATCTAGATCTGACATGGTTCAGGATTCTCACCAAGATTGTAAGAATGTGACAGAGCCATCACATAAAGTTGAAGTGCATCGACTTCTTGACAAGTTCTAGAACTTTGAAAAGTTGGATAATTACATTTTGAGAAGTGAGTCAGATCGCAAATTGCATGTAGACAACTACTATCAGTTAAATTAATAGGATCACTATTATCAGGATGGAAACTATCTACAACACTAGTTTGATCAAATTATACAACCTACACAAATAGGTTACTCAAGTCATAAGATCCTTCTGATTCTAAATCTAGAGACATATGAATCAGATAAATCTCATCAGTAACTTGATTTGAAGAGTTTCCCTCATTCAAAATAAAATATTGCAAGGAATGGGATGGATGCTCAATGATTTCATTGCTTTCTTCTTCATCATGGATAATCTTGATACCTTGTGTCAATTTAAAATTTTTTAAATTAGGTTGTATATTCAAATCACATGACATATTTTCATTACAAGCCACTAGACACAAGGAACAATGAGTTGAAGAAGAATTTTCCATAAGAATTTTTTTTTTGATCGAAACAGATTCAAGATCTACATCTTTCAAAAAAAAATATTCTTGAGACACTGAAATATCAGTTGATGCAGTTGGGAATTTATCATCATATACATCAATGGGATTGTCATCATCAGAATGTTGATTTCCCAAGACTTTAACTAGATTAGGAAAATTAATTTCATTTGATTTATTGTCGATATTAGTGTATTCTAAATCAACCAAGAATGAAGGATCATTATCTTGACATAGATGACTTTTAAAAAATATAAGAAAGACCGAAAGAATCATGACCTTTCTTCTACTCTATCTATGAAATGTGACTACCTTGCACCTGATCACTGCTTGGACTTGGAAGAGAATGATCAAGCAGATCAAGGGACAAGGGATCGCGAGAAAAATATGATAGAGAATGACACATATTCAAATCATATTTAGGATTGAAGTTATGAGTGTTAATATCTTCTTAAAGAGTGGAGAGATTAATTTTCACCTTAGGCTTCATAAACCATTCCAAGGTTTCCTCCATTAGATTTGATTCATTGAAAGTAGATGAAGGTTGAAGAGATGACTCAATATTTTGATTTTCAAATTTTCCAAATTTGATGTCATCACAAAGAGAAACCCACATCGGGACTAAAAAAGGAGGAGGATAAGGAGAAAAATTAATAATAGGTTCCTCCTTTGAAATTAGAGGTGTCTCATGATTTACAAAAGTTGGGGAAGCAAAAACATCAGGGGGTTTAGATTCACCATGAAAAGAGACATGAACCAAATGCTCAAACTTTTGTTTAAATAAATCCCAATTTGTATCTTCTTCAAGAAATTCATAACATAGGTGAAGGAATCGATTATAAAAACCATCAATTGATTCATCAGGGTTCATTCTTAGCTGATTAATCCTTTTAAGTACATCCTGGTAGTAATATTTGTTGAAGACTAAATGAAGCTCCTTGATGAAGTGTTCAAAAGAATGAATGGAAGTGGGTGGTAGGGTATGGCACCATTAGTTAACTCAACCTTCAAGCGTGAGGAATAAAATAACATAAGCCACATATTTGCACTCGATTTCATAATGTTCACAAAATTTAAGAAAAAGAGATGCATGCTCAGTTATGTATCACCCTCACCATCAGACTTGAATTGAGGCGAGTCATAAAGAATTTCATTGGGGATAAAAAGTTATCCATTGGATCTATTGGAAAAACACTCCAGAAGTATGATTTTGGGATGAACCATCTAAGATAAGTGATTAAAACCAGACTCAAAGGGCACAACTTGTCATTTGGCCCTCCTTCTAGTGCCAATTGTTGATGGTCCTAGAAATTCATCAACCAAGGGGGTCTCCCTGATGTGAAGTCCCAATTAGATCCCACGTTGTTTAGAGTAGGAGCCCATTTGGAGTATTGGTCTGGCCACCATAACTCTAAGATTTTCCTTGGCTACAATGTGTAAAAGGAGACTTTCACGAGAGGGAGGTAACGAGTGAGTCTCTAGAAGGAAGGTAATAGTACTATCCTAAGAGAGGCACACAAGAGCAAGAAAAGATTCATTAATTATCTATCAAAATAGTTCACATAAACACAACGAACATAAAGAAAATAAAACACACATTCAACAAGATAAGTACCAAATCCAATGAAGTAGATCAATTTCCTTAGTACATGTGAACGAAACATATACCGCAAGAATCTAGAGAATAATTTTACAATATTCATGATACATGGATGAAAATGTGTGGGATCGTCGAGATTCTGATTATTGAGGGGAAAATCCAAGTACATAGTTACAATGGTGAGACACTAGCACCAATAGTGGAACATTAAGTCACTTATTTCTTTTCTTCTTTCCTCTCCAAGGAATGATCTTCTCTGCTATGCCAAGCTAGAGAATTTAAGGATAGCTCTCCAAATTTTGAGCCTCCCAAAGCCCTTTGATTGATTTATGAGGGTGTATTTATAACTAATGAGGTGACTCTAGACCTCCCATGTGACTCTTGATCTCCATCATGATTATTGAGCTTCTACTATGGCTTTTCAAATTCCTACATGACATTTGAGCTTCTATATGACTCATTTGTCCACATGTGACTTTACGTATTCCACATATGACTCTTGGACTTTGGCACATTAAATTTTGTCATTTTTGGAAATATATAATTACACTCTACATCATGTGTCAAGACTCATTGACACATATGACACTATGATCACACTTGTACAATCCATGACATGTCAAAATATGACTTGGATCTTCATGATGATGTGTCAATGTCAAGCTTCTCTTCTTGATGCTATCTTTGTGTCTTCATGATATATGTTGCATGTTCTTCCTCTTTCTCCTCCAAAAGGTTTGAAGATATTGAATCTTCACTATGATCTTGATCCTTCATTTTCTATTGCGATCTAGTGTCCCTTCATATTCTTGTTCACAGATCATCTTCTCTTCACAGATTCATAAATATCTTCTAGCATGGTCTCCTTCTCGTCCTTTCTGAGCATCATCCTGTCATGTCAAGATATAGTACCTTCAAGTAAAATCCACGCATGACATGATGACATTAGTCCGGAAATATCCTCGTATAACTATCTTCATGAAATCCATCAATTGACCTAGAATCGAGTATTGGACAAGGAGGAAGGATCAAGGATTGTGCGGTGCATACTTCGAGAGGCTAGGAGTGGGGTATTGATGTATGTGATTGTGTAATGCATAACACTAGAGGCTAAAGAGATACAACTACGTAGTTGAGGATCACAGTGAGGCAGGATTTCCCACTGTAATTGCACAATGTGTAGTTTAGGAGACAGAGAGGGGCAGAGGATTGCATATTTTAGGAAGTCAAGGAGATAGATTGTTTCTTACAACTACGCAATATGTAGAAGGAACCTAGATGGGAAGAAATATTGCGTAGTTATAGATGTTAGAAGGCAGTTCTTAGGCATTCTGATTGTGCAATGTGAAGTCCTTGGAGGTAGTAACTATGCATTGTTCACTTCTAGGATGAAAATATGCATGCTTGAGGCTTGTCACTATGCAATGCGTAGTTTAAGGGGAAAGAGTGACCTCAGTTTGTACGAGCATGAAACTTTCCAAATTTTGACTAAGTGTGGGATAAATGAGGAAGATATGTAACCAAGGTTGGAATTGAACATGATCACACACACATGGCAATCAAAGACACAACATTAAACATTCATCACCCAGAATTAACATGATCCCCTTAATGCGATGACAAAGCAACATTCTCCTCTAAGTGTGACACTTAAGATATACTTAGTGATGAAAGTGACAACACTAGTAAAACAGTGCATACAACTTTGGGAAGGTGTATAATACATGTTTACATGATATATAGGACCCATTAGTATCAATGTTTCCTCTATAAATGAACCATAACTCCTCTTTTAAAACGTGCGAAACTTCCCATGCCAAAAGACGACACTTGTGAAAGTAACAGAAAAGTGCAAATGACACAAAAAATCTTAAAGAAAGTGAAAGAGAGACATTACATAGCAAATATAACATTAAAATGAAACTTAATAAAGTGAATGCAAGCAAAAATTATAATTATGAATGTGAAGGTGACACTCGAGAAAACAAAGGTGCGCTAGAGTGAAAGTTGATAAAACTCACCGAAATAGGAGTACAATTGCAGTCGAAGTGAGGAATATTGTCAATAGAGGGTGCGCACTAATTATCGATATGTATTTTGTATTACATTGTTCTTATGGTTTGTGCAGTCACTGTCACTAGTGACTGCGCAAGTCCTACCTTCAAGAGCTATTTAATGTCTATCTAAGCTTGCATCAAAAGAAGTGTGTTTGTGAATTCATTGTAGACATAACACGTATGAGCAAGTGACTTTGAAACTTAGAAGAATACTTAATACATTGAAAAACATTAGATGACCATGAATTGACCATGGAACAACATATTGCAAGATCTTCAGTAGGCTCCAAAATTCAGGTGTAAGAAAAATTTTAGAGGGTGTTGTCACAATGACAACACATAGACTAGATCATAGGGGGTGAAACCAATGGTGATTTTCCAAGTAGTGTTGTAGGCCCAAGTGGCCTCAACAAGCCTTTTAGCCTGGTATTTCTTGTTGTCACTAATTAGTTTAGTAACTAATGCCCTATTAGTTACCTCTACCTTCCCATTTTCTTAGGGGTAGTAGGGAGTGGATTTTCATTGGAAAATGTGGTGTTTCTTCATTATTCCTTTAATCAAATTGGAGGTAAACTGGGAGCCTTTATCTGTTACCAACTCTCTTGGAAAAAAAACATGTAGAATATATTTAATATTAAGAAATAAACCACTTTATTTTTTGTTGTTTCTTTTACTGCCTTCACTTCAGCCCATCTGGTTAGGTACTCAGAGCATAAAATGACGTACTTTTTATGTTTGGACGGGGGCTCAATAGGACCAATGAAGTCCATGCCCCATTTATTAAATGGATCAAAATACACTTGAGGTTGAAGGGAAATTTCATCCTTCTGAGTAGGCTTTCTCAATCTTTGGCACTCATCACACTGTGCATTGTATCTTTGGGCATCCTTATGGAGAGTTGGCCAAAGGTATAATGTTTGTAATATTTTGTACATTATCCCTTTTGCACCAAAATGACCTCCACATGTCCATCATGATAAGGTGAGAGGATATCATAGAATTTATCCTCACATGTATTCTTAGAATCTGATTTGGTCCCAAATTGAAGAGGTTCCCCCCAATCTAAGTATAGGAGGAACGTTTTTGACATTCTTGATCTTTTCCTTTAAATATGGGTGAGGAGGAAATTGGTCAGTGGATATATAGTTGGCAATGTCTGAGAAAACCACGCAGAAAAAAAGTGAGATGGAAAAATATGCTCATATGGGAGATAATCATCTAAAATATATTCATCTCCAGAAAGCGTTAAACTTGATAAGAAATATGCAAGAACATTTTTTTTCCCTAGTTTGTCAACAATGGTTAAGTCAAAATATTGGAAAAAAATAACCACCTAATTATGTGAGCATTTGCATATGTTTTGTTCATTAAATAAGTAATTATTGCATGGTTAGTATTCACGAAGACTTGTAACCAGTGATATAATGCCTAAACTTATTTAAGGAATGTACAACAATAAGGAACTCTTTTTCAGTCATGATATAGTTTAATTTAGCCATGGACAATTTTTTTCTATTGAAATAGATTGCATAAGGGAGTTTACCTTCAATTTGACCAATAACTTCCCCAATTACCCTGTCTGATGCATCTATGTGAATGTGAAAGGTAAATGTCCAATTAGGACCTCTAAGGATAAGTGTTTTCATCAATTTTTCTTTTATACTCTCAAATGCTTATTGGCATGGATCCTTCCAACAAAACATAACATCTTTGGTCAGCAAGGAAAACAAAGGAGAGGAAATTTTACTAAAATATTTTATAAATCACTAATAGTATCCTACAAGGCTTAAGAAGCTTCTAACATCTATTTTCTTTTGAGTAACAATAAGGTATTTAATTATGGATATATTACTAAGGTCTACTTGAATTCTTTTTTAGGAGAGAAAATGTCCCAGAAAAATTCTCTCATTCATTAGGAACAAGCATTTTCCATGGTTCAAGGAGAGGTTCATATCCTTACACCTTCAAAAGACCTTACTCAAATTGGAGAGAGCATCTTGGAACATAAAATTTGAATTCATCCATGTATATTTCTACCAAATCGTCTACAAGATTAGAGAAGATGCTAAGCACAACCCTCTCAAAAGTGGCACCAGGATTACATAAGCCAAATGGGACAAATTTGTAAGCAAAATCCCCCCGAGGAGAGGTGAAGGTGGTCTTATCCTAGTCATCAGGATTCATTTGGATCTAATTGTACTTGCTAAACCCATCCAAGAAGGAAAATCACTAAACCTGTAGAAATTCCCACTGTAGATCAACAGATTATGCAATAGACTAAAGAAAAATACAAGATCTACTTCTACAACAAACTTTGCGGAAGCTTAATCGAATATGAGCAAGATCAATGAGAACACATATAACTGAGAATGAGAAATCAATCACACATAACATAGAAGAAATGACCTGGGGAAAGCCTCAACCTAAAACCCCAATCTCTGTATTATCATACAAGTGGAAATCTTGTTCAAGTAACAAAAAGAATCAGCTCTCAAGCTATCCTTCTCTCTCTACAATCAAGCAATACATCTCACGGACTGAATAGACACAGTGTATGTCCTCCTCGAACCCTCCAAGCGTCCTATTTCCTTGCACAGTTTATCTTGGGGTCCAGTGATGCCACATGTGTGAATTGGCCTCATCACACTCACAAAACCTGAAGAAGTAACTGCGCAATCCTCAAGGAAAGAATTCCTTCTGCATGCAAGAGATATTCACAATGGAATATTCTAGCAACTGATAATACACTGTCCCTCCATCTGATCTCAACTGGGTCTCTGTCTGAACTAACATGCATGAGTTATTTATGAGAGAATATTTAGTTATCTGAAGTGCAACAGTTACATGCATGCATGCATTAACTAACTGAACTCACAATTAATTCAACAAACTATTTGAATTAATATAACTGGACTTGACTCAGTTAACTAAGTCAACTAATTACAACTCAATATTACAACTCATCCTTATCTCTTTAACTGATGGATAAATTCCTCAATTAATGGAGAAACTATTGCATGTCCCCACATAGACTTCATGTTTGATTTTCTACAACTAATTAACTCATGGTGAATTAATTAATTATTTTACAAACAGTTGCTAAGATCAAATTCGAATTTTTACTTCTCTATTTTAGTTCAAGGACTAACTAAAATAGGAAGGTATCCCGAAATGCTATTTATAGCAGTACTAAATTTAGCACTTCTATATTTAGCATTTCTTGTTGCTATTTTCAACACTCCCTCTAAACAAGAAAGGGATTATCAGTAACCCCAATCTTGTCTCTATGGAACTCGAACTTGCATTTTGACAATGCCTTCATCAAAATATATGCATCCTATTCTTCAGTCGAAACATACCGCAACAACATGATCCTCTTGACCACACAGTCTCAAAAATGGTGATACCGGATATCAATGTGCTTGGACCTATCATGAAAAACTGGATTCTCAGAGAGTTTGATACAACTCTGATTATCGCAGTAGATCACGGTTGGATCCATCCTCTGACCAAACAATCCCACTAGAATCTTCCGCATCCAAATGGCCTCACATGCAGTGTGACTAGCAACCATGTATTCAGCCTCTGCTGAGGTAAGTGCAACTGACCTCTGTTTCCTGCTGTACCAAGAAACTGCAGCTGAACCAAGGTTGAAGATTCCTCCAAAAGTTCTCTTCCTATCTGATGGACTCCCTACCCAATCCGCATCTGTGAAGCCATGAAGCTTCACTCCCTCTGTTCTTCTGTACCACAATCCAAACTGAGATGTGCCTCTGAGGTATCTTAGCACATGCTTTGTTGCCTTCCAAAATAGCTTGGCAGGCTGAACCATAGCTTGACTCAACTGGTTCACCGCAAAGCATAAGTTGGGTTGTGTGTTCACCAGATACATAAGTGAACCCACCAGCTGCCGATAAACAGTTGCAGCTACTACCTCACCTGAAATAGCATCCTCCTTCCTCCAATTCCCAGCGAGAGGAGTCTAAATGGGCTTGCACTTCTCCATGTGAAAGCACCTGAGTATCTCATTGGCATACTTGCCTTGAGACACAAATACTTCACCATATTTCTGCCACACTTCCATGCGTAGAAAGTAGTGCATAAGACCCATGTCTTTATTTTCGAACTCTCTTGCAAGGTCCTCCTTGCAAGACTGTTTCAGCTGATCATCACCTGTCAAAATCATATCATCGACATAAAGAAAAATAATCAATGGTTTACCTTCTACCATGATGTGGTAAAGGTTTGCATCTGCTTCACTCTTGGTGAAGCCCAACCCAGTGAAATAGCTTTCGATCCTGGTGCACCAAGCACAGGATGCTTGCTTCATCCCATACAAAGCCCTCTTGAGTCGGCAGACATGTGACTCATGATCAATGGTCTCAAAACCCTCTGGCTGCTCAATGTACACCTCCTCCTCAATCTTCCCATTGAGGAATGTTGTCTTCACATCCATCTGATGGATCTTCCAACCCATCTGAGCTGATAGTGCCAACATCAATCTGATATATGAGTACCTTGCTATAGGAGCAAAGGTCTCATCATAGTCGATCCCATCGACCTGTGAGAAACTGCGGGAAACAAACCTTGCCTTATGTTTCTCAACACTGCCATCAGTTGCCTGCTTTACCTTGTAAAGCCATATGGAACTCACCACTGACTTGCCCTGAGGTCCTGTGACAACATCCCACACACTGTTCCAAATGATAGAGTCGTACTCCTCTACCATTGCATCAAACCAGACTGGTTGCTGCACTGCCTCCTCGAATGAAGAAAGTCCGGCATCTACACACTCCCCAACCAGGGCCATGTACTCAGTGTATCGCTCGGGTGACCTCCTCTGTCTGTGCTGAGAAGATGGTTGTCCCACATTCTCCTGTGCATCCAGCATCAACCTGTCAGCTTCCCTTGAGTGTTTCCGCCCATCTCTAGAAGTCTCAGTATGTGTGGATGTCTCCACTCCCAGATCCTCTACATGCAGCTGCTCCGCATCAATTTGAGGCTCCTCCTCCTTAGGAACTGAAAGTTCCTCCTCTGCATGCAACTTGAGCTCCCTCTGAAGTGATAACCGCATGGCTTTCTGCTCGTCGAACTTCAGATCCCTGCGTACCACTGTCCTCTAACTAGTAGGCAGGTATGCCCGATAGTTGTGGGGTGTATCCGTGTACCCCAAAAGTATTCCCAACTCAGTTGTTGGGTCTAGCTTCTTCCTGGCATCTTTGGTCACACGACAGTAAGCTGACGATCCAAAGATTCGGAAGTGACTTACATCAGATCGCTTCCCAGAAAAGGCCTCCATAGGTGTCTTCATTCCCAATATACGGTGTCGGCTTCTGTTCTGCAAGTATACTGTTGTATTGCATGCCTCAGCCCACAAATGCAGTGGTAGGCTTTGGTCATGCAACATCGCTCGAGCTACTCCCACAATCGATATGTTCTTCCTTTTGGCCACCCCATTCTGCTGTGGGTTATGGGGTGTCGTCAATTCCCATTTAATTCCTTCTATAGCACAGAAGTCTTTAAACTGTTGGGAGACATGCTCCCCACCATTTTCGCTATGCAAGGCTTTTAGTTTCTTTCCAGATTCTTTCTCTGCCAAGGCTTTAAACTCACAAAACCTCATGAAGGTCTAATCCTTCTTTTGCATAAAGTAGATCCAACATCTACGAGAAAAATCATGAATAAAAATAACATAGTACCTTTGTTTAGCGGTGGAGGTTGTAGAGAATGGTCCACAAACATCTAAGTGAACTTGCTCTAGGATTGCTCCAGCTCTACTGTCTCGATCCAGAAAGGAAGATTTCGCATACTTACCCAAGGTACAACCTTTGCATGTATTCGTCTGCTCAAGTTTTCCCTTGGGTAATCCGGTAGAAATCTGTTTCATGATCTTCAGGGCTCCATGGTACAAGTGGCCCAGTCTTATATGCCATAGCTCGCCAACATCTTGGCTCTGCACCATCTCAGCTTTGGAACTCAATGCAACATAGTCATCTACCTCCAGCTTGTAGAGATTCTCTACTCGAATCCCAATTCACTTTGTCTGTCTAGTACCAATATGCCTCAGGAATATATTTCCTTTACTAAAGACTACATCATAGCCTTTATCTTCTATCATAGCAACATACACAAGATTCTTCTTCAGACCTGGTACATACTTTACATCAGTCAGGGTGAGGGGAGCTCCATGCTCCCTTTGAAACACAACCGTACCTTCTCCTGAAACATGATACTTTCCATCATCACCCATCTCGATCCTCATCTGGAGATCCTTCTCCTCCAAGGTACTAAAATGGTTCTTGTCACCTGACATGTGGAATGAAGCTCCACTGTCTAGGTACCACACACATCCCACCATGGATGAAACCATGCATGCGATAAGAGAGAAATCCAGCTCAATCTGTGAGGCTAGTGCCTCACCATCAGATCCCTTCGAGGAACCCTTATTGGATTTCTTCTATGGAAAATTCGTAGCATAATGGCCCACTTCATGACAATGAAAGCATCTCACTTTTGATTTGTCAAACTTCTTCCCACCATTGGAAGAACCGGATTTGCGATGGGACGCCTTCCCTTTCCCTTTCCTCGCCTTACTCACTAAGGCTAGATTTTCCTCATCATCTTGCTTCGATGAGGATCCATCTCTGGTGCTTCTTCTTATTTCCTCCTGCATTAGATCTGACCAAAGTCGTTCCCAATCTGGCAGTTTTTCTCTTCCATTAACCAAGTCTTGGTAGCTATGCCAGCTCTTAGGAAAACCGAGGAGTGCAAGGCTCACCATGTCATCATCAGCGGTCGTGATCCCTACACTTCCAAGCTCATCCCTGTAGGTGGTGAGCTTGTTCAGAGGTGTAGAGATCGTGTAGCCCTTTTCACACTTGATCTTTCAAAGCTTGTCTTTCAGCACCAACTTCCTCTGATTGCTACTATTCTCATATAGATCTTTCAATGTTTTCCACATCGAAAATGGTGTCTCCTTCCCATGGAGGCTCGAGACAATGTGGTCTCGAACTCCCTCCAGGAGGATTCTCCTTGCTCTAGCCACACATTTCCTCCATTCCGCCAATTGAGTAGCATTAGTTGGCTTGGGGACTTCTTGATCAATGAAGTATTTTAGATCGTTATCCTCTAATACTGCTTCCATGCGATCCTTCCAGGCTATATAATTTGAGCTGCCATCAAGGGCATACTTGAGTCTTAAACCATTGAACACAATTGATGAAATTGAGATGTGATAAGAACTCGATTTCTATATTCAGGAGCCTCAAACTTCGAACTTCTCCCTTCTTGTATATTATTCTTCTCCTTGATCACCTTTGCTCCGATATCATGTAGATATTACCAATGTAGATCAACAGATTATGCAATAGACTAAAGAAAAATACAAGATCTACTTCTACAACAAACTTTGCAGAATCTTAATCAAATATGAGCAAGATCAATGAGAACACATATAATTGAGAACGAGAAATCAATCACACATAACACAGAAGAAATAACCTGGGGAAGCCTCAGCCTAAAACCCCAATCTCTGTATTATCATACAAGTGGAAATCTTGTTCAAGTTACAAAAAGAATCATCTCTCAAGCTATCCTGCTCTCTCTGCAATCAAACAATACATCTCACAAACTAAATAGACACAGCATATGTCATCCTCAAGCCCTCCAAGCCTCTTATTTCCTTCCGCAGTTTTTCTTGAGTTCCAGTGATGCCACATGTGTGAATTGGCCTCATCACACTCACAAAACCTGAAGAAGTAACTGCGCAATCCTCAAGGAAAGAATTCCTTCTGCATGTAAGAGATATTCACAATGGAATATTCTAGCAACTGATAGAACACTATCCCTCCACCTGATCTCAACTAGGTCTCTGTTTGAACTGACATGCGTGAGTTATTTATGAGAGAATATTCAGTTATCTGAAGTGCAGCAGTTACATGCATTCATGCATTAACTAACTGAACTCACAATTAATTCAACAAACTGTTTGAATTAATCTAACTGGACTTGACTCAGTTAACTAAGTCAACTAATTACAACTCAATATTACAACTCATCCTTATCTCTTTAACTTATGGATAAATTCCTCAATTAATGGAGAAATTGTTGCATGTCCCCACATAGACTTCATGTTTTATTTTCTACAACTAATTAACTCATGGTGAATTAATTAATTATTTTACAAACAGCTGCTAAGATCAAATTCAAATTTTTACTTCTCTATTTTAGTTCAGGGACTAACTAAAATAGGAAGGTATCCCAAAATTCTATTTATAGCAGTAATAAATTTATCACTTCTATATTTAGCATTTCTTGTTGTTATTTTCAACAAAACCCATCTAAGAAGGAAAGAATTTTTTTCCTTGCAAGAACATCACAGACTTCTTCAATGAAGGGAAAAGGAAAATGATCTTTCCTTGTTGATTTATTAAGTTCCTTATAACCAACACATATTCTCGAATTTCCATTTTTCTTGGGAACAATAAACAAAAGAGTACACATTCACTATCTGGAATTGGATAGTTGAACCCTCCATCTAGTAATTTCTGCAATTCTTCCTTCACAATATATTTTAAGGCAGGATTCATTCACCTTTGAGGCTAGCAAATAGGATTGTCATCTTCCTTTATGTATATGTGGCGACTACACAAAAAATGATGCACTCCTTTCATACCCTTATAATCCAATGCAAATGCATCAATGTGTTGTTGTAAGATAGTAACCTGTTGATTTTGATTAGCTGAAAGTGAGGAGTTGATTTTCAACAGTTTGGAGGGGTTGATTTCTACCATCTTCATGTTGCTTTGTTTAGAACTAGAAGTCAATAATTATTCCCATAGAGTCTCATGCCATTAGTTAGGCTACCATATGGATGATCCTTCTTTCATCCCATCAGTACTCATAGTATCAAGATATTAGATTTGTAGAAGATCAGCAACTAAATCATCTTTTGTAGCCTTCTTACTGCTAAGGGTGGTTTCTATTGTACACATAGTATAGGTAATGAGAGGTTTGGATCTTGTTCTTATTTTTCTACCCATGTAGAAATTCATCATCAATAAAAGTTTGAGATGGGGGATATAGTACAAGTTGTTTTTGGAACTTCCGATTGGTAATTCTCATGTTTCCATCCTTACAACTGATAGTTGCATCAATGATAGCTAACCATGGTCTTCCCTGAACGAGTGGATAACCACTGAACTTGGATTTGGGTTGGAGGACAAGGAAGTCTATAGGATACTCCTAGGATTCTATAGAGACAATTATATCTTCGATTATGTCTTCTAATGCTACTATGGATCTATTAGGAAGCTACAACACAGTAGTGGTCTTTCTCAAGGACTCTTGGAGGTTAAGTTTAAACATGTTTTCCTTGGTCATGACATTGATTAAAAAATCAAGGCAAATGAGAGTTTTTTCAACTACTATTCTATTTATATGCACATCTACTATTGGAATTCTATGGTCAAGACACTTGGGGATGATTACTTTCTGAAGCATTAGATCAACTAGTTGCCTGATGAATTTGATGGTAGGGGCACCCATTCTCTTTCTTTCAGAACTTGTGTGACATTCATCCTTAATGAACCTATTATGTATGGGAACATATTTGATGGCTTGGAGGAAAGGAATATTGACATAAAAATTATTCAATTCTCCCATAAGTTCTGCTTCTTTTGGGGTGTGTGCTTTTTGGGTTGTCAACCTTTTAGGATAAGGGGGTTTCTTTTGAATGACCTGAGGCACATGATCCTCATTCTATTTTTTAGGATATTCATTTGGAGAAGTTGGATGGACATCTGGGAGAAACTTACATGACCTAAGGTTGATTTCTTGGATTTGTACATAATAAGTTTGGTAAGAAGTCTCCCCACTGTAGACTAGCTAAGCCTGCTTATTATTGGAACTCGGATTTGGTTGAGTAGGCATTTGACATTGTTTCAAAGGAGCATTTTGAGGTACTTGTTGTTGCTAAGGAGGAGGCATCAAAGTAGGTGGTTGGGCACTTGAGGCCTCCATCCATTAGGGTACTTTTGAGGTCTAAAATGGGCCTCCTAAGGAAAATAATAAAATAAGAGTTATGAATTTTTAAAAGAAAAGAAAGAAAAATACATTTTTTAAGTGTATTTTAGATTTGTCTCCTTGTAGGTTTACTCAAATTTCAATTATGTACACTCATTGGATGCAAAATTAGATTTTTCATCCAATGAGTACCCACTCTGCATACTTTTGAGTAGATCCGCAAAGAGAAAAAAATCAAAATACATGAAAAAATGTGTTTCAAACACATTTTTTCATGTATTTCTATTTTTTTTGGTGTGGATATACTAAAAAGTATGTAGAGTGGGTATTTCTTGTATCTGGAATCTAACTTAGTATCCAACAAGTGTACACACTTGAAATTTAAGTAAATATATAAGGAGATAAGTAAAAAATATGACTAAAAAACATAGTTTTCTTCTTTTCCCTCCAAAAATATTCTCCCCTGGGGATGACATCATCATCTTGAATCCTATTGGTTTTTCTAAAGTTGATATTGTTAGTACATTTCTCATTTTTAGGCCCATGTTTTACCTCAAAAATCCCCTAATGCTTTTGATGGATTACCCCATTGAGGAGGTTGATTAGAATATGGTTGAAAGGGAGGAACAACAAATTGAGGAGGATATGGCCAAGGAGTGGGCATAGGCTAGGGTAAAGGATTAGGAGGGTAAAAAGGCTGATATTGAGTATTATAATTAGGATTGAAATCAAAAGGTAATTTCATATCTTGTTGGAATTGTCTTGGAATTTATGGCTCTTTTGGTTGACAAAGCACAATTGCTCCATGCTCCCTTTTTTCCTTGCTACAAAACCTTCAAACATGTAAAATATGGACACTTATCAATGGGAATGATTTTATTCACATACAAATAATACTTCTATTACATTAAAAGGAAATCCGATCCTAGGGTGCCTTTTAGTACACTATGGGGAAAATATGGCCGATGCCTTTTATGCTTCCTCTTGTTTTATTTTGATCTGCAAAGTATCAATCTATATAAATAAATGTGTGCAACATCTCGGTATTCATTTATTTTAACATCATTCCTATTTCATTCATAGGAAGCATAGAGAAACAAAAAGTACTTACCGAACCCTTGCTTGTTTCGTTGTTTTTTTCTAGTGTCTCTTAAGTGATTTTTAAATTCTTGTTTAATTTAATCATATGGGAGTTGGTAGATACCTCCATTGGTCAACAAGTTGAGGGTTTCCATGAGATCTTCTCTAAATCCCCTCAATGGTACTATTTTTAAGGAGTCTCTCCCATAGTGCAAGTATGTTCCCTTTTATTACTTAGCTGGAATCTCTCCTCATAGTCTTCTAGAAAATCGTTTTCTTCTTGAATCATTCTAAAGATTTTATCTCTGGTATCCCTTGCTATATAGTAATATCAATATTTTTTCTTGAAAGCTTGTTGCATTTGTTGAGGTGGTGATGTTATTTCCTTTAACGCTCATGAACCATCAGAGGGTTCCATCCTTCAAGGTGAGGAAATAACTTGAGATATTCCTCATCTATGGTGTAATCATAAGTCCTACATACAACAAAAAATCAAACATGAAAGTCTCATGATCCTTTCTTATTAAACCATATAAGTGTGGGAGCACAAAGGGGTTAATGCTTTTCATTCTTGCTTCTACATATATTTTTCTAACGGGAAAAATAAACAATTCAAGTTGTCTATCTTCAACCATAGTAGTGTGGGGTGTGAAGCTTTTTTCCTCCTACAAGCTCCCCAAATATCCTTTCTTTCTCACCAAAAAGGTCCTAAAATTTCCCTATGTATAGGAAGAGGCTCACATTCATCTGAAAAGGGCTAACTATTGGTGGAAGTGGGGGTTTTTAGTAGAAATTTTCTTGTATTGTCCCTAATTATTTTAGGCTTAAAAGAAATAAATTTTGAAAAGGAATTAATTATTTTTGTATCGAATCTAAAAATATGCTAATGTGTTTTTTTCTCTTTTTTGTAGAAGGAAAAATCAAAGAAAGAGTAAATAAACTAAATAAAAGGGCAATACATATTTTTACATCTCCCTGGCAATGTTGCCAAAGAGCGATGGCCCTTAGTATTGCAACAACAATGTTGCAACTCCCAAGCATCTCGGATTTAATTATCAACCTCTGGTTCATAAAAAATTAAGATGGGTTGACATTGTATGTGCATCAGACACTATCTTCTTCTCTTGTTGATTTTTATGCAGGTGGGAAATATTGGAATGAAGGTTATATGCATAGACACCATGTTAAGCTACTAACTAAGTTGTGTTACTAGAAAAATAGTTGTAGAAATGATTTGCAGAAAAGGAAATGGCACACACATATATGCTACCTGCAATGAATGAAAAAACATGCTTGCTAAATGGCACACACATCTATGTTATCTGCAATAAATAGAAAAACACACTTGTTGGAAATAAATCACTTGAACTGGATTTCAGAGGACGCGAAAAAGTTGGATGAGTTTTCGATGGAGTTATGGAACTTATCCCGATCGGTGCCTGATATGGGCTAGGGTTTTGGAATCCCTACAGAACCTGCTCGACTGTCAGTGCCTGACCAGTCTCCACGAACCCCTCACAGCTACTCCTTGTTGACGTTCACTCTTCACACCCATGATTACTATTTGATCCTATTACCTCCCGTCTCCAATTACACTTAGCATCCGAGATACTTCCTACTCCCGTTTCCCCTCCACAGGCAGTTCAGTAACGACGACAGTGGTTAGTAGCTCCCGGTGGCAGTTGGCACATCGTTTTCTGACAGTTATACATGGAGCTAGACCTGGTTGACTACTCTGATGATTCATTTAAGGATATTTCCATCTAGATATCCCCCCCCATCTCAGAAGGGATTTTCCCACATAGCAGTGACCTACTGGATGTCCTTGCGCCTTGTCCATCAATTTTGGGTCCCTCCTGCCTGGTTGTTACCCTACCTGAAGACCCCATCACATGGACGATTTTCGCTACCCCTCCCCTATCACTGGCAACCCTACAGTTTCTGTCTAGGTGCATAGGACCTGACCACACCATTGACTCCTTTGGTTATCCAACACACCCTCCAACTTTTGCTTCACAATACCCTTCATCTACACCCTCCGGGGGACCCTCAAAACTTCCACAAGAAACCCCTCTTTCTCTATTTTCAAATACCCCCCCCCCCCTCTGGTTGCTTTGCAGGCATACCTCCGGATTTGGAAGCAAACCCTTCTGGGCTAGGATCGGATTCACAGAACCCACATCAAAGTGCTCCTCAGGTGGATAAAAGTGACAAGGGCCATAGGCCGGGGACGAAGCCAAAGTGTGTAAAGTCCAGGACCCAGGATATTGCACTACGCTTGGGGGAGGATATTCAGTGGGGAGAAACCATGGACATTGTTGATAGAGTTTTGGTGGGTAGGGTTCGAGGGAGGAACTACACCACTACCAGGCTCAGACAATGGACTGCAAAAATTTGGGGGCACCACATGGCTTAATTTCCTTTCGTTCAAACTTTCGTGCGGGGATGGTTAGCGCTGCGTTTTGCAAGAGCTGAACACACCAATTGGGTTTTATCTAGCTTCTGGCACATTGAACAAGCCCTTGTTCTCCTTAGAAGATGGAACCCTCTTTTCGAACTTGAGAGAGATTAGTTGGGCGCTGGACCACTGTGGGTTAGATTTCCAGGTTTGCCTCTACACTTCTGGTCAAAGGACATCTTTTGGCACATTGGGAATGCCCTAGGTACCTACTTGGAGCATGATAAATCATACCTTACCTTGGGCATCATGGTGTATGCAAGGATCCTAGTCCATATGGATACTAGGGAGAGATTGCAAGAGCAAATTACTCTGCTCTAGAGACACTTCTCACGTGTACATATCCTAGATTATGAAGGGGTCCCATTTAGGTGTAGGAGGTGTCACAAGGTTGGACACTTATTTAGGGATTTCCCTCTAAATGGGAAAGCAAAGGAAACGGAAAAGGGGTAGACGATCCTGCCCAAAGCTACCAAGGTTCCTAAGCACCGCACTAGTACTGAAGTAGCAGCGACATCGACAATCAAGGAGAATATGAAGAAGCACGGAAATGCACCCTATTGGCATCCCTCTCCTACTCTGACCAGGGATAGGGCAACTACGGTGGTTGTGCTATCTTCGGGTATGCCTCTCTCTAATCCTTTCTCTTTGAATTTCTATTCTTTGTCTTGTTTTCTTGTATCATCCACTATTGATCATCACGGTATTGCATCGTCCTCACCAAATCCCCGTTCCTTTTCTTGGTCCTTGCATCCTCCCCCCCCCCCCCCCCCCCCACTTACTCTTGCACCCCCCCATCCTTCTCGGAGGTGATTTCCCCTGCCCTATATTTTGACTCTGAGAAAGGGTCTCTCTCACACAACTATCCACTCCGATCACTATCTCAATCACAGCCTCATGATTCTATCGACATTGGAATAGTACCCCCTTCCATCCCTCTGAAACCTCCTCGGGGAAGACCCTCCTCCCTCTCCAAATCCAAGCAACAGGTAGGGGTGGAGGTCATCTCAAGATGACAGCTTGCTATTGACTAGGTTCTTATAGCACAAAACACCTTGGAGCCATCTTCCTCTTGAAGCTTCTCTCCTACAACTGTCAGGGGTTAGCTAGCCCTGAGAAAAAACTATCTTTTTGGAGGCTTCTCAGTACTGAGCAGGTTGATGTCATATTCCTTCAAGAAACCCTGGGTTTAGCTGTGGTCATCACACACCTCCTAGAATCCATGCTACCCTGATGGTCGTTTCATGCCTTGATGTAAACGGGCGCTCAGGTGGAGTTGTGATTAGGTACAACTCCAAGACCATCAAGCTATGCAACATTTGGGGAGGTTCTAGTCATATTGGGGCGAACATTTTCTCATCTAAACTTGGAATTGACATCAGAATCATCAACTTTTATGGACCATGCCAAAACTGAGAAGATTTCTGGGAGCATCTATTGAGCTCCAATCTACTGCAAGTGGATCACCTTATGCTTTGAGGAGATCTTAATTTCTCCATTGGATTCTCTGAATCATGGGGTCATCGTGCTCAGATTGACCCACTATCTGCATTTTTTGAATACATCCTGGAGGACCATAGCATAATCGATATCCCATCTGCTAAATTACAACCCACATGGAGAAACAGAAGAATAGGGGAGGATAGGTTGGCGAGAAGACTAGACTGCTTCCTAATTAAATAGAGATTGTTGAGTATGGGGTATAACTATAGGCAGTGGGTTGGATCGGGGGGATTATCAGACCACTCACCAATATACCTTGAAGTCAGAGGTGGCTTGAACAAACCCAAAGCCCCTTTCAAGTTCAACTCAACATGGCTAAAAGATGCAGACTACATTAAAGTGGTAATTGATTATTGGAATTCCCACCCTGTTGCAGCAGGTGGGAATATAGCAGGAGGTTTTCCCCACAATTTAAGCGAGCTGAAGAGACTATCAAAACACTGGGAACACAACAAGATACTAATGGATGAACAAACCCTAAGAGGTATAGAAGCTGAGATTGTTGATATGGAAGATGAGCAAGGTCGGGGATACACAACATCTGAACATAAGAGAGGCTGACATCCTTATTAGCACAGAGAGGTAAAATCATAAAGGACAGGGAAGAATTATGGAGGCTGAGAAATAGAGCCATCTGGCTACTTGAGGGCAATGATACCACAAAATTCTACCGCAAGTTTTCTAATGGACAAAAAGCAATTAACACCATTCGGAACTTGAAGAATGAGCAGGGCATCAGAGTGAATACATTTCAGAAATTTGCCTCCCTTGGCACATCTCACTACAAGAAGCTCTACAAAGCTCCCCCTAATGCAACACTGGCTGAAATCATCAGAGTGGCTCAATTGTTTCTCTAGTTCATGGATCAGGAGGATTCTCTGGATCTCAACAAGGCGGTCACTATGGGGGATCTCGAAGCCATATTTAAATGGTTCAAGCGAGACAAGATTCCATGACTAGATGGCTAGCCGGTCTAGTTCTATATTGCTTTTTTCAAACTCCTAGAAGAAGACCTTCTCAAGGTCATTGAAGACTTTCAAACCTCTGGGAGGATGTATGAGGCCTTAAACACCACTTTCATTGTGCTCATCCCTAAATCTGATAATCCTGACTCTTTTGATGACTTTTGCCCCATATCCCTCTGTAACTGTATCTATAAAACCATCGTCAATCGCCTTCGTCCCATTGTATCCTCACATATATCCTCAAAACAATTTTCCTTTCTCTAGGATCGACAAATCCATGAAGTTGTAGGAACTACACAAGAGGTGTTGCACTCTATATAGATGAAGAAACTAAAAGGTATGATCCTCAAGGTAGACCTCTCAAAACCTTTTGATCGTGCTAGTTGGTTATATATCATAATGTTCTTAACTCATCTTGGTTTTCCCATAGAGTTTATACAGTGGATCATGTGTTTCATAACAAACATAACTTTCAGTGTCCTTATCAATGGATCAACATCACCTTTCTTCCACTCCGAAAGAGGTCTCAGGCAAGGATTCCCTCTATCCCCTCCATTATTTTTTCTTGTTATGGAAGGCCTCAGTAGACTCATATTGGAAGAACTCAGGATGAGCAGACTTCAGGGTATCAGGACTACAGACAGATGCATACTAGGCCATCTTCTCTTTTTAGATGATGTGATGATCTTCCTTAACATAGGCATTTGGGATGTAATCGACTTACAGAATATCATGGAAATATTTTGAACTGCTACTGGCATGGAAATCAATAGTCTAAAATCCACTATAACAGTTTCATGATGCACACCTCATGAGATACATTTTTCCCTCCACATAATCCCATTCACTCTTCTACAGTTGGACGATGGTCTTAGGTACCTGGGATACCGATTGAAACCCCTCATATACAAGATTGCAGCCTGGACATGGTTAATATCTAAGCTAGAGAGAATACGTAACATATGGCACCACAAGTACCTCTCAAGAGTAGGTCGGCTAGTTCTTATTAAAGCAGTACTTGAAGATACCCCTATATATTGGATGTCTCTAGCTTGGATCCCAAGGGGAATTCTCTCTAGAATACAAAATCTCTACTGCATATTCCTTTGGAAGGGTAAACAGTCCAAGAGAATCTTTGTCTGGGCTAGATGGGAGTTACTAGCACTTCCAAAGAAATGGGGAGTGTTAGTGTCAGTCTTTCCAGCCTTCCTACAGTGATCAAATATGCTCTTACAAAGTGGTCTCAGATTGTCAAGGTCAAATTTTTTCATTTCAGTGAGTCTTCAAGCAAAATTTGGTCACTAGGCATTAGGTCTAGGGTTTGCCCAAATGTCAGTCCATGTCACCATTCAGCTGAGTTTATCATCATTCGTAGGGTTTTCATTATCATGTCAGTGTCTAATGAGTCATTTTACACCTTGTTCATGCTTCATGTTGCGCCCAGGCAAGGTCATTTCCCTCTCCTAGGGTTTTGAAGGCAATTTCTCTTGGATGGTCAAATCACCGGAAAAACTTGTTTCCTGATGTTCATACACCTTCCCCATCCTTAAAGTACCTTATCAAACACTTCCCATCCCTTAGATCCGCCAAATTCCTCATTTTTGCACAAACCCTAGTTTCTAGCTACAACCTGGCAATTTTCTAGGTTTGGCCTGTGTTTTGTCCTTTTCGACCCCTTCCCCTCACTCAATCTCTGAGATTCCACTTTCCCCTGCTTCCTAACATACCTCCCCACTCCCAAAAATTTCCCCAAGAATTTAGAAGCCCTCTATCCCCTTCATTTCGCTCCATTTCGACAAAATCCCTTGTTTCACACATCGGGACAAGTTTCACTCAAAAGCTGTTTCTGAGCAATCAAAGATGAATTTTGCA
Organism: Pinus tabuliformis; assembly: GCA_031772625.1. NCBI lineage: Eukaryota > Viridiplantae > Streptophyta > Pinopsida > Pinales > Pinaceae > Pinus > Pinus tabuliformis. The sequence continues at coordinate 673,233,690 of CM062817.1, forward strand.
AAACTGAGAGAGGTTTTTGTCCACAACATGCCAAGGAATGAAAACCTCTTTCACTTTTTACACAGGTGTCATGGTTTGAGAGAAATGTCAAAAATACCGGCGAGAACGAAGGTGCTCCAAGGACGGTTGGCCAAAGCACAAAAACGAAGGAAAACGCCCGATCCACTCCAAATTTTGGCCAAATCCTCTTTGACTGAGCATGGTACTTGATTGGGGACTCCCAGCCCAAATTTCAAGAAATTTGGAGAAAATTTTGTCATTTGTGAATTTTTTGTGCAATTTTACAGGTTTTGGCCGTTGGAGTGGTCTCACCCCGCGCGCGACCACTCGGGGGGACAGCTCGGAATGAGAAAAACTTTGAATTTTTGGAATTGTCATGCAAAAATACACTTGCCTATGCATGGGGTCAAGTTTTTATGGAGATTTGGGCTTCCAAAAGCTCAAAATACATGCAAATTTTGACTTTCTGCCCCTTTTTTGAGTTGCAGAAAGCTGCCTTGGGAGAAATGACTTTTGAGGGGTCAAATCAACTCCAAATTCCGAAATTCCAGTGGGATTGGAAAGTAGACTCACAGACCTTTCCAATGAGCTATCTTGTACCTGATTTGGACACTAGGACGGCCCTCAAAAAGAGCTGTCAATGCGCGCGACCAGTCAAAGTGAGGGGCGCGACCACTCAGGGAAATTTCACTGTTTTGACCAGTTCGGCCAGCAAAACACTGTTTTTACTATGGTTGACTCTTAATGCTTGTAAATGATGGATTTTTGGATAACTTTCATGGCACATGGATACATTTACTCTCCTTTAACCCTTCTAGAAGTTTCCTTGATGTAAATAGTGAATATTAAATGCATGAATGGGTTACCTAAGTTTTAGAGGCAAGTTGTTTTGACTGCCTATTATCTAGTGCTCAGTTTAGAATTAGTTCAAACTGCTCCTAGGAAGCTGAGCTCGACCCCTAGAGGTGGGGAAAGGAGTTAGATGATCTATATTATGCCTTCTCTTGCTCATTTTCATGGTTGGACTCTTGAGGGGGAAGCTCTATTGTATATTTTACTTGTATCTCTGCAATTTGAGGAAAAGGAAGGCCAGGGTTTTGCAGACATCATTGTGGATTCTTGTGGATTATTGTGTTGATGGTGTGTTTCCTACTTGTCATTGTAAGTGTGTTTATGTGTTCCATCTCTTATTCTATTGCTGCCAATTAAACAAAAGAAGTGATAAAGTTTGAATTCATGCATGCCATGCTCAGCTTTCAATTTTGTTTAATATTTATGTTTTCCACTGTCTAAAGAGGATTCAAAGTCATTGTTTGCCCTCTTTAGCTCCCTCTCTTTGTTCCTTGATCATCCATCTCAGCTTAAGGCATCAGCACAAACTCCTTCCTTGCCCCAAAGACCCACCTGCAAAAACTGAGCTCAATCCCCACACCCTGAATTGCACTCCCTCCAATTGCCACCAAAAACGCCAAAAAATTTTAAATCAACCCCCCTTATCAGTTTACTAGCCTAATATCAGTGTTCCTAATTGGGTCAGCTCATCCTATTGAAAGATCTACCGAGTTTGACCGGAGAGAGCCTTCTCATACCCCGTAGGGCTAGCTACGAGGTGAAATGGTTTGATGTTGCCTTGAAGGTTTACCTTCCTCAGCCTAGGGTGAAATCTCAAGTGCTAACATAGTGGCGACCATACTGGGGAGAACAAACTTGTTTGTGGGTTGATGAGTTTGTTTCATAAGTCTTAGACGGAGCCTGAAGTTACGCCAGAAGCCTTCGAAAACGCTCTTGTTTTACATCAGCGTTAGTAGATAAACGCTGCTTCAGTCAATCTCCGTGAGCTTGTGAACGCAGCGCTTCATTTGCATTTTACCCCAGTACATGTATCAAGTTCAGATCTGATGGTTGATGGTGGACAACGATCAGACACTTGAAAGGCTGAAATCATTCACCTGGCGACTCTAAATCAGTTTTGAGATCAGATCCAAAGACTCCACTGGAGGATGATCCCGACCAGCAAAAACATGAAAGGAGAATATGGCAAAATCAGGTATTCAAGTTGGAATTTCATCCAAGACATTTTGTTCTTTGTCATAAATTATTTCTTCTCTTTTCCCAAGAATGTCAAGAAGGCTTTGCAAAGCATATTGTATTTGAGAAGAGATCCTCGGCCTGCAGTTGATTCTTTCCCTTTGAAGATTGTGAATACCAAAGATTTGCATGCCTTTGAGCTTGATCAAGATCCTTTTTCCGAATTTTGTGATGAACCTCAAGCGACCAAGTCTGATTCTATACCTGTTGTACATACCCATACACCTTGTAAAATTCCAGATCGGTATAAGCCTCTTGTTTTACCTTCTGTTCTTCATGCTTTCCCCAAAAACTATGATCTATACTTGCCGATGTTTGATGGTGAATGTAAGAATGTCAATGCTGAGCAACATGTCCAGAATTTTGAGAATTTTCTAGATCTTTTTGAAGTTGATGAAGAAGATGTCAGTATTAGGCTTTTTGCTCTTTCTTTGCAAGCTGAAGTGAAGAGTTGGTTCAAAGCCCTGCCTGATGCGAGCATCTCAGATTTCCAACAGTTCGTCAAAGTTTTTCTCGATAGGTGGATGATTGGGCAGAACCTTTTCTTGATTGTAGAAGAGTATAACCAGCTGAAGAGATTGCCAGGGGAGACAGTACAACAGTTTTCAGCGAGATTTAACCAAGTTTATTATTCAATCCCAGTTGATATAAGGCCTACTCCTAGATCTGCTCTCTTGCACTATCCGAGTGCCTTTGATCCGGAGATGGAGTTTCAGTTGAGAGAAAAGAATATTGCAACACTTCACGAGATGCAAAACAGTGCAGTGAATGTAGAAGCTCATCTGCTGATCCGAAGGGCAAGGTTGAAGGAAGAAGAGATGAAAAACATAGATCCGGAAAAATCAACATCTCTAGAGGTAAAGCTTGACATTTTGGTAAGTGCAGTAGAAAAGATGATGGACAAGATCAACACAAGGAATGCTTATGATGTTCAGGATCATGGCTCGCTGATTGAAGAAGAACAAGTTGCTGCTCCAAAACATTTTGTTTCTTATCCTAGTTGTCGTAGATCTGATAATGATTGCTTTGTAGATCACCTTGGAGAAGAAAGAACTGTTGATATGACCTGCATGCTTGATGATATGTTTTATACCGATGATTTGCCTCGGTTTGATCAATATGACGATGATTATGTTCTCCAAACAGAAGCTAATCTTGTAGATAAACCAACAGCTAGTTTGTGGGAGGAAGAGGTTCATTTTCAGCAGCTTGAATACAATGTTCAGCCATCACATATCAGCTATGACAGTGATGAGGAAAGTGCAGCAAATTTTGAAGTAAGTGAAGGATCTTTGCCTTTTTGTTTTGATTCATGTCAGCTCATTAGAGACAACTTCCATGAAATTAGAAATCAGCTGTCAACAAGTCTTGATCTAGACCATCTTGAAGGCAATAAAAACCTTGTTCCAGACTTCTCATATTCAGATTTGCAGCCCCCAAATGCCATTGGTTGTCAAGTTGCAGATGAAGGCATGGAAGTTGACATATTTGATCAAATGATACAAGAAGGTTCCCTACCTTTTTGTTTCGAAACATTTCAGTTTTTGAAGGGTCGATTGCATAGTAAATCTTTAAATGGACAGCCTATAACAAATCAGCAATCTATCAGTGTAAATGTTGAGGATGAGACAAATGACAAAATTCTTGAGCAGCCTGTAGCATCAGATTTGCAGCTACCAAATGAACTTGAAGGGCAGATTACAGATGAAGGTATGGCAGCCGACATACATGATTTGATGATGCAGGAAGATTCTATGCCCTTTTGTTTCGAATCATTTCAGTTTATAAGGCAGAATCTTCGTAAAATCTCTCAAGAAAAGGATGAACAGCTAGAAGGATGTCATACATTTTCAATGGATACATTACAGCAGTCTTATCAAGTTTTTCATGATCCAATAGCTGATGTTTTGGATGAGGTTTGCAGTCAAAGTCTTTCTCCATTGACCACATGTGAGCTTGAAACATGTGCTGATATGAATTTGATCCGGCAGCCTGTTTCTTTGTCATTTTCAACAGAGGTCTCGTCACAAGGTTCAGATCAAAGTTTGCATTCATGTAATGAGGAAAAGAGAAGTAATCCATTGGATGAGCTAAGTTCCAGTGTGCTTGAATTTCAAGATCCTTATGCAGTGTTATTGGAGGCGGATAGAGAATTCATATCATTCAATGGGTCTGTTTCTAAGTTGTCATGGGAGTTACCTTTCAATAGTTCTCTTTTGTTGTTCATAAGCAAGCACTTGTGGAGAATTCGAACAACAGATGGGACACTTACTTGGTTGCATTGGTTGTTTCATTTCACTTGATCAGGTGATGAATGAAACTGTTAGAGTAGGTTTTGATGAATAAGCTCCACTTTGAGCATCATTTTCAGTTGGTTGAGTGTGTTTAAGTATCGAGTCAATTTTTAGTTGAGTCATGAGTCCTTTATGAGTCAATTTTTAGCCTTGTGGTTAAGTTAGTTTGTGTCAGTTTTCAGTCTTGCATTTCAACTTGAGTTTATGACTCCATTGCCCAATGATTGTAAGGCACTGGTCTGCTCTCCCAGAGGTCTGAGGTTCTTGGCACCTCGAAGGAGCTACCATCCCCATTGGAGCCAATGTTAGTGTCAGTCTTTCCAGCCTTCCTACAGTGATCAAATATGCTCTTACAAAGTGGTCTCAGATTGTCAAGGTCAAATTTTGTCATTTCAGTGAGTCTTCAAGCAAAATTTGGTCACTAGGCATTAGGTCTAGGGTTTGCCCAAATGTCAGTCCATGTCACCATTCAGCTGAGTTTATCATCATTCGTAGGGTTTTCATTATCATGTCAGTGTCTAATGAGTCATTTTACACCTTGTTCATGCTTCATGTTGCGCCCAGGCAAGGTCATTTCCCTCTCCTAGGGTTTTGAAGGCAATTTCTCTTGGATGGTCAAATCACCGGAAAAACTTGTTTCTTGATGTTCATACACCTTCCCCATCCTTAAAGTACCTTATCAAACACTTCCCATCCCTTAGATCCGCCAAATTCCTCATTTTTGCACAAACCCTAGTTTCTAGCTACAACCTGGCAGTTTTCTAGGTTTGGCCTGTGTTTTGTCCTTTTCGACCCCTTCCCCTCACTCAATCTCTGAGATTCCACTTTCCCCTACTTCCTAACATACCTCCCCACTCCCAAAAATTTCCCCAAGAATTTAGAAGCCCTCTATCCCCTTCATTTCGCTCCATTTCGACAAAATCCCTTGTTTCACACATCGGGACAAGTTTCACTCAAAAGCTGTTTCTGAGCAATCAAAGATGAATTTTGCAAAACTTAGAGAGGTTTTTGTCCACAACATGCCAAGGAAGAAAAACCTCTTTCACCTTTTACACAGGTGTCATGGTTTGAGAGAAATGTCAAAAATACCGGCGAGAACGAAGGTGCTCCAAGGACGGTTGGCCAAAGCACAAAAACGAAGGAAAACGCCTGATCCACTCCAAATTTTGGCCAAAGCCTCTTTGACTAAGCATGGTACTTGATTGGGGACTCCCAGCCCAAATTTCAAGAAATTTGGAGAAAATTTTGTCATTTGTGAATTTTTTATGCAATTTTACAGGTTTTGGCCGTTGGAGTGGTCTCACCCCGCGCGCGACCACTCGGGGGGACAGCTCAGAATGAGAAAAACTTTGCATTTTTGGAATTTTCATACAAAAATACACTTGCCTATGCATGGGGTCAAGTTTTTATGGAGATTTGGGCTTCCAAAAGCTCAAAATACATGCAAATTTTGACTTTCTGCCCCTTTTTTGGGTTGCAGAAAGCTGTCTTGGGAGAAATGACTTTTGAGGGGTCAAATCAACTCCAAATTCAGAAATTCTAGTGGGGTTAGAAAGTAGACTCACAGACCTTTCCAATGAGCTATCTTGCACCTGATTTGGACACCAGGAAGGCCCTCAAAAAGAGCTGTCAATGCGCGCGACCAGTCAAAGTGAGGGGCGCGACCACTCAGGGAAATTTCACTGTTTTGACCAGTTCGGCCAGCAAAACACTGTTTTTACTATGGTTGACTCTTAATGCTTGTAAATGATGGATTTTTGGATAACTTTCATGGCACATGGATACATTTACTCTCCTTTAACCCTTCTAGAAGTTTCCTTGATGTAAATAGTGAATATTAAATGCATGAATGGGTTACCTAAGTTTTAGAGGCAAGTTGTTTTGACTGCCTATTATCTAGTGCTCAGTTTAGAATTAGTTCAAACTTCTCCTAGGAAGCTGAGCTCGACCCCTAGAGGTGGGGAAAGGAGTTAGATGATCTATATTATGCCTTCTCTTGCTCATTTTCATGGTTGGACTCTTGAGGGGGAAGCTCTATTGTATATTTTACTTGTATCTCTGCAATTTGAGGAAAAGGAAGGCCAGGGTTTTGCAGACATCATTGTGGATTCTTGTGGATTATTGTGTTGATGGTGTGTTTCCTACTTGTCATTGTAAGTGTGTTTATGTGTTCCATCTCTTATTCTATTGCTGCCAATTAAACAAAAGAAGTGATAAAGTTTGAATTCATGCATGCCATGCTCAGCTTTCAATTTTGTTTAATATTTATGTTTTCCACTGTCTAAAGAGGATTCAAAGTCATTGTTTGCCCTCTTTAGCTCCCTCTCTTTGTTCCTTGATCATCCATCTCAGCTTAAGGCATCAGCACAAACTCCTTCCTTGCCCCAAAGACCCACCTGCAAAAACTGAGCTCAATCCCCACACCCTGAATTGCACTCCCTCCAATTGCCACCAAAAACCCCAAAAAAATTTAAATCAACCCCCCTTATCAGTTTACTAGCCTAATATCAGTGTTCCTAATTGGGTCAGCTCATCCTATTGAAAGATCTACCGAGTTTGACCGGAGAGAGCCTTCTCATACCCCGTAGGGCTAGCTACGAGGTGAAATGGTTTGATGTTGCCTTGAAGGTTTACCTTCCTCAGCCTAGGGTGAAATCTCAAGTGCTAACAGGGAGGATGGGGCATTAAAAGATTGGACGATTTTTCCATTGCACTCGCTTCTAAGCTAGAATGGAAAATGATCACCACCACCAATTTATGGACAATGGTGGAATATTCGAAATATATATCTCCCCTAAACTTGATGGACTAGATCTGTCAACCCAACTGGAATAAGACTGGGATATCTATCATATGGAAAGCAGTGATAAACTCCCTGCCTGTTATCCAAGATGGGATCACATGGAAAATAAAGTCTCTCTCATCGGTCTGCATTGGATTAGATCCCTAGATTGGTAGTGACAACACACACAGACTCCCAAGATCTAATGCTCCATCTCAACAATTCAAGAATCATCCATATCGACCACATTGCGGACCCTGAGCACACCACCATTTTTCAACATGCATGGAAGACTGCATGAAGACTACACCTCCCTCAACTTTGGCATCATTAATGGGGGGAATACATTGCTGCCCTGATAGAATCGCATATCAGGATTACTAAGGGGAAGATGAAATCAAATGGGCCCATGCAAAAAATGCTAGATACTCTCCAAAGGAAGGATACCTTTGTATCTTTGTTGTCCATCGAACACCAATTGTTGAATATTGGTGGAAACAACTACGGAAATTGAAGGCGCCTCCCAGAACAAGAATGTTTATGTGGATGGTACTTAAAAGCAATGCCCCCACGGGGGACAAAATGAACAAGAGAGCCCATCATGGACCATCCCGATGTTGCATCTGCAAGAACAGCATAGAGTCTTTCAATCACCTCTTCCTTACTTGCCCGGTCACTGTGGACCTTTGGAATACCACCCTTAGGGCCATCAATCCCCACTATCAATGGTAGGGCACATCTATTGTAGATGCATGGGAAATATGGTGGTCATCTGCGGCTCCGAACAAGGCCAGGAACTTACCCCTTCTCACCTGTTGGGCGATCTGGATCGCACGAAACTGTTACATCTTCCATAATACCATCCCATACTGGACCTCCATTATTGCCCCCATTTTGGCCAATTATAACTCCATCCCTGACGACGATGCCACGCCATCCACCAGGACAATTTTCCCTGAGGTCATGAACCGAGAATACCCCTGGGCATATTTCGATGGATCTGCACATGATGCAGGTTGTGGGGGGGGGGGGGGGTGCTTTACTATACCTTTCTAACTCTCACTACTATAAAATACAATTGGGATTGGGAAGGGGTACTAATAATTATGCAGAGCTGATCACTCTTAAACACCTCCTACACTTTGCCATGGAGAAACAATGTAGGAATATACAAATCTTTGGGGACTCCAAAATAGTTTGCAACTGGATAAACAATACATCAAATTGTTCTGCATATTCATTGAGACCTATTTTGGAAGAGGCACAAAGACTCATTGCACATTTTGATCACTTTGTTTGTCACCATATCTACAGGGAGTGAAACCAGACTACCGACCAGCTATCCAAGGAAGCTGCGAACCGGCCTCGTGGTACATGGATGATCCAGGAATAGAGGGACGATGCTCACTATGAGTACTAACACCGTCCATAAATGGATTACATAGTATAACTAGATCAGGAGGAGTCTGATTCTCATGTTTATAGTTTTTGCATAAATTATCAGCACATTTGTATATTTCGATTTTACTTGATGCATATATATGACACACAATTGTACTCCCTGCGAGGAGTTTTTTATCTCTTTAGAACAACACAAAAGACATATTCTCCCTGTGTGGAGAATCATTGATCTTTTTTGATACTTTATTTTTTGATAGGCATACAACCTCACATATAGCATATGCGAACTGCATCTACAATATGTAATTTTCTTATATCAATGAAAATTACTATTTTTCCAAGGGGGAAAAGGAAATAAAGCACTCAGAATCAAAACCCTAATTTGCAGAAGAAGAGAAAAACAGTATTCAAAAAAAAAAATCACAAAGGCATTTATGGAAAACTTTATGAGGTATTTATACTTCTAAGTCTCATCATTAACATCCCATAGGTGTTGTAATACATCATGGAGTTCAATCCAATTGTTTATTTCAAATTTGAGCGAGAAAAGAGGGTTGGTTATAGGTTACTACATGAGTTTATGTTTTTCTATAGGAGATAATCCAACGAGCATGTAAACCAATTAGAACATGAATATGATTGATGGAAATTCTAGGAAATTATATCATTCAACTAATCAAATATCAAGGAAATTTGATTCAAGATTAATCCCAATGAAATCAATCTTTGTTTGTTTCATGTATTTGTAAAACTAGTTACACAACAAAACAACAAAATCCATAACAGTAGTAGAAATGGAATAAAGTAAGACTTAAAATTGCATTAGTAAGTGGTATGATTGCTAAAAACTACATAAATAACTTATAATGAAGAATTTTGAAGGAACCTCCCACCTAACCGTGCACAAAAACCATGAAAATGCAACTTTCAAAAATGTTAGAAAAAAAACAAATGCAGAGCATAACACTAATAGAAGTACCAGAGGGCTCTGAAATATGTTAAATATCTCTTTTAATATTGGATGATTTTCTCAATATATCTTTAAATCTTGCACAATAAACATGTTAAGGCACATAAAATATGAAAATGACATTGAACTCTTCTAAGAACCCATTAAGCTAGGAAAATATATCATTAAGTGAAAATAGTGGGTTCAAACATAGATTTATGAACTTAGGAGTGGACTGATGGTCCTTATAATTTACCTATTTTGGAGGCCCATAAAGCTCATCTTACCATCCTCAATCTAATGGGAAAATTGGTATTGTGCATAAATGTTTAGAAGGATACCTATGTTTCTCTGCATCTAATAAATAGATACAATAGTTCAAATGGTTTTCCTTGGAAAAATGGTATTACAACACATCCTTCCATACTTCATAAAAATTTTCACCATTTATGGCTCTTTATGGATATCATCCTCCATCCATCACATCACCCTTGAAAGGGCCTATAAAGGCTTTAGAAATAGAGGACCACATACAATACCAATAAGAGGTTCTTAAACTATTAAAGGACAATTTGGTTATGGCACAAAATAGGATGAAACAACAAGCATATCAACATCACAGTGAAAGGGAATTTGAAGTGGGGGATTGGGTATTTGTCAAACTAAAACCATATAAACAGATGTCCTTCAATAAAAAGAAATAAGGACCATAAATTATCTTGGAGGCATTATGGCGCCTATAAATTATTGCAGTGGATTGAAAGTATGGCTTACAAGTTAGATTTGTCTCCATCTTCACATATGCATCTAGTCTTCCATGATTCTTTATTAAATAAGGTAATCGGTGATAAGTTCCTAATACAAACTATTCTACTAGTGACTAATGAAGAATGGAAAATAATATTAGAACCAGAAACAATTTTGGAAACAAGGAATAAGTAGCTAAGAAATCAATCAATTATTCAGTACCTCATCAAATGGAATAAATGACATGGGAATATGAGTTGTTCATGCAAAAACACCCACATATAGTCAAGTGTTGGGGAAAACACTTCTTTGAAGGAGATGGGCATGTTAAGCCCTATATAAGAGCCATGTGAACCCAAAAACTCCTTATTAATCCTTAGATATTGAGTGATTTCATTTATATTGTTATATTGTTATGTAGGCTAGAACCCTTTATGGTCCCATTTTATTGTAATTGTACCTTCTCTCTCTATATATATGTGTGTGTGTGTGTATTGGAGACAAAAGGTACAATTTTATGTGTGCGTGTATAGTAAGGGGACCTAGTCTTAGAATCATAAAATATTATCTTATTCATTGTAAAAGAGGCTTCCCTCTCAAAGTGGACTGCAATTATTGGTTCCTTATCATTTTTAAGGTAAAAGGATCATAACAATAGACAGGTAGAACTAATAGGCAGAGGGATAGGCTCAAAATGGCATATGTTTAGAATGGCAAGTGCCCAGGTGCAGAGTTGACATGCTCTGATACCATGTTAAACATTCATGAAAATAAAAGATTGCAAATTATGATCAACTCAAGATAAATTTCATTAACATAATGTACATATTAATACATGTTACTGACCCAGTCTTCATTTTCCAAGAGGTCTCTTGGACTTCTATGATTGTTGGAATTATTCTATACCAACCTTAAGGGATTAGGTGTCCACTATAGAAAGATTATTGCAAGAAAATGGTAAGCATGTCAAATTTAAAAATGGATGGCATTAAATTTTAGTTATGGAAGCACAAGATGGGGGATTATTCATAAATTGGTATCTATAGGTTGTAATTTTCCCAACCAAAGATTATGTTATGAAAGACAAAGATTGAAGTAGTGTTGGAGAGAAATGTGAGAAGTCTTTTTAAAATTTGTTTGGTTGATTTCATGTGATTAAGAATTTCTTAGTAGTGACCATGGAAGGTATTTGGAAGAAGCTGAGAATGTTCACTAAGGTACATCCATGGTTAATAAAAAAATTATATAGAAAATGTTATTTTCCTTGAGAATGGATGATGTTTATTTTGTATCCAAGCATCTAAATGAATTGCATACCATTCCAATCCTGTTGAACTTATTTGGAGTGAATATGGATGACTAGGATCATTGCATGGCCCTTCAATTTTCTCTATCAAGTTCATGGGAAAACCTAGCAATGGTCATTCGAATCACTCAAAGGAATTGATGTTTCATATGGTTGTGTCTAGTTTACACTTAGATGAGATGAGGTGGAAGGATTCTGAAACAACCAAGGAGGCCTTGGCTATTCATGGAAGATTGAAAGAGAAAATAAATAAGAGGGAGAATGGAAAATACAAATCATATGGGATATCTAAGTCTCCAATAAAGCCCAAGACAATATGTTTGAACAATGATAATGATAGGAATTCTAGTTTTTAGCATATGATTTATTATGTTATGTGTGAAATTAAGAGATTATTATTGATACTATTAAATATATAACCTTATTAGTTTAATAACCTATTATTGTAACTAGTTTCTAGTTTTTGGGAGCTCGTTGAGCATTATCTCCTAGTTTGTTGAGGCAATTGTCTTGATTTAAAGCTATATAAGTGTGTGCTTTATTAAATGAAAAATACTTGGATATTTAATTTCACACTTATTTTGTATAACTCCACTCATGAGTAGGATTTTCCACACCATTGGCATCAAAGTCACTATTTAATCCATTATTGGTTTGGGTATACATGGACTCTTCTTAGGATAATTTTTCTTAATCAATTTTCCTACTTTTATTTAACTACAATTTTTCTAATTTATTTACAACAAAGATCTCTATAACTTTTGATTGCATTACATCTTGGAAAGAATTATTTTCTACCCATGTATCATATTACATTCACCTTTTGGTTTCTAACTAACTTCAAATTTGGTATCCTTTTAGTGGATCTTCACTTGATTTCCAATATGTTATTATGAATGGTGTAAGTATTTGAAAAGGCAAGTTAGGTTGGATAAAAGAATTAGGAATTAAAATGTAACTTTAAAGAATTTTTTTCAATATAAGCTTCATATTTTTAGCATTTAGGTTATGTTGTCATTACTCAGAAAGTTTGATGCTCAACTTATAATTTTGAAGGCTCGTGAGTTGTCAAGTTGGTTGGCTCATTATTCTTAAATCATGGCCTATTCATGGAATGTATGTGGTGTATAAAAATCCTTAACATTTATATTGCACCTTGGATCATTCTTCTCTATTGCACAAATAATATCTATCATAATTCACATATCTAGATTATGACTTGTGCAACCCTAGATACCTACCTGCATCTCCCTAGTGTTGTGGTTTCTCTTTCTGACAAGGTGGAGAGATATTATTAATAATATATATGGATAAATTTTGTGATTTTTATCCATGATCAGGATAATTCAACTCTTACATTTTGCATTAGCACTTATCTTTACTATATCACACCCCTATGGTATCTCTTCATATATACGATCATATCTGAGCACACCATCCACAACTGCTTTTAGACTTAGATCATTCCATTCATAAACATAACACAATCTACCTATATATTGTTTTCATGGATCCAAGCTTCATCCCACTAAAACATACCAAGTTTTTTCTTATGCCATGTTAATTTCCATTAGACATTCAATTCAACACCAAAAAAAAATCACAGTGTGTACCACACCATCCACAACCTCTTACAAAATTAGATCATGGTCTTCATAATCATAACACAATCTACCTATATATTGTTTGAATTGATCCAAGGGTCATCTTGCTAACACACCCCAAGTTTTTTCCTATTCCATGTTCATTTTTGTTACACATTGGGTTCAACACCTAAAAATGATTTTCATAGTGTGTGGTTGGATCCATTAGTTTCTCATTTTATTAATATATGTCAACACTTAATCTCTTTGATAATAAAACTTTTTCATAAGAAAAGGTTTTGAAGATCATCTCTTTGATTCATTCTGGTTATAAAGCTCATAAAACGGCTTGGTGTGTGCATAAATAAAATATGTATTGGCATTTTTTCCAAAGAAAATTGATTATAGAGTGATATCTAACATTCGAGGCAAGATTATTTTTGTAATTTTTATAAATAAGGTTTTTAAGGATTATTGTAGTTTGATATTTTTTTATCTAAGATGGAAATCGCATGACCCATGGAAACAATTACCCTTACCCTTACCCTTACGAAAAAGGTAGTATAACTTTCAAACATTCTTCCCTCATAAACTAAAAAGGTTAGCAATATTTCCATTAACAAAAAATGTACTTGGTGTGCAAAATGTGAGGTGTCAATTTATGACAATCTCATGATCCAAAGATGCCCAATAGCTAGATTCTTGATATAGAAACATAGTTCAATTATAATTCAATCCTAAACAATGAGAGTTCTATGTTAACCAAGTTGAAACACATAGGGATTGTCAATATTTTAGTTGTGGAGCATGCAATAAATCAAAATCCAATCACCACTTGAATTAGGCATGTCGAAGCCCTTAGTATTTCCTTTTATCTATTTTATTCTTTTGTGTAGCATTAGGAGGTATTCCTACACTACTAAAGGAAATATAAAAGTCGGCCTAAGAGAAATTAATTTTATTTATTTTTATTTATTTTTTTTGAACATCATGAAGCCTCAAAAGGACAAGTCAACCCCACCATGAAAGGGTGTGTCCCTTGAGCAAATTCACACCCATTTGATCAATATATATATACATGATGTGAAACTTCATTTTTCTCAATTCATTCCTCACATCTTCTCTCTCATAGATTAGCCACACATGTGATAGAAAGAGGTCGAGTTGACTGGAGTTTGATCAAGTTGTAGAAGGGAAGTTTGACCATGTTTAACCGAGCTTCAAGATGTATTTTTTGGGTCAAGTTTGACCATAATTTCCTAAGTTGAAGGAGGTTTGAATTTGACTATAGTCAACCAAAGTTGACCGCAAGAGGCACAGGGCCAAATTTGACCACATAGTTGATAGTAGATCTGAGTTTGACCATGCTAGTTTGAGCATGGAAATTTGACCAGTGTTGACATCTGACTATTTTGGATAGTTTGACTAGCCTTGACTTGCTAGAGTTTTACCAGGTTTATCTAGTATTTTGACTTATTGGGACAAATTTATAAACACATTATTGATTCATAAACCTTGCTAAATAATAATTTATCCTAAGAAAAATTGTTGGATTTTCTCCCAAGTTTCGGTTTCCTAGGGTAAAAGTACTATCTCTATTATGCTTGGATGTCTCTTTACGATCTCTACTATCTATGCTACATTTATTGTTGATATTTTTGTGTATAATTTCTCAATGATATCAGTGGAATGAGATAAATTGGTTTAAGATCATTACGTAGTAATTATCATATCAGAAGATTGGTTTATATTGTAAATCTTGTAGAAAATTTAACATTGGAGTGAGGCTTTGTTGAAAGAGTAGCCATTGAAGTTAACCTAAGAGACAAGTTTTTAGCAGCTTGACTAGACTTTGATTTCTTGTTAATTGGTGCCAAGTCTTAGAATGGAAGACATTGTTACACATCTTCAGAAGGAAGTTAATACAAAACCAAAGGGAGATGAGGATCACCTACTTTTATATAAATTGAGAAGAAAGAATATTACAACACATGTCTTAAAGTATGTGCTTTTAATATTGATGTGTTTGTCTTGGAGTCTTTATGCTTATGTGGTACAAGAGTTGGAAGACTTAGGGTTTGTAAACCTTAGTGAATACTTGGCAGATATGACTTGTATTGAATAATTGGCTGATAAAGTCATAGGATTTGTGGGATGAAACCCTAGAGAAATCATTGGAGAGTTGGATGCAAGTGGAGTTTGTGTGATACATACTTGGTTTATCTCCTTCATATCATGTGGAATGACTTGATGTTGATGCTAGATGGTTGTTGAGACTTTGGTGTGGCTATATAGCTTGATGAATCCATAGAGAAACCCCAACCCTTATAGTCCATATAAGAAAATGGAAAGGAAAGAAACATGCATCAACAGGTAATGTTGAGGACAAGGATGAGAATCCACCTCAAAAGAAGTCAAAGGAATTCTTCCTTTAGGATATACTACCAGTAGTGTTTGTGGGAAGTTATGCCTCTAGGCACATGACATGTTTCCGAATTTCTCATATAGATTTGTTAGAGAGGAAGTTGACAAGCCTTAGTAGTTTCTTCCTTAATAAAGATATAAGTGATTCATATTTTTCTCCCTTTATTATTATTATTATTTTATTTTTTTACGCCAACCTCTTGTCCTTGTGTTTTTCTTGGTTGTGATTTTTATTCTATGGCCTCCTAAATGGAGTTTGTAGAAAGAAAGAATAGGTACATTATTCATGCAACAGATGGCAGCATTGAGAAGTACAAAGCAAAGTTGTGGAAAGAGGGTTCTCCTAGAAAGAGGGAGTGGACTACGAGGAGAGTTTTTTCTCCAATTTCTAAATGGTTAGGTTCTTATATGACCTAAATAATTTAGCATAGACTTAACAAGAGTCATTGGTTTTAAAGAGAGAGGATTATACATATTTTTAATACATCGAGGATCATGACAGATGATTGGAAAATCCTCTAGTTCCAAGGGAGTAGACAATTAGGTAGAGTGGAAGGGGCAACCTTCCAAGAGGGTGTCATGGGTTGAGATTGTCAAGATGCTCAGAGATAGAAGGTCTCTAGGAGTAGTATGCCTTCTCTGAAGGGACAATGTGAGAGAGATGATGTTATGAAACCAGCTCAAGAAAAGATAGAAAAGATAGATCAACGCCTTAGAATTCAGCCTCTTCGAGGGGGCAACCTCCTTTACATAAATGAACAATTCTTGGATGATTCAAATGACAAAACCTCCTTTCTATATATAGGAGTCTAAGGAGTCACAATATAACCCATCCGACCTAACAATAATAATATAAAGCCACAAAAATAACAATAGAGGGATTCTATGGGGCACAGTAATAACAATATGGGGATAATAGGGGCACAACAATATTAATAAGGGGTGCAACTACAATATTAATGGGGTAATCACTAGTATTATAGGGACCCAACATGCCCCTCTTCTTCAAAAAAAGTGTTGTCCTCAATGCTTGAGTAGTTCTAGATGCTTTTGTATAAAATTCTCATCCTCCCATGTGGAATCTTCAGCGGATAAGTTCTTCCACTTGTTAAGATACTCTGAAATTGATCGATTTCGTAGCTGTCGAGTTCTTGTTTCTGTGAGTGCTTCCGGTTCCAATATAATTTTTCCTTCCTCGTCAAGTTCTTGCAATATTGTTTGAACTGGGAGCTTGTCGCCTATAACCTTCTTTAAACATGAAACATGGAAAACTGGGTGCAATCGAGAAGCTGCAAGAAGCTCCAATTTGTATGCCATAGTACCAATCTTTTGCAACACCTTGTACAGACCATAATACTTTGGTGATAATTTATTATCCTTCTTAGCTTGCTTGAGGGACATTTGCTTGTATGGTTGTAGCCGTAGGAATACCCAATCACCTACATCAAAACTTCTTTCGCTGCGATGTTGATCTGCCTGTTGTTTCATTCTATTCTGTGCCAACACAAGGTTATCCTTTAAGAGTTGGAGAACTTGTTGTTGATGTTCGATGTGATGTTCCACTACTTGAACCTTAGAATTTTCTCTTAAATATGATGTGATGGATGGTGGTTGATATCCATAAAGTGCCATAAATGGGGTCATTTTTGTCGCTGTATGGAAGGAAGTGTTATACCACCATTCAGCTAGAGGCAACCATTTGACCCATTGTGTCTGTTTATCAGATACAAAGCAACGAAGATATCCTTCCAAACATTTTTTTACTATCTCAGTTTTCCCATCAGATTGAGGATGATAAGATGAGCTATGAGCTAACTGAGTACCAAGACAAGAAAATAATTCTGTCCAAAAATTTCTAGTAAAAATGGGATCTCTGTCACTTACAATAATCTTTGGGTTTCCATGTAGCTTTTGAATTGTTTCCATAAATGCAGTAGATACTTTACTGGCTTTAAATGGATGTGATAATGCACAAAAGTGTGCATACTTGGTAAGTCTGTCAACTACCACCATGATGACACTCTTTCCCTCAGACTTGGGTAAACCTATGATAAAATCCATTGAAACCTCCTCCCAATGTTGGCTTGGAATGGATAAAGGTTGTAATAGACCCGAGGTCTTAATTGTTTCAACTTTATTTTGTTGGCAAACCAAACATTCCGCCACAAACTTTTGAATATCTGATTTAAGGCCATCCCAAAAAAAATCCTTCTTAACCCTGTGGTAAGTTTTTAAAAATCCTGAGTGCCCTCCTAAGGGAGAAGTGTGCAATTCCATAAGAATCTTTTGTTTTAGTTGGGAATTCTTACAGAGGTATAAGCGATCTTTGTACCATAAAGAATCATTTTGCCAGCTAAATGTATCAGACGTACTAGAATCTTGTTGTAACTTTCAAATAAGTGCCCACACTTCTTCGTCATTCTTCCATTCCTCCCTTGCTTCGTTTATCCAATCTGGTTGGATAATAGAAATGGCGCACAACAATGCTTCCACGTCCTCATCCTTTCTTGAGAGTGCATCTGCCACCACATTTTGCTTCCCTTTTTTGTAGATGATTTCAAAGTCATAACCCAACATCTTTGTGACCCACTTTTGTTGCTCTTCAAAGGATAATCTTTGTTCTAAAAAGTATTTAAGGCTATCATGATCTTTTTTTACCTTGAAGTGTCTTCCCATTAGGTAGGGTCGCCATTTCTTAAGTGCATGGAGTATTGCCAACATTTCCTTCTCATAAATAGCTTTGTGTAAAAACTTTCCCTTGATTGGACGACTTTCAAAAGCAATGGGTCTTTCATCTTGCATTAAAACAACACCAATTCCATTTCCTGAAGCATCACATTCCACAATAAAGGTTTTTGTGAATTCTGGTGTAGCTAAGACCGGTGCTTGGCACATTGCCTCTTTAAGATGTTCGAAGGCCTTTGTTGCTTCTGGAGTCCATGAAAATGCATCTTTCTTCAATAATGTTGTTAGAGGTGCTGCTATTCTCCCATAATTCTTAACAAACTTGCGATAATATCCTGTCAACCCAAGAAATCCTTGCAGATGCTTTATGGATGTGGGGATTTTCCATTCCTTAATGGCTTTAATTTTTCTAGGGTCTACCTTAACTCCTTCATGAGATACAATATGACCCAGATATTCCACCTCTTGTACTCCAAAGAAACATTTGGATCTTTTTGCATATAATTGTTTCTCCTCCAATAGTTGTAGCACCCTGTCAACATGTTCAACATGATCCTTCCAAGACTTGCTGTAGATTAGTATATCATCAAAAAATACTAACACAAATTTTCTAAGGAATGGTTTGAAAATGGAATTCATCAAACCTTGAAATGTTGAAGGTGCATTGGTAAGGCCAAAAGGCATGACCAAAAATTCATAATGACCCTCATGAGTTCTAAATGTTGTTTTCGGAATGTCTTCAGTCTTCATTCTGATTTGATGATATCCTGAATGAAGATCCAACTTGGTGAAGTAAATTGATCCATGCAATTCATCCAGTAATTCATCAATGACAGGAATGGGAAACTTATCTTTAATAGTGAGCTTGTTGAGCTCCCTATAATCCGGACACATGTGCCATGATCCATCCTTCTTGTGCACTAATACTACTAGAGTAGAGAAAGAACTTTGACTTGGTTGAATTATACCAGCCTCTAGCATTTCTGCAACCATACGTTCAATTTCACTCTTTTGGGCATAAGGATATCTGTACGGCCTGATGTTTGGAGGAACACTTCCTGGAATCAGATGAATAGCATGATCATGATCACGAATAGGTGGGAGACCTTTAGGAGTCTCAAATACCTTGGAATGATTTTTCAATACTTTTTGGAGATCTGGAGAAATAGATGATTCCAATGTGGAAACATCTAGCGAACATAATTGTGCAATTACACCCCTTTGTTCCTTTTTTAGAAGCTTTGTCATACCATTAGAGTTGATTATCTTTCCTGGTTTCCCTGCAATACCCCTTAATTCAACTTCCTTTCCTTCCACAGAAAATTTCATGAAAGGTTCTTGAAAATTAAAAGCTATTGTACCCAAGGATTGTAGCCATTGGACTCCTAGTACAACATCAGCACCTCCCATTGGAATGGAAAGCATTGGGCTAGTCAATACATATTCTCCCATCAATAGCTTGATATTATGGCACTTTCCAGAGCAATTTATTGTTCCTCCATTTGCAACCATCACTTGACACTCTGGTGCTGGATATAAGAAGCAATTCAATTCTTTTGCTACCTTACAATGAATAAAATTGTGGGTACTTCCTGAATCAATCAACACTATTACCTTTTTCTTCTTGATTTGTCCTTCTATCTTGATGGTTTGAGGAGTGGTAATTCCAGCCAATGCATTACAAGATATGGTCAGATTCATTTCTTCTTTATCTAGGCTTTGTTCTTGGAGTATATCCTCTTCTTTTGACCTTTCTTGCTCCTTTTCTTCTTCCTCTTCGCAATCTATGTAGAATAATTTCTTCTCAGCACACTTATGACCTTTAGTGTATTTGCTATCACAATTGTAACAAAGCCCTTTTGCTCTTTTTTCTTCCAATTGTTGTGGTGTCAACCTTATAGGTTGTGGAAGACTAGGGGCAACAACATTTCCATCTTTATAGTTGTGAGTGGTATGCTTCCTGCTTGCCATAATTTTGCTTTCCATTTTTCTTGCTAACCTAAATGCCTTCTCTAATGAATCAGGTTCCAAAAGGCGAACATCATGTTGGATATTATCCTTTAAAGACCCTATGAACACATCAATCCTATGCTCCTCTGGAATATCTTTTACCCTTATGTTCAATTTTTGGAACTCCTCAATGTGCTCCATTATTGAACCCTTTTGTTTGAGACTTATCAATTGGCTAAAAAAAGTGTTGTTTTTTGTATCCTCATAATGTGCCGTCAATTCTTCCGTAAAAGTTGCCCAAGTGATAACTTGTTTACCAGAGCAAAGCTATTGATACCACACAAACTGATTTGGTTCCAAATATAAAGTTGCAATACGTACCTTTTGTGTGTTTTGCACATTATTTAGATCGAAAAATTGCTCCATCTGTAATATCCATGTCGCGGGATCCTTGCCATCAAACTTCCTCATATCAATTTTTGGAATATGGTGGGTCTTCGATCCCACATTAGAGTCTATGAAATCATGATTAAAATTTCTTTTGTTCGCATCATGAATTTCCTTTACAACCTTTTCACCATTAGTAAGTATTTCTTGTAGAAAATTTGTCAAATCTGTCTTCAAATTTGCCATGTCTGTCTTCAAATCTGTCTTCAAATCTGCCATGTCTCTCTTTATATCCGTCTCCAAATCTATCTTCAAATCATCCATCTTAGCTTCCATGCCCTTTATCTTAGATTCCACGCCATTTATCTTAGCTTCTGTTAGCTTTTGTGAGCGTGACATTTGTTGCAATTGTTCTTGTAATTTTGATATATCATGTAGCATTTCTTCCTCTTCTTCATGAGTCATGCTAGGGCTTTCAGGTTGCTTACTAGGTGTTTGCATTTTCTTTCCTCGGGGCATCCATTACCGATAATAATTCTCTACTATGTCCTTTGAATTCCTTCAAAATAAACTTTCAAACCAATCTTAAGCAAAAATTTAAAAGAATTTACACACCTTTTTTTCACTTTGTAGGAGCTCGATATTGCCTCTGATGTATCTCTGTAATTTTGGATCATCCAATTCTGAAATTGCGACCTGTAGTAGCCCTCTGTGTCTTCTTTCCAATGCCACTAGTCTGATTTCAATTGGATTCTCAGGAAGAGTTATGTCAAATCTCCCACAGTGACCTGATTATAGACCAGTTCAATAGAGCGAACTTGTATGACGTGCCACGTGTCCCTGTTTCGAACTTTGGCTTTTCAAAAGGTATACACAAAACTATAGTCTGTCCTCTTTTTGTACCTTCTTACTAAATTTCAATCTGATGCTCAGAGAGAAAGTTATGACGATTTTCCCCAGGTCACCTGTTTGGAATGAAATTCAGGAGCTTGCAAAAATACCAACTTCCTCAGCTCATATCTCCGCAAATATAGTGCGAAAATATCTGAAATTCATACCCGAGATTCAGTGCAATTTCTTCTCAAATGGGTTTTTTTTTAGCTTCTGAAACATCGCAGAAAAAAATTTATAGAGAAAATTCCACGATGACCTGTTTGGAGCAGCGAAACCCTAGAATCCAAAGCTCTGATACCAAATGTTATGAAACCAACTCAAGAAAAGATAGAAAAGATAGATCAACGCCTTAGAATTCAACCTCTTTGAGGGGGAAACATCCTTTACATAAATGAACAATTCTTGGATGATTCAAATGACAAAACCTCCTTTCTATATATAGGAGTCTAAGGAGTCACAATATAACCCAGCCGACCTAACAATAATAATATAAAGCCACAAAAATAACAATAGAGGGATTCTATGGGGCACAGTAATAACAATATGGGGATAATAGGGGCACAACAATATTAATAAGGGGTGCAACTACAATATTAATGGGGTAATCACTAGTATTATAGGGACCCAACAGATGAAAGACTTGCTTAAGTGGCATAAAGAGAAGTAGTGGTAGGACTTGCTTTCGTGACAAAGGGAGAAACAGTGGCAAAAGGATTTGTTGCTGTGATAGAGGGAGAATCCAATATTACTATGGGAAGACCTACTTTAGTATTAAAGGGAGTTGACCTCGGAATTTTAGATGAAGGATCTTGGCCTAATGCATTATTTCTTGGAATTAGAGGTGTGGTAGAGACCTGATAAGACCTTCCTTAGATAGGGAAAGTAAATCATCCAGATTTTGAGGAGACTCGGTATGATGGACAGCAAGTCAATGGATACTCCTATGGTTTCTAATTTGAAGAAGTTGAGTTATTCTACTTCAGATTCATATTTGGTGGATCCCATGATGTACATGTAGTTGATTGGATCCTTGATGTACATGGTTAGCAGAAGGTCAAATATTTACTTTGTAGTGGACACCTTGAGCAAATATATGGTTGAGTTGAGGAAAATACATTGGGTTTCAACACAGCATGTGTTGATGTACCTACATGTAAAATTTAATCTGGTTTGAGATATGCCTCAGGTGGTGAAGTGAGACTACAGGGATATATAGATTCATATTGTGTTGGGAGTGCAGAGGACAGAAAGAGAAAATTTGGGTGTCACTTCATCTTGGGATCAACTATTAAATCTTGGTTTAATAAGAAAAAAAACTTATATCGCACTCAATAAAATATTAAAGGAAAATCATATTGCATCAAGTGTCACTAGTCATGAAGCAATGTGGCTCCAGAAGCTTCTTGCAGGACCATTTTATCAAGTCACTTAATATGAGAAATGGGAGAAGTGAAGCTCGAGTACATATCAAAAAAAAAGTTGATTGTGAACATTCTCACCAAGCCTCGATCTAGAGTCAAGCTTGTATACTTCAAAGACAATCCTGGCGTGCTGCAAAATGTCTCCCTCATTGAGATGGAGTGTTGATGTCTTTGTAGGATTGGGAATACCATCTCCTAAAATGTCGGAAGGACTTGGCTAGGTCATGCTAATTTGACTAGTGGAGATGGATACATTCACCTAAGAAACCAAAAGGTCTTGGCTAGGTCATTTGACCAGAGGTGAATGGCCTAGGAAAATTACAGATTGGACAAATCTTCTCCTCATAAGCCACAAACAACTTTGGTTAAGTCATGTTGTTTTGACCAGAGGAGATTGATGTAATTCACCTAATAAGCCATAAAGGACTTTGGTTGTGCCATGTTGATTTGGCCAGGAGTGAATGGTCCAAGGGTAGATATTATTTTGAGAAACCAAAAGGACTTGGTTGGTTCATGATGATTTGACTATAGGAGATAGATGATCGTACCCTAAGAATCCAGAAGAACTTGACTTGGTCATGTTGATTTGAGTAGAGGAGATAGATGAAATTCACCTGAGAAGCCAAAAATACTTAGCTAGGCCATGCTTATTTGGCCAGGGATGAATGGCCTATGATACTCACATTTCCTACTCCATCATGGATCAATCTATAGACATGCATGGGAGGAGTTACATTGCCTGCTCTAGGATTAAGTTATCTATAGATATGCATCAACATAGCAAGATCATGAGCCTTTCTTGTGGAGGAGAAATTTAAGCTAAGGGGAAATATGTTTCATCCAAGGAGAATACCACCCTTGCTAAGAGGGACTGTTTATTTTTTGTGTAGCATTGGGAGGTATTCCCACCTTGCTAAAGGAAATCTCCAAGTCAGCCTAAGAGAAATTAAATACAAATTATTTTTTCTAATTTTGGAGTATCATGTAAGATGAAAAGGATAAGTTGGTACCATCATGAAAAGGTGTGTCCCTTGTAAAAATTCACACCCATTCAATCAATATATATACATGATGTGACACATAATTTTTCTCAATTTATTCATCGCATCTTCTCTCTCCTAGAGCAACCACACATGTGACAGAAGGAGGCCAAGTTGGTTGGAGTTAACCAATTTGTAGGAGGGAAATTTGACCATGTTTGACTGAGCTGCAAGAAGTTTATTTTGGGCCAATTTTGACCATAGTTTATCGAGTTGCAGGAGGCCGAATTTGACCATAGTCAACCACAATTGACTGTAGGAGCCAGAGGGTCGAATTTGACCATAAAAATGAATGTTCGTATGAGTTTGACCAAAATGGTTTGACCACATATTTTTGGCATGCCCATGTAATAGTAGGTACACCATTTTGACTGGTTGAGAATTCTTCTAAGTGGCATTGACCCAATTGATAAACTTTTCTAAAAATTTAAAAGTGGATTACAAAAAAAAATATATCATGAGTTGAAGCACATGGATATCACCAAAATTGATTCCATGTGAAATCAAGAATAGATGGAAAGATAAGTTTTTAGATGAATGGAAAATTCAAAATGTTCCTCCTCCTCCAGTGTTTCTAGATCTACATACCATATGTCACTATAGTCTCATTAAATTTTTGACAATATATTTCTTCTTATTAATTTCATTCTTATGGTAATTTCTTTTGGTACTCTAAGAAAATGGAACATGATTAGTATAAATTTTCCAAATTGTAGAAGAAAATATTTCTTGTAATAGTCTCCTAATTAGGATGATGATGATGCTCCTAATGTTGTCTCTCAAATGTAAATGCCAATATACTCATTACACTTTATTTATATGTTTGAACTAGAAAATCGAAGAAAACAAAATCAATCTAATCAATTGAATAATGGAAATTAAGGTAGTACAAAACCCCATGTAAGTGATGATGAAATGAGTGTTGTGAGAAATGTAAACACTATGTTCAGTAGTTGTAACAATGATTGACCATTTACAAGTTTTTTCTTGTTTCGAATTATTCTTAGAGAAAATTGTATATATATGTAAAATTAACACATTTTTGTTTATTGTGGACCTATATATATTTTCCCACTGCATATAATTAATGGATGATGAGTTATCAAACATTGTAACAATTAAATTTTTATCAAAATATTGTCTGTAAATATGAAGGGGTTTCTTACTCTCAAATAATACAATGGAGTTTTATTATATTTCAATGATGTTGTAAGATGTTACATTATCAATTAAATATATGCATGATTTACATTATTACTGAATAAACATATACTTGGTTGTTTTATTCATTTAAATGATACAATAAATTTATATATTTATTACTATTATAGTTATTTGATTTTATTGTTTGTCTTTGAAATTTTATAAACAACAATAAACAACATGTTGTATTTGCATAAATGTGCATAAATAAATTATCACACAATGGGGATTATCGCATAAAGAACAAAAACGTTATTTATCTAATGATGATGTACAATCTCATGTTATCAATTAAATATATGCATGATGATTTAAATCATTACAATGAATAAATACATACATGATTGATTTGTACATTTAAATGATATAATAAATTTATGCAGTCATTACTATAATAATTGTTTGATTTTCTTATTTGTATTTGAAATTCTATAAATAACAGCAACAAACAACATGTTGTATTTGCATAACTATAAATATATAAGTTATAGCATAATGGGGGCAGTTATTACTATAATAATTGTTTGATTTTCTTGTTTATATTTGAAATTCTATAAATAACAACAACAAACAACATGTTGTATTTGCATAACTATAAATATATAAGTTATAGCATAATGGGGATTATAACATAAATAAATAAAAAATTATTGAAGCATGTGTCCACCAGTGTGCTTTGGATGGTTGTAGGCACTAGTGCGCATAAGCACTAGTTTACCTCATGTTAATTAGATCATTAGAGTGCATATGATTTATATAAGTACCAATATGCCTCATGTTAGTTAGACCGTGAGTGTGACTTCAATAATTATAGCACAATGAACATTATGTCATAATAACACAAAAATGACTTTTAAGCATTTTTCCACACTAGTGTGATTTTGATAGTTTCATGCACTATTGTGCTCACTATTAATTAGATCGCAAATGTGACATGATTCATGTAATTATTAGTGCATTTATTATTTATCATATCATGAATGTGACTTTACCCGTTAGAACATCGGTCAATCTAGCATCATTGAGTGCACCAATGCACATTGCAATTGTATCACAATTACCACTATGCTAGCTACAATTGGCACTACATGGGTTTAGAAATGCACATGGAGATGTAATGCATCGATGATCCTAAACTAAAGGAACATTGATGTAGATTGAGTGAGAAACAAAATGAAAGATAGAAAAAAAATGTAAAAATAAAATAGATAGGATAAAAATATCATTATGGGGAATTTTTTATTAAGTAGAAGAATACTTTATGGATACATCATGCATGGAATCATGCCTCCTTTACAATGATAAAGACCATATTTATAGTACTTGCGGGTTCATTTTCACTTAGGATTCACGTTGTTTCACTATATTATTTGTATTCTTTTAGTTTCAAATATCATGTGTTAATAACATGGGTTACAAAGATACCATGGGTTCAAAATCCATTATCGGTAAAAAAAACCAATCAATAATTGTAATTTTGTTTTGGATGGTTCATAAACCACTTCATTATTATTGAAACTGCCATGGGTGGATACCATGGTTTACCAAAACCATCGGCTTGTAAACCACCAATAGTAAAAAAAATTATTTACCATGGTGATTCACGGATATCCACCTAGATCGATCCTCCTACCCTAGGAAGTAATGGTCCCCATTGTGTTAAGTTTGTGCGATAGAAGGGGGAACTTTTGTTGTATTTGAATCCTGGTGAGCCACTTGCCCTATTGAAGAAGCTTTATTCCTTTAACAACCAATAGAGTGGTATGTTCTATTGAGATTTGGCCTTCATAGTTGTCTCAATGATCTAATCCACTTTAACTTGTTCAATGAAATTGGACTTAATTTATGCAAGGGCCAAGTGCTTAGCCACCTTTGAGGTGTCCAACAAAGGTGGGTAATATGGTCAAAGAAGTTCCACATTAAATATTGGGTGCAAGCCAAGGAAAGGAGGAATACTCAATTCGAATACATTTTCACCCACATCCTTTAAGATTGGGTAAGGCCCATATTAGAGTGGTCTAAGCTACTTGTGTGGATCTATGAGGTGTTACTATTGTAAATGAAAGTACACCTTATCACTAACCTAAAATTTGTGTGGAACCTTATGTTAGTTATGTAACTTCTTATACTTGGCATTGGCATTCTACAAGATATAATGAACGTATTGTTGGAGGTGTTGGTTATGTTCAAGAAATAGAGTTTCTTGATCTAAGTGTGGAAGGTGTTGGAAATGTAACTTGTTTCAATCTTCATAATGTAATTTAAAAGTACTATTGATGTATTTATTATATTCTTTATTATTATTTTATTTCTAGTCAAATCATGTTCTTCATGCTTATAGAGTCAATTGAGTCCAAAAAAAAAAAAATTGAGTCAGTCCCATTTGGACTTCTTGTAAGAAAAGGAAATTATTTTTGATCTAAGTCAAAAATCAGAATGTCAACCACAAGACCAAGTCGGACCTAGGGGCAACTATTCAACCTCTTAGACAACTATAAATATGAGTCAATTCGATTACTTGAGGAACCAATTCATCACTCATCCATTCACATCGATTTATGTGCAAGAAGAAGAAGAAAATCAATGAAAGTAAAAGGAGAGAGAGTGAAGTCAAAGGAGAGATATATCCTAGTTTTCTACCCTAGTTTTGACCACATGTGTAAGATTTTCTGAAGTTTCTAAGGCTGTTACAGGGCCAAAATTTGACCTTCATTGCAGGTCTGATATTTTCTATACTTTTACCAGCATTGACTTTTGTTAACTTTGACTTATTGAGACTTAGAGGAGGGATGACTTGGGGAATTTATGGAAGTCTTGGTCTTGGTCTTGGGTGTTGGATATCTCAGTTTGATATGATTCTATAAGAATAGGATTTCTTTCATTTCCCCCTTTGTGGGGTTTTTTCCCTAGCTTGGAGCCTAATTTCTTGTGTCCTTTGTCTCTTTGTGATATTCATGTTTTGTACATTTTTGGTAATTGCTTAATGAAGAGAATATAAATTGATTAAGAATCCAACAAACATTCAAAATTAATTATCAAGTTAAGATAAATCGGTCCTAATTTATTAGCATCTTGGTTTCTCAACATGGTATCAGGGCTAAGGTGAAGGGCGGGAAACTTGAAGATCACATTTTGTTGGCATATTTGAAGATACTTCTATAGTAATTATCTCACTCTAAGGACAAACTTGGAACAACTACATTTGAGGACACTTATTGCAGTAGTTATACTAGAAGATATTCCTTTTATCAAGGAAAGAAAGAAAAGAAGATCCAAATATCATCATCTATTTAGAATTCATCACTCACTTTCGAAGAAGGCCATTGTAGCAACAATCTCTCTCTTTTGACATTATTGAAGGGTTTTGGAAATGTTGTTAAGATCTTTCTCATTCATCACCCATCATTGAAGAAGTCATTATAGCAGCTTGAATACATTATTGTATAAACCATCCTTGAAGACATCACTATAGCAGCCACCACTCAAGAACATCTTCGGAGACTCTTGGAAGCATCATCAATATTCTTGGAAGCACTCTTATAATAGTATCTTCTCCTTTTTCAAGTAAGTAATTTAATATATTGTATGTCACAACCTCCTAGTCAAATGGTATCTATTTGTAAGTAAGGAAACAAACTCGATGGAGCCTCTAATTTCAAGGCTTGGAAAAAGAGAATTGATTTGGTTCTCATAGAAAATGAAGTCATGGATTTTGTTCTAGGAAAAGTTCTAGAACCAGACAAGGACAAGGCTCAAGAAGTGGCCAAGTACAATAAGGGAGAAATTAGGGATCAAAGAATCCTCTTTGATTCTTTCAAGGATCACCTCATCTCTTTTGTTTTAGACCTGTCCACATCCAAAGAAGTCTATGACAAATTGGTCAAACTATATTCGACCAATACTACCAGCCATAAAATCTCACTAAGGAATCAACATTATGAAACAAGAATATAAAAATATGAAGATGTGACCTCATACGTTATGAAAGTCTTAAAATTAAATGATCAACTTCAAGGTCTTGGAGAAATCATATCACTTTTTGAATTAATTAGTTTCGTACTCAATGCTTTACCTCCATATTGGAGTGGTTTTGTAAGTAGCATCTACTCATGAAAATATACTCCAACATTAGAAGAACTTTGGGCTCTATGTTTTCTATAAGGATCAAGGTTGAAAGCCAAGGATGACAAAAAAACCCAATAATGAAAACCCTCAAGCATTTGATGCTAGATCGAGGAGGAAGTTTGGAAGATTTGGAAGATTTGTACCTCACCATAGATCCAACAAAAATGATAAGTTACATGGAAACTGAGACATGTCTAAAGTTCAATGCTTTGGTTGCAACATATAAGGAAATTATAAAATAGATTGTCCCAAGGATCCTAAGAACAAGAAAAATAACAAGAGGAAAGAGAGAAGAGAAGCACATGTTGCAAAAGATGAAGAAGGTGGAAAGAAACCCAAGGTTGAAGATAATAAGGACCTTTACTATTGAAGAAATTGGAAAATACCAGGTTTGCAAGGCTTTTTTTTCATTATAAGATGGCAATTAGAGTATCATTTATAGTTACATTTGTATAAAAGATTCTTCAGATTCATAAATTATAGAGTCATTGAAGAATCATATAACATTGGAAGAAATAGAATCTACACATAGTTGCAGTACATGATAAGGATGGAAGTTTTTCTTACTTGAAGAAATCATATAGTTTAGAAGATTTTGGGTCATCAAAAGTTGTATACACATTTTTCCATAGTAACAAGTATTCTATTGTCACCATAGTAGTTAAAGATGTAAGTTTCATCATGAATATTTAGAAATAGTCATTTGGAAAGCAAGGACTATAATATTTTCAACAAAATCATAACAATAGCATAGTCAAGGTCATTATGCAACATTATAGAATTCTCTCTAGCATGATATTGTGTTTCAAGTATCAACCTACCGATACTCCCAGAGTTTATCATTTGAATGGAAGATTCAAAGAAACATAGAAAAATTATATTCTACAAGAAGAGTAGGAAGCTTATCAATATGCATTGAAGAACAATCTAGAAGCAACATGGAAGCTTAAATGAGGTTACTCTTATAAAAGGAGTAATCTCATCATTCTACATTTCATGAACATCATCTTCAAAGAAGTCCAAAGATGCAGTTTGATGGCAGCTTGCAAGGAATAAGTACAGTTACCATGGAGGAAGTTTTGATAAACAACTTGCAATTTGCTATCTCGAAATAGGACTCATATCTTCAGAAGGTGTTGAAGGAAGAACATAATGTATCAAAAATATACTTGGGTAGAAAGTTAATAGAAAAGGCATGATATATCTTGGTTAGAGAGTTGAAAAGGAAAGTCAAATCATTAAGACTCTCCTA
This sequence comes from Pinus tabuliformis, assembly GCA_031772625.1. NCBI lineage: Eukaryota > Viridiplantae > Streptophyta > Pinopsida > Pinales > Pinaceae > Pinus > Pinus tabuliformis. Next base: position 673,264,221 of record CM062817.1, read on the forward strand.
GATGATTAATTACATAATACATCATCTTTTGTTGACACTACCATTGGTCATTATTCTTGAAAGAATGTGAAACTAGGAAGTGAAAATGAAGTAATGATTGAACATGAAGAATCCTACAACTTGACTGAAGATTATATATCAATTGTTTTGAAAACTCTAGGAATGATATCAATAATGTTTGGAATATGGTATGGCTTCTCGGAAGCAAATATATAGCTGAAGTATGAACACTATAGAGGAAAAAAAATATAATATTATGATCATAAGGGACAAGTCGACAAATCGATGAGAACACCCTTTAGCAATAAGTTGAATAGCTATGATATTATACCGAAAACTAATTGGTTGATAGTACTAATGATGATAGGGATACTACTGATGATTGGGTGTTGATATGACTTCTTAGAAGATCGTGAAGCATAATTATATATGAAGGAAGAATATGAGAAGCCTTGTGAAATCAACTATGGAGAATTTTGGCCCCATAAGGTGTTTGATGAAGTAATTGATGACATGTTGAATACAAAGCAGTCAAATAAACATGAAGGTTGAATTTTGTTATGATGTGTTGCAGGTAGGAGCCAAGAAGCTGCAACAGATCTCCACAAAAGAAGAGGTATTCAATGCATTGTTGAGTGTTTTTAAGACAAGCTTAGGCTTGTGGTTATATCTCCATGATTGAGAGAGAGTGAGGATCTCCTCCCTGGTTGAGAGGGAGTAAGGATGGACAATGTATTCTCCATGTTTCATGCACTATGGCCAGGACTAACAGTCACAAGCCTAGTGAATCCATTGGTACGGAGAATGGTGAATTGGATAAGCATCTGGGACCGATATTCTTTAAGATTTAAGATTTGTATCCAATATAAGTATAGTCCCGAGGAGTGATATTCTTTGAGGATGTGTATCCAAAGATAAGAGTAGTAATGTAAGGACATACCTAGTGAACATTTAGATGAATTATGTTCCTAGAGAGGTGATGGTGTCCAAATTTATTCCTCCCAACATCGTGCTTTGATCTAGTGGAGAGATAGAGCTTGTTAGTCAAGGCATTGTTATTTTGACAATGTTGGTTATGATGATGCTTATCAATATAAATCCCTTCTTATGAGAATATTTCAACTTGAGAGTATCCTATTGTGTCATTATGAATACCATCCTTTCTAAGAGGGAGTGTTGGAAATGTAACTAATGTCGTTCTCCATAATGTAATTCAAATGTACTATCGATGTATTTATTATATTAATTCAATCATTATATTCATTATTATTATTTTATTTCTAGTCAAAGCATGTTATTCATGCTTATAGGGTCAATCGAGTCAAAAACAAAATTTATTATTAGTCAAAGAAATGAAATTGAGTCAAATTCCCATTTGGACTTCTTTTAAGAAAAGGAAAATTATTTGTTTTCTCAATCAAAGAGTCAAAATGTCAACTGAAAAAACAAGTCTTCGCTCCTTGTACAAGTTGGCCCTAAGGGTATCTATTTGACCTCTTGGATAGCTATAAATATGAGTCAATTCGATCACTTGAGGAACCAATTCATCACTCGTCTATTCACATCGATTTATGTGCAAGAAGAATAAGAAAATGAGTGAAAGTCAAAGAAGAGAAAAAGAGAGAGTGAAGTCAAAGGAGAGAGAAATATGAGTTTTCTTCCAGGATAGTTTTGTCCACATGTACGATATTTTTGAAGTATCTGAGGTTGTTACAAGGTCAAAATTCGGCCTTCATTGTAGGTTGAATATTTTACGTACTTTGACTAGATTTCATAAGGGTTTGGCTAGTGTTGACTTTTGTTAACTTTGACTTGTTGAGGAGACTTGGAGGAGGGTTAACTTGGGGCATTTGTGGAATTCTTGGTCTTGGTCCTGGGTCTTGGATATCTCACATTTATTTGATTCTATAAGAAGAGGATTTCTTGGGTTTTCCTCCTTGTGGGGTTTTTTCCCTTGCTTGGAGCCTAATTTCTTGTGTCCTTTGTCTCTTTGTGATATTTATGTTTTGTAAATTTTTGGTAATTTCTTTATGAAGAGAATATAAATTGAATAAGAAGACAACAAACATTCATAATTAATTATCAAGTTAAGAGAAATTAAGCCTAATCTATTAGCATCTTCATTTCTCAATAGGAGGGATCTATTATTGAATTTGCTTTGGGAATAGCTACATCAATGAAAGTTAATGGTTGGAATCGTACGCACACATGAAAAGGGTTGTGGCCAATAGATATGTGGAGAGGTATTTTGTACTTATGTTGAACATATGGAATGCTCTCATCACATGTACATGGATGTTTAATCGAGAAGTGTGTGGAACTCGATAGGTTGACAAGAAAATATGTATCTATGCTCTTATATAACCTTATCCACCTGCTTCTGCAATGTAGAGATGCCCTATGTTAAATTTGTGTTAGTCATGGTGACCTTATTTTCACCTTTTTATTGATCCATGAAGAGGAAAAAATTGGAAGCAAGAGAGAATAGATTTTGGTATTGTTTTTCCATAATTAATGAAATTGTAGTAGTTTGAATTATTTTGGTATCTCATAGGGATGACCTCCCAACATAACAATAACATTATGAGGTCAAGATTCATAGACATCATGGTGTTTCCACATATATGGTTCACCTGAAACACATCAAAAACATCAAGTGATGAGACATCACACAATACTTTATCTTTAAAGGGATTGATTAAACATGAAGAGGCATGGTTGGCTCACATGGTCTCATCCTTGGCTCAACCATTTGATGGTGCATGGTTGGTGATGTGTAAGTGTTGGTAGCTTACTAATTTTGATGACCTCAACTAAGGTTAGGTTCTTGTAACTCCCACTGTCAATAATAAAATGCAATGGAGTCTCATTCACCCACATTTGTGAGTTGAACAGGTGTTCCCCTGTAACACCCCTAGCATACACCCTTGATTTTTTAATGTGAAAATTATAAATAAAATTTAATAATTATATAGAATTGATGAATAGGACAGGGAGAGCCTAACTGGTTTTGGGTTAGTATAACAAAACACCTTGCACCTAACAGTTGGCAAGAAAATATTCTCAAGAAAAACACCCATGCTTTTCCATACCTTCCAAAGGAGAGTGATTGGGGGTGGGGGCAAATGAACAGTCTCATAAAAGAAAACGGGGATATAGGAAAAAGAAGGGGAATGAAATTAGGACATTGATTTACACCTACCATGGGTGGATAGTGCAAGAGAAAGAGCAATCCCTAGTGTGTTATGAGTGTTGGAAGAGCTTGTTGATGCTACGGGAATGGGATTCGTTGGGTTGAAGTTATGAATTTGTGGACTATGTGTGTCCCATCTTGGAGGAATCAATGGAAATATCAAAGGAGATCATCGGGTGAAGGGTTTTTTCCTAGAAGGTTGATAAACCACTAAGGGCTTGCTGAGAAGGATGATAAACCCCTTAGTATCATCCAAGAATATTAATAAACCACTAGGAAGGGTATAATTTCATTGGGGTGCCTACTGAAAGGGTTGATAAACCATTTGGTGCTTGCAAAGAAGGATGATAAACCAATCAATGCTTGTTAAGTAAGTTGATAAACCACCTAGACTTGTGAGCTATAAGATTCTTGTAGTATATGCCTTAAGGAGATGGTTAGGAAACCATTGGAAAAATGATACCATACTCCTAGAGATGAGCATGATTCCAACTAGGTCTGATTGAAATCCCCTTGGATCGTGGATCTAGCGTGAGGGTGAATAGATGCAAGAAACATTGTGTTGCAACCAGTCTATGGTTGGGTGGAGAGTTGAAGTCCCACCTTCAGTTTCTAGCTTATGTTAACCAATCAAATAAGTGTCATGGTTGTATGTAATGGACTTAGGTTTAATACCTACATTGGTATGAATCAATGCATGAATGGTTCTAAGTTTTATTGAATGGTTAATGAGTATATCGTTGCATGTCTTTGAAGGGAAACGAGCCTTGATGATCACCCAACTAATGGGGAATATTGGTCTTATGTGAATGTCATGAATACATTAAGAATGCATAGATAAGCTAATGAAATTTGTTGATGACATGTAGAAAACTACTAATGGAAACCCTCTTTTATGATTAAAATGTCTATAGATTGCATGTTTCATTGTTAGTGTTTGATGGGAATTCTTCCCATGTATATGATGGATATGCCCTATTTTTAGAAGGCAAATAAAGTCTTATAACTTGGTGATAGATGGATTTAATAATTGTAGTATTACCCAAGTAGATGTTTATTTATTATAATGAATGATAAAGTAATGGATCTGGGATTCCTATCTTAGACAAAATTGAAGTTATGGGTTGTTGCATCGATTATTGCAAAGTATAGTATCGAGGTCAGAGGCCTAAAATTCTAAGTTTTAAACTCTCAGATAGTGAATTGTAGAGTTTTTTTGGACTTGGCAGGCTTAGATAGGGGTTTACCTATCACTTACTTTAAAAAAAGGCTATGTGTTGCACCAAAAGACTAAATTATTTACTAAAGATATTTGACGCTAAAGGTGAGGTGTGGGATAAACATATGCCCTTCGCCTAAAGTGAAATTTTACGTTGCACCACACCCCTTTGACCATGGTATATGTTCACTATGGACTAGGGCATGATTGATGCGGAGTGTGAGATGAAGTTTCCCATTGCCACTTTTCATAAAGATCCACGTTTCGCACTACGCATGTTTGATCAGAGATCTTGGTGTGGCACGTTACTAACATGATGGCAGAATGGAAATATCTTTGTCCCAAGGAGAAAAGAAACTCACATCAACCTCAAAACTCATTATAATGAAAATTCCTTACATAATGTAGAGGATCGGGACCTAGTGGGACCCCATCCTAAGATGAGGTGGTAAGAGACATGGATTCCACGAAGGGATGACATGGAGCATATGCTAACATGGAATTTTCATAGAATGCCACATGGTAGGGTGATTTGGCTCAGTTGGGAAGTCAAGGCATCTATTTTTAAGTGACACATGACACCCTCTGAGGATGCCATATGGTAGGGTGGCATCAACAAGGAGTAGGGATCTCAATGAAGTGGATAAGTCGATGACGTGGCATGGAACGTGGTAGGGGACATGTGGTACCACGTGGCTAGAGGTGAGATGTGGCACCAACATAGAGTTGGCATGGCTCGAGGGTCACATCATCATGAATCACCTGCCCTTGACGTTTATTTTCAATTTTAACTATGGTGGGGTGTGATGAATGGAAGGCACAAATAGAAAAATACCAGTTATCTGACATGGAATTTTCCCATAACGCCACAAAATATTTGAGTAGGTGCGGATTTGTAGTGGTCCTAGTAGACAAGAGCTATAGGATGGGACATATTCATGTTAAGTGACACAGAAATCATGATGCAAAGGTTTTAAAAAGGGTCTCTAACCTATGTCCTAGTACAAGGATGTGGTGAACCATGTGGAGTTTGCAACCGACATGGTAAAGATGCACAATAACTTGGAAACACCATGTGGAATGCATGATGATGTGGAAAAGTTAAATGATGATAAATTTAAATGGAAATTAATTTTAATCTAGGTATCATATTGAGATAAAATTTATATTGCCAAAAGGCTCTCAACGAGTCGGTCGCGATGGTGGTATCAATTTTAGATTTCGAAGAAGTTGAAATGTGAGTGATTTGATGAGTCCCATCAATAGGTATATAATAAGGCCCATTTTTCCATCCTCTAGCCTATAATTTCCTCTTTTCTCACATTTATTTAAAATCGTTTTGACTACAATGTACTTAATAGGGAGACTAAAGGATGTTTTTCATACTTTGTGGCCTAATATGGTTAATGTGCAGGAAAATAGTTTTTTTGAGTGCATTTACTATGCAAAGGCACGTTGGAGGTAGTTGGAGGATATGTAGGAGGATTTTCCCTACATTTACTCACCTACAACTTGGGGATCTACTAGTAGTTGATGCCCTCAAGGAATTGTGAGGATTTAAGTGAGTTAGATCCACCTTTTTAGGTATTTTGGAGGAAATAAGTCCTCTTTCCAAGGAAACTTCCCCTCATTCATTTTTTTATAAATAAGCAATCCTAAGGGCTCAATAGGATTCAAACTTTTGGAGCAAATAAGAGCTACTAAGAGCTAGGAGCTTGAGATTGTCATTTTCATTCCCTTTACATGATGTATTTGAACTCTATTTTATGTTAATGAAAAGCTTACTGTTATCTTTCATCTAAGTTTGTTTTAGAGGGTTGATTCCCCTTGGGTTAGGGCCCAACCCAGAGGCTCTAGTCTCTCTTTGTGTATTTTATCCATGCATTGCCTTTGTTAGCAACATCTATTTTCTTTCTTGATATAAATTTGCTTATAAAAGTTGTTGGTGCATGCCTATATACCACCTCTCTTGTGGGAAGTGTGGTTGAGGAATATGTATTAGCAAACCAAAACATGTGGTTACTTTCCTTTGTAATTGTTAGATATTAGATTAATGCTCTTTTCCATACTCTGTTTTCTGCATGCTTATGAATTAAATCACAATATTCTTTAAGATTTCATGGATGTAGTTCATATGCATGTTACAAGTTAGATTTTCTTCTAATGTAGATAAAATTCAACTCATCATTTTTACTTAGTTTCATAAAATTCAACTCATCCTTTCTTGTTTAGTTCATTTTGCTGCAATTTGGTTATTAGTTTGGCATTCTTTCCAAGTTGCAAAAAGGATTATTTGTTTGGTGTGCAGGTACTACTAGTGGCTTGCAGGGTTGGCATATTCATCCTTCATTCCTCCTACCATCATCAGCCTCTTTCTCCTCACCCCACAATGCCCTCAAAATTTTGCCACCAGCAGTACATTTATGGGTCATTGAAGAACATTATGTGCCTTTGTTTTTGTGCAAGATGGGCCCCTGAGAGGTGCTAAGCTTCATAAAGCCTTCATATACCTTAATCTACCATTTCCCACCTTTATATCACCTTTTAAACCCTCATAATTCTCACGGATCCAATCTTGTAGCAAAATAAGGCAATCTTGTAGCATCCTGTAGCAATCATGTAGCAATCTTGTAGCATCTTGTAGCACCGTGCAAACTTGACCAGATTTGATCCAAAAGCTTTATTTTTTCCTCTTAGCCTTGAATAATGTCCCCTAGGCTCTAAAAACATGATTTAGGAAGACCAAAGACCACTTAAGACCTACCTTTTCTTCACTGCAACACAATTATGCAATTAGGGTTAGAGGACAAATTTCTGAATTTGAAGTTACAGAGATGACTTTCTTGATTGTCCCATGAAATGCCTAATGAACTATATCACTAAAGCTAAATATCCTTGAACACAATGATTAAAGGTTGATTTATCCATGCAAAATAGATTAGGACTGTCTCTTTTGAATTTATGCTTCTTTTAGGGTTTCAATTATAGGCACTGTGATTGCATAGGTTAGTTTCCTTTTCAATGAAACTTTTCACATTTTCTAATTAGACTAATGCTTATATTCCTACAAGTAGCATAGAATTTACATTTTGCAAGTAGATTAATGTTTCCATTTCTACAAGTAATATAGCCTTTACATTCCTACAACTAGGGTTAGCATTTACATTTGGATAAGTAGCATCTTCATTCCTTTTGCAAGTAAAATAATATTTCCATTTTTGCAATTAGAATAGAACTCTCTTTTTATGCAATTTTATTCCTTGAGTTAGTTGATAGAGTGGTATTTTATGCTTTGGTATGGTCCATTTCTTGAAGTTGGCATGAGTATAACTTAACCTATTGTGCATATAGCATTGTCACATCTTAAGTTTGTTGAAACCTTGGGTTGATAATTAAAGTTGGTGCCTTGGGAGTTGCAACATTCTTGTTGAAATATTGAGGCTCATCATGATTTTATGACCCCATCTTCATAATAGACCTTGGATATCAAAACGCACACAGCGAAAGCAAGAATGCGGAAATGCGGAAATAAACAAGATCCGTGACTGATACTTTAATCACAGAGAGGGAAGACACTCCTCTACTGCGCAATCTAGCATCACGAATTTGTTTTTGAATATATTTGAATACAAATGCCAACAAGAGTATTAGTTCATAATAAATACCAGGTCTGCTTAATCGCTCCAATATCTGACAATTCTTCTGAACAATATCCTCGTGCCGAAACACGAACTTTGGCCCAACGGTCTACTTCTGCGTCTTTGCGACTTCTTCTACCTTAACAAGGCTCATACAAGTTTGAGAATAGAATCCAAAACAATCTACAAAGGAGACATAGATTTTGTTTGGTCAATTTAGTGTGATCTAAATTTCTATTTATAATGTCAACCCGGGGTTCGTAAACTGACGAAGTGAAGTGTACTATATGTACTAGATAACCATTTCCTTAGTCTTTTGTCGTTTTTAGTTTTTTAAGTTTGTTTTTGGATTTATCTTTCCCTGATGTGAGATGATGAAAAGGTGATAAAGCAAGTGAAATATGGATGATTATGGTGATCTCTAAGTGGTTTTTCAAAACTTAAAAGAAAGAAAGCTTTAAAATAACTGCAATTAAATCAATTCTTAAAAAGAAATAAAGACATCAAACAATGAACTAATGACATCGGCCCAGTATCTTTGTTGCTGAATGAAAATGAAAGTGAAATCTACACTAAATTCAATTAAAAGTAAGAACAACTAATCCACACTATTTCAACTCTTCAACTCAATCTTTCTTGTGAAAAGATATCATGAAATGTTAAGCAATGTGAAATCTAAAAGAAGTTAAACTGCATAAAAGAAACTAATCACACTACTTTAACTCTCTTAACATTTTGCCTTTCAACTTAATTTACCCTGTGAGAAACAATCATGAACAAGTCAAGCAATGTGAGATCTAAAGCAAACTAAATCAAGCTATAATGAGTGATATTCTGGTTCCTAATAAAGTTATTTGATTATAGAAAGAAACCGTTAACAGATGAATAGCATGATATCTAAGAGCAGAAAATAAATGTACAACTTAAGGAAATGACAGTACTGGAAATCAAACTTCAGAAAACAAGAGTCAGCGACAAAGACAAGATGATCTCGTATGCCAATAGTTATAAAAAGAAAAGATGAAAAATTGCCCCGGGCTGCCTAAGAAAACCTGCAGAAAACACTGATCAGTTGTAACCATAAAAGAGCAGCAATGAAAATGTAAATCAACAGAAATCAAAAAGCTTTGTTATGTACAACTAATATACATGATGAAATAAAACGTAGCATTTAAATGACAACTGTACAGCTAATATACATGAACAGGAAAAAGTAATGCAAGAGTTAAATGACAACTGTACAAGGCTTTAGTGAGCAGGGGCCCTCTACCACTTCAGCCGATTCAACGAACAGCTACAAGCTTAAGTTTAAACCAGTCTTCTCATATATTAAACATCAACGTAAAAGTGCAGTGGGGAAATACAACAACTTCGAATTACATTACCAGCAATTAACTTTTACAGCGTTCATGGACGCGTTATTTATAAGGAAAGAAAGCTAAACAAATTAACTAAATCTACGCTATTAACCATGCTGCCAGAGACACGTAAATCCTCTTCAGCCCGGATCTAGGTAACTGTCATCATGTTTATTAAATCTGAGAGGTATGGCTGTTGGATTCACGCTACCAGGATGTCTTCGTGGCTAAGGACTGTGCCACGTAGCTTCACGTGCTCAAAAACAGAGCTACACAGAGCCGTGCCACCGCTGAACACTTCCGTTGACTATGCTTTGCCCCTTGTTTGACCGCGGGCTTTTATGGGCGTGCTGGATGATCTGGAGGGACACGTTCCATGTCCTTGACTCCTGTAACTTGCCCATGTGGCTCGTTTCTTCAGAGGACACCTGTAGCATGGTGTTTGAAAATACGGCTGCGGAATCCTGTGCTGGCTGCAGAAACCTGGGTCGGCTGCGGAAACCTGTGTCGGCTACGGAAACTGAGAAGCTTCCGCAGCTGTCTGAACAAAATTCTAAACCAAACAACAATCATCAGCGTAGTTAGAAAACCATGTCAAAAGCTCTTTTTTAAACTAAAATACAATGATTTAATCAACTTGGTGGATGAAATGAGTGGAAAAAGAAGGCTGAGAGGGTGTATAGGAAGGTGCAGGTTTGAGGCTCAACATACCCCCACTGTGAAGGTGTTGCATGTCCTCATGCAACCAAAACTTAGTCATTTTCCCTTAATCCATATGCTCTGAGGCTTCTGCAAGAACATCTAGCCCTCTTCTCTTTCTCTTTGATGCTAAAATGGTCCTTGGTTTCCTGACTAGACATTTGAACTTAAGATTAATCAATGCCCTGCTCAACTTTTTACACTTTTTCTTCAGCTTCCTGTTCTTCTTTTGCCACAGTCCTAAATGGAGAATAGTGTTATCATGGACAATCTTGTCTACCTTACTCTGCTCTTTGAGTGCTTCGTTTTCCTATTTGATGTGCCTATTTAGGACTTCCAATTCAAACACTTCCTGTTTTAAAGACTGTACTTGTGCATCAAGTGGCAAGGTGGTGCTTGGTCCTGCAGCTGATTGTTCCAAGGACTCTAGGTAGTTATATACCTCTTGCTGATTAGGATCTACTTCAGGTGTCTTTCTCGACCTGAACTCAAATTCTGGTGAAGGAGGACTGCTTTCTCTTTCCAGCCGAAAAGGGCTTTCCTCACGTGGAGGACTTGGCTCAATGCTTGGCTGAGTTGGAGATTTCTCAAGTGTCTCTTTATCTAAATCAATAAAGTGAGACTGTTTTTCTTTGGTTTTATTCCCCTTCCCTTTTAGCGTAGTGCTCCTTCTTAGGTATGAACTAGTACTCTTTTCTTGTGCAGTCTGTTTTCCTCTTTGCTTTTTCTTGGTTATGGCAGCAGCTTGAAGATTTATTAATCTATCTGACAGAGGTTGATAATCTTCTTCTATGGATTGCTCAGGGGATGGATAGACTTCTTGGATAGTTCTTTTACCTTTTTCCTTTTTCTGTTCCTTACTTCTAGCTCTATCTTCTGTTCCTTTTTGGACTGTTTCTTGAATTTCTATTATAGGGGAGTCTTTGATTGTAATGTTTTTTTCTTTCCTCCTACTTTTCCTTGGAATTTTTGGGGAACTGCTTCCAGAGGCTTCAGTCAGTTCTTGGAAGTGGTTTCTTGTCAAAAACTTTTCCCAAGTATCCTTAGTGTTTTTCAACTGATCTTCAATAAGGATTTTTATGATCCCGTGATGGTAAATATGGGGTTCAATATTGCCTACATGTTTTTGAACAGTAAAGCTCATTTTCTTCAAGCTTGATAACAGAAAATAAGGCAAATTAAGGGTATAACCTTCCATAAAATTCATCATTAGCCTGGCATGATACATGTACATGGAACCAAAACGACCATCGCATGTGATAAATTTCTGGATAAGTAATAACAGAGTGGACCATTCTTCTTTTATTGCATGCACAGGGATTCCTTTTGTAAATACAGAGGTATCCATACCTGGGTTTTGGAGCATGATTCTCCATCCTTAATCGTCCACACTTCTGTTTTTGAACCACCTTTCACCTTCTTGTGGGAGACTTGTTGCAGCTGCTATTGTGGCCTCGGTCACTGTAAATTTTAAGTCTCCTATCTCCACTGCGTGTCCATTAAAGGACCATGCAAAGGCTTTAGTCACTTCTTTGTTATAGCCCCTGAACTTTTGAATGAATCTCAGCCACCTTGCTTTCTTCAATGACTCCTTCGTTTGAGGATAACCCTCCAGGTATTTTGGTCCTTCCGGTTCAGCTCTTAGTAGTTTTCCCATTCTCGGCTTTAAATTCCGACTGAAAATTCTACTGCGTATGAAGGTTCAGGAAAAAAATGGGCTGATTACGGGATTCTTAGGGTAACTGGAGTGGCCGTAATCGAAGTTCAAGATGTATGTGGTGACTGTAGCCAGGGTTTGGAGCAAGCTGTAGTGCATGCAGCGGAAATGAAGAACAGGGAATGGTATGAGTACCAAGGGAGTAAAGGGTAAGCAACAGTAACGAGTTCAACATCGAATGCATGCGGGAGTGAAGTGATAAATGGGCAGAATAACGGCTGAGTCCTTTTAGATCGGATGACTTGCGCACACGTCTCAGCAGACGGCTGTGGAAATTATGGTGAAGGAGAGCCATAGTACAGTAGGTCACGTCTCAAAAGTACGGCCAATAAATGGGAGAGCAGTCCATCTCGAGTTTAAATTTAGAATGATCATGGGGCCGTTAGAAATAAATAAGGTGTGTGGAATGACATTGTGGAAGAGGATTGGTATGGGGCTTGCCGTATCAAATCATTGCATTTAGTGGAACTTGCCATGGTTTAATAACTATGCATAATAATGACATTGAATTGTTATTTGGTAGAGATTTTTGATCATACCTTTGGAAGTTTATCATTTCTTGATTAAGGCTTCTGACCCATTGTTGTTCTTTGATCTTGAAGATGCCCCATGTCTTTGCTGCACTTGGTGACGATGACACTAACCTTTGACTGTGATTTTTTTGAAAACAAAGTGATGTCGGCTGTAAAGACAGAGTGATGCTAGTTGTAAAGACAGAGTGATGCTGGCTGCGGAAATCGTTTCTGGCTGCGGAAACTAGTTCTGGCTGCGGAAACGGTTTCCAGCTGCGGAAACTAAGACAACACCCCTTTAACTACACAAAGATAGTTAGAGAAGAATTAACTAAATAAAATAGTCCTGAGAGGGACTTTTATTGATGGAATGAAATGAAATGAGTGGAATGAGATGGAAATGAAGTGGAGTGAAGATGGAGATGAAAATGAGATGGAAATGAAGTGGAGTGAAGATGGAGATGAAAATGAGATGGATGAACTGAAATGGCAAATGAGGTGGAGTGAAGATGGAAAGAGAGAGAGATTTTTTTTTTTTGGAAAATATAGTGTCAGGTGCCCCTGATATTCACTCTACATTTTCTGTATAAGACTGCCAATCTATGATTGGTTTTCAGGCTTATACAAAAGATTTTTTATTTTTTATTTTATTTTTTTTCAACTGAAAGAAACAAAGACTAGGCTGATGGAGGAGAAGGATTCCTCTCCACCAGCCTTATTACAGAATTTTCTTGAAACATTTTGACAAATTCCTCTTTTGAGAGTGGCTTATGATAAATTTTCAATCGGTGGCCATTCACAATGAGAGGAGTTTGAAACTCATCAATGGTCTTGACTCGAACTGCTCCATTGCTAAAGACTTCGTCAATCTCATATGGTCCAAGCCAATGAGTCTGAAATTTTCCTTTGAAGTCTTTAAACTTGGAATCAAACAGTAACGCCCAATCTCCCTTTTGAAACTTTTTCTCTTTGATATATCTGTCATGCCACTTAGTTCTTTGGTGCTGAACTAGATCAGTCCTTAAAATTGCATCTTGTCTTATTTCATCTAGCTCATTCAGCTGCTCCATTTTGTGCTTTTGGGCTTATGATAGATTCATCCCCAACTGAACTGCCATCTTGAAAGTCTTGACTTGAAACTCAATGGGGAGCAGGACTTCTTTCCCATAAACAAGTTCATAGGGAGAATGTCCTGTTGTATTCCTCCATGTAGTTCTATAGGCCCATAAGGCTTCAGGAAGCCTTTCTTCCCAATCTCTTCTATGTAGATGAACAGTTTTGGTGATGATGTTCTCAAGGCCTTTGTTTGTAGACTCCACTTGGTCATTTGCTTGCGGATGGTACGGAGTAGATTTTCTATGCTTGATTTTGTATTCTTCCATCAGCTTCTCCATCAAATTAGATGTGAATTGACTTCCCTGATCTCTTACAATTTCTCTTGGGACACCAAAACGAGTAAAAATATCCTCAAAAAGAAATTGAACAACTGAATTTTCAGTGGCAGAAGGCAATGCCTTGGCTTCTACCCCTTTAGTGACATAATCAGTGAAAACCAATATATATTTCTTTTGTCTAGATGGTGGATTAATGGGTCCAATGAAATCTAAAGCCCATTTTTCAAAGGGTTCGATGAGTACCTGTGGCTGTAATGGCATTTCATTTGAAAGAGTTGGTCTCCCAACTCTTTGGCAGCTGTCACACCTCCTGACATATTGTTTTGTATCTTTAAAGAGAGAAGGCCAATAATATCCTAAAGAAAGGATTTTATAGGCCGTCCTCTTGTCAGCAAAGTGTCCACCGCATGGTTCATCATGACATGCCTTGAGGATGTCAGGCATTTCATCTTCCCGAACACATCTTCTGATCACACAATCTAGCCCTGTTTTAAACAATTCATTAGAAATCCATGAATAATTTGAACTCTCCTGAATAATTTTCCTTTTCTCATTAGGAAATAAGTGTGGAGGTAGCTTCATTGTAACCAAATAGTTAGCAATATCTGCATACCAAGGAGTTTTAGTAGTTACTGCAAACAAATATTCATCTGGAAACTTATCCTCTACAGGAGAATCTTCGTTAGTATTTTGGATTCTAGACAAGAAATCAGCTACTATATTTTGTTTCCCTGGTCTATCTAACACAGTAATATTGAATTCTTGTAAAAGTAAAAGCCATCTTGTAACTCTGCCATTAGTAACAGGTTTGTTCATGAGATATCTAATTGCAGAATGATCAGTATGGACAAAAGTTTCATAGCCTGTTATATAATGTCTAAATTTATTGATTACATGAACAACAGCTAAGAACTCTTTCTCAGTCACAGTATAATTTAACTCAGTGGAAGTCAAATTTTTACTAGTGTAGTAAATGGCATAAGGAACTAAATCCTTTTGACCCAACACAGCTCCTAGAGCTGTATCTGAAGCATCTGTAGAAATATGGAAAGGAAGTTTCCAATTTGGCCCTCTCAAAATGGGTGCTTCAGATATTCTTGTTTTCAAAGTTTCAAATGCAGATTGACAATCAGGATCCCACTTGAATTCACAGTCTTTTGTAAGTAATTTGAAGAGTGGAGATGCTATTTTGGTGAAGTTTTCAATAAATCTTCTATAATATCCAGTAAATCCAAGAAAACTTCTAACATCTCTTTGACAATTTGGAATAGGCAACTTGGAGATGACTTCAACTTTTGATCTATCAACTTTAATCCCATCTCCTGAAATATGATGTCCTAAAACAATCCCTTCAGTAAACATCATAAAGCATTTCTCATGACTTAATGAAAGGTTTGTTTCTTTACATCTTATAAGGACTTTTTCCAAATTCTCTAATGCCTCTTCAAATGAATTACCATAAACTGTAAAATCATCCATATAAACCTCTACACAATCATGAATTAGATCAGAAAAGATTCCTAGTACTGCCCTTTGAAATGTTGCGGGTGCATTACATAACCCAAAAGGAAGTACTCGGTAAGCAAAAGTTCCCCATGGACAAGTAAATGTGGTCTTGTCTTGATCTTCAGGTGCTACCTGAATTTGATTATAGCCACTAAAACCATCCAAAAATGAGAAATACTTTTTGCCTGCTAAAGTATCTAATACCTGATCAATAAAGGGTAAAGGAAAGTGATCCTTCAAAGTTGCTTTGTTTAATTCTCTGTAATCAATGCAAACCCTCCATTTACCATTCTTTTTAGGTACTATAACCAAAGGAGAAACCCACCGGCTATCTGAAATGGGGTAAATGAAGTTTACATTAAGTAACTTTTGGAGCTCTTCTTTCACTATCTCCCTAAGGTTTGGATTCATCCTTCTTTGAGGTTTTCTGATTGGTCTACTGTTTTCCTCAATGTAGATGTGATGAATGCAAATCTTAGGGTCAATACCTTTCATATCGGTATACTCCCATGCAAATGCAGTAGAATGTTTTTGCAAGATTTTGGTTAGCTCTTCCTGTTGTGATTTTTCCAAGTTTTTATTGATATTCAATGTTTTTCCTAGAAAAATCTCAATGGCAGAACTACCAAACTCTTCCATAGAGAAAAGAGACATTTGTCTAGATGATAGACACTCAATGTCAGAATCCAACTGAAATTGTGTGTGGTCATATTCTGAAGATGGTTCAAAGTTTTCTAATGTGTTCAGAATTTGACTATCTTCACTGATCTCAGAAATGGTAAAGACAGGTTGTATAGTATCTTCATCATCAACCCACTCATTATCTCCTATTTATGTAATTGCTTTTGCTGGAGGATACAAATTGAACTTCTTTGTCGAATTACCATCAGAAATATACATATCCCCAAACCTACAACTGATGAAAGCATTAGCTGTCGCTAGCCAAGGTCTTCCTAAAATAAGAGGATGTCCTCCTAGATTACTCTTGGGAGTTAAAATCATGAAATCGACTGGATATTCCCAAGAGTCTAAGGAGACTGGAATGTCTTCTAATACACCATCTGGTTTGATAATTGATCGATCTGCAAGTTGCAGTAAAGTAGGTGTAAAAAGAAGATTAGGAAGTTTTAGCTGTTCCATAGTCTGTCTACTCATAATGTTGATAGCAGCCCCTAAATCAATCAAAGTATTTGGTATTTCTACCCCATTGATATGTGTTTTGACAATTGGACTACCGGGATCTACATATTTCTGCATAGTAATTTTTCCCATCATGATATCTGCAATTTTCCGTACCAGGTGGATTCTTCTTGTATCTCTTGGTTTCCTTCCTGGTCTTTTAAGACTCAACTCCTTTATTGTTTTTGCTAGAATAGGAATCTCTTTAATGGCTTGTAACAAGGGAATCTTGATACAGACATTCTTCAATTCATCTAGAAAATTATAGTCAGGCAACCAAATTTGTTTTTCCACTCCTTTGTCAATTTGTAATCTTTCAGGGAAAGGAGGTGTGGATAAAGATGCAGATTGCTCAACTATGGGAGTTGTGGGGGTTAACTCTTTTTCTTTTTCTTTTTGAGTACTTGGGTTTTGAAGAGATGCTTCAGAACCCTTATTGGCTTCAAGAGAATCTTCCTCAAAAATGCTTTGCTTTTGAGCATTTATAGAAGGCTTATCTAGGACTCTACCTGATCTGAGTTGTACATCATTGAGAGGAACAATCATATCGGCAGGAAATTGTTGACCTTCCATCATGTAAGCATTTTGAGGGTTTTTGTTATTGGGGTTTGGCAATGGCTGAGAAGGAAGTTGATTTGACTTTTGTTGGAATGGAAGCAAGAGTTGAGAATTTGGATTCTGTTGAGAAGGTTGTTGTTGTTGTGGAAATGGCAATGATAGTTGTGGATTTTGATTTGGAAGTTGTGGAGCTTGTTGGTTTTGAAAAGATGGGGGATAT
The DNA here is from genome assembly GCA_031772625.1 of Pinus tabuliformis. Classification (NCBI taxonomy): domain Eukaryota; kingdom Viridiplantae; phylum Streptophyta; class Pinopsida; order Pinales; family Pinaceae; genus Pinus; species Pinus tabuliformis. Next base: position 673,281,414 of record CM062817.1, read on the forward strand.
TGATAAAATTGAACAAATCTCCCATAAGGATTTTGGATACCTTGTACCCATAATTGAAAAGGATTTTGAGGTTGGGACCAAGGTTGTTGCCAAGGATTCCAATTTGGTGGGGGTTGAAAGTTCATAGAGTTGCTAAACCCTTGATTTTGTTGCCCCTGCCAAGGTCTCCTTGCAACAAAAACAGAGAGATTCGATTGTATTTGGATCTTCTTGAAAGACAGCTTTGAGCCCAGGAATTGAAGGACAATCCTTGGTCTCATGATTCTCTGAACAAATTACACATGTTTCTACAACTTTTGCATCCAAGGGACATTCCCTTAGAGCATGTTTCTTCCTACACTTTGGGCAAAAGATGGCCAAAGCCTCAGCTTCTGCTTTCTGCTTATTGTGAATCTTAAGGGTGTCTAGTTGCTCACTAAGACTCCCTAAGATGTCAGTTTTGAATTCATCAAGCATGTTGCCAATCTCAGCCCTACTTATTGATCCAGTTGCAGATTTGTTTGCTCTGATGAGAGAAGGATCTCTAGGCCCTTTTTGAGTTTTAGATTTCCCCCTTGAGAGATGGACACATAGCTCTGCTATATCATGAAGTGGAAGTTGAGATATGTCTCCTTTTCCCATTATGTTCAAAATATCTATCCATTCATCTCTAATGGCTTTTAATAGAAAGGATTTCAAGGTCTCCTCATCTAAGTTACTCATTTTTGCTCTTTTCAGGTTGTATTGAAATCTTTCAAGTAAATCCTCCAAGTTTTCATCTTCTCTTTGCACCATTTTGAATACCTCATCCTTGTGATTGGTGGGCATACAATAGTCCAGGTACCTATCCAAAAATGTTTGTTTCATATCATTCCAAGTCCTAATGGATTGAGTGAGTAATCCCATGAACCATTTCAAGGCTGCTCCTTTCAATGTTGAAGGAAACAGTTTGAGTTTTTGAGAGTCTTCCAGATAATCATAAGTTCGACACACGACTTCAAACTCAAATAGAAATGTTTCAGGGTCCTCATTCCTTAACCCATGGAAGTTTGGGAGGACAGATGGTGAGATGTTTTTCATTGTGGCTCGGGAGTCCTCATCGACTATAGGAAATCCGAATGAGTTATCTCCATCCCTATTTCCCCCAATGTTACTTCTACCTCCTCCATTGTTTCCTCCTCCTCCTCTACCTCTACCTCTACCAAATCCAGTTGCTCCTTCCTCTGTCATGGTATTTTCCCTGGAGACTTCAGAGTCTTCTGGTTCTTCTACTAAGGGTGAACGAGAAGGAATTTCTCCCTCTTCTTCCTCAGGTGATTCTACTTCTTCAATTACAATTTGTCCTCCTGTGGAAGGAAGGAAAGGATCTCTTTCTAATTCAGATTCGATGGAAGGTGTGGGAGAGTCGACTCCTGCCTCTTGAATTCCAGGAATCCTAGGGCTAGGAGTGTAAGTTGGAGATGATGGAGGTGTCTCTTGTCTATTCCTTGAAGTAGATGGAGTTGTAAAAATCGAACTCTTGGCTCTAGCTAAAAACCTTCCCCTAGAATCTCTTGCTCTATGCATGTCATTTTTTATTTTTCTTCAAGTCGGGCTAATAATTCTCTTTCTAATCTTCCAGGTCACTCTAGGTGCAAGAAGAGAACATACTCAAGAAACTATTAAACCAATAAATTTCTCTTTTCTGATCCTCCAGATCACTCTAGGTGCAAGAGGAGAGCATACTTTGAGAGGTTATTAATTTTCCTTCCTTGAAATTTTCTTGTTTTCTTTTTAGAAATTGGCTACCTAATTTCACTTCCCCGGCAACGGCGCCAAAATGTTTGGTCAATTTAGTGTGACCTAAATTGCTATTTATAATGTCAACCCGGGGTTCGTAAACTGACGAAGTGAAGTGTACTATATGTATTAGATAACCATTTCCTTAGTCTTTTGTCGTTTTTAGTTTTTTAAGTTTGTTTTTGGATTTATCTTTCCCCAATGTGAGATGATGAAAAGGTGATAAAGCAAGTGAAATATGGATGATTATGGTGATCTCTAAGTGGTTTTTCAAAACTTAAAAGAAAGAAAGCTTTAAAATAATTGCAATGAAATCAATTCTTAAAAAGAAATAAAGGCATCAAACAATGAACTAATGACATCGGCCCAGTATCTTTGTTGCTAAATGAAAATGAAAGTGAAATCTACACTAAATTCAATTAAAAGTAAGAACAACTAATCCACACTATTTCAACTCTTCAACTCAATCTTTCTTGTGAAAAGATATCATGAAATGTTAAGCAATGTGAAATCTAAAAGAAGTTAAACTGCATAAAAGAAACTAATCACACTACTTTAACTCTCTTGACCTTTTGCCTTTCAGCTTAATTTACCTTGTGAGAAACAATCATGAACAAGTCAAGCAATGTGAGATCTAAAGCAAACTAAATCAAGCTATAATGAGTGATATTCTGGTTCCTAATAAAGTTATTTGATTATAGAAAGAAACCGTTAACAGATGAATAGCATGATATCTAAGAGCAGAAAATAAATGTACAACTTAAGGAAATGACAGTACTGGAAATCAAACTTCAGAAAACAAGAGTCAGCGACAAAGACAAGATGATCTCGTATGCCAATAGTTATAAAAAGAAAAGATGAAAAATTGCCCCGGGATACCTAAGAAAACCTGCAGAAAACACTGATCAGTTGTAACTGATCAGTTGTAACCATAAAAGAGAAGCAATGAAAATGTAAATCAACAGAAATCAAAAAGTTGTGTTATGTACAGCTAATATACATGATGAAATAAAACGCAACATTTAAATGACAATTGTACAACTAATATAAATGAACAGGAAAAAGTAATGCAAGAGTTAAAGGACAACTGTACAAGGCTTTAGTGAGCAGGGGCCCTCTACCACTTCAGCCGATTCAACGAACAACTACAAGCTTAAGTTTAAACCAGTCTTCTCATATATTAAACAACAACGTAAAAGTGCAGTGGGGAAATACAACAACTTCGAATTACATTACCAGCAATTAACTTTTACAGCGTTCATGGACGCGTTATTTATAAGGAAAGAAAACTAAACAAATTAACTAAATCTACGCTATTAACCATGCTGCCAGAGACACGTAAATCCTCTTCAGCCCGGATCTAGGTAACTGTCATCATGTTTATTAAATCTGAAAGGTATGGTTGCTGGATTCACGCTACCAGGATGTCTTCGTGGCTAAGGACTGTGCCACGTAGCTTCACGTGCTCAAAAACAGAGCTATGCAGAGCCGTGCCACCGCTGAACACTTCCGTTGACTATCCTTTGCCCCTTGTTTGACCACGGGATTTTATGGGCGTGCTGGATGATCTGGAGGGACACGTTCCATGTCCTTGACTCCTGTAACTTGCCCATGTGGCTCGTTTCTTCAGAGGACACCTGTAGCATGGTGTTTGACAAAACGGCTGCGGAATCCTGTGCTGGCTGCAGAAACCTGGGTCGGCTGCGGAAACCTGTGTCGGCTGCGAAAACTGAGAAGCTTCCGCAGCTGTCTGAACAAAATTCTAAACCAAACAACAGTCATCAGCGTAGTTAGAAAACCATGTCAAAAGCTCTTTTTTAAACTAAAATACAATGATTTAATCAACTTGGTGGATGAAATGAGTGGAAAAAGAAGGTTGAGAGGGTGTATAGGAAGGTGCAGGTTCGAGGCTCAACAGATTTACAGAAATTGAGGAATCTTTATTCATGAACTTCAAAACTCAAGTATTACAAAGTTGCTTCTCAAGCAATACCAGTTACTTCTCCAGCAGAAAGGCTCTCTAAATTTCTCAAAACCCGAATGCCTTTCTTCCCTAGTCTTTATCTATTTATAGATCCTCCTAGTTCTGGGTTTGGTGATACCTCCATATCAGATATGAGAGAATCTTACTTTACATCAAAATCAAATCCTTACATCAGATATGAGAGAATCCCGCTTTCAGGTAACCCGGAGGACATCCACACAATATCTTACTTTACATCAAAATCAAATCTTTGCATTAGATATGAGAGAATCCTGCTTTCGGGTAACCCAGAAGACATACGCACAGTAATTCAATCATAAAATATTTTATACTTATTCTGATTTGATATGAGAGAATCCTGCTTTCGGGTAACCCATAGGACATCCGCACAGTAATTCAATCATAAAATATTTTATACTTATTCTTATCCCTTTATTTAATTATATATGTCGGATTGATTACACTGTAAGAGATTCTTTTTCAGGGAACCTTACGAAAAACCTGTTTGTCACCAAAGTCGAACAAAAAGACATTACAAAATGACAAAATGTTCTAGTTGTTCACGAGAATAATGATGTTCTCTGAACCTAGTCAAGCAACCATTATTAAAATACTGTGAGTAAATTTCTTCCTCACATTCCCAAATTGGTACTTCAGCGTATTCGGGTACTTCGTCCTAAAAAAGCAGTAGGCCAAAAGGATTTAAATCTGGATCTGTCATGGCATGAAATGACTCATAGTCATGTGAAGAGCCATTCATATTTCCCCTAAATCTTCTGATGAAAAGATTTCATGTAATAAACCAATGAAAGGATCCATTGACGCGGAGTGCTGCAAGCATGTGATAATTGGTGATATTGCTAATATCCAAAATCCTTTTGTATAAAATTCCTGATTGATGTGCCCATGGTTCTGTAAATCCAGGAAATTGTAATAATCGGAGAGAGAATGGGTAAAAACATAGAGGATTGATACCATAAATGTTCCACTTTAAACCATTCAGGTGTGGGGTCTTGTTCTTCGATTTGTGTAACTTTCATCCCATGATATCTAAAAGAAAACTGCACATTATAAAAAAACGAGTTAGTTTTATTTTCAAAACACATACCTGTATACCAGGCTTTCTCTTGGCATTCATGATCTTCAGAGTTCTGAAGGTTGGGTGGCAATAGAAAGCAATCAATGTAGATTTCACAGCAGATTAGGTTTTCATCTACATCTCTGTGTAATGTGAAATCAAGATTTCCCAAATCTTGAAGAAAGCTTAAAGCTTCAAAAGCTTCATCATTTCTTTGCATTTGATCATCCCATGAGAAATAATGTTGTCCAGTTCCATGCCGATATTTGATTTCTTTCATTGGAAACCAATCTGCTTGATAATCGAGTAGAGGTTTCTGCAGATTCAAAGTGTGAGAACCATCAGCACATTCAATGTGAATCTCATTTTCTAATCTTCTTATGACGTTACATCTGAGATTATTTACATCATTTCTCCGTAAAAATGTCGGGCTGAGAATATCTGCGAAGGAATTCTTAACTCCAGAAATGAACTCTACATCAAAACGATACTGGGCCAATGTCATTATCCATCTAACCATTGCTGCATCTTCAAAGTCACATTTATGGATAGCAAACTTAAGAGCTTGGAAATCTGTTTTGACTGTAAAATTTTTATAGATCACAAAATCTTTGAATTTGGCAATGCCAACGCAGACAACTCTAAGTTCTTTCTTTAGGCTGGACCAATTTTTTTGTGTAGTTGACCAGATTCCAGAGGCATACTGGAAAATTTCATATTCCATTTTCTTTTTATTAGGATCATGTTCGCAGAAAATTGCACCCCATCCGATATCACTGGCATATGTAATGATGGTTTTAGGCCATTCTTCATTGATTGTGCTTAAAGGAGAAATATTCCTAATTTTCCCTTTAATTCTTCTGACTGCCTCTGTTAAATCCTCTATCCATGGAATTGGATCTTTTTGTAATCTTTTATTCAATAAGACTCTGTCTTGGGCACAATGTCTGACAAATTTGGAGATGTAATTCAAACTACCCAAGAATCTTTGTAGTTGAGTTTTATCAGTGATTCTGTCTAGAAATTTATCTATGAAATCAAGACTATGTTGCATAATGTAATATGATCCATATTGAATCACATATCCCAAGAAATCTACCATAGTCTGAAATAACTTCATTTTTTAATCTGATAAAACTATACCTTTTTCTTTGACTCTCTTGTAGAATATATTAAGATGCTTTATATGAGAGGGAATATCTGCAGAATGAATTAGAACATCATCAATATATTTCTTCAAGAAATCATCCATACCTTCAAAAGTTTCATCCATAATCCTCTGGAAGGCGGATGGAGCATTTACTAGTCCAAAGGGCATAATATTCCATTCAAAATGTCCTTCTGGTACTGAAAAAGTTGTTTTCCACTTATCTTCTTCTTTTATCCCTACTTGCCAGAAACCAGACTTTAAATCAAACTTGGAAAAGATTTTTGACTGTGATATCTGAGACAAAAGCATTGAGGGCTTTGGCAAGGGATAAGCATCATAATCAAGAATATTATTCAGAGGCTTGTAGTTTACTACCAATCTTGGTTTTCCTCTGATAATCTCTGAATGTTTGTTGACATAAAATCCAAAACAAGCAATAGGGCTATGAGATTTTCTAATCAAACCTTTTTGCAGTAAGGATTTTATTTCTTCGTTACAATACCTGAGTTGTTCAGAATTCATCGTTATTGCTTTTGATCTTCCGAGTTTTCCATGAAATTCCTTGTTCAAAGGCAATTCTACTTCACGTTTATGAATATGCCAAAAGGCATGTGGATCTTCAGAACAACAAGATTTTAGTTTCTGAGAGATCTCACTTATTTCTTTTTCAAATTTGCCTTTCAGAAGATTTTCATCAATCTTGAGCATTTCTTTCTTCTTCTCCATCTTTGCCAAGGTATTATGTAACCTATCAACTCTGCTCAATTTATTAGGAGAATTGGAATGAATAAATGGATAGAAATAATCTATACCTTTGAAGAGAAGAAAATATCCCCATTTCTATGATTTTTCATCATAAGTGCTTCCATGTCTTCTGAAATTGCTCAGGAAAGGAGTTCGTAAGTACATAGCACAATCAAGCCCTGTGACTAATGGAGAATGAACTTGAATTCCTTCGGATTGAGAAACGAAGACATCTATTATAGCTTCTTCCGTTGTCTTGATTTCTCCACTTGCAGTAACAACTCCTGGACACTTTGTCTTTTGTCTTTGAGGATAGGGAATTACAGTGTCGCTTACTATGTTCAGTCTTGAACATGTATCAATTAGAACCTTCCACCATTCTATGGAAGAACCAATTCTGATTTTCATTTTTACACAGTACATTACATCTGCGTTCATTGCATTCATTCCTAATCCAAATCTAGGATCTTCAAATTCTTCATCTGGAATTTCAAAGTCTTTAGATTTGAAAATCCCTTTCATTGGATCATGATATGGATCAGGCTGTCTTTCTGGTTCTTTCTGTTCTGTCTGTGAAGATTCTCCTTTTGTGGGTTGTGCATGTAAAGAATGTATATTGTGCCCCTGATGTGCTTCACTTCTTTTCTGAGATCTTTGATAGCTTGACTAATTGCAGGAAGTGTTTGAGGAAGATCATCTTCAATTGTTTGTTGTCTGAATTGTCTTGTTAGACCATCAACTGAAAATAAGGCTGCAGAAGGAATATAGCTATGTTGATGATTTACCTGTGACTTTTGTTGTTCTTGATATTGTTGTGACTTGGACTGTTGAAGATGGGTCATCAGCAATCCTTTATACATTTCTTTGAGTTTTGGATCATCAACATTAACCATTTGTGTAAAATAATTTCTAGAAAGCTCATCATGATCTAAGCTTTCATTTGATAGTGGTTTGAACATCCTGACTGCATTACATTTGAAAATGTCAAGATCACTGCATTCACAGAGTTCTTGAAAACATTCATTACAGTGTGGATCTTTGCAATATTCAACTTCAGAATCTTCTTCTTCATAAACAACATGTATCTGGTCATTTAGATCATAATAATTTTCTGAATCTGTTAATTCTTCACAGCTAGAAGGGAGATCAATAATATTTACCTTGCCAAATTTATTCTTATAGCTAAATTGTTTCTTCTTCCCAGATTTTTGTTTGTCTTTTTTCAGTTTTGGACAATTTGGAGCAATATGTCCTTTTTCATTGCAATGGAAGCAAAATATTTGCTTCTGTTTTGGCCTTTGATGAAACTGGCATGTTTTTTTTTATTCTCTAGGAGGCCTTCTATGAATGACCTTTTTATTTTCTACAGATCTAAAAGTTTGCTTGGAGTAAGCTTTCTTTTTAGAGCGATGACAATCATATCCCCCTAAACTTTTAGAGCCATGTAAATGCCATTGTTTACATAGTTGTTGATAGCCATGTGGTTTAGTGGAGCTGGTGGCAGCTCGAGCAACTTTCATCTTAGAGCAGAGTTCAACAATGACAGCCTTAATAGCTTGTCTTATAACACCAAATTTATAGGCATCAATCTTTCCAGGAAGCTTATTCAAAATGGCAGTGGTTACCCAATTTGGTAAAGAAGCAATGAATATTTCTTTCCATTTGGGATCTAGAATCATGTCAGATGAAAGAGTATGCAGATGATGGAGATATTCCATAAAATATTCATCAAAATGTTGCATATTAGTAAGCTTCATGGATGTAAGTGTGACTGCAGCAAGTCCATTATTGATCTGAGGACAACCACAAAAATTGATAAGAATGCCATGCATTAGGCAACCAATCATGTTATTCACAGGTAATGAAGTTTTTGGATCCATATATGTAGTATTATCTAGGTTCATTACCACAGATGTTTCCCAAGAAGGAATGAGGATAGGATCATAATGAATTTTTGCTTTAAGCCAAGAATCAAGGAGTCCTTCGAATCCACTGATGATTTTCCTGGTTGCATTTATTGGAGAAATGTCATCTGCTAAATATGTGCGGTAGCAAACCAACATGGAACTCAATGTAGACAATATTTCTGCTTCAGAACAATTGTCAATATTCCATGAATATGTGGAAGAAGCAAACCAATCTTTATGATATTCTGATTTCATGACATCTCTTTTATCAGGAGTAGGTGACCAAGAAGAATTCCAAGAACTTCTATCAGTAACTTTATGTACAGTTGTATCTTTGGGTTCTTCTTCATCAGAAAATGAAATCAAATCAGGAATGTCTTTGTTATCTGAAAAGTTTCTTTATCAGGAGGAGAAAAATTATTCACAAGAAACTCTAAATCTTCTAGAGTAGGAGGAGCAGAGGGCGCTGCTTCAAATTTGTTGAGTACTGTATCAGAACTGGAAGGCTTATCAGGATCATCTCCTGATTTCAACCACTCAGAAACTGTCATTTTATGTCCAGGGCTTGAAGAGTTTAGACTGGAAAACATGTCAGGATTAGCCATAGGAGCATAGACAAAGGTAGTTTCTGGTTTAGGAAAAATGATATCACCAGGATTCTTCATTTTTTATTGAAGAGTAGTAGGAACAACATGGAAAGGCAATTGATCTTGAGGATCTGAGAAATAAGTAGTAGCTTTAAAAGTAGGATCAGGAGTGTTTTTCTTTTTCAGACTTTCAATAGAAGTAGAGACAACCCAAACTTGTTTCTTTACTACTTCAAGTGACGTTTTTAAGCTTGTCATCATATCCTGATTCTTATCTGCTATTGAATGTACTTTGCTAATCCATTTGGAATTATCATTAATCCCTTTTTCTAAAACATCAATAGTTTTAACAATATGCAAATCATTTGATCCAAGAGTTTTTATTCCATCTAGTAATTGATCTCTGGTAAAAACTACCTTTTGAAGAATTTTATCAATTATTTCTTGGAGCATGTTATTTTCTATGGCTACATATTGATGACTTATTTCTATATGTTTAATCAAACTATCTAGAACAATATTTGTCCAGTTTGTTGCTGCAACCGATTCCCTGTCTGAAAGATGAGATTGGTCAGACTGAAGTGGAAGTAACTTTAAAATGTTATCATCTTGTCTAATAATAATATTTTTCCAAGGAGGAATTGTTGTCTCAGTGCTAAGAATAGTGCCATCTATTAATTCCCATTTGTGTTGTGGCACTTCTGTCTCTAAGGCTGACCCTTGCATCATATTCACTCTAAGGGTTTGGCAGATGTGTTCTAACAAAAGCTGCCCTTTCATCTTAACAGACTGTAAATGTTTCGGAACATTTGATTTTTGCAACATATTTTTATATTTATCATCTATGTGAGGGATGATAAGAGGTCCAGGAATTTCCACTGGATTTTCCTTAATCTTTGTTTTTATATCTTCACAAGATAGATTCTTGAACTTTTTGACCAAAGCCATTTCTACTTCATTTTTACTTGGATAATAAAATTCATAAAAAGAAATCCATTGGTTATTCTGTTCCATCCAAGCTTTCCAATTTTTATTGTTGACTTTGTTGATTGTTGACCTATCTTTCTTTGAATAGGTTTTCATTTCTTCACAGTATCTATACTCTTGCTGATGAGTATACAGATCCCAGTTAAACATTTTCTTATACCATTCATTTGAGGGATCATAAGGACTTATTCCTTTGTATATCTTAAGAAATTGAATGATTTCTTCATCAGAAGGAAGCTGTATTTGTTAGGATATTCCGACACATAGGAAATAGTTAAGTTCAACTTGGTCTAGTATAGAGTTAGGTAAAGTGTGTTTCTTTACCGTTGTACATTTTGTAACTTACAATCCGATGGTCACGATATGTAGTGATCCGACGGTTCATTCTCTCCTCGGTATTACCGACACTTGATCCGTGGCTTGACACCCGATTGGTCCATGAGTTCTATTTAAAGCGCATGGAGGGTCATTGTTCGGGTAATCCGTGCATGAGAGAAGCTTATGTAAATTTTCATTCTTTGATTAATAAATTGCCTGTAGTAGCCACGTTGGCGCAGGCCGTGGACTGTTTCCCTCTTTGAGGGTTTTAACCACGTCAAAAATACTAGTGTATTGATCTGTGATCTGGTTGTGAGCGGTGTCCTTTTGGTGTTCTTTCTGAGGAACTTACCCTGTAAATTCCTACATGGTATCAGAGCTTGGACCCAGGTTCGATTCCCCCAAGTTGCGTTTGAGGGGGGTGTAGGAAGAATCACCGCACCTCTATAGAATCCGTAATTTCCACCCTGGGGATCCTAGTTATTGGCTTGTAATGTTTACCAATACCTGCGGGTTTTGGTGTAACGGCAATATTGTTCAACAGATGATCAGGTTGCAGACATCTTCACAAAGGCTCTCACAGAGGCGAAGTTCACTAAACTTCGATATATGCTTGGAGTTCAGGAAGTTGTCACTAAGGGGGGATAGGCTCTAGTGCCTCCTTCCTTCTCCTATTGTGTCATATTTGTAAATCCTTCAATCCTATCCCAAGTTGTTCTTAAGGGGGGATGTTAGGATATTCCGACACATAGGAAATAGTTAAGTTCAACTTGGTCTAGTATAGAGTTAGGTATAGAGTTAGGTAAAGTGTGTTTCTTTACCATTGTACATTTTGTAACTTACAATCCGACGGTCACGATATGTAGTGATCCGACGGTTCATTCTCTCCTCGGTATTACCGACACTTGATCCGTGGCTTGACACCCGATTGGTCCATGAGTTCTATTTAAAGCGCATGGAGGGTCATTGTTCGGGTAATCCGTGCATGAGAGAAGCTTATGTAAATTTTCATTCTTTGATTAATAAATTGCCTGTAGTAGCCACGTTGGCGCAGGCCGTGGACTATTTCCCTCTTTGAGGGTTTTAACCACGTCAAAAATACTGGTGTATTGATCTGTGATCTGGTTGTGAGCAGTGTCCTTTTGGTGTTCTTTCTGAGGAACTTACCCTGTAAATTCCTACAGTATTTTACTAGGAATCTTATTCCTAGGATCCAATTTGTAGTTGGGGATTTCTTCTGGATATCCTAAGCCTTTTGTAGCAGATTTTCATACTGATTGAAGCAAAATTTCTTCATGAGCTGAAAAATGAGTACACTTTGTATATTCCTGTGTTTGATTTCCAGAACTTGGAATAAAAAAAATCATGTTTATTCTTCTTTTTTCTTTATCCTGTTCTTCTTTTTCATGGGGTTTTGGAAGACTAGGAGTTTGCTAACAAAAGCTAGGAGAACAATGAGGATGATTACATACAGATGGTTGTGGAAATTGTGGAATTTGGAATGCTAATTACATATTAATTGTTCTAGGAGGAACAATAATTGAATGTGGAGACTGAAGAGTTTGTGCAATCATATTTGATAACATATGCATGAAGTTTGGATCAGAAGTAAGATCATATGAATGACTTGGTGATCCTTCAGGTATAGATGCAATAGAGGACATTTGTGGTTTTACTACGACTTCAGTTTTTACAGGGTTTTGTATAACAAGAGGAGGAGGAGGTCCACCATGCTCAGATTGTGCATACTCTGATTGGGGAAAGAAACAAGTTCAAACAAGGCCATTATCTTCTCGAATAGAAGTTTGAGCAATGATAGGTTGTGGACAGGGAGAAGTATGAATAGAAGCCCAATTTGTGACCCATTCTGTTGGCGGTTTAAGATCTCGACGAGATATCATTTGAGAAGCAACAAGATTTAAGCCATAGTCATGAGTGATTAGAGTAGTGAACTCAGAGGTTTCAGAAACTTGTTGGACAACAGAAGGAGTGGTCTTCTTATAAAATTTGACGACACATCGCCAATGAATAGCAACATTATTGCTATTATCTTCAAAATCATCATATCCATGTGTTTGGATGCCGAGCATTAGAGCATTGATGGCATTAGGATCATCTAAGGAAATAGAAAAATCAGGAACACAGGACCAAGAAATTGGACCGTAGGCTAATGTTCCTTGACATCCTCCAATTAAAGCTTTATGAAAAGTTTTCCATTGGCGATCAAAAACACAAGAGAAGACAGTGATGTCTTGACCTTTTCTATGTAGTGGCTGAATTCCAATTTGGATATGACCAAAATGAGCAAAATTGAGACCAGCTTTTAGTGCAGCTGTAAACTTAGATTGCTTCAAAATGTTCATTGTTTGAAGCAGACGATTATTACTGGAGGTTTGTAGAATCTCTTCTTTAACCTTATATCTCCAGTATTGTATAGTGTCTAATAATCCCAGATTTGTATAGACATCTTTGGGGTCTATTTTTGGTAAAGACCAAGAACCAGACTTACTCTGTTCATTTAACAATGTTATAGATATATCATGGACGACAGTGTGAAAACCAGATTGTATTTTTTCATTACATTCCCTTTCTTCTTCTTCTCTAATAATTTCATCAAAACTTTTATCACTAAACTCATGAAGAGAACTTCGTGCTGGAGAAAAATTATCCATAACCAATACTTTCTAACAACAGGAAGAAAGCGGAAATACTTTCAACCTGGGACCTGTGGGTTATACAAAGCGCACATAGCACACACTCAATAGGCTTACATGCACACACTCAATGAATGTTTGATCTTCTAAGTTTCATTTCCATTGATAGATGTGTATTGATATTAAAGTTACAAGCTGATGTAATGTTTAGCTAGATATCATTGTTGATTAAGTATTTATCTATGCGCTTACTTAGATTTGATGTTTCAGATGATTTCACCTCAACATAAGCCAAGGTGATGGGTAATTGTGTTATTTGCATTTCTTTTTTGTTGGCTAACAAATATTTTGTGTAACAACACATAAGAAGACATTAAAATAAAACAAGAAAGAAAAAGAATGAGCGGTAGAATGGTACAATATGGCACAAATAGATCTCAACAAGGTCCAGAAGAAGAGTTAATTGGGAAGATGAAAGGGGAGGACTCTCTTGAATGGATGGAAATTCTTAGAAGCCTCAGAGTTGAATTGAGAAGTTGAAAGGTTAACAAGGAAAATATTGTCAAAGCACAAGAAATGCAAAAAGAAGTGAATGTTATGATAATGCAGAGCTTTTCAGACCTGCAAAGGCAAAGACAATAGAAGCTTAGTGCCAATCACTTAGATAGGCATAAGTCCAAGCCTATCCTATTAGAAATTAAAAAGCATAAGTTGGATACCAATAGAGCATAAGGAAGCAAGTCAAGGAAAAGGCATAGACATGTAAACAAAGGAACAATCCTACTCAGTACTATGGAGAGAGAGAATCAAGCAGCCCCGACAAATCACCAAACATTGCAGCTAAGAGTCGCCATCATCAAATGAGGAACAAGAAGAGTTTCATGCTAGAATAATTCAAGAAAGAAAATACCCCTACCTTTGATGGGGAAGTAAAGAAGGCTGAAAAATAGAGGCCTGGTGATTGGGAATGAAGAAGTACTTTAAGGTGCATGATTATTTTGAGAACATGAAAGTTAGGGCAGCTATTTTTAGTCTGAAAGGAAAGGATGATATATGGTGTGAGGACTTGAAGAATGTCAAAAAAATCAAGGAGAAAGAGTTTTCGTGGAGAATGTTTGAAATGTACTTCAAGGAGAAGTACCGATCTGAAAAATATTATGATACTAAAGCCAAAGAATTCTATAAGCACAAAAAGGGGCAGTTGATAGTTGAAGAGTATACTAGTAGATTCTCGGAATTACTAAGGTATGTGGCTTACACCAAAGATGAGAAGGAAAGGATACAAAGTTGTCTCAATGGACTACCACATACTTATCGGGATAGAATAAATTTTGAGGAACCAAGAACACTGGAGGATGCTTTCTGGGAGATTAAACATTGCTATGAACAATCCAAGCACAAGATTGAGGTTCGAACAGATTGGAAAAAGAAGGATAACGAAAAATTCAAAAGAATAGCGCAGAAGACCTTAGGGTATAAGAAGGGGGGAGAGAGTGGGAAGTTTAATACTTCTACCATAAATGAATAGTTGCAAAATTCCTCAATCATCATGAATGAACCTCTCAATCAATGAATGAAGAGGTTGAGGGGTCTAAGAGAACACTTGTGCAATGTTAGAATCGTGGAGAGAAACACCAATGGATAAATTGTCCGCAATGATAGCGTGCTAGCATGAATCTATACAATGTTCAAGAGGCAACGATTGTGAATTATGTGGCTCTTAACATACCAAAAATTTATGTTGCATTAGGCAATGGATAGGAAAACCAGCAAGATGAAGTTGTTCAAATGGAAGGTATGGTAAAAAATCTACTTGTTTCAATCATAATTGACCCTGGTCCTAATTTCTACTTTATCAACCCTAATATTGCAGAGAAATGTGAATTTCCGAAGAAAATTCATAAAGAATCATGGTTGGTTCAACTAGCCATAAGGTCAAAGAGGTGGGTAACAAATCTGGTTGAGCCATGCCTTGTGGAACTAGGTGGCATGACCACCTTAGCTAATTTAAATTTGCTTCCATTGGGGTCATATGATATTTTGATCAACATGGACTAGTTGGTAGCCCATAGAACCAAGGTTGGTTGTTATAATAAGGTGTTGGAATGTCTTAGTGATGATGGTGAAGAGATAATGTTGCAAGGAATCAAGAGGTTGATTGCACTCAGGGAATTAATTGTGATTCAAGTGAAGCGTTGTAGTAGAAAAGGGTGTGCAAAATATGCCATTCATGTGTCTAGGAAAAAGAATCCAACATGGATTCATTTGTTGTTCACCTTGTATTAAAACAATACAGTGATGTGTTCCCAAATGAGTTTTCAGGATTTTCACCCAATAGAGACATTGATTTCACCATTGATTTGATCTCAAAAACAATGCCAGAAGTGAAGACACCTTATCATTTGAGCACACTTGAACTTGTTGAATTGAAATTGCAGCTGAAGGAAATGTTGGAGAAAGGTTATATTCGACCCAGCATTTCACCTTGGGGATCCCCAACATCATTTGTTAAAAAGAAAGATGGCATGTTGCGTCCGTGTATAGATTATTGATAGTTGAATAATGTAACATTGAAGAACAAATGCTTGTTTCCCAAGATTGACAATCTATTCAACCAGCGGAGAGGGACCATTGTGTTCTCTAAAATCGATTTAAGGTCAGGATACCACCAGATCTGAATTAAATATGAGGACATTCAAAAAACTTCCTTCAATATGAGGTATGGTCATTATGAATTTGTAGTGGTTCCTTTTGAGCCTACAAATCCCTCAACCACATTCATGTGCTTGATGAATAATGTTCTTAGACCTTACGTGGATAAATTTGTGCTGGTATTTGTGGATGATATCCTTGTGTATTCAAAGAGTAAAGAAGACCATGAAGACCATTTGAGAGAAGTTTTGAAACTAATGAGGGAGCATAAGCTATATGCAAAACTCAAGTGTGAGTTTTTCCAAACCTAGGTTCACTACTTAGGGCATGTTATTTCAAAGGAAGGAGTGGTTGTAGATCCAGAGAAGATCAAGACCATAATGGAGTGGGCCACTCCTTGGAATGTCATAGAGGTTAGATCCTTTATGGGATTAGATGGATATTATCGAGGGTTAATCCGTGACTTCTTTAAGATTGGCAATCCAATCATTGCTTTGTAAAGAAAATGGGTAAGATTTTAGTGGACACCTAAGTATGCAACTAGTTTTGAACAACTTAAGAAATTACTCATCTATGCCCCTATATTGAGAATGACATCCAAATAAATATTTGGTAGTTTGCATTGATGCTTGTAAGGAAGGACCCAGTGGATTTTTGATGCAAGAAGGGCATGTAGTCTGTTATGAATCCCAGAAACTAAATGATCACGAGAAGAATTGTGTCACCCATGATTTGGAACTGGCAACAATTGTGCATGCTTTAAAAATGTGGAGGCAACACTTATTGGGAAGAAGGCTTTTACAGATGAAAAACCATTGGAGGTTGAAATATTTGTTTGACCAGCCTACATTGAATGCCAAACAAGGCAATTGGTTGGCTTGTTGATTTTTTTGCAGCATCAAGTAGACATTATCCCATGGGGTCATGATGATTTGACTAGTGGGGGAATGATACATTCACCCATGGTGCCATGTTGATTTGGATAGGGATGAATGGCCTAGGGGCGGACTTTCTCCCATGGGGTCATGCTAATTTGACTAGGGGAGATTGATTAATTCACCCATGGGGCCATGTTGATTTGGCTAGGGGTGAATAGCCCATGATGTTGACATTGTGCTTCAAGAAGAAGTGATCTATTTTCTTTAGAGTGGGTTTGAATTGTTTATTCATTGGGGTTTTTCACCCAATAGTGGGATAAACATTCTAGTCTATTGTTGAGTTGCGACGTAGGCTCCATTAGTTAAGGGGTCTCTTATGATGAGAAGCCACCATCATGGGTATCTACTCAACCTTAGAGCTCTATATAAATAAAAAAGCATGTGAGGAAAAACATTAACATATCAAGCTCACTGAATCTTTTCTAGTGGGGGAGAAATCTATTGTCTTGGTTCATCTTCATCATTTTTATAACTCTCTTGGATGTCGCACATGTGAGACAGAATTAACTTTTGACCAACTGAATTTGACCAGCATACAGCCAAGTTTGACCAAGCCACATTGATCATAGTTTGAACGAGTTGACCAAACCACGTGTGAAGTTCGACTGTGGGTTTACTACAGTTGAAATGTGATTTGACCAAAATCTAATTGTAGGCCACACATGTGGATTTGACCACAAGACTATTAATCATTGACCATGTGACCAAATTTGACTAGGCCAAATTTTGACCACAAATTTGACTTTTAAATGATTTTTACGAGCATTGAATTCCATCTGTTTGACCAATTTTGATTGATGATTTGACTTGAAATATTGGCACAAATGTGTGGAAATTTTTTATAATTTCTAAACCTTGTTGAAAGACAAATTTCTCCTAAATAAAATATTGTGGATTTTCTCCAAAGGTTAGGTTTCCCAAGTGAAAAGGTTTGTGTCTATTGTGCATGGTTGTCTTTCTATGATATTTATTGTTCCACCACATTTACTATGTAAATTTTCTAATTATAATTATTTAATGATAACAGTGGCATAAAAGATACTTTTTGAAAATCTTTAGTAAGTAATTATCAAGAAAAAAATTATATTCCACTGCACTTGCCATATAATTTCAGCATGTTTTCAGAGATTTGTTGAAATATCAATGATTCAACAACCTTAGATTTTAGTATTCAAGTAGCTTGTATGGGTTTCAGTTCTCTTATCAAGATGGTTCACAGTCTCAGTGTAGAGACAGGTTGGACGGGGGACAAATTTTAGATCTTGGAAGACTAGGATACTTCTTGTCATGGAAGAAAATGATAATCAAAATTATGTGAAGGAATTTGTCTCAGAACCAACAGATGATAAGGAGAAATTCAATCATAAGAAGAATGGAAAAAATGATAAGAGGATCTTGATAGATTCCATCAAGGACCATTTGATTCCACGCGTTATTGAGTTGAACACTACTAAAGAGATGTATGACGCCTTGGTGAGATTGTTTGCGAGAAAGAACACTAGCAGGAAGTTAGCCTTGGGACATAAACTTCGTTATATCATGATGTCTAGATCATATTCAGTTGCCACTTATCTCATGAGAGTCTGCTAATTGAGATTCAACTTAAGGTCATTGGACATACCATTGATGATGTAGAGATTTTTATAGTGACTCTTAATGGATTTCATTCTTCATGGGATCTTAATGGATTTCTTTCTTCATGGGATCCATTTGTATAAGGTATTTGTGCCTGATTTGAGCTTCCTAAGTTTGATCAGATTTGGATTGATTGTGTCCAAGAGGAGGCCAGATTGTTGTCCAAGAACAACTTGTAGAGACCTCAGGATGAAGAAACCCAAGCCATTGCAACTCATGCAAGGAAAGGAAAGGAAGAAGAAACTTTGATAAGAAAGATACAAGTGGAAGATCAACTCCAGTTCAAGATCAAAAGAAGAAGGATCTTTCAAATATCAAGTGCTTCAAATGTCATACATTTGGTCACTATGCCTCCTAGTGTCCTCAGAAGAAAAGGAGGGGAAAGAAACATACATCAACAATTGATGTTAACAATGATGATAAGCATATACCATATAAGAAGAGAAAGGAATCTAAACTTGGTGAAATTGCAGAAGATCTTCGGAGGGAATAGTTCTTTACCTATGCTCTTACAGGCACTATTACTAACAATAGTGATATTTGGCTAGTGGACAGTTTTGCTTCCAAGCATATGACAATTGCACAAGATTCTCATATTTGATACAGAAGGATTTAACATCACAGTTGGAACTTGGATATAATGCCAAGTATGCAGTGAAAGGAGTTGGGACAACATTGTTTCAATTTGAGATCAGAGATTCTCTACACATGAGAGATGTATTTTTTGGATCCGGAGTGAAGAAGAACTTTCCCTATATTTCAGCATTGGAGGATAGAGGTTACATAGTTTCATTTCTAGATGGTCAAGCTCTTGTAGGTTCTAAGGGATCAAGCATAGACTCAACAAGAGTGATTGGTCTTTGAGAGAGAGGATTGTATAGGTTGTTAGGACGTATAGCCCAAGAATTGGTACATTATAGTATTAGTTTATGTGAGTCTCATATGGAAATTTATAGAGAGGAGCAAGAGGCTCTAACGGATGCAAGTACAAATCCCTCTAGTCTAGTTTTTAGGCCAAGAGGAAGAAGTTTTAGATCCAAAAGAATAGGATAAGACTCCTTAATTGAGGGATTAGGTTTCCATGAGAAAAGGAATTAAGATGAATCATCTGAGGGTTATAGTTCGAATAGTCATCACCTGGAAGCTTTTAATTGAGAAATATTCGACCAACTATGTTTCTAGAATGTACTTTTTATTTTTACTTTCTGAAATTCACCTACGCGGGTTTATAGTGGCAAACAGAGCGCAGCTTTACGCTGTTCTCAGAGTTAATTCTAGCGAATGCACGGGAAACTCTAGAAGAATCAGCACAGGTGGAACTTAACAAGGTGTGACGGCTATTTTCCCCAAATTTCTCATCTACTTCAAGATATTTTGGGTAGTTTGACTTCTGAGGGGGCTGGTTCAAACATGTTCACGGATGGTAAAAAGACCCATAAACTGATCAAGTGTCATGGCGAAAAATTGACATGTAACAGTATAATTGACCCAAGCATGTATATTCTTTCCTAAACAACCAAGTTCTCAGATAACAATGAATCCCTTCTCAATTGTAACCCTTTTCATACATATAGCCATTGCCTTCCCAAAATAAATAAAATATTTTTATTTTTCCAAGATGCCTTTTTGAAGAGGATGAGGAAATAGTAGATCTAATGCTAACCATTTTAGTATTTCTTGCCAAAGTGAGATTTCATTGGAGAGTGCTCATCCATGTGGTCTTCCTCAAGCTCATATGTTTTGCAAACAGCGAAAATCACAGACCACGTCATAGAATAAAGACCCCTAAGAGACAATCTTTTGATTTTTCCAAGACTTTTTTATCCTATCATCTTTAGAATTTTACTAAACCTTTGATGATGTTTTCAAGTGTATTACCAGGCCATTCCATTAAGCTTGATACCAGTTCACAATAGTAATTTTTCTCAGTGTTCACAAAAATATAAAAAGAATAACAAAAAAATGTGGAACATAATAACCTTTTAATCAATGGAATCGTGTCAAGGTTCCAATTCACAATTGTAATTTTTCTCAGGGCCCACAAAAATATAAAAAGAATAACAGCACAAATGCAGAATATAAAAACATTTTAATTAGTCAACTGTAACCCAATTTTGAAAGCTTGGCAGTCAATGACTTTGCAGCGTCCCAATAGAGGTTTGATTTGGCCTCAAACCCATTCACAAGGTTTGCAAAGAACCTTCAGCAATTCAGCTTCTGGGGATCCAATCTCTGGTACAACATTGTACTTCCAAGCGACCAGAGGAGGTGCTGTAATAAAAAGTCATAATATTCAGCGAGTTCTAGTCTTCCTTTTGCTAGAAATTTCATATACTTAGTTCAAAGATGGTTCTTCAATGAAGATGCCCTTTAACTATTTTACCCATCAAGTTCATTGTTTGTCTTTCCTTGTTTTACTTATTCATATTTTCTCAATTTGGATCTACAAAGAGTGTGGATGATGTACCTGAAACCATAATCGATTCCATTCTTCCACCATCAAGACCAAACTTGATGCCACGATCATAAAGCAGATTAAATTCCAAATATCTCCCACGCTGAAGTAGCTGCCAATCTTTCTGTCTTTTCCCATATTCCAGGAACCTTGATTTATTAGCAATGGGCAAAAAACTAGTTGTAAAACCATCTGCTAGCTCCTTTATAAACTCAAAGGCTTTGTCCTTCCCATTTATTTTAGATTTCTCTTGATTATTGACCGCCTTTCCATTTGAGTCCAACAATTTATTGTCAGTATCCCTCTGCTCAAAATATTCCAAGTCATCAAAAAATATGCCTCCAATGCCACGATGCTGCTTCCTTGAAGGAATATAAAAATAAGCATCACACTTGGATTTACATCGTGAATAAAAAGATGCATCATATCTATCACAGATTTGCTTGAGAAAACGATGGAAATACTTTGCATCTTCGATATCAAGGTCTGCAAAGAAATCATTATCAGTTAATTAGCATGTCCCATATTCAATTTCTATAGATCATTGTGTCCATGGTAACATGGCATTGATAACATCAAAAACACCAAAACGGGCAATCAGTAAACCAGAGAAATCTGATTTATTTTTGTCATACCTGATGACAACATATAACTCTGAATATTTTAAGATTTTAACAACTAGGAATTCTGCAAAGATTTATGAGTAACCACCGCATAGACAAATTTAGCAGCTCCCTCCTGTCAGAAAGCATGCACATTGATACGCAGATACCCCAGCTCTATGGCCCATTTTATATGGCAGTGCCCAAAACATTTTGAATTCAGATTCTGATATTGGAAATTTTGAAAGGACGAATTTATAAAAATCACAATTCAGCCACTGAAGTGTTTAAAATCCATGGTCAGTCTCAACATTTCAACCGCACAGAAATACATAAAATATCATATTTAACGTATCAAAATCTTTTACACAGTTTATCTCCAGAAAGTTCAAGCATCCATATGCAACAGTTGTTTATTCCAATATGACCATTTAGAACTTTATTCACAGCAATTGTTAATTAGCATTCTATTGAAGAATTAATCTTATAGAATTTAGAGGTTACATGTAGGGAACCCTAATTGCCTAAATATTAAGAATGCCAAATCAAGTTGAACACTTACAATAAGGGGTAAGATCTGCACCACCCCCAAACCAACCAGAGCCTCCCTCTATCTGCAATTCTTTACACAATTGGATAAATGAATCCAAAACTAATATGTAACACATACTCACCAAAACATTTATTGAAACAATTATGCTTACAACCTCAAAATATCGCACATCTGCTCGAAATGTAGGGACATAAGGATTTTGAGGGTGAAAAACAAGTGAAAGTGCCCCAGCAAAATAATGACAGCCAGTTTCAATACGTTGCCTTCGAACACTCATAGCCTGCACAGTTGAACTGAATATTGTTAATCTATGTCTAACTAGCTTTCACATCACTCCTCACAAACAAAGATATGAAGAATATATGCTTCTGTGTGTCAGGGAAGCATCAACGTCATTCACAAAACCACTAATTTACATGAAAAATGAAAAATAACAAATTATCCTATCATTTAAGTAGAATCAATTTCTATATTGGATTTCCTACCTTTCCAAATCAGGAACTAGTCAATTTAATATTGTTACATTATACGTTTATATGTCAGTTGATAAATTACAATTAAAAGATTGGTCGAGACCAAACTTTTGGGTAAATTAAAGATGTGGCCATATAAACAACTTTAAGCTAGACAAACTGAAAGAAAGACATGATTGTTGCAACACAGGATATGGAACAGACAATTGTAATGAAGCCAAACAGAGCAGAAAATAATGAAGCAATGTCCATGTACCTTGGAGGCCTATCATAGACAGAATACTATTGGGATGACAGCTTGTTCCTCCTCTTCCCTCCCTCTTTGCTCCAAAATGGGCATAGATAGCTTGAAATCTGGAATCCTGTTTGTGTGAGAAGCTGAGTATCCTTTATGAAAGACCGATCCCTGTGAGGGAGTCAAACTTCTATTCTCTCCATTTTTCTCTGCTGAGAAAATATGGAATGAAGGAAAGTGTGGAGATCTGTCAATTTGCCAAAAGTAGCGATTTGTGACATATGGTGAATGATTCAATCGAGGATATAGCCTGTGTTCTGTCCCAAAATTGTACTTGGAAAGTCGGCCTGCATTTGAACCCTTAACTCCAGATTTGTGTTTTGCATCACCATCACACTTGAAAGGTCGGCTTGCATTTGAGCCCTGAACTCCAGATTTGGACCACTCAGGATTACTGGGCTCCTTTGGGCTCATTGAGGAAATTTATGATGGTTGTTATGGGGCTGTCACAACTTTGCCAATTGTCAGGAAGTCTGCAGTTGAGATTGGCTTTGCATTCTCCACTTATTTTGGGGCCACTTCTGATCAAGTTTGCAGATATAAGTGGTCTCAGATCTGTAGAGGATCCCTTTATCAAGTTTTGTTATTGTTACTTCCCTCCATCTTCTTTATATTTTGTCATCCATGTTGATGATGATCCCTAATGTGATCAATGTCCTAAAATATCACAATGTGCAACATTGATCAGGATTGGATTATTATATTATTTATCATCCATCTCGACGCTTTCAGAGTGGAAAGATTGAAGGAATCAGCTTACAAGAGCACTTTTGTTGGTAGGACCCAATTTGGGGAATTGGACTCTGAAACCTTTTGGAGCCAGTTTGAGGCCTTAAATTACAGTTTTTGAGGGTAAAACTTTCCCACTTAGGCAGGGATCCCATGATGTTGTTCTACACTCGAAGAAATTTCCAACAGTGCAAGAAACACGTCAATCAGAGTTTGGATGCAACATTTATGCCTCCCGAAAGTTGACTTATCATGATTGACAACCATAATTGAAGAGGATGCCATGCCATCCCCCATTACTCATGCAAAAGGGGCTAGCCACATGGGCACTAGGAAGAAGACTCTAGTGTGAAAATTCCTTGAAATGCAGCAACTAGAATTTATTCTTCTAACTGATTAATTATGCAGTTTATTTTGTTACGGAAAAATAACAAATAAATCACACTACAATTTCTTCACAATAAACGATGCGGAAAATAAATTGGAAATTGAGAAAATAGATGCACACACACATAATAAAAATGACACCAATATTTCGGACAAAAGTCCCTAGAAAAACCCAACTAGGAAAACCGGTGCAGCAGATGAGGATTTATTTTATTATATGCAGCAGCAAAATCTGAGTACAATATCTGGATGCCAATTTGCCAATCCTGCAGCAAGATAATCTGGCCAAAAATAATAGCGAGAGAATTTGTCTCACCTGACACTAATCCCAGCTCCAGAAACTGGCCCAACTGGGCTACTCGAAACCCTACATCTGCGTCTGCGTAAGCTCCATTCGCATTGCCTTCTAGAACTACTCCGATGCTGTCGTCCTGCCCAACTCAGCCACTAGAGATGACTCGCTTGGCCTCCTGGAACCTCTTCCGGCCACTAGCACCTGAATCGACCTCGACTCCAACTGAATCAAATTGCCCTCTGAAGTTTCCTACGCAGCCTCACTGAGGATAACTCAGTCCTCTTGCTACTAACTCTCCGACACTAGAAATCCACCAAAACTTGTTGTCTCTTCTCCCTCTAGCTTTTGCATCCTTTTTGGCTCCAACTGTTCTTCCTTGCTCCACCTTTGCAACTGGATAGCTCAATCTGCCAAGGAACTTGCTCTCTTGATGTGTCTATCTCCATCCCCATCGACCTGCTCTTATAATCTCTCATTGGTGAGCCAACAACCATGATCAAATCTCCATCATGTTGATTTGGGGTAGCATTGGATGTGCTCTAGCCATGAAAATTGGTGGAGAGGCTAAAGCACATGAGATCTCCAAGCCCCAGAAATGGTTTGGACAGATTGTACCCGGTTTGCGAGATATTAAAATAATTAATATTTTTTAATGGAGTTCCTAAGTCTAAACTTTGGAAAAATAAAATATTAATGGGTATTAATATAAAATTGGGTTAGAAGGTTCCAAAAGTCATGGATCAAGCCAAATCTAATCTTGGCCATTGATTAAAGATTTAATCTCGGCCGTTGAAGGACCAACGAGAAAAGTATAAGAGGAGGCTTGAGGGTCAACTGGAGAATACACCAAAGTGATCAGTCATTCATTTTGCTAGAGCGGGGTTGCTAAGCAAAAGTGAATCAGTGATCAACGGCGAGGGGCAGTCAATACATAGCAGAGAAGCAGAGTTAGTACTAGAGAGATAGCGCAGAGCCTAGAGAGGTTGACACAGAGGTAGCTGGGTGCTACGTAGAGGCAGCTGGGTGCTACGTAGAGGCAGCTGGGAGAAGCGCAGAGGCAGCTGGGTGCTACACAGAGGCAGCTGGGAGAAGCGCAGAGGCAGCTGGGAGCAGCGCAGAGCTAGGAGAGGCTAGCGTGTGTGACGCAGAGGGTCTGAGGGCTGACGCAGAAGCTTCAGTAGCTGCGCAGAGGCTAGCAGAGTTGACGCAAGGCCAAGAGGTAGCACTGGGAGGACTTTCGTGGGACAGACTGGGTGCTGGTGAGCCGGGTAGGGTGATGCAGTCCCTATCAGAGTGACGCAGAGCAGTGGAAGCTGCAATTGTTGTTGTGGGATCGTTCATCCGGTGATTAATCAGCCGGAATATCTGTCTCCGAGGAGAGGTACTATTGCCGAGGGCATTCTCTGTTGGGTGAGCCATTTCTGGCATGTTAGTTGTATCCTGAAAACTGCATAATAATAAAACCCTCTGAATAGTTGCATCGGTTTTCCCGAATTAGGTTTTTCCGGGGACATTGGTCCAAAAATAACGGTGTCACTTGTGTGCTCATTTTCTTTCAGTTGATGTGTTGGAATTTCTAAGTCTAACTATTAGAAACCCTTCATGTACTTTACTGATTTATTCCTACCTACTTGTTCTATTAATTAGCAAATTATTTACCATGTAAATATTGGAAATAAATACAAGTACATGCTCAACACATTACAGATCATCAACTAAAGGAAACAAAACAAACACACAAGTGACACCGTTGTTTTGGACCAATGTCCCCAGACAAACCCAATGCGGGAAAACCGGTGCAGCTATCTGAGGGTTTTATTATTATGCAGTTTTTGAATACAATCTGGGTGCCAAAACTGGCTCACCCAACAGAGAATAATCTCGGCAGTAGTACCTCTCTACTTGGAAGCAAATATTCCGGCTGAAACCCCGGATAAACACTCTGACAGCTCCCAGCTCCAATCTGCCCCACAAAAACCCCAGCGTCTGCCTCTAGGGACTGCATCAGCCCTTCCTGGCCCAACGTCAGCCCAATAACCCCTGCGTCAACCTCTGGAGGCACTGCGTCAGCCTCTAGAGCCTCTGCGTCACCCATCTCTCTAAGGCACTGCGCAGCTCCTGGCTGCCTCTGCGTGGGCCCTAGATGGCTCTGCGTGGCCTTTGGCTGGCTCTACGTCCCTCTCTCCCGGCTTCTACGCTGATTCTCCCGGTACCCTCTTTGCCTCTCGACTTTTGTATTCACTGCCCCTCGTTGTTGATCACTGATTCTATCTCTCTTAGCAAACCCCGCTCTAAAGAATAGAATGACTGATCACTCTGGTGTATTCTCCAAGTGACCCTCAACCCTCCTTATATACTTTTCTCGTTGACAAATCAACGGCTGAGATTAAGTCCCTAATCAACGGCTAAGATTCACTCTGGCTTAATCCTGGAGAGGTTGACGCAGAGGCAGCTAGGAGCAGCGTAGAGCCAGGAGAGGCCAGCGTGTGTGATGCAGAGGATTTGAGGGCTAACGCAGAAGCTTCAGTCGCTGCACAGAGGCTAGCAGAGCTAACACAGGGCCAAGAGGCAGCACTGGGAGGACTTTCGTGGGACAGACTGGGTGCTGGTGAGCTAGGTAGGGTGACGTAGTCCCTATCAAAGTGATGCAGTCCCTATCAGAGTGACACAAAGCAGGGGAAGTTGCAATTGTTACTGTAGGATCGTTCATTCGGTGATTAATAAGCCAAAATATCTGCCTCCGAGGAGAGGTACGACTACCAAGGGCATTCTCTATTGGGTGAGCCATTTTGGCACACTAGTTGTATTCTGAAAACTGCATAATAATAAAATCCTCTGAATAGCTGCACTGGTTTTTCCGCATTGGGTTTTTCCACAGACATTGGTCCAAAAATAACAGTGTCACTTGTGTGCTTGTTTTCTTTCAGTTGATGATCTATAGATGTTGATATTGTACTTGTGTTTATTTTCAGTATTTACATGGTAAATAACTTGTTAAGTAATTAAACAAGTAGGAAGAAATAATCCAAATAGTACAGGAAGAATTTCTAACGCGTTAAACATAGAAATTCCAACACATCAACGACTAAGATCATCTAAAACTCAATCCATGTGAGTTTCTAGAGCATTCTCACCTTTCCTTAATTAATTACTATTAATTAACCAATTTTCCTAAGTTAGATTTACGAAAAACTTAAATGATGGTTAACTAATTTAATTAAGGTGTTTTGCAAGCTTATCTCGCGAAACCTTTTCTCGATTTTGAAGATCTAGTATTCTTAGCCTATCTGACACAAATCGAGACTAGAACCCCTATATGATGCTACAAAAACTAACACGCCCTCTTAGCGAGGTAGGTGTTCTATTGTCTTTCTCCCGTAACATCTTCCATCACGCTACTGATGTCTGACACCTATAACAATCTGTCATTGTCCATCAAGCCACTGTGCATACTCTCATTCATTTTCCAACCTAATAGTTGAACCATACTGCATTTGCATTGTTGTTGACACTACATTGTACCATCCTACACAGCTGCCAACACTCCTCCGCACTGCATCTGATCTCATGTTGTTGTTGTTGTTGTAACTACTGCAACTGAGAACCGATCTACTGATCCACTACTACTAAAAACTGTGGGCCGTTGTAGCAAGGGTAATGATCTGTAAGGAAATACCTGTCTAGTGTTGTCCTCCTTAGATCCTACCAAAATCTCTGCAACTCTAGAGAACTAAAGTTCAAGGTCTACCCACATCTCTCCTGGAGGTATTGTTGCATACAAGGAGAATTCGTCCTCCAATCTTGAAGAAAAACCGTCTATTTCTGTCGAACCTGTTGTTTGTTGTGCCCCCTTCTTGTCCTTCTTTTTCTTTGCACACTGAGTATTGTAGTGACCAAACTCACCACATCTGAAGCACTTGATCTTCGATAGATCCTTATGCTACTTCTCTCCTCCTTTTGAGCCTTGTCCGTGACTGGGACCTTTGTTCGCCTTCCCCTTGGTACCAAGGGCCATGTTTTCCCCATCCTTCTCTTCTTTCGGTGTCTTCTTGTTGTTGTTGGTACCCTTCATGAGACTAAGTCTCATCTCCTCCTGAGTGAAGTCACTCCATAGATGATCCCAACTAGGTAGCATATCTCGCCCAAAAATAACTTTGACGAAAGTATGCCACTCCTTAGTGAAACCATTGAGAGTTGTCTGACTAGCTTGCTATCTATTGGTTTTTTCCCAACTGCAGCCAACTCATTTCTGACATTCTGAATCTTGGAGACATAGGATGTAACACCTTCACCCTTGTGCATTCTTGTAGCCCTCAGCTTCTCCTTCTGAAACATCTTCCGGTTCTTGGAAGTGTCATGATAAAGCTTTGTGATGGCATCCCACATTTACTGTCTTATTCTTATCTGCAACATGTGGAATGATATGATCTCGAAACCCATCGAGAATCATCCTCTTAGCTTTGGCCATCTCCTTGTCGTAGTTCACTAACCGTTGTTGATCTGTAGGTACGGCTACAACGTTCTCTGCATACGTCTTTTGACCAAACTCATCTAGAAAGAAGGTCATCCTAGCCTTCCAGATGCCATAGTTAGAGGCCCCATCAAGCCTATCCAAATCATGAAGTCCTGTTGTGGCCATCTCTGTGAAACTCAAAAACTGGGAAAATAAATCAAGAACCTCCCTCTGTTCCTTGCGGCCTTGTTGCTGCTACTTACACTCCTTGAGGAATGTGCAAATCTGCTCCTATTTTTCCTTCGGATGTCTTTCTCCGACCAATATACTGCCTTCAGCTACTCACTGAGACTACTCGCTCAACCTTTTGGATGTCCTTCACCTGGAACTGGCACACAATCTGCAATCTTTGCAGCTCGAATTGGCTACCCTAGAAAAACCACACGAATTGCTGCAGCTAGAAATCTAGAATTTCCTCCTGAAAACTAGATTTGGAAACCCTCTGAGAAAACTAGAAGTCACCCCTTGTGTGTGCTTTTCTCTTCCACCCAGCGCTAATTTGTGGTTGCAAAACCTGCTGCAAATCGACTGCACCTAGATCTACTCAACGAAATGACTAATTTGCACACTAGAACTTCCTATCTGGTAAATCCACACCTGCAAATTTCTGCAACAGACGCTGATTGAATTTCCTGCTGGCCACAAACTGAAAATCGAACCCCTACCTTTGCAATTTGCACTTCCTAGTGGATCTCTGTGTAGATCAAAGAAATTTTGCCTGGAAACTCCCTTTGAAGTTGCAAAAATTCTCCTTTGCTATTGAGCTTCTGATCTATTCTTCAAAACTGCTCTAATACCATGTGAAAATTCCTTGAAATGCAACAACTGGAATTTATTCTTCTAACTAATTAATTATGCAGTTTAATTTGTTACAACAAAATAACGAATAAATCACACTGCAATTTCTTCACAATAAACACTGCAGAAAATAAACTAGAAACTGGGAAAATAGATGCGCACACACATAATAAAAATGACACCAATATTTTGGACAAAAGTCCCTAGAAAAACCAATGCAACAAATCAGGGTTTATTTTATTATATGCAACAGCAAAATCTGAGCACAATATCATAATGCCAATTTGCCTATCCTACAGCAAGATAATCTAGCCAAAAATAATAGTGAGACAATTTGTCTCACCTAACACTAATCCCAGCTCTAGACACTGGACCAACTGGGCTACTCGAAACCCTTGCGTCAGCCTCTACGCAGGGTCTACTTGCATTTCCTTCTGGAATTGCTTTGACGTTGTCATTTTGCCCAAGTCAACCACTGGAGGTGACTCTCTTGGCCTCCTAGAACCTTTTATGGCCACTAGCACCTGAATCGACCTCTTCTCTAGCTGAATCGAACTGCCCTCTTAAGCTGCCTACGCAGCCTCACTAAGGAATAACTCGGCCCTCCTATTGCTGACTCTTCGACACTTGAAATCCACTGGAACTTGTTGGCTTTGCTCCCTCTAGCTTTTGCATCTCTTCTGGCTCAAACTTTTCTTCCCTACTCGACCACTACAGTATGAAAAATTGGTTACCCGATTCCTACAACAGCAAACTGATTATATTTCACCTACTTGTTAAATTAATTGAACAAGTTATTTGTAGTTTTCTACAACAAACACTGAAATACATACATTGCGGCCTACACCAAAATAAAATTGTAGAAACTAAATACAGCATAGGAAAGAAATAAACATCACACACATTGACACAGTTATTTTTGGACAAATGTCCCCGGAAAAATCCAATGTGGGAAAACCGGTGCAACAACTGAGGGTTTTATTATTATGCAGTAGTAATTCGGAGTACAATTCGTTGGATGCCCAACTGGCTATCTGATACAGAGAGAAACTGGACAAAACGAAATAGTGAGATGATCTCACCCTATCACTGGAAGATTCGGCTCTGATCTATTGGAAATGAACCTTTGCGTCCCTTCTGTGTCAGCGTCTACGCAGAACTGCGTCAACCCCACGCAATCTCTGCATCACCTCTGCTGGGGACCGCGTTGCTCTTCCTTCTGACCCTCTACTAGCTGGAAACTTCAGCTCTCAACCTCCCGTTCTCACACCCTGGCTCCCGGCTTCTGAAACTCAATTTCCTCAATAGGAATTCAATCTCCCTTCAGGCTCTGCGCTGTCACTGCTTCAGCTCTACGTGGCCCAGCGCCAGCCTCTCTGGACGTCGTTCTGCCCTCTCTGCCTTGTACTCTTTGGCCCAGAAAAGAACTCCCCACCAAATACTATCCCTACCCCTCACTACAAAAGATCACTTCAAATTTCTCTCCCGGCAACTATTGTGCTTTAGAAATTTGATCTTCTGATCTCCACTCAATGTGTCTTTCAAATGCCCATCAAGCCTCCTCTTATAATCCTTCTGTTGAGAACCAACAGCCTAAATTAGATCCTAATCAATGGTTCAGATCATTTTGGCTTGATCCTTGTCTTTTTCTAGACGTTTCACCCATAGTTAGATTAATACTCTTTAATTATTTTAAATTCCGAAGGTTAGACTTAGGCACCCATTAAAAATAATTAATTATTTTAATAAAACTGATTCCAGGTGGAATTTCCCAAAATGATTTCTGGGTATTGTGGAATACATGTGTCCAAGCCTCCCTGCAAATTTTGAGGCTTAGAGCACATCTGATGCTACCAGAAATCAACACTCCCTCTTAGCGAGGAATGTGCTCTAGTAATGCAACCTGCTGAAGCATCACTCTGACTCTGAAACATCTCCCTCTGTGCTGCTAATGTCTGACATCGCTGCCCACCAACTACTGCGCAAATGTTGCATCTGTACTGTTGCTGACAATGCCACTACCGACACTGCAACTCCCTCTCAAATTTTGCATCCGTGTTGTTGTTGGCACTGCCACTACCAACACTTCATCTGCACTCAAACCTTCTCCAACTATTGTTGCTACTGCATCAGCAACAGAAAAGCATCCAAAATTACTAAACAGGTGTTCAGCATGATGCATCTATTGTTGGAGTTCTGACTACTGCTAGTCTTTGCACTGACCCTCTGAAGCCTCTGCGTTGCTGCTGACTCTGCTCTATGCCAACTGCACTGCTACCAACTCTAGCTCTACGTTGCTCAGTTTCTGGCGCTCCTAGCTACTACAACTGTCACTCTGGAACTCTTCTACACCAACTAACACTGGTCCATCTTGCTACTTCTGATCTGGGCTCCCGTAGCAAGGTATTGATCCGAGAGATGTACTCCTTGTTAGTTTTTGGTAGCATCGGATGTGCTCTAGCCATGAAAATTGGTGGAGAGGTTAAGGCACATGAGTTCTAAAGAACCCGGAAATCGTTTGGTGAAATTCCACCCGGATTGTATTTTATTAAAATAATTAATACTTTTAATGGGATTTGTAAGTCTAAACTTAGGAAAATTAAAGTATTAATGGGTATTAATCAAAATATGGGTGAGAATGTTCTAGAAAGCGGATCAAGTCAAGTTTTTAATCTTCGTTGTTAATTAGAGACTTAATCTCGGCTGTTGAAGTCTCAACGAGAAAAGTATAAGGAGACTTGGGGTTCATTTAGAAATACACACAAGGAGAACAAATTGATCTAGAGTTTGAAATTTCTAGGGCTAGGAAGCTGAGAAGTTTGAACTAAGTAATCATTCTGCGGCAGAGGGGCAGGGATCATTCGGAAATACTAGGCAAGGAGGCGGAGAGCCACTAGTGGAGGCAGTGCAGCACCTAGAGGGGCTAACGCTGGGCCAATATGGGCCCACGCAGGCTTGACGTTGAACCAGGCAAAGCCAGTGCAGAGGAGAAGTTTCCCTCACGCAGAAATGCAGAATTTTGTCGAGGAGCTATTAGAACAGCCGGGAGAGGTTGATGCAGAAGCTCTAGTAGGCAGAAGAGACAGCGCAGGGTCGACGGAGATCCTTTGAGGCTGACGCAGGGCCTACGTAGGGCCAACTCAAAGATAGTTGGGGTTAGCCAGTTCTGCTGTCGGATCAGCCGGAAACTGCCAGGTGAAGTGATGTAATCTCACTCAATTTTCTGCCATTATATCTCTGGATTGCTGGGAGGGCATCTAACATTGTATTCAGAACAACTGCTTAATAATATAAAACCCTCAGAGTTGTTGCACCGGTTTTCCCGCATTGGGTTTTTCTGGGGACTATTTTGTCCAAAAATAACGGTGTCCTATGTATCTTGTTCTTTGCTCAGTTTCTTGTTTCATGTAATCAAATTAAATTGGTGTAGGCTACAGAAGTAATTTACTTTAGTATTTTTCAGAAAATAACTTGATAATGTATATTAAAATCAAGTAGGAGAAGTAAATTCAGTTTTGTTGCAGTAGGGGTTCCTTGAGTGTAGGAATTTTCACATGGTATCAGAGAATTGATTTTGAAACAGGAAGAGCAGATCCAGCGCTGAGCAGAGAGGCCAATAGCTGCATTTCACAGCATTTCGAATCCCCTTGAAGGGATTGTGCAATCCTTGCCGGGAAAGCAGATATTCCAAGGAAATCTCTCTCTAAGAGAGTCGAAAGAGAGGTACGATTTCCAGTTCATGAACTTGCAGAGGCAGAAGGAGTGACGCAGAGCCTCAGCACAGTGTTTAAAGGCATTTGTTTCTGCGGGAGCATAAATCTGTCGAAAAAGAGAGAAGACACAGAAGGGGAATTTTCTCCTTAGAGGACTTTTCACGCCAAAAGTTCGAATTTTTCACTTGCCGGGCAACAGACCAGTGTTGCGCAATGACTAGAGGAGTCAATTCAACAGTTTGGGTGAGATGGCATCACATGGGCTCAGAGATCAGGACAGGTTGGAAGGAGCTTCCAACTATGTCATATGGAAGACCAAAATCTTAGTTGTTCTGGAGGAGTACGATCTCGAAGCTTACGTCAAGAGTGTTGTGGTTGTTTCCACAGACAATGATCAGAAGAAGAAGTACAAGGCCGAGTAGGCAAGGGCGAAGAGTTACATACTTGATGGAGTTTGAGATCATGTGGTCTCACACTTGCAAGGAAAAGATACAACCCGAGAAATGTGGGAAGCTTTGTCTTCATTGTATGAAGGTTCTTCCGAACAGCGGAAGATGTACTTAGAACAAAAGTTGCAGCAGACACTGATGCAGAAGGGAGAAGGGGTTAACTCCTATCTTCAACGTCTTCAAGACACCAGAGACCAGCTTGCTACAGTGGGGTCTACTCAGTCTACCACAATGGTAAGGACGACCCTGAATAGAGTCTCGGATGAATGGCAAGTCTTTGTCCAAAGTATACCAGGCAAGGAAAAACTACCTTCATGGGAGGAGATGTGGGCAGCCCTTCAACATGAAGAATTAAGGAGGGATTTGGTTAAGGTCAACCTCAATGGCAGCAATGGGAGTGGCACGAAGACCAAGGAGGAGGAGGAGAACACAGCTCTAGCATCAAAGGGACAACAGAAGCAGAACTGGAAGAAGGACATTTCGAAGGTGATATGTTTCAGATGTGGCGAGATGGGCCACTTTGCATCCCAGTGTCCTTTGAACCAAAAGTATAAGGATGAGAAACATGATCCTAAGGCTGCTCCAACAAAAATTGACGAAGATGAGTTTTCCTTGAGTGCCCATGCATCTCCAGGAGGGAAATGGGGCAATATAGAACTGTAGTCGGGAGGACCACATGTGGGCAGGATCCTTGACGAACCCACCTCTTGGATCAATTCCTTTCTACGGGAACCCGAGATTCAGCAATAGCGAGATGGACTTAGTGTCAAATGATGCAGTGGGTTAGTTGGAGAGACAGATGCAGTAGCCTAAGACTAGAAACTGATCGGCACAGAGCAAGGTTGGCAACAGTGCACATGGCACAGTGCAGAAGTCAGCAGCAACGCAGAAGATTCAGAGGGTCAAAGACTAGTAGCAATCAGGTTCCAACATTCACATGGTATTATGCTGAACACAGTTAAGTTCAGTAATTTTGGCTGTTTTTTAGTTTCTTCTCTCAACAACTGAGTTGCAGTACGGATGCAGTGTTCGCAGTGGCAGTGCTAGCAGCATAGCAGATGCAGCGTTTCAGAGGGAGTTGTAGTATAGATGCAGTAGTGGCAGTGACAGTGTCATGAGCAGTAGTACAGTAGCAACAGCAACAGCAACACAGTGTTGATGACAGCAACAGTGTGGAAAGGAGATGCTTCAAAGATAGAAGCATGCAATTGGACATTGTTGCTAGAGCAAATTCCTCGCTAAGAGGGAGTCTTAGTTTTTGGTGGCATCGGATGTGCTCTAGCCATGAAAATTGGTGGAGAGGCTAAGGCACATGAGTTCTAAAGAACCCAAAAACCATTTGGTGAAATTCCACCCAGATAATTAATATTTTTAATGGGATTCCTAAGTCTAAACTTGGGAAAATTAAAGTATTAATGGGTATTAATCAAAATATGGGTGAGAATGTTCTAGAAAGCGGATCAAGTCAAGTTTTTAATCTTAGTCATTGATTAGAGACTTAATCTCGGTCGTTGAAGTCTCAACGAGAAAAGTATAAGGAGGCTTGGGGTTCATTTAGAAATACACACGGAGAGAACAAATTGATCTAGAGTTCGAAATTTCTGGGGCTAGGAAGCTGAGAAGTTCGAACTAAGTGATCATTCTGCAGCAGAGGGGTAGGGATAGTTCGGGAATACTGGGCAAAGAGGCGGAGAGCCACTAGTGGAGGCAATGCAGCACCTAGAGGGACTAACGTTGGGCCAGTCTGGGCCCACGCAGGCTTGACGCTGAACCAAGGAGAGCCAGCGCAAATGAGAAACTGCCCTCATGCAGAAATCCAGAATTTTGCAAAAGAGCTGTCGAAACAGCCAGGAGAGGTTCACACAAAAGCTCCAAGAGGCAGAAGAGACAACGCAGGGCTAATGCAGAGCCTTTGAGGCTGACGCAAGGCCAACGCAGAGATAGTCGGGGTTAGCCAGTTCTATTACTGTATTAGCCGGAAACTATCGGGTGAAGTGATGTAATCTCACTCAGTTTTCCGCCATTATATCTCTAGATTGTCAGGAGGGCATCCAGCATTGTATTCAGAACTACTGCTTAATAATATAAAACCATTAGAGCTGCTGCACCGGTTTTCCCGCATTGGGTTTTTCCAAGGACTATTTTGTCCAAAAATAGCGGTGTCCTATGTATCTTGTTCTTTGCTCAATTTCTTGTTTCATGTAATCAAATTAAATTGGTGTAGGCTGCAGAAGTGATTTACTTCAGTTTTTTTCATAAAATAACTTGATAATGTACATTAAAATCAAGTAGGAGAAGTAAATTCAGTTTTGCTGAAGTAGGGGTTCCTTGAGTGTAGGAATTTTCACACTCCTCAAGGATCTTTCCCATCTGCAGTTCTTTCAGACTACAGTTCTATATCACCCCACCTTTGGGCAATCATGGCAAACTCCTCCTCGATCTGTGCGAATGCAGCGTCCGGATCATGCTTCTCGTCCTTGTCCTTCTTCTTGAGAGGACATTGGGTAGCGTAGTGACCAAGTTCACCACACCGGAAGCACTTGATCTTTGAAACATCTTTCTTCTTCTTTCGTTGCTCCTGTTGCCCCTTAGATCCGAGATCTGCATTTTCATCCTCCTCCTTCGGCTTCGTCCCACTACTACTGTTAAGTTTGCACTTAACTAAATCTCTCCTCATCTCTTCCTACTGAAGAGCAACCCACATACCTTCCCAATCTGGAAATCTTTCTCTGCCCAGGATGCTCTGCACAAACACTCGTCATTTTTCTGAGACTAAATTTAGAGCCAACCTCACCATCTCGATAGGCTAAGGTGTTGACCCCACAACTGCCAACAAGTCTCGGATCTCCTGAAGCTTCGTAAGGAACAGATCAATGCGTTCCCCCTTCTGCATTTGCATGGATCTCATCTTCTGCTCCAAGTACATCTTTCGTTGCTCGGAAGATCCTTCATATAGCGTGGCCAAAGCTTCCCACATTTGTCGAGCAGTATCCTTGCCGACAATGTGACACACTACATGATCCCTCACTTCGTCGAGGATCATCCTCTTGGCCTTCGCCATCTCAGCCTTGTACTTCTTGAGCAGATCTGGATCCGCAGGTATAGCTACCACACTGTCGACGTAAGTTTTGAGATCGTGCTCATCCAGAAGGCATGAGATCCTTGCCTTCTAGATCACATAGTTGGATGCTCCCTCCAACCAATCCTGATCTCGCAACCCATTTGTTGCCATCTTTACCAATCGAAAAAGTCGAATGACCTCCTCTCTCCTCTGCGTTGCTGTTGGGCTAGCCTATGCACTCTCTGTTGGAGTCAATAGATTTGTTGCCCCTTACTGCTGCTCAGCAATTCGAATTCCCTGGCTAGGAATTCTTTGAGGAAGAAATTCCCTTAAGTGTCTCTCTCTCTCCCACTGGCTCTATTCTGCAGCAATTGCTACAAAATGTCTGCGTCCCAGCTGATGTTGCTACCTTCTACCTCTGGAATGCTTCGATCTGGAGATCGAATTTCTCTGTCAACTCTCTTAGAGAAATCAATTTCTCCTCAAAACTTCAACCTTCTGGTCAAGGATTGCGTTGCCTACTAGGGATTCGAATTGTTGCCTCTGCAATAATTTCAAACTCCTCTTCCTTTCTACTTCTAAGCTCTTTTGCTCACGATCTGTCCTCTGATACCATGTGAAAAATCAGTTACCCGATTCCTACTTGTAGCAAACTGATTATATTTCACCTACTTGTTAAATTAATTAAACAAGTTATTTGCAGTTTTCTACAACAAATACAGAAATACATACATTGTAGCCTACACCAAAATAAAACTGCGAAAACTAAATACAGCACAGGAGAGAAATAAACATCACACACATCTACACAGTTATTTTTGGACAAATGTCCTTGAAAAAACCCAATGTGGGAAAACTGGTGCAACAGTTGAGGGTTTTATTATTATGCAGTAGTAATTCTGAGTACAATTCGTTGGATGCCCAACTGGCTATCCGATACAGAGAGAAACTGGACAAAACGAAATAGTGAGATGATCTCACCCTATCACTGAAAGATTCGGCTCCGATCTACTGGAAGTGAACCTCTGCGTCCCTTTTGCATTAAGCTTTGCGCAGAATTGCGTCAACCCAACACAGTGTTTGTGTCACCTTTGTTGGGCACTGCATTGCTCTTCCTTTTGACCCTCTGCTAGCTGGAAACTTCAACTCTCAGCCTCCCAGTGTCACACCCCAGTTCCCGCTTCTGAAACTCAATTTCCTCAGCAGGAATTCGATCTCCCTTCAAGCTCTGCGTTGCCACTGCGTCAGCTCTGTGTGGCCCAACGTCAGCCTCTTTGGACGTCATTCTGCCCTCTTTGCCTTGTACTCTCTGGCCCAGGAAAAAACTCCCCACCAAATACTATCCCTGCCCCTCACTGCAAAAGATCACTTCGAATTTCTCTCTCGGCAACTACTGTGCTTCAGAAATTTGATCTTCTGATCTCCACTCAATGTGTCTTTCAAATGCCCATCAAGCCTCCTTTTATAATCCTTCTATTGAGAACCAACGGCCCAGATTAGATCCTAATCAATGGCTCAGATCATTTTGGCTTGATCCTTGACTTTTTCTAGAAGTTTCACCCACAGTTAGATTAATACCCTTTAATTAATTTAATTTCCTAAGTTTAGACTTAGGCACCCATTAAAAATAATTAATTATTTTAATAAAACTGATTTGGGTGGAATTTCCTAAAACAATTTCTAGGTGTTGTGGAATACATGTGTCCAAGCCTCCCTACAAATTTTGAGGCTTAGAGCACATCCGATGTTGCCAAAAATCAACATACAACCGGATAGCTCGATCTGCCAAGGAACTCACTCCTTGATGTGTCTATCTCCATCCCCATTGGCCTGCTCTTATAATCTCTCGACATTGAATCAATGGTCATGATTAGATCTTCATCAATCGCTAAGATCATCTCAATCTCAATCCATGTGAGTTTCTAGAGCATTCTCACCTTTCCTAATTAATTACTATTAATTAACCAGTTTTCCTAAGTTAGACTTAGGGAAAAATTAAATGATGGCTAGTTAATTTAATTAAGGTGTTTCACAAGCTTATGTCATGAAATATTTTCTAGGTTTTGAAGATCTCGTGTTCTCAACCTCTCTGACACAAATCGAGACTAGAACACTTGTCCGATGCTACAAAAACTAACATCTAGAAGAGTCAAGTAGTAACTCAAGTCGAGAGTTGAATGGGTCAAATCTAACCCCTAGTTGGATTTCGAGTTGTGTTATAACCAATGTTGCACAAAGCGGCTACATTTTTAGAAGCAAAGTGTCAGAAGCATCATTTTCCAAAAATCCTTGGAAACGAAGCATCCCAAAAGTAGTTGCATATATATATATATATATATATATATATATATATATATATATATATTGCATTTACATTCGAAAAAAGCATCCAAAATGTCAAATTAGTTGCAGAATATATGAAAACATGCATATTTGTACATAAATCAAGATAGAAATGGCATCCATAGTACATTAATGATTAATTATTCGAGCATCAACCATATAGAATCTAGATTCTATCAATTACAAACAAACATACAAATTTTAAGTCATATAATAGAAAGTAGACCATTAACTTATGGAATGAAATAGGTTATCTAGCAACTGTCAATAATAACATGACCAAATAGTTATGTTTACAAAATAGGCCATCTATACACCAAAATATGAAGACCAAAAGATCCAAAACAATAAATCGAGCTAGTTTTTAAACACCTCTCTACAAAAGAAGTGTTCGCCAATTGTGGAAGCACCCATGTTGCTAAATGTTGTAGTTGTGGGGTAGCACTACCACGCATGTTCTACCACTCCTCGACAAATAACATTCTTCCATTGCTTATATCGAGAGCCTCATCACTGTTATCATTCTTCTCTTCTCGTCTAGCCTTTTTCTCCACCATAATTCTCTAGGGACATTAGTCGACACCACCTAATTTTGATCAAACTACCTAGTCCAAGCCTTAAAATATGATAGAAAAAGTTAACATCCATGATCAATGACTTTGGTTTGAGTAAAGGGTACATTATTGCTAAGGCAATGACAAAGGGTTCCAACAATCAACACCACCAACATCGGCGTACGTATAGGGCTTGGTGCTCTCGATTAAATGACATTCACATACCCTCATACGTAATAGAATCCAATGAAATGCCACAGTCCCATTGACCCTAAAATCTTGAAAAATGTTAAGTCTGTTGAATTTTGGATGGGATATGAAATTCTATTCTCCATATGAAGTTTGATGAGGTTGGAACCATTGCCTCAAAATCTAGCAAGGCTTCTGAGAAGGCTCACAAGGCAAGAAATAGACCAAGGGACAACACTATGAGGTGGAGACCCACTGTCGCCATAGCACACCACCTTCTACTCTTTAGTGGACTTTCACCACAAGGGGGACTTCCCGTATTGGTCAGCTAATAGGTATTCAAAGTCTACGGCTTAGAGGTGACAAAGGATAGGCTCAAGAATGGCATTCAACTTAAGGAAAAGGCTCAATCCAAAAAAGACAAGCAAAAGTGTGCTCTCCAAGAGATCTATCTAGGGCACTTATGACCTAGGGTTTCATGAATAAGCAAGGACAAAGGTTTACCAAGGTGCATAAGGCCAAGAAAAGGCTTGGTAAAAATGGATGTGATCAACAATTGGATCAACAAGCCTTCAATAAGCCCTAAGTTGAAGCCTAGGGTTGGATTAGGGTTTACCCTAGGGAAAAATTACCTAGGGCTTGTGACATCAGCCCTAAAATGGAAGAATTTATCATGGAAAAGGGTGCATTTTGATGCAAGCAGGCTCAAACCACATAAAGAACCCTCCCACAAGCTAATTCACTCCTAGTTGAATTCGACCCTAGCCTTAGCCTAACGGCTTACCTTGAAGGGGCAAAAATATGAGGGAGAGAGAGAAGAAAGTTAAAAACATGTTTTTCTATGGTGTGATCACCAATTTGGATGGCCAATGCTTGATCCTTGGGTGGTGTAGTCCAAGGGAAACCAAAAAATGGAAATATGAAACCCTATCATGGAGTAAGGGCAAGAAAACCCCTAGTTTTCAAAATCATGGCTATCACTTTAAGAGGGTATAAAGCAGTGCGAAAAAAGTCGCAATAAAATGGGCAAAGTCCAATTTTTTGAGACAGTCGATTTTATCGACTGATTTTTTAGCGACTTTTTGGAAAACGAAAAAATCGGGATTTTATCGAAAAAGTCTGGATAAAATCGGGAGTTTTTACAAAAAATCGTGAGTGAGGTAGTTTCTTTAATGACTTTTTCAGATTTTTTTGAAAACATCAGGATTTTATCAAAAAAAATGGGATATA
This sequence comes from Pinus tabuliformis, assembly GCA_031772625.1. Taxonomy (NCBI): domain Eukaryota; kingdom Viridiplantae; phylum Streptophyta; class Pinopsida; order Pinales; family Pinaceae; genus Pinus; species Pinus tabuliformis. Next base: position 673,322,445 of record CM062817.1, read on the forward strand.
TCAAGAGTTTTTCCAAAAAATCGTGAATGAGGTAGTTTCTTTAACGATTCTTAAAAAAAATAGAAATTAATATTTTTGTGTTTTTTTTATTTTGCCGACTTTTTCAAAAGTCTCCCAATTTTAACGACTTTTTCAATTTCTGGACCCTTGCCGATTTCATCCCGACATTGACTTTTTCCACATTGGTATAAAGTTATGAAGAAGATTAACATGAAGATTCATATAAGGGATTGTCATATATTCTTTAAGGTAAATACATGCAATACTTTGCCAAGATTCCACAGAAAAATATTCAATAAGACTAGCACATAGAAACCCTAACAACAACCATTCCACACAATAAACATTCAAAAGATAATCAACATCAAGAGTACTTACAAGAGATGCATGAACAAATCCTTTATTAACCCAAAATGATGTCTCCACAACAAGAGAAAGTCTCCCAAAGCAAAATCTCCATAATGGATCACATCTCCACAAGCACACAAGAAACTTTCAGCTAGGCCAAAATCCTCTAAGAAGGCCAAAATGTTCCACAAGTGATGATGAGAAATAAAAATGAGGTGACCTCTATTTATATGAGGTCTACCTCAATAAATTTTAACTAAGGAAGCCCCTAAAACAAGTTTGACATAAAATAAACCTTGGATTACAAGCCAACCCACTAGCTCAATGCTCAAACAAGCCATAAATGCCCACACGTGTGAGTCGTAACCTCTTAAATGCTAACATCGTGCCCTTTTTTTGGGCTCCAAATTCCATGCCAAGGTGTGATTAAGGTTGAAAAGGTGTTTGAGTGCCAGGATCATCCAAAATTTGAGTGTCCCTCAAATCCACTTCAAGTCCTGCTCTAGGGTCCCAAATCCAATTGGGGTGTCTCCATGTCATCCCCATGGGTCTCCAACGATCAAAATAGGGCCTTCCCTCTCTAGCATTAGGGCTCCATTAGGTGAAATAAGCTCTCCCTAGTCTCTCATAGAAGACCATCCTCAACTGGGCTCTGAATCATGGTCTTCCCATAAGGTAGTGTGAAGGCCAGCCTGGGTGTATGTTGAGTCCAGTGGTGCACACATCAAGAATCCTTTGTGTTGCATCAAAGTAGACCGTTGTCCTAGGTCCTAAGGTTACTCTCGAATGTGTTATCTGCTCAAATCATCATGAGGCCCAATGCTCTCAACGTTGCATCTGCTAAGCCATTTATCTCTTTGAAAAGGCTTGGGTACCTTTGGAGTGGGTGCCCTCAAGTCCTAGGCTACTGTGGACAACCTGAAAAAACCAACATGAACTCAAGTGAAAGCAACCATCCATTAGAGACCACGATCATATGAGCATCTAAGTGGACCAAACTTAGATGTTTAAGCCTTAAGGCATATTAATACTTCAAACTTGGATCACCTTCCAATATCTAATTAGACCAAGTCTCGTAAAGGTGTTCCCTACATTGATAGAGGTGGCTAATGGTCAACCCTATTAGGTGCTTCCAATCCTCAAGAGAAAGTGGCATTTTTGAGGTCAACCCCTCAATTAATAGGTGTCAGCGTAAATGTATGGCAATGGAGGGAAAAAGGTTTCTTGGTCAAGGGGACCACATCTTGAAAGTATGAATGTAAGGAGGGAACAATCGTGGAGGCATGAGTTACCCTACTCAGCCTGCTTTTTCCACCCCTCTAGCACTCCTTTTACGTTTTCTTGACGATGCTTTGTATTATGGTGCATAGCTCAAGGGTTAGAGCTTGCTCTTTATGATGTAGAATTTTATATCACCCCTTAAGATGAGACAATTCATCACTCATCAGGGTTGGGACATACAAGGGTTCCTTTTGATGAAATGGAGCATCATGTGCTCGGGAACCAAGTGATTGTTGATTTTTCCTAGTACTTCAGATAAGGTCTATGTCTAATCACAATCATAAACAAACTAAAATACACACAACTTCAAGCTCTTTGAACAACAAAAATGTAACAGCAGTGAATCAACAAAGAACACAAGAATGTAATTGACCCAAAACTTGTTTTTATTACTCCTTTAATAAGACAAACATAGGGCTCCCGTACCAGGGATCATGGCCCTTACAAATCCCTAATACAAGATACTAGTATACACTAGGGTTTGAGGTCAATTTCCCTTGATCCTCAATTTGCCCAAACAATAAGAAACAAATTCTTGACTTGTTGTAGATGACCTTTACTTACATCCCTTTGCCTCCTTTCTCATAGAGAAATTTTCTCCTTCAAAGTCTTTGCACACCAATTGCTCACCATGTAATTGCTTCTCCAATTACATGCATATATCAGCTTCAAAACTTTGCTGCTACTAACAATGTATTGGCCTTACAATTCACTATACACTCATCTCTTTGACATGTTGTTCAAACACACTTGGTAGAATAGACTTCCACAGTCCAACTCAACAATCAATCTACCTCAGCATACGACAACTCCACATTGTCCTCTTCCCTTCTCTCCCTGTCTGAGATGATTCGTTGCCCCTGCTCAAGGTCTGAGGCTCATTCCGGCCTTCTTAAGGGTCTCTACCCACCCACAAAACATAGTATGTTGGACAAAGATTAATTAAGCCTCTTTTAGGGTCTCATCCCTCCTCCCTATGCACAAAACAAGAGTAGACATCAACAGAGAATTTCAATGGCCTATTTTCCTTGCTTTGACCTGGACAAAGCCCTAACTAGAGCATAGAATCACCACAATTCTTTTGTCCTAGCTCCTTGAGCACACTCAACCCTCTTTCCAACACAAGAAACCATAAACTTGCTCCTTCACAGTTGTAACTTCCCTCTAAGGCAATTCGTCTTCTTTCTAGGCTTGATTTGCTTTTTGAGATTGGGTGTTATGATGTGTTTGACCTCTCCTTAGGTCATATATATTTATACCTCTATAACATTGTCTTAAGTGCCCCCTTTAGTCCATCAAAGGTGCCCTCATACAATAATTGGAATAAACAATAATTTACTTCGAGTCTTTAGCCCACCAACTTGTGTCCAAAGCCCACCGCTTTGGTACATTGCTTACAAAACTTCATTTTTGTGGGTTTTCTCCACATAGCCTAGTACTCCAAGGGTTGTGGGAGCACCTCCCAAGCTACACTTTCAACACTCCCTCTTAGTGAGGGAGGTACTTCCACTAATCGAAGTAACTCGTCAACAACACTAGCCCAATCTCTGGCATCCACCACTACAGCATAACCTGTAGAATGAACAGTATCCTTGGTAGTGTCCCTGCCACCAGAAGCCTCTCGCTTCTTCTCATGATAGGCCTTCAACCCATTCCATAGTTCCTTCTTTCCAGTTGTAGAAGTCTCCTTACTCCCCACTAACCATGCACTCTTCTTGGGTTGCAAATTCTCCCTCTGAACCTGCAAACTCTCACTCGAACTTGACTCCCTCTGAGTCTCAAGAACCTGCTTCTTCCCTTGATATATAGGCTTTCCCTTCAGCTTGTATAGACCACTCTTCCTAACTCCAATGACTGCTCCAATAGAGTTAGAGCCTCTGGGCCTGAGTATCGCTTTCCCATCTCGAAATATCACCTCAAACCCCTTCGCCTTGATCACTAAGATAGACAACATATTGCACTTGAGTTCCAGTACCCACAGTACATCTTGAACTTGTAGCAACCCACTTGAATACATCCTGAATCACACAACACCTGACCCTCTGACAGTCTTCTGACTCTTATCGCCAACCATCACATGCAATTTCGAGTCCCATTCAGTTAGAGTCTCAAAAACTTCTCGCGATCTTGTCATATGCTTCGATGCTCTACTATCAATGAACCATGCACCCTCATTAATGGTACCCTCAGAGAAATGAGAAACCAAAGCAAAGTCTTCCTCAAACCTTCTTGAGAAGTCATCTAACTCAGCTAAAGATGTAGCAACCATTGGTATCTCCTTCTTCTCATTATCTCCCTTCTTCTGACACAGACACTTACTTTCATAATGACCATGCTCGTCACATGTGTAACACCTCACGTTACTCAAGTATTTCTTTGCTTTGTCCTTCATCTTTCCTACAAGAGCCACATTCTCTCCATCAAACTTCTTCTTACGAAGATCCTCATCCCGCAGTTCCTCTTGGATGAAGTTGTCCCATAGTCCGTTCTAATCTAGCAGTTTATCTCAAGCAACTATCCCTTTGATAAATGGCTTCCATTCCTCAGTAAAGCCCTTCAAAGAAGTCCTCACTAACTCAGAATCTTGAATGTTATCTCCAATGGCAATTAGCTGATCACGAACTTGAGAAATCCTTGTCAGATACTAAGCCACCCCCTCGCCATCCAACATCTTGGTGTTCATGAGCTTCTCTCTCAATACCAACAATCGGTTTTTTTTCTTATTCTGGAACGAGTCCTAAAGTACCTTCCACATCTCATGCAATGTTCTTCCTAGTTATATGAGGTATCAAGTGATCCTTGACACCATCAAGGATGATGAGCTTAGCCTTTGCATCCAACTCTTCAAATACTTCCAATGTCATGTCCCCATTTTTATTTTCCTCTATAGTACAGCCAAGATGGGTTTCCAAGGTATGTGATGACCAGGCAACAAGAGCAGGATTATGTCATCAAAGGTCTCGAAGGAGTTTTGAGGGATTTTTATGGGATCTAATGGCATTCGCTTGCCATATACCATCATCCACACAGTTTGCCTTTTGTTCCATTGCATTCTGATAATTTTCAAAAAAATGGAGTTATTAATGTGACTAAATTAATTACACTTGAGGTGGCATTCCAGGAGGAATATTCATGGAATACCTCAGTGTAATAACTCATTGGAACCGAAACAAGAATATCTATGGGATGGGATGCTTAGAAGTGACTTCCTGTGGTCGAAGGGAGTATGGTTGGGTGGTTGACCATTTTCCCAAATTAAAAGTGACTTTAATTAATCACTTAATTAAATTAAAAGAGGGGAAAATAATTAATTTAAGGAAAAATGGCCAAAGTGACTTAGTGAAATACAATAAAATTAAAAGTCACTTAGATGGAGTCAAAAACGAATTTCTAGAATAATATTAGAATAATCAAAATTAGATGCTTCTAGAGACTTGGAGATCTATTTATGGAGTCTTTAAAAGGAGGAGGAGATCATTTGGGACATCCTTGAGTTGAGTATTTTTCTTCTTATGGAGAGGTTTTGGAGAACCGGGAGTTCCCAGCTTTAGCAGTAGCCCCAGGACGGAAACCCTCTGGTGATTTCAGTGAGAGTGGGTGAGAACCCATTTCTCGCCCTGGTGGATTCATGCAGAATTCACAGGTTGTATTCAGTAGTTTAGTTATTTTTGGAGGTCAAGTTCCGCTTGTAACAGAGATTTGTGGGAGGTCATTCTCTCAGCCATTTTCACCATTTGCATGTAGTATCTATATTAATAAAATAAGGCTGAGTTCTTTTGCATGTTTTGTCTTGTTTATTCTTCAATTGCAGATCGTATATTCCAGTTTGTCGTCAAATTTATGGTTAAATGTGTGCAAATTGTTATTTAAACCAACCTAGATCCATCTTATCTCTCAATCTATCAAACGCCGAGAGGGATCAAATCACTCGAGGTGCAAACCTTTAATCTAAGTGCAAAACTTGAAGAAAGGTTTACATCTTGAGAGATTTGATCTCTCTCGGAGCTTGATAGATCTAGAGTTAAAATGAATATAGGCTAGTTTAATTATTAATTTTATTTTTTTCATTTAATTTTTATTTTTTATGTAATTTCACTAAGTCAAAATGTTTTAATTGATAATTTTATTTTTTATTTTCATTTATGTAATTTGACTAAAATGTTTAGATAACATAATATAATAGGACATTACAACATCTCTTCCATATTGGGATGGAGAGCATCTCTCCCCCTAGAAATGTAATAAAATTAAATTATATATATATATATATAATATTTTGATTGTGAAATGAGAGGTGGTTTCTCGGCATGTGGTATTGATGAGCCATGGTATGGTATGGTTAATAATATCCATGGTAAATTGGGGTGAGTATCCATTGTTAAAAATCTTGTTATATTGTAAGTATTATTTTGATTGTAAAATAAGAAATGATTTTTGGGCATGTGGTATTGATGAGCCATCACATTGGCCCATGGTATGGTACAGTTAATAATATCCAGGGTAAAGTGGGGGTGAATATCCATGGTTAAAAATCTTGTTATATTGTAGATATTAAGTTTTTATGTGTTTATTTTAATTTATATGGTAAAATAGGTCTTAATTTATAGCTAATATTTATGTCTTATATATTTTAATGTGATAGAGGTGTAGATATATCTCAAAAGTAATTACAATCTTTTTTTTTATATTTAATAAAAGAAAAGTTATAAAATTAAATTCAAATTAAATATTTATAAAATATTTTGATTGTGAAATGAGAGATGGTTTTTGGGCATGTTGTATTGATGATCTATGGTATTTGCTCATGGTATTGTAACAAAACCTATTTATAAGTTAATAATATCTATGGTAAAGTGTACGTGAATATCCATGATTAAACATATTGTTATATTGTAAGTTTATTGTAAATATTAAAGTTTTTATGTGCCTATTAATTAAATTTAAATCATTATTCTATTTTTTAAGGTAAAATGACTTTTAACTTACTGTTGCTACTTATAAGTTATAGACTTTAATGTAATATGTATATTATGGTTTTCTTTTATCTTATTCGTAATTTTATTAATAAAAAAGAAAATTTCAATGTAACAAATTGAATTTTAATTTTTTTAACCACATGGTGAACCGGTAACTGCTTGGACTAATCTAAGAGAGACCCAAGATCAACCCTCGTTGCTACCACTATAACACCAAGGATATATCCAACAACCTGCAAGCTAGATATACCAAATTCTTATGATTTAGCAAGAACCAAGACTCAGACGGATAAGGGGAGTCTACTCCTTGAGTCGAAATCATCGCAGGACACTATACTCAATGAGATTTAAACCGCAATCTCGTGGGCTTCACCCAGCAAAACTGACCGTTAAACCACACATCACTGTATAACAAATTGAATTTTATTATTTTTATTACTTTTTCACTTTTTATGGACACTACAACACCTCCCCCATACTGGGGTGTATATTACTTTTAACCGACATGTAAATGTTTACCAATCCTTTACGTATTATAAATTGGACATATTAATATAAATTCAACATATTTAGCCAACATGTAAAAATGTTGACAAACTTTCTTACATTACACCTACACATCACTCCTACACTGGGTTATAGAGCGCCTCTCAATGCAATTAACGGCTTGATTTTTTGAAGAATTTTTTAGAAAAAATTGTATTTAGGACATTACAGTCGTATCAGAGCAATTTTCCAGTTTTGTTGTTAAGTGGATGGTTGAATTTGTGCAAATTATTATTTAAATTGACGGCATAATTTGCTTAAGCAAATGCAGCAAAATTTGTATTTGGAACTTTACAGTGGTATTAGAGCATTCCTTGTTTTGTCATGAAATTTGTGGTTCTATTTGTGCAAATTGTTTATGGAGATCATGGTTAAAATTTTTGAAGCAATTTGCTACTAATTTATATTTGAGACATTACAGTGGTATCAGAGCATGATTTTGGCCAGCTGTGGGTTAAAATCAAAGTTGTCGTATTGCCGTATTGTTCCTGAAGAATAAGGGAGCAAGGTTTGTGGATTAAAATTTTTAATCTATTTATCAGAGGATAATTGTTGCAGGTCTATCAAAAAAAAAAATTGTTGGATCGAATTTATTGCAAGCCTGAAATTATTTTGCTAGGCTAAAATTATTTTGTTGGGCCGAATTCATTTTGTTGGGCCAAAATGTTGAAAAATGCAGCAAGAAATTCCCAATTTTAATTTTGCCTTGATTAAATTGGGAAAATTCGAAATTTCACATCAGCATACAACTTGGAGGAGTTAATTAAGGTGACATGGCTCTTGTCACTCAGTTGACCACTCAATTCAAGTTAATGAGTTGAAGTTCAGTTTGCATGTGTTGATCCCTGTTTTATAGGAGTATAGCTCAGTTAATTTGAGTTAAGGGCATGAAGTTCAGTTGTATGTAGTGATTCCGAAATTTTAGGAGCCTAAGTTGAGTTAATTTCAATTGTAATCAGTTAAACTAGTTCTAATTGTTAATAGAGCTAGTTGGTGGTCAGTTAATTAGTGGGACATCAGTCTAACTTAGAGATCATCTAGTTAACTGAACAATCATCTAATAATTAGCTCATGCATGCAAAGAATTCAAAGTGCCCAGTTGTCGTGAAGTTTCCAAGGCAGTTAACTATCATTTGTAGACTATTCCAATGTGTATAGGTGGTGCATGCAGTCTGTAACGACCTATTTATAAAAGTAATATTAAATAAATTTTAGTAAATAAATTATATTAATCAATTAATAAAATAATAAAAATAAACTAATGATAAAGTATTTTAATATAAGTCTAACCTTTATATTAAAAATCAGAACAAGGAAAGTTAATCCAAAAAAACCAATATACTCTTTTTAAAAAGAAATGTATATGACACGACATGGGAAAGGTGTCATGAGGAAATGAAGCGATGGGTGCTGGGGAAAGGACGGCCAACGCCAAGAATCAGTTTATAAACCAGAAGGAAGAGTTTGCGAGAGGACGGGGGAATCGGAAAGAAAAAGGAAGAACAAAGGGGATACTGAAGAAGTAAACTTGAGTTACCTTTGGAAGTTGAGCTGGTTGTTCTGAGGTTTCTGGGCACGGGGGAACAGTCTGCTTCAACTGAGAAGCTTACTGGACTAAGTAGCAAGGTTCTGCTCAGTTTGGTTGGGTGGTTTCGGTCTTTTGGTAAACGGAAACAAACTGGAGGAGTTCTGAAACATTTTCATCCGCAGCAGACATCCGCAGCAAACCAAGTAAGTACTTATCATCGAATCAAGCAATTAGTCATATGAAGTTTTGCATAAACTTAGAACAGAAATTTTCTTAAAATTTTCATACTCTGTTTAGAATAGATAGCTCTATAAAAACTCCTTACAATATTTATAGTTCAGTAAATCTTTATAGTTTCATAAATGTTTCTTTACATCAGCTCAATCCTTACATTTGGTATCAGAGCAAGGTTAGAACCCTGTGAGACCTTACAGGCCCATTAAATCTCATTTTCAAGCTTCTGTATTTTAACTAGCCCCAATCTTAATGCATATGGCTACATTTCCTTGTTTGTATTTTTCCCGTTACCATTTTACAGTGGAATGTTTATCAAAGAGGAGGACCGTATATAGAATTGTTGAAATTTCTCTGACATCTCAACTAGAATTAGCAGAACTGCCCTGTATATATCCGTTGGGCGTGTACTGTATGTTCCTCTTCTCCCGCAGCTTGGCGTTTAATAAATGATTGAATTTAATGAAAATTACTTATAACCTGGGAACTGGAAGGGTCACAAACGGGACATTCACCGAGAAACGGGTGGCAATGGGTGAAATTATAACAGCCATAAACCCTTGCTGCAGTGAACTCATACAGAGCTGCCTTGGCAGCTGCATCTGTGCAGTAAATACCCCGACCATCATAGTATTTGTGCTCTGACCCGAGAGCCATAATTCATCTTCAGGATTTTGTGAGCGAACGGATTCTAAAGATCCTATGGTCGAGAGCCGCCATCAAAATCCGTTTAGAAACTTTTGCACCGAGAAAAGGGATAGGAATCTAGACCTACAGCTGCAATAGCATAAACCTGTGAAAATCGATAGACATTTGTAAAGTAAATTAATACATATATAAATAACTGGAGCGAAAGGGACTACGCTTAATATAATCTGGGTAGAAAGTTATTATGTGTCACTTGAGGCGTCGACAACAAGGTACAGTCGTGCCCACCAGCTAAATTTAAAACCATGCGATACGAACACATGTTCCCAGTCAAAATATTGTTGGGTAGTTTAGATGAAATTTAGACATCATAACTAATCGAATAATGGACATACGCTATTTAAATGACGAGTTCACAGCGTCGACACAATTTAGAACCCTTATATTAATTAAAATTCAAATATTAATGAGGGTATTTCGCAGATACAAAAAAAAAATGATGAGCTCAAAGGCCCAAACTCTAAGCCTGTATTCTATGCGATACATGTGTCATGAGATGACCATTGTAAAACAATAGAACTGTCGGGCAGGGTTTCGACCCGCCGACCTCCCACCATATAAACGCCTTCACGTCAAAGTTATGGATGGCCACAATGAAGTCCGACCCACGAGGAATGTTGTGCCTTTGTGGGCTCCTCCTCGGTGTCGTGTTTGGTATCTTGAAACCCCAAGGAAACTTACGTAAATGATGGGTACTATAGAATAACGCTTTTCTACTCTTCAACTGTGCTCATGCGGCTAATCGAACACACTACATATTTTCTGAAGGCTACCGGAATAACCGACCTATCTTAACATACTGCTCCGCATATAAAATAGGAATGTGGAATGGAGACGCAGGGTAGAGAGGAAATGGGATTAGGGTTTCATCGCTGTCAGTCATATCAGATGGCATGCCTACTTTTTAGAAGCAGCTCTCCACCCGTCAAACGCTCATGAATAATAATCAAATTCACGTTTCAGAAACAGCTCTCCACGCGTCAAACACTCATGAATAAGTTAGGTAAGATTCTCAGCGTTTTCAAAACCTCCCCGTAGTCTTCCACATGAGTTTTAAAATTTTCTCGAAAAGAAATCTCTCATCTTCTTTTTTTTTGGGCGGGGCCTTTAATGATTTCATTGTTATTTTCTCTCTTCTATAAAAATTTAATAATAATATTTCTATGAGAAGTTATATTTATTATAATTTAGTTATGAATTAAGAGTAAAAATAATTTTTTTAGTGAAAGAATATAGAAAATTGTCAGCATTGATGTAACAAATTAAATTCGGCCTCTTGACGATTTCAGTTAACTCATAATTTTCTGTATGAACTTGTTAATATTGGCATAATGTCTTGTATAATAAAATCTATATATATTTTATTTGCACGAGGTGATTTTGATTGTTTGATTATTTGGGGATTTTGATTTATGCCTAACTAAATAAAAATATAGTATAATCTGATATGCGAGTTAGGGGAGAATTTTTACTAAGAGAATGAATATTATGAATGAAAATTAAAAAAAAAATGCGGTTTATAAAAACGCATGCATTAAAATAAGAACTATTAAGCATTAGGATAGAAAAACCATGCATTAGGACAAGGAGGTCGCGAGACCACCCTCCTTGACCTCGGTACCAGTAAGATCTGCCTAGCAGATAAAAATAGCAAAAAAAACTATACCCGTTTATAAATGTGAAATTGCAAAAACTATATGTTAAATCTGAATGTATACCTCAAATTTTTTATAAAATTTTATTATGTATACAGGAAACATTACAATGGTAAGGACATGAGCGACGACGACGTGATCGGGCAACATCACCGTCATTAATACCACCACCGTCGTCACATCATCTCCATCACCACCACCATCATCATCATCTCCATCGACACTATCATCAACACCAATGGCTCCAACACCGGAGTTGACCGTGATAATGAACTCATTAGAAGCCTTATTGGAAACATTAAAAGGGTCAACCATGGCTAAAACCAAAGAAGAACTTCAACCCTTAGCAACCAATTCAACGGAACCAAAGAATTTTGAGTATAAAAGATCAAAGGAAGATATTTCTAGGGAGCTTCAGAAAATTAAACTCCCAGAATTTTTAGGAGGTCGAGCTGGAGAACGTGCTGAGGCATGGTTAGAAGGAACGAACAGATGCTTTAAATTAAGAGAATATTCTTCTTTTGCAAAAACAAAAATTGTTGTATTTCAATTAAAGGAAAGCGCCTTGATTTGGTGGGGAAATCTGGAAAAACAACTACACCTCACAACGGATAATATCCCTTGGGAATTGTTCAAGGAAAGATTCCGCGCAAAGTATTTACCTCCATATTTTCAACAACAACAAGCCAGAGCCTTTCATACATTAGTTCAAGGTAATAAAACAGTGGAAGAATACGAGATAAGGTTTATGGAGCTTGTAAAATACATTCACTACTTAGATTCTGATAAACGTCAAGCTGAACGCTTCATATTTGGGTTAAATCCTCGCATCAGGGCCTTGGTGAGCATGTGGAAACCATCATCAGTAGCTGAGGCAGTAGAATGTGGCCGTTATGCAGAAGAACATCTAGGAATCAAAAAGGATGTAGGGCCAGCAGAACCTTTACAATCAGGATTTCCAGGAAAGACTCCCCGAAATTTCTTCAGGGGAGGTAGCTCAAGGCCACCTTATGGTAATAGATTTATCCCAAGAAATGTAGGAACAAGAGCTCCCATGGCAGTTAATACTATAGCCGCTGAATCATCAAACACCAGTCCATGGACATCTCGTGGTACTGCTAATAGAGGAAGAAATTCGAGAGGAAGCAACATGAGAGGACGAAGCTCTTTATCTAGAAATTCACGTCTTAATTCAAGAGGACCAACACAGGTTAATTGTTGGGGATGTGGAGGACCGCATTTTCAACGTGATTGTCCAGAAGCTTCATCAGGTATATTGCATAGGACTGGAAAGGAACCAATACAAAATACCCAAAGTGATCATAGAATTCATGCATTAGTCGACAACGATCAAGCAACACATCAATCCACTGTAGTGGAATCTTCAGGTATTATGTATAAAACTCAAAATCTTATTTGATACTGGTGCCACGGATAGTTTTATTTCTTCATATGCATTAAACAAATGTGGGTTGGCAACTCGCAGACAAAATGATTTCAGACAAGTAGAAATGGCCTCAGGAGAACTCCAATCCGTAGACTTAAGTGTGGATCAATGCAAAATTGACCTAGGGGTCTGTTCGACTAAATTGAAAGTTTATGTCACAGCCTTAGGAACTTATGATCTTGTCATAGGTATGGATTGGCTAGAAGCTCATCAAGCTTGGGTAGACTGTTATGGGAAAAGAATTCTAGGTATAAATGATGAAGGAGAAGCAATCCAAATTCAAGGAATCAAGAGAAAAGTATCTTTATGCTACATATCAGTAATGAAAATGAAGCGTTGCTTAAGAAAAGGTTGTCAGGCATATGTAATTCAAGAAGTAAGTAAAGAAAAAGGACCATCCTTAGAACAATATCCGGTGTTAACCGAATTTCCGGATGTATTTCCAAAGGAATTACCAGGATTACCCCCTGTAAGAGAGCTAGATCTCACAATAGAATTGAAACCTGGTACTCAACCAATCTCTAAAACACCTTATAGAACGATAGCTCCAGAACTTCAAGAACTACAAATTCAATTGAAGGAACTACTGAATATAGGACATATTCGACCCAGTATATCTCCTTGGGGTGCTCCTGTAATTTTTGTCAAGAAGAAAGATGGATCCTTAAGATTATGCATAGATTATCAAGACTTGAATCGAGCTACGATAAAGAATCGATATCTTATGCCTCGAATTGATGATCTTTTCGATCAAATGAAAGGAGCTGCTGTCTTTTCAAAAATTGATCTTCGATCAGGCTATCATCAGCGAAGGATTTCTAAAAGCGATATTTCTAAAACTGCATTCCGGACACGCTTTGGGCATTATGAATTTACTGTGGTACCATTTGGATTAACAAATGCACCAGCAGTATTCATGAATCTTATGAACAGTGTTTTCCACAAATATCTTGATCAATTTGTACAAGTCTTTTTAGATGATATACTCATCTATTCCAAGAATGAGAAAGAGCATGAAGATCATTTACGGATAGTGTTGTCCTGCCTTAGAAAACATCAATTGTATGGAAAATTATCCAAGTGTTCGTTCTTTCAGGAAAAGATTCATTACTTAGGTCATATCATATCAAGTGAAGGGATCTCAGTAGACCCTGAGAAGGTAAAAGCAATCATGGAATGGCCAATACCGAAAAACACACATGAAGTACGAAGCTTTATGGGTTTAGCCGGTTACTACCGAAGATTTGTGGAAAGATTCTCCAAAATTGCAAAGCCGATTACAACCCTTCAACATAAAGATGTTAAGTATGAATGGACTGAGAAATGTAATAAAGCATTCTCTGAACTCAAAAGACTACTGACCAGTGCACCAATCTTAAGAGTTCCTGATATGGACAAAGATTTTATGGTATGTACTAATGCATCTAAACATGGGTTAGGTGCAGTATTAATGCAGGATAAAGGAGTAATAGCATATGTCTCCAGAAAGTTAAAGCCTCATGAAGAACTCTATGCTACTCACGATTTAGAGTTAGTCGTTGTAGTACTAGCTTTAAAGATTTGGAGACATTATCTAGTAGGGCGAAGTTTTACGCTTAAAAGCGACCATCAAAGTCTTCAATATTTGTTCACCCAAAGAGACTTAAATGCCAGACAAAGACGATGGAATGAATTCCTAAGTGAATATGACTTTGGAATATCATATATTAAAGGAAAAAAAATGTAGTAGCAGATGCTTTAAGCAGAAGACCACGGATATTCTCCCTCATACCTATCAAAGTAGACTTAAGGCAGCGAGTACTAGAACATCTCATAAAGGATCGCTGGTATTTAAAAGTAAGATCTAGTCTTGATAGTAAAAATCCAAAAGAATCTAAGTTTGAAGGATATGAACTAGAAGATGATGGAATCTTACGATGTCATGGGAGGATGTATATTCCTGATAATAGGGATCTTCGAGACACTATCCCTAAGGAAGCTCACAGAGCAGTGTATTGTGCACATCCTGAAGTAAAGAAAATGTATATGGATACCAAGAAACTTTTCTTCTGGTCAGGCATGAAACGTGATATCGTTCAATTCATTGCAAGATGTTTGGAATGTCAACAAGTAAAAGCAGATCATTGTCATCCAGCAGGTCTTTTACAACCTCACGACATTCCTATGACCAAATGGGAGATTATTTCTATGGATTTTATCACTGGGCTACCTCTTACTTCTCAAAGACACAATGCCATTTTGGTAGTAGTGGATAAATTAACGAAAAGCGCCCATTTCATTCCCATAAGAGATACTTATGACGTTACTGACATAGCTCGAGTATTCATAAATGAAATTATCAGATTTCATGGAGTACCTAAGAAGATTATATCAGATAGAGATTCTCGATTCACTTCAAGATTATAGACTTGCATGCAGTCAGCCTTAGGAACTCAATTAAATTTAAGCACAGCTTATCATCCTAAAACTGATGGGCAAACAGAAAGGGTAAATCAAATACTTGAAGATATGTTGAGGATGTATGTTATGGACCAGCAATCACAATGGGAAAAGTACTTATCCTTAGTCGAATTTTCATATAATAACAATTACCACAATTCAATCGGAATGTCTCCATTTGAAGCATTATACGGCAGACCTTGCAGAACACCGTTAAGTTGAGACAGGTTAGAAGATCGAGTGATAATAGGACCAGAATTAATCCAAGAAATGGAAGAGCAGGTAAAACAAATTAGACAACGGTTAAAGGAAGCAAAGAATAGACAAAAGAGTTATGCTGATACTCACAGAACTGATAGGAAGTATGAAGTAGGGGATCAGGTTTTCATCCACATCAAACCGAATAAAAGTACTAACCGATTTGGAAAAGGGACAAAATTATCACCCCGATTTATTGGACCATTTAAAGTCATGGAAAAAGTTGGACCTGCCGCCTATCGTCTTGCACTGTCACCTCACTTTCATAAAGTTCATAATGTATTTCATGTATCTATATTAAGGCATTACATAGCTGACCAATCTCATAACCTTCAATGGAAGGAATTGTAGGTATCGGACGAAGAAACCATATCGGTCAAACCATTACGTATACTAGAACGTAGAGTTTGACAACTCAGAAATCGTCTAGTAGACCAAATTAAGGTCCAAAGGGACAAATATAGTCCTGGATCAGCTACTTGGGAAGATACGGAAATCATATGTCAAAAATACCCCGACTTGTGTCAATTTTGAAGAACTTTAAACCATGTTTTGTATATATTTGTTTTACTTTAAATCAGAGACTCAGACCCATTTTGAAATGATCATATATAAATGTGAAATTTTATGACATAATATCTGTTTAATTCCGCTAGTACATGGATACCAAGATGGAACATGTTATTGATCTTACTAAATTAAAGTTATCAAGGTAAAGTTTAAATATTTGAGTAATTTTGCTTCTGATGGGAATTAAGATATTATAATTTTGTTTCATTTATGCATATCAATATGATTGATGAAATAGAAATCAAAGAATGATTACATTTAATATGAAAGTTAATGACATGAATAGATTATAGCAAAGTATGTTATACTATAGTTGACATGTGTGAATTATACATAAGCTATTTGTTTTTGAATATGTTAATGCACATTTTATAAATGCATGGACAAGTGTTTATGATTGCAGATAATATCCGTTACCAAAATGACCGCGTGATGACAGAAACCTCAGAACAATTAAGGTTCAAAGAGATTCCATGATAGGGTATTAACCCTGATTCTACTGGGAGGGGTGGAGGTGTTGCCCACCGTGTATCCTCTGAACCCTGGAGTCATGGGAGGACTGTGCGAGTCACGCTCCCCTAGACGTGTGATGATGACTGCCAGATGCCTACTGGGGATCAAGTCGATATAGCCGACGTTGTCATCCTTGGAGTTTATAAATGGTTAGGCTAGTATAACTGACGCCATGACATACTCCAGTAGAGGACGGATAGGATGGGAGCGGAAGAGATTAGGAAGGATAGGATGATTTTGTAATAGCTGGGGAACCTAATGAAATAAAACATGATCATTAAAGTTATAAACCTAAAGTATTCAAAACACCAAATTTGTAGTGCCCTTACATTAAGTAAGAATTTAACCTCAATACACAATCCTAAGAAAAATGTACTAATTGCTATCATAAATATTCATAAAACTCTAACTTCGAGACGAAGTTTTTTGAAGGGGGGTTTATGTAACGAACTATTTATAAAAGTAATATTAAATAAATTTTAGTAAATAAATTATATTAATCAATTAATAAAATAATAAAAATAAACTAATGATAAAGTATTTTAATATAAGTCTAACCTTTATATTAAAATCAGAAAAAGGAAAGTTAATCCAAAAAAATCAATATACCCTTTTTAAAAAGAAATGTATATGACACGACATGGGAAGGGTGTCACGAGGAAATGAAGTGGTGGGTGCTGGAGGAAGGACGGCCACCGCCAAGAATCAGTTTATAAACCAGAAGGAAGAGTTTGCGAGAGGACGGGGGGAATCGGAAAGAAGAAGGAAGAACGAAGGGGATACTGAAGAAGTAAACTTGAGTTACCTACGGAAGTTGAGCTGGTTGTTCTGAGGTTTCTGGGCACGGGGGAATAGTCTGCTTCAACTGAGAAGCTTACTGGACTGAGTAGCAAGGTTCTGCTCAGTTTGGCTGGGTGGTTTCGGTCTTTTGGTAAACGGAAGCAAACTGGAGGAGTTCTGAAACATTTTCATCCGCAACAGACATCCGCAGCAGACCAAGTAAGTACTTATCATCGAATCAAGCAATTAGTCATATGAAGTTTTGCATAAACTTAGAACAGAAATTTTCTTAAAAGTTTCATACTCTGTTTAGAATAGATAGCTCTATAAAAACTCCTTACAATATTTACAGTTCAGTAAATCTTTATAGTTTCAGAAATGTTTCTTTACATCAGCTCAGTCCTTACACAGTCAAAGGATGAGCCTAAAGGAATTGCACATTTCAATTGAGGGAATTTCCTAAATAATAGGGGCTAATTTCCTCAAGGAACAACGCAAGGAAATAGGAGCTTGGAGGGCCTAGAAATTGGCTAAGTGTTGGCCAGAGTCATTCAATCAGGTAGAGAGATAGACTATACACTTGCAGGTTGTGCTCAAGCTTGAAGAAGCATATTTCATCTCTATTCTTCGATTAATGCAATATAGATAGGAAGGGGTTTTGAGCAGTTGCTTTCCCCTGGATAAATATGTGTGCGTGTGTGATGTTTCTTCTTGCATATTTATGATTTGTGTTCTAGATTGTGAATTGAATTCTGTAGAGTAGTAGAGTAGCTTTGATTTTTGTGATTTCGTAAATTTCATGAGAAGTTTCGAATCTACATCATAATTTCTACATGGTATCAGAGCAGGATTCACATTAGAACCAATCATTGAAGTCCTCATGTACAGCGATCATTGAAGAACTAATGAGCTGTTAGGAGGCAGAGTTGATAGAGCCCTAGTTCAGGGCAAATCCAAAAGACTCTATGTGCAGACTTCTTAATGGAGCAAGAAGGTTGCTAGTGGGCAGATCTGTGAGCCAATGTTTAGTGACACAAAAAGGAGTTGTAATCATTGATATTGGTAGATTTAGGAGCAGAGAGATTTCCCACAGGGATATCGAGACTCAGAGGGAACAACCCTATGGAAGCTAGTACTTCAAGGTCTGGGGAGATCAGACTCATTATTGCAGTAGGTGTAGCATCAATGCGGAAGCAGCAGCAGTATGAGTAGATCAAATTTCGCCATGCATGCAACCATACCTCCAGGAGTGAGGTGGGGCGATGCAGACCCTTAGTCCAAGAGTTGCGGAAATTTGGGCATGGTCCATTGAGGTGTCCTCCCCATGGATCATTACCTTGCTATGGGGGCCCACAGTATTTAGTAGCCGGAGGATTAGTGCCAGTCACATATTGAGGAGGGAAAAGGAGTATTCACAGCAAAGCAAGAGGCTCAGTAGCAGAGTTAGCAGCAACACAGTTTTCCTAGTAGACATTTGCAAACACAGTTGATTCAGTGTTCTTTTTGGATGCGTCTCAATTGCAGATGTTGCAGTAGTTGCAGCAACAGTGAGAGGTGTTGCATGCAATACATTCCACAGGAGAAGATAAGGGTGGTTGATAATCCTTTTCTTGACGAGAGGGAGAGTTGAAAAATGCAGCAAGAAATTCTCAATTTTAATTTTTCCTAGATTAAATTGGGAAAATTCAAAATTCCACATCAGCAGACAACTTGGAGGAGTTAGTTGAGGTGACATGGCTCTTGTCACTCAATTAAGAACACTCAATTCGAGTTAATGAGTTGAAGTTCAGTTTGCATGTGTTGATTCCTATTTTATAGGAGTATAGCTCAATTAATTTGAGTTAAGGGCATGAAGTTCAATTGTATGTAGTGATTCCTAAATTTTAGGAGCCTAGGTTGAGTTAATTTCAGTTGTAATCAGTTAAACTAGTTCTAATTGTTAATAGAACTAGTTGGTGGTCAATTAATTAGTGGGACATTAGTCTAACTCAGAGATCATCTAGTCAACTGATCAATCAGCTAATAACTAGCTCATGCATGCAAAGAATTCGAATTGCCCAGTTGTCATGGAGTTTCCAAGGTAGTTAACTATCAGTTGTAGATTATTCCAATGTGTACAGGTGGTGCTTGTAGTCAGAGGATGAACCTAAAGGAATTGTGCAATTCAATTGAGTGAATTTCCCAAATAATAGGGGATAATTTCCTCAAGGAACAGCACAAGGAAATAGGAGTTTGGAGAGCTTGAAATTTGGCTAAGTGTTGGCTAGAGTCAGTCAGTCAGGAAGAGACATAGACTATACACTTGCAAATTGTGCTCAGGCTTGAGGAAGCATATGTATTCATCTCTATTCTTTGATTAATGCAATACAGATAGGAAGGGGTTTTGAGCAATTGCTTTCCCCTAGATAAATCTTTGTACATGTGTGATGTTTCTTCTTGCATGTCTATGATTTGTGTTCTAAATTGTGAATTGAATTCCGTAGAGCAGTAGAGTAGCTTTGAGTCTTGTAATTTAGTAAATTTCATGAGCAATTTTGAATCTACATCATAATTTCTACACAATTATTTTGTTGAACCAGATTTATCTTTCTGGACCAAGATGATTTTGCTGGGCCAAAATTATTTTGCTAGGTCAAATTTATCTTTTTGGATTGAGATTATTTTGTTCGGCCAAATTTATCTTGTGGGGCCAAAATTATTCTACTTGCTGAATTTCTCTTGATGGGACGAAATTATTTGTTGGGCCGAGTTTATTTGTTGGATCCCAATTTATTTGCCCGAGCCTAATTTATTTGCCAAAGCCAAATTTATCTATTGGGGTTGAGTTTATTTGTTAGGCCCAGTTTATTTTTCGTAGCCCAGTTTAGTTTTTGGAGGTTTTGCAAGAGATTTCTCTCATTTGAGCCGGTGATTTTGCAGTGAATTTGTTAAACTGAAGTGTAGTAGCATTGTGGTACCAATTTATCTTACTTGGACCAGTGTGCAAAGTTGGGCAGAGTAGGAAACTCACACCAAAATGGGGCTTTCTGGATCTACTAGAATCTACCCAAGATTTTTCTGGGTTTTTTTGGGTTTTGCGAGAGGAGTCTATGGTTAAAATTTCATAATTTTTTGGGTAATATTCGGGTTGTAAATTAATATTCTTAAAGGGCTTAAAAATTGGCTAAGTGTCGGCCAGAGTCAATCAGTCAAGCAAAGAGATAGACTATACACTTGCAAGTTGTGCTCAGTCTTGAGGAAGCATATGTATTCATCTCTATTCTTTGATTAATGCAAAACAAATAGGAAGGGGTTTTGAGCAGTTGCTTTCCCCTATATAAATCTTTGTGCATGTGTGATGTTTCTTCTTGCATGTCTATGATTTGTGTTCTAGATTGTGAATTGAATTCCGCAGAGCAGTAGAGTAGCTTTGAGTCTTGTGATTTAGTAAATTTCATGAGCAATTTTGAGTCTACATCATAAGTTCTACACAAAATTATTTTGCTAGACCGAATTTATCTTTCTGGACCAAGATTATTTTGCTGGGCCAAAATTATTTTGCAGGGTCGAATTTATCTTTTTGGATCGAAATTATTTTTCTCGGCCAAATTTATCTTGTGGGGCCAAAATTATTCTACTATGTTGAATCTCTCTTGATGGGACAAAATTATTTGTTGGGTCGAGTTTATTTGCTAAATCCCAATTTATTTGTGCGAGTCTAGTTTCTTTGCCAAAGCCAGATTTATCTATTGGGGATGAGTTTATTTGTTAGGCCCAGTTTATCTTTCATAACCCAGTTTATTTTGCAGAGGTTTTGCAAGAGATTTCTCTCATTTGAGCCAGTGATTTTGTAGTGAATTTGCTACACTGAAGTGTAGGAGCATTGTGGTACAAATTTATCTTACTTGGCGCAATGTGCAGAGTTGGGCAAAGTAGGAAACTCGCACCAAATTGGGGCTTTCCGAATCTACTAGAATCTACCCAAGGTTTTTCTGGGTTTTATGAGAGGAGTTCATGGTTAAAATTTCAGAATTTTTCAGGCAATATTCAGGTTGTAAATTAATATTCCTTCAGCGGTACATTTATTGGTAAACTGGATAATTCACACCACTTTGTGGGTTTGATCTTGGCTTGGAGTTAAGCCAAACCATTTCTAGGTTTTAATGGGCTTGGTGTGAGGAGCTTCAGAATAAATTCTCAGATTTTTTGTAGTATTGAGGACAGAAACACCATTTCATCTTCAGCAACAACAACATAATTTATGGGCAGTGCGAATTAATTATTTGGGCTATTTTGTTGGGCCAAATTTATCTTGTTGTGCCAAATTTTTCTTACAGCGTCGAAGTTATTTTGTCGGAAAGAATTCATCTTGTAGTGCTGAAATTATTTTGTTGGAGCCCAATTTATTTGTTGGAGCCTAGTTTATTTACTAGGGCCCAATTTATTTGTCGGAGCCTAATTTATTTGCCAAAGCTAGATTTATCTATTAGGGCAGAGTATTGTGAGGTTGCATGTGCTAGTTGAATGATTATATTAGTATGTTGTAGCAGCCCTGCACTGTTATGTGTGTTGTATAGTCATAACCTGGGTATGTTGATTATTGATGCCACGTAAAGTTGAGTAGGTTGAGTCAAATTTGTACAACATTGTCACCTTGTTGTAAAATGATGGAATTTGAGGAGACTTTTGAAAATCTCAAAAAAACCTTTGATGACTTTGAAAGAAGTCGATACCAGCAACAATTCGAGAACACACTTACAATTGGTGTTTGGGGTATAATGCTTCCTTGGATCAAAGAGAAAACAATAGGCCCTTTTCAAAGGAGGTGCATGCTATCATACAACTGGAGAAAATAAGGGATTTGCAGAAGGAGCGAGAGGTAGGGAATTGGCTCTTTGCACTTGGATCTGATTTGAAGAACCTAAAGATGACCACAAAAAATTTCCTTAATCTAGAGAAGCTAGATTCACACCTTTCTAAAGTAAGCCAATCAGATTTGAGGGTCCTAAATTGGGCACTCAAACCAACAATGCTTTCTTTGATTCAGTCAAGATTCTTGGAGCACCCTTGTGAAGGGGTCATACTTATAGTAGCCTCCTGTCTCAGTGAGATTATTAGAATAACTTCACCTATGCTTCCCTATAATGATGACATTATGAGAAAGGTTTTCCAGATAATAGAAGATAATCTTCAGGATCTACGTAACATCTTGGGTCTTTCCATTGAGAAGAGGCTCAAGATCTTAGAAATCATGGCTGGAGTCATGGGTAATGATGACATTTACAAGATGTTGCAGTCCAGGTTGTTGGCCATTTGGAGGAAGAAACAATATGTCTCACTAGTTGTTTACGGACTAGCTAAAAGGTTGGTTAGGCAAAATTTAAAATTGTTCAAGAGACGATTGACCCAGAAGGAGTTGCGAAGGATTGGTGGTGACCAACCATGCAACAAGAATGAGTTGAAGAGGAAGGGTATTTGCTTCATCTGCAAGGGACCTTAGGGGCCTAACCACTCCTGTTTGAGTGACACAGAGGAGATGACAAGGGAAGATCAGCAGGAGAATCCTTTTGAATTTCAAGATGAGGATTCTTCTTCTATAGGTGAGTCTGTGGACTTTTACGAGGATACCTCTGAGGAGCATGAGCAATCATATGGAGTTGTTGACAGTAGCCACGATATGCATCTATGTGAGATGGAGGAGTATGATGAGCAGCAGATTATTCCCACAGGGGAAGTGTGAAAATTTCATCTATTGCAATAACTAAAACATATTCTTCTAACTGTGAATTAAATTATGTAGTTTATTTGCTACGACAAATATCGAATAAATAAAATGCTGGAAATAGAGAAATTCTATCACACACACAAAAAATATTAACACAGCTATTTTTGGACAATTGTCCCCGGAAAAACCCGATGTGGGAAAACCGGTGCAGTGATAAGGGTTTTCTTATTAATTTTCAATAGCAAATCTGAGTACAAGAATTTTGGCAATCTAGACAGAGAAAAATACTTAGAGAAATTTTATAAGAAATTTCTCACTCTCCACAGTAACTTCCAGACCAAGGGATGGACCCTTTGCCCATACGTTGGTGCCTCTACATCACTCTCTACGCAATGACTGCGCAATGCTCTTGTGGAATACGCTCTCCCTCACGCTATCTCTTCCTAAATTTGGAAATATGCCTTCCAGACTCCTACTGCTACCCTCTCTCTTACCTGCTACTCACCCTCTAGCTCTATCTCCTCTGTTGAATCATAGCCACTGAGAAAATCGATCTACTTGGGCAACTGAGTAACTGCACTGGTGTGTTCTCCATCTACCCATCGACTTCTTCTTATAATCTTTTGTTGGAGCACCAATGGCCAAGATTAAAATATAATCGATGGCCCAAATTATTTCCCTGTCAATCTGTGTGATTTTCTAGAACATTCACACCACGACTTAATTAATTCTGATTAAATTAGTCATATTCGCTAAGTTTAGACTTAGGAAATATTTAAAAAACGACTAATAATATAATTAAGTCGTCTCTAGCTGGAATTTCCATAAACGATTTTTGGGTTTTGGGGATCTCATGTATTCTAGCCTCTCCACAAAATTTCGTAGCTAGAACACATCCGATGCTACAAAAACTAACACTCCCTCTTAGGGAGGAATGTGTTCTAGTGTTGTTGCCCCCCTATAGCACCACCCTATCTCTGCATCATCTCTTGTCACGTTGTTGATGTCTGGTTGTTGTTGCCCACCAACTACTGCGCAACTGTGATATACGATGCATTTGTGTTGCTGTTGATCATGTTGAACTGCTGCCAACACTGCATTTGCACTGCAACTCCCTCTAATCTGTTGCAACTGCAACATCTGCAATTGAGAACCATTTCAAATACCCAATATCTGCTACTGAAACGGGTTCTCCACCATACCCATGCCTTCGTGAGTATGTCTGCTACCTAATCTCCTATGGGAACATACTGCAACTGGACTACCCCACACTGTACACAGTCTCTAATGAAATGACATATGATATCTATGTGCTTTGACCTGTCATGAAACATTAGATTCTCAGAGAGTTTTATGCAACTCTGGTTATCACAGTAGACACTGGTTGCTCCCATCCTCTACCTGAATAGGCTCACAAACAGCTTCCTAAACCAAATAGCTTTGCACGTAGTTGTGATGGCTGCCATATATTCTGCTTCTATTGAACTCAGTGCTACTGACTTCTGCTTCCTGCTACACCAAGAAACCATCCCTAATCCAATGTTGAAGCAGTACCCAGAGGTACATTTCCTATCCACTAAACTGCCTGCCCAATCTGCATCTGTGAATCCACATAATCTGACATCATCTCCTCGAGTATATTTCAACCCATACCCAATTGTGTCACGCACATACCTCAGAATGTGTCTTGCTACTGCCCAATGTACCATTTTTAGCTCAACCATGAACTGACTAAGGGTATTGATAGTGAAACAAATGTCTGGCCTAGTGTTGACCAGATACATAAAAGAACCAATGAGTTGTCTATACAAGGTGGGGTCGACTTCCTTGTCCCCTGATGCATCTATCTTCTTCCAATTGGTGATCATGGGCGTAGTCATGGGCCAGCAATCCTGCATTCTGAACCTCTTCAGAATATCTGTAGCATATCTCCCTTGCCCAAGGAAGATCTCCCCATTCTTCTGCCAAACTTCCAATCCTAGAAAATAGTGCATCAACCCCATATCCTTCATGTCGAATTCTGCTACAAGGTTCCTCTTGTAGTCTTTTATGAGCCCTGATGATCCTGTCAAAAAGAGATCATCCACATACAAAACCAAAATGAGTGGCTTGTCCTCTACCATCAAATAGTAGAGGTTGGGATATGCATCACTCTTGACGAATCCCAACTGCTGCAAGTCACTGTCAATCCAACAATACGATGCCATGGGTGCCTGCTTGAGTCCGTATAGGGCTTTCTTCAACCTACACACATGAGTGCGCTTCTCATGAGTTTCGAAGCCTTCAGGTTGTTCTATATACACCTCTTCTTCTATCACCCCATTCAAGAATGTTGTCTTGACATCCATCTGGTGAATCTCCCATCCCATCTGAGCTGTTAGGGATATAACAGATCTGATAGAGGTATATCTGGCAACTAGGGCAAAGGTCTCCTCATAGTCTATTCCTTCTTTCTATGCATACCCCTTTGCCACGAACCTAGCCTTGTACTTCTCTACACTACCATCTGCAGTGTACTTGATCTTGTAGATCCATCTGGAACCTACAACTGATCTATTTTCCAGCCTCGGCACTACCTCCCAAACATCATTTGTCATGATAGAACTATACTCTTCTACCATGGCATCCACCCACACCTGATGTTGTGTGGCTTCTTGAAAGCTGGAGGGTTCTGCAACCTGAGCTACCAAGGCTTGATATCTATCGGGCTGTGTTGAAATTTCTAAGTCTAACCCATTAGAAATTTTGCTGCACTATCTAGTTTATTTCTCCTACTTGTTGATTACTAAACAAGTTATTTAACCATATAATATTGAAATAAACACAATGCAGTCTCAACCATCTACAGATCAACAACTGAAAGAAATAGACAAACACACAAGGGACACCGTTATTTTTAGACAATCGTCCCTGGAAAAACCCAACTTGGGAAAACCGTTGCAGTAGTTCTGAGGGTTTTATTATTATGTAGTTTTTCTGAGTACAATTCGGTGCCAAATTAGCTCAACCTACAAAGAAATTAATCTAGCGGTAATACCTCTCTTCAGAAGCAGATATTCTAAAAGTCTGCTCCACGAAACCCTCTCCAGTGCGTCTTTGAGGCATTGCATCAACCCTCCTGGCCTCTGCATCAGCCTGAAACCCTCTGCATTAGCCCTTTGAGGCTCTGTGCAGCCTCTCTGGCCCTCTGTATCACTTCTGCAGCCTCTGCGTCACTCACGCAGGCCCTCTGGCCCTCTGCGCAGTCACTGTTGGCCTCTACGTGGCTTCCTCTGGCTCTGCGTCTGCCTCTCTGCCTCTGCGTTGGTCTTCCGGCACTATCTCTGCCTCTCTGCTATGCACTCACTACCCCTCGCTGCAACTAATCACTGGTTCGATTTCTCTTAGCAAATCCCGCTCTAGAAAATCGAACTGACTAATCACCCTAGTGTATTTTCAACTGACCCTCAAGCCTCCTCTTAAACTTTTTCGGTTGAGTCTTCAATGGCCGAGATTACATCTCTAATCAATGGCTAAGATTAGATTTGGCTTGATCCATGTCATTTAGAACCTTCTAACCCAGTTTTATATTAATACCCATTAATATTTTTATTTTCCTAAGTTTAGACTTGGGAACCCATTAAAAATATTAATTATTTTAATATCTCCTTCACCGGGCAGAATTTCCCCAAACCTTTTCTGGGTCTTGGAGATCTCATGTGCTTTAGCCTCTCCACCAATTTTCATGGCTAGAGCACATTTGATGCTACCCCAAATCAACAGGTTGCCTGCGATGTCTCTTGTTTGCCCTAGAAGTTCCGATAAACTCCTCTGCATCTCTTAATGTCTGACAAAATACCCTGTTGGCCCTACCACTAGTGGTGGGAGGTTCAATCAGTTCCTCCTTCTGTTCCTACTACTTCATTTGCTGAGAACTACCTGGATCTCCTACCCCTGAGGAAATACTGGTACTAGTCACTATACTTGATCCCTGTGACTATCCTCCTGTTGGTCCCATTAGCTGTCCCTGCTGCTAGACTAACAAAACTTCTGCTGATTGATTCTGATCACCTGCAGGCATCTCTCGAGATCTCCTAAAAGCTCTGTCCTCCATGAACTTTACATCTCATCTCACTACAATCTTCCTACTGCTAGGAATGTAAATCATGTATGCCTTTAAGGTCTCATTATACCAGACGAGGAACCCCTTCTCTACAGTCTGATCCAATTTATTGTGTTTTTCATTTGGCACATGGCAGTAAGTTGGACTCTCAAAAATCCTCATGTGACTTACTTTATGCTTCTTTCCTGTGAAGACTCCCTCTGGTGTTTTCTTCCCCAATGCTCTATGAGGAGTTATGTTTTGAATGTACATTGTTGTGTTACATGCCTCTGCCCATAGAAATCTGGGCAGTTCCTGATCATACAACATAGCCTTTGCAACCCCAATTATTGTTCTGTTTTTCCGCTCCACTACTCCATTCTACTGAGGGTTATATAGAGCTATCCATTATCTTTTGATGCCTTCCTTCGCGCAGAAATTTGTGAAATCTTTATCAATGTATTCTCCACAATTATCTGAGCGAAGCACCTTGATATTCTTCCCTGTTGCGTTCTCTACATGTGCCTTACACTCTTTGAACCGATCAAAGCCCTCATCTTTAGTCTTTAAGAAATAGATCCAGGTCTTTCTAGAATGGTCATCAATAAAAGTGACAAAGCATTTGCCACCACTAAGAGCTCTAGTGGACATTGGGCCAAAAATATATGAGTATATCAGTCCTAACATGCCATTTTCTCTCCTGTCACTTCTCGGGAATGCTGCCTTCTCATACTTTCCAAGTACGCATCCTTTGCATATATCATCACGCTCCATACTGAGAACTGAAACTCCTGTTACAATTTCTCTGAGCATTTTGAGTGCTCCATGGTGTAAATGTCCCATCCTCCTGTGCCACAAATCATTCAACTCCTTTCCACTGCTATTGTCACTGCCTATTAGTTCCATTGGACAATCGAGTTGCAACCTGTATAGCCTATTGCTTCGATCTCCAATTTGTTTAACCTTCATCCAGCTTGAGTGTTTGACATACACTTTCTTCCCTACGAAGTGTACATCATACCCCTTGTCCTACAATTGGGACACTGAAATTAGGTTCATACCCAATCCAAGCACATGCAATACATTAGTAGCACTGGTGTTGGCTCCTGACTCCCTCTAAAACTCTATGGTGCCTCTCCCTACAGGAGTACATTTAGTTATGTTGCCCATAATGATTTGGAAGTCCATCTGCTCTTCTTGACAGCTAGAGAAATATTCTCTAACTCCTGTCATATGAGCTGAAGCTCCACTATCTAAATACCAGACACCAGGTGAAGTTGATCCTGATAGGCAAGTAAATTCGTCCTCCCGACGTTGAATCTGCTCAACAAACTGCTGCAAACATTACTGCGTTTGGCTAGAGATCTTCTCTACAAAATGTATGGGGTTGCTCCCTATTCCTCTGGACTTTCTTGATCTGGAGAAATCAAGTTTTTTTGTCGCTCTCTCAGAAAAGTTGATTTTCCTCAAGAATTGCGGCTTCCTGGCCAAGAGACTACGCTACCCTCTGGGGATTCAAATTATTACTCACACTGAGCAGTGAACCTCTTCCTTTCTCTGCTACTAAGCTCTCTAGCTGATCATATTTGCTCTGATACCATGTGAAAATTTCATCTATTGCAATAACTGAAAAATATTCTTCTAATTGTCAAATAAATTATGCAGTTTATTTGCTACGGCAATTATCGAATAAGTTTACTACAGCAATTTTCACAATAAAATTACTACGGAAAATAAAATGTTGGAAATAGAGAAATTATAGCACACAGAAAATATTAACACAGTTATGTTTGGACAATTGTCCCTAGAAAAACCTGATTTGGGAAAACCAGTGCAGCAAATGAGGGTTTTCTTTTTAATTTTCAGCAGCAAATCTGAGTACAAGAATTTTGGCAATCTAGATAGAAAAATACTAAGAGAAATTTTATAAGAAATTTCTCTCTCCACAGCAACTTCTTGACGAAGAAATGGACCCTCTGCCCATAAGTTGGGGCCTCCGTGTCACTCTCTGTGCAGTGACTGCACAATGCTCTTGTGGAATATGCTCTCCCTCATGCTATCTCCTCCTAAATTCGGAAATATGCCTTCCAGACTCCTGTTGCTACCCTCTCTCTTACCTACTACTCACCCTCTGGCTCTATCTCCTCTACTGAATCACATCCACTGAGAAAATCAATTTGCTTGGGCAACTGAGTAACTACACTAGTGTGTTCTCCATCTACCCATCGACTTCTTGTAATCTCTTGTTGGAGCACCAACGGCCAAGATTAAAACATAATCGATGGCCTAAATTATTTCCCTATCGATCTGTGTGAGTTTCTAGAACATTCGACCATGACTTATTAATTATGATTTATTAGTCATATTCCCTAAGTTTAGACTTAGGAAATATTTAAAAAACAATTAATAATCTAATTAGGTTGACTCTAGGTGGAATTTCCATAAACAATTTTTGGGTTTTGGAGGTCTCATGTATTCTAGCCTCTCCACAAAATTTTGTGGCTAGAACACATCTGATGCTACAAAAAATAACAAGAAGATGATCGGGGAGCACACTGGCGAGATGAGGGACAGGTGATTCAGCATGGAGAGCACATAGAGGGGCACAAGTTAGTTGACAAGGATGATAGGCACAATGTGCATGATGAGCCATTTGTGGAGAATGAGCTGGTGGCTCATGTTGATCCCATGTTGGAGGAGGAAGAACAACCATCCTTTGGGCCAACCATTGGCGTGGAGCAAACAAATGTACTTGCAGACACTTGTCATTAGGAGGTGTTGGAGCTTGACTGGATAATTTCGCAGGAGGACGGTAGACTGGAGGAGTGTGGAGTTTCTAGATAGATGAGGGAGGATCTTTTGGAGATGGTGGTGCATCCATCTTTGGGCCTACCCATTAATGAGGTGCAAATAGGTGTAGTGACAGCCACCAAAGTTACAGTGTTTCTAGGACACAGCCCGCTCTAGGAGTACATAGATAAGGCGTGCAGCACAGTTTGGCCACCTGTACCCATTGTAGGGAGAGAGGCAAGGTTCTCTCGTTGGATATTTTCAGTTGACTAGACAGAGCAGCATAAGTTGAGCATGGACCAACATCAACATAGCAGACTTGTTCCTTACACTGTTGTCCATGCCTTAGATTGGCAAGAGATCATGAGTTGGTATCCTATTGATGGAGTATCATTCTTAGTTAGAGGCACAGTACAACAGGGAGCCCTTAGATGAGAGGGTTACTACATTTTTCAGTGGCCAGTGGGATGTGGACTGACAGTTCATCCATATTCCAGTAGCACTAGCCTAGTATTAGCAGAGTAGAGTTGATCTCGACCTGTGCCAGAGGTTGGATTGGAGAGAGGTGATGAGTTGCTATTCTATTGGTGGAGTAGCATTTATGGTCAGAGACTAAGCACATCTCGAGCCATGGGGGGTGGACGAGGATGATTGGTTATGGTGGTTTTGGGATCCACGTGGATCCATGGATGGCGGATTGAGTCAGTGGTTTATTTGGGATTCGGGTATCGAGTGACCCATTCATGTTTGGTTAGTTTGGAGGCATGGCGTAGTACAATGGTTCATTTGGGATCCTAGAATCAATTTTCAAATGCCTATACAGTGGACAAATACAGATTGCTTGAGGACAAGCAATCTTAGGGTGGGAGGATTTGTCATGTCCCTGTTTTTATTTTCCTCTATAGTACAACCAGGATGGGTTTCCAAGGTATGTGATGCTCAAGCCGCAGGCGCAGGATTATGTCATCAAGGGTCTCAGAGGATTTTTGAGGGAATTTTATGGGATTCGATGGCATTCACTTGGCATATACCATCATCTGCACAATTTGCCTTTCGTTCCCTTGCAATCCGAAAGCTTTCAAAAACGAAGTTATTAATGGGCCTGACTTAATTAATTACACTTGAGGTGGCATTTTGGGAGGAATATTTGATGGAATACCTCAGTGTAATAGCTCGTTGGAACTGGAACGAGAAGATCTACAAGATGGGATGCTTAGAAGTGACTTCCAGTGGTCGGAGAGAGTATGGTGGGTGGTTGACCATTTTCCCAGATTAAAAGTGACTTTAATTAGTCACTTAATTAAATTAAAAGAGGGGGAAATAATTAATTGAAGGAAAAATGGCCAAAAGTGACTTAGTGAAATAAAATAAAATTAAAAGTCACTTAGATGGAGTCAAAAAGGAGTTTCTAGAATAATATTAAAATAATCAAAATAAGATGCTTCTAGAGACTTGGAGATCTATCTATGGAGTCTTTAAAAGGAGGAGGAGATCATTTGGGACATCCTTGAGTTGAGTATTTTTCTTCTTGTGGAGAGGTTTGGAGAACCAAGAGTTCCCAGCTTCAGCAGTAGCCCCAGGACAAAAACCCTAGGGTGATTTCAAGGAGAGTGGACGAGAACCCATTTCTCGCCTTAGTGGATTCATCCAAAATTCACAGGTTGTATTCAGCAGTTTAGTTATTTTTGGAGGTCAGCATCTGCTTGTAGCAGATATTTGTGGGAGGCCATTCTCTTAGCCATTTCCAGCATTTGCATGTATTATCTACATTAATAAAATAAGGTTGAGTTCTTCTGTATGTTTTCTCTTGTTTATTCTTCAATTGCAGATCGTATATTCCATTTTGTTGTCAGATTTATGGTTAAATGTGTGCAAATTGTTATTTAAATTAACGGCTTAATTTTCTGAAGAAAAATTTCTACAAAAATTGTATTTGGGACATTACGGTGGTATCAGAGCAATTTTCCAGTTTTTTGTTAAGTGGGTGGTTGAATTTGTGCAAATTATTATTTAAATTAACGGCATAATTTTCTTAAACAAAATCCAGCAAAATTTGTATTTGGAACTTTACAGTGGTATCAAAGCATTCCTTGTTTTGCCGTGAAATTTGTGGTTCGATTTGTGCAAATTGTTTATGGAGATGATGGCTAAAATTTTTGTAACAATTTGCTACTAAATTTAGATTTGGGACATTACATCCAACCCCTTAGGGTCTGTTGGTTTTTGAATCTCCTTGTCAGCAAATTCCCAAATCTTGTTCACCAACAAGACTAGCCTAATCCTTTCCTTCCAAGGACTATAGTTGGACAACCCATCCAACCTATCCTCATATCTCAGACTAGTAACCAACTTTGCCATGCTGCTAGTCCTTCAACAACAAGGCAACCAACTCCCTCTTGAGATGTTCGTTGTGCACACTCTAATTCAATTGTCCCTTCAAAGTAGCTCTGATACCATGTTGATTTTTCCTAGTACTTCAGATCAAGTCTATGTCTAATCACGATCATAAACACACTAGAACACACAACTTCAAGCTCTTTGCACAATGGAAATGTAACAGCGGTGAATCAACGAAGTACACAAAAATGTAATTGACCCAAAACTTGTTTTTATTACTCCTTTAATAAAACAAACATAGGGCTCTCATACCAGGGATCATGGCCCTTACAAAGCCTTGATACAAGACACTAGTATAAACAATATACACTAGAGCTTGAGGTCAACTTCCCTTGATCCTCAATCTTCCCAAAGAACAAGAAACAAATTCTTAACTTACTTGTTGTAGATGGCCTTCACTTACAGCCCTTTGGTCCTCTTGTCCTTGGTGTACCTTGCAAGTCCTTTTCCTCCTTTCTCACAGAGAAATTTGATACTTCAAAGTCTCTACACGC
The DNA here is from genome assembly GCA_031772625.1 of Pinus tabuliformis. NCBI lineage: Eukaryota > Viridiplantae > Streptophyta > Pinopsida > Pinales > Pinaceae > Pinus > Pinus tabuliformis. The sequence goes on from CM062817.1 coordinate 673,355,194, forward strand.
CAGTTTATCACTATGCAATTGCTTGTCCAATTACATGCATATAACAACTTCAAAACCTCTCTGCTATTCACAGTGTATTGGCCTTACAATTCACTATACACTCATCTCTTCGACATGTTGTTCAAAGACACTTAGTAGAACAAATTTCTATAGTCCAACTCAGCAATCAATCTACCTCAGCATACAACCCCTCCACATGTTGAAATTTCTAAGTATTACCTGTTAGAAATTTTATCTGTATTCTGTTGGTTTATTTCTTCTACTTGTAAATTCTAAACAAGTTATTTAAAACATTAAATACCGAAATAAACACAATATAGTCACAACATCTACAGATCATCCGCTGAAAGAAAACAAACACACTAGTGACACCATTATTTTTGGACAAATGTCCCCGGAAAAACCCAACACGGGAAAATTGGTGCAGCTATTCTGAGGGTTTATTATTATGCAATATTTCCTTGAGGACAACTGGGTGCCTAACAAGCTCACCCGACAGAGAAAAAATACACAACAACAATACCTCTCTATTCGGAAACAGGTATTCAGAAAACCTGTCCCACGAAACCCTCTCCAGCGTCTCTGAAGCTCTGTGCTGGCCCTTCTGGCCTCTGTGTTAGCCTCCCGCTGCCCAACGTCAGCCTCAAACCTCTCTGCGTCAACCCTTTAAGGCACTGAGCAACCTCTAGGACCCTTTGCGTCACTCCTGCAGCCTCTGCATGGATGACACAGTTCTTTTGGCCTCTGCGTTGTCTCTGCTGGGCTCTGTGTGGCCTGAACTCGCTGTTGCCTCTCGCTCTTTGCTTCTGCGCTGGTCTCTTGGCACTGTCTCTGCCTCTTTTCCTAGTACTCACTGCCCCTCGCTGCTAATCACTTATTAGACTTTGCTTAGCAACCCCGCTCTAGCAAATCGAATGACTGATCACTCTGGTGTATTCTCCAACTGACCCTCAAGCCTCTTCTTATACTTTTCTCGTTGGTCCTTCAATGGCCAAGATTAAATCTCTAATCAACGGCTAAGATTAGATTTGGCTTGATCCATGACTTTTGGAACCTTCTAACCCGGTTTTATATTAATACCCATTAATATTTTATTTTTCCTAAGTTTAGACTTAGGAACTCCATTAAAAATATTAATTATTTTAATATCTCCCAAAACGGGTAAAATCTATCCAAACCATTTCTGGGTCTTGGATATCTCATGTGCTTTAGCCTCTCCACCAATTTTCATGGCTAAAGCACATCTGATGCTACCACAAATCAACACCACATTGTCCTTTCCCTTCTCTCCCTACCTGAGATGACTCGCTGCCCCTGCTCAAGGTCTGAGGCTAATTTCGGCCTCCTTGAGGGTCTCTACCCATCCACAGAACACCAGTGCTACTTCTAGGGCTTTGTGACCCCCACAGTAGGCTAGATAGAGGTTAATTATGCCTCTTTTAGGGTCTCAGCCCTCCTCCGTATCCACAGAACAAGAGAAAACATCAATAGAGAATTCAGTGGCCTGTTTTCCTTGATTCGACCTGGACAGAGCCCTAACTAGGGCACAGAATCACCACAGAATTTTCGCCCTCGCTCTTTGAGCAGACTCGACCCTCTTTCCAACACAAAAAACCATAAACTCGCTCCTTCACAATTGCGGCTTCTCTCTGAGGAAATTCATCTTCTTTCTAGGCTTGATTTGCTTCTAGAGATTGGATGCTATGATGTGTTTCAACCAATGTGGAAAAAGTCGAAGTCGGGATTAATTCGGCAAGGGTCCAAAAGTTGAAAAACTCGTCAAAGTTGGGAGTCTTTTGAAAAAGTCGGCAAAATTAAAAAAACACAAAATTATTCATTTTTATTTTATTTTTTTTAACATCTTGAGTATCCACAACATCAAATAAATGCATTTCCACATAAAAATTTAAAGAAAGCTAATATATAATATGTATATGAAGTCTAGTGCTACATCACATATCAAAATAGTGAATCAACTCCTGAATTTTGGGTCCTATCTGAGTCTCAACTCTCAAGAGTCAAAATATCAACAAAAAATATAATAAATGTATATCATGAGTCATCTAAAAGTCATCAAGTAACCAGTCACTGAGATCCTCGTCCCCTTTTAATTTTTGTTTCTGCTAATTGTATTAAGAAATAAGTCATGCATTTATTCAGTAGATTGTAATTTGCTTGGGTAATAAGGTGTTAGGTGGTAGGTCCAATGAAAATTAACAGTGAGTATCACAGTAGATGTGAAAAATAACAGTGAGTATCACAGTAGATGTGAAAAATAACGCTTGGTGACTCCAAGCTGCTTATTTTCTGAGAAAACAGTAGATGTCAGATTACTAACCTAGCCTTGGCATCTATTATTCAAAAACTCTTGGAGGTAAAATCCACTTCTGATACATAACCTTTCCCCACATTTATAGGGAGTTCACCACTAAAGAAGATTCCCTTTCAAAACGTGCTCTCATTGCAGGAAGGATCTTTGTTGTCACAAGATTTCACAGGTACTTTGTTCCTGTCTGAAAAATGGGTTCTTTTTTGAGGCACTGGTTTTGTTTTTTTTGGACAGGTTGTTGCTATTTGATCTTCATGACCTCCTCTTTGTTGTTTCTTCTGGAAGCATTCAACAACTGTAACAATGTTTTTGATGGTGTGGGGTTCTTTCTACGGAAGACTGTTGTATGCCTGTCCTTTTGGTACTTTTGTAATCTTTTGAAGGGGCAGTGGCTGTTAGAGTTTGGATCACTGAAAGCCTGGAGGCTTAGCCAATGTATGCTTTCTAACTAGAAATATGAAGTATAAAGATTTGTTTTTCCTTGGAAAACAAAAACATATCTTAACCTCAAAACTAACAGATTACAAATGAGACTGCTATGCTCGCAAGAAGTATGACAAACAATACAATGCAATAACTTGAAAATGCATGGATGGAAGCTTCAATTGACAGTTTTTTCACCTTTGCAGCCTCTTTATCTGCGGCCTGGGAAGGGAGGCAGACTTTTTGGGTCGACTCCCGATTAAATCGGGAGTATAAGGAAAAAATCAGGACTTTTTCCTTTGTGAAAAATTCACCAAAAAGTCGGGGGATTAAATCATTTAGTTCAAAAAATCGCGTTTTTAGGATTAAATCTGGATTTTTTGCAGACTTTTTCCACACTGGTTTCAACTCTCCTTAGGTACCGTCACATATATTTATACCTCTCTAACATTGTCTTAGGTGCCCCCTTTAGTCCATCAAAAGTTCCCTCATAAAATAATTAAAATAAACAATAATTTACTTTGGGTCTTTAGTCCACCAACTTGTGTCCAAAGCCCACCGCTTGGGTACATTGCCCACAAAACCTCATTTTTGTGGGTTTTCTCCACACAACCTAGTACCCCAAGGGTTGTGGGAGTACCTCCCAAGCTACAATTTCAATAGTGATGGCCAAATAAGGAGGGTAGAGCTCATGCTAGGCTTTTTCCCACACACTATTTATGTCCCGACCATATTTTGCATTTTGACATTCTTCTTCTTCTTTCATTGTGGCCATATTATGCTCTTTCATTATTTTAGCTGCATCAACCTCTCGCGCATGTTTTTTGGCCCTACTCAAGGAGTGTGGCTATGATGGTGCCAAATCCCAATCAACCAATGATAAGTTAGACTCGAAGGATGGAGGTGGTAAAAGGGGCTCGTAATTGTTGAATTCCCATGACCTTGGGTCTAGGTTAGAGTCTTAAAATCACTGACGTTACCAAACAAAGAATTTCAACCATAAACTACTTTGCACAATAGAAATATAAAGCAGTAAATCACATATGCACAAATATACACATTTTTTAACAAAATTGTACAATAATCAATCTTCGTTATATTACACCAAATCTAAATAATACAACAGTCTATGGTATACAAGATATAATGACAAACTTCGTTGCAGCTTCTATGTCATATGTTGTCCTATTGGTCCTTCGCTTCTGTACTGCTCACTAGTAGTGCCTTAGTCCATCAAGGCCACTACACATCGAGACTCCAGGAGGGATGCCACCTAACGTTGTTGCATGTCACTTCTGCTACATGTACATGAGCTCATCAATCTGCTCTCTAGGTTGGCCAATTCCTGAGCTCCAATCTGCCTTCTAGTAGCCTCTTTCGTCCATCAAAGAGCTACTCATAAGGCTGCAAACTTCACCCAATCTTCAGCTATCTTCGTCACTTCAAGACTGCTAGTCTAGGGCTACTTTGGACATCCACATGCTGCCCTCCAATAGTCCAAAGATGCCCAATACTACATTGTCGGTTCTGCTCCTAAGATGGACACTTCACCACCACGAAAGGTCCTCCACACGGCGCCAACAGGCTGCAATATCAAACTAGTCAACTCCTTGACCCAACAAAGCTCAAACGTTGCTCCAACCCTGTTTGTATACTGTTGTTTGTGATTGTCTGGTTAGGGCACATTGTTTTAGCCCTAGACTCCTCCAACAGACCCCAAACATCCCTTTAAAAGACTGCAGGAAAATTTAAGAGAGCTCCTCCCTTGCTACGTTGTTGCCTTAGGGCATATGCCAGCACTTGACTGCCCTACGCAAGACCAGTTGTGGTGCTATGGCCTGTGGCTTAGCACAACAACCTGTAGCTTTCGGTCCCTTAAAACATGCCAAAACAAGTGTCAAAAACAGCCACGTTTAGCCCTCAAGGACTCGGCCTAAGAGCTAGCACCCTCGATCTCCATGATAGCAGCTCGAACCCTTGTTTTGACCCTAAAACAGTCCTTATCTCCTCGTTGTTTCTTCCTTTTGTGTTGCGGTTAGGGCAAGAGAGATCTCCTCCTCATGAAGTCCTTTCCTAGAGGTATGTTGCACAAGATGGATGCCTTAATGACTCCTCTTTAGATAATATTGGCGATATTCAAAAATATCACGATATTTTCGGCAAAACGATATATCGCCGAGAAAATATCGCGATATTTTCAAAATATCGGCAAATATTGCAATATTTTGAAAATATCGGACATGTTTAAAATTTTGAAAAAATTATTTTTTATGCTTGCCGATATTTGTCGATATTGCCGATAAAATGTTTTCTGGACCCTTGCCGATATTTTGCCGATACCGATATTATCAACACTGATTTATACACACACAAAGGGGATCCATAAAACGTCATAATGAGGGGTTGCCAACTGTCATGAGCCTAAAACATCTTAGGCCGACCTACATGCACACTCTGCAAACCCATCATTAACCTTCAAAAATTCATATCTCCACTTCAACTCAGAATTCGACAATTCTCGAAGCATTGGATTCTCCTTTCTGCCCTCTATCGTCTCATGCCATCACATGTAGAAATGTGCTCCCAAAAATGCCCAAAACACGATTTGGTGCAAACCCCCATACTTGGGTTCCAAGCCCACAAGTGACTCTTGTGGCACTTTTCCCTCCAATCCCTGAACCCTAGGGCTTGGAGTACCTCCCAAGCTACACAAATCAACAGTAATGTGGCATGGAAAGTTTCAAGTATGATGTAGGGGAGAATGAACATGTTATTACAATCCGGGTTTTCCTAGTAGTGCCCCTCCTATAACCCTAAGGCCTTAAGGGAGGTCCCACTGTACTAAGGCTAGAGATTAACCCCCCTGGTAAGGTGAGAGAATAGATTTACAGTCAAGATCAGTCAATCTTCCAGATCACCCCTTTATCCATACTAAATTCCCAAAATAAATGAGTATAAGCACCTAATTGCAGAATGATGAAAGTACCTTTTGAATAGCAACCCACCTTCATCCAAGTGGAAGTGTGAGATGGAGAGAGGCATGTGGTTGATGTAGATGGCAGAGGCACATAACATATCATCATCGAATAGTGAGTCTCAGGGGTTGTTGGTTGGCTATCTGCTCGGCTATCAAATGTAAGAGAAATTTTTCCTCCTATGGGGTTACCCATTTTGGTCAGTAACAGGAATTACTTTCAAACATCATGAAACAATTAATGATAATGTTAAAACTTATGTAAAAGGAAAGATAGAAGCAAATGGAAAGATAAAGGAAGTGTAAACTTTTACTTAAAGAAATTAACATTACCATTAGGGAGCATCCAGGGAAGGTCCGGGAAGCACCCAGAAAGCATCAGAGAGCATGTACAGGGGCATGGTTCAACACGTCGGAGGTTGGTTTGGCACGTGGCAATTCCAAATTTCCAAGAACAACACACATTAAAGCTAAAGAACAATTCCATTTTTCAGAAGCACGATTCCAAGGGCACTTCAACAATGGTTCATCACTGACGCAACAAATCCGCACCTTTCCCCACAGTATGCAAATAAAATTGCATGTCACGCTGTGTCCCAAGATTAGTCACCTGATCCATGGTGAAAACCCTCTATAACCAAGGTTTAATGTTCTTAATTAAACTCTATGCGGAAACGTTTAATTAACTATCCAAAGTCTTAACCTTTAATAGACCTCTAATTAATTCTTAATCCTTACAACTTAACCCTTCGATAATCACCCGCGCATATTAACCGTACCACAGTCTTTAGACTTTGGTTAAAACTCAACTTAACCCATAATCATTAATCCCGCTTATTTCTATTATAATTCTCATACAATCAAAATATTTCATAAACCACACTTAACCTTACCTTTTCGCCATTCCACAAACCTTTGCACATATATCAATGCCCAACCTGCGCTTCAAATCTGCGCCATCGATCTCATTCTTTAATCTGACGGTTATCGCGTCACCCGATCACCAACTAACCCCGACAATCTCCACCATCGATGTGAACCATCCAATCAAACGACAATCGCACAATCTCGCGCAAATACTTGCACAACCAATAGTCGAGAGCACGCGAGAAAAGTGGTTTTCTCTTTCCACCATGTGCTATGTGTCACCTACTGAAGGTAATCGCGTGAATTTTATAAATACCGCTTACCGCTTTGAGACCGTGCGAGATACCACTTACTGTTTCCGTAGACCGCTCCACTATTCTGCACGTGGTTTTAATCTCCGCCATCCATCTTCTTAACTTTATTCTACGCGACTTAATCCTGGCCGTCTATCTCCATCACTCTCGTTTGTTGATCTGATTGATCCAACGACTGTGCTTCGCTACTACATTCTTTTGTTTCTTACTGTGTAATAGCCCATTTGTTTGGGTTTCTGCCTGTGTATTTTTTTTTTCCTTCCGGTCTTCAACTGTTCTAATTCCGATCTTCAGCGTCGTTTTTCATTCCTTCACACCTTTACACTTCCGCTGTGTAACTCCTTAGGTTTTAAGAACCTTACAGTATACCTTCACTATAACATTAAAGTTTCTCCAATACTGTCTGTTTATAAACTCGTAATGCACTTCTCCAAACTTCGTCTCTTGTTCTGCTCACCTGCAAACCTATGTTATGCAGAATTACTAAAATCCACCCACAATTCATTCAATTACTCCATTCACATCACACAAACTTAGAAATCGAGTTATCTGTATTAATAAAAAAATAATTACAAAAGGATTCCTTTCTGGCCTGATCTTCACTATCAGTGGCATTTTCCTTTCCTGCCCATAGGCTTACAATCAACCCTATCTAACTAACTCACTCTCTAACTCCTAGCTAGCTAACCCTCTTCTATGCCTTTTAGGCTTACATTTATACAAAAGGATTCTATAACCAATTCCTAGTTTAGATCCATAACCTTCTCAACAAAATCCTAAAATCTCTTCTTTATCTCTAAGGATCCTCTCTAATCCACAAAATCATCAACTAATTCCTAATCTAAGCTTTTACAATTAATTTCCAGACCTATCAATCCCTATGAACTCTCAACTGTCCTAATTCTCTCATGTTCCCCAACATTCGAGAACATTTACAAATATGCCTCACAATACTTAATTAAATCCTATTCTTAATATCTCTCATTAAAATTACTCAAAACCTTAATAATTACATTAATTTAATATTCAGGAAACCAACTTCCTTGAAAACACAAGACCCCCTAAGTTAACTAGAATACAATGAAATTGCTGAGCTGGATGCTCCTGCATCAAACTCCCAAGGTTAAAATAATCATGATCTCTTGATCATGTGCTTCCGATCTTTGTCCTCCTGGATCCCATACTTTGTTCTGTAGTCTGTCTTTGGTTGTTGTTGTTGTTTGTTGCTGTTCTCCAGGTCTCCACACTTTATGTTGCATTGCCCCACTAGCTATGCTCTCACAGTCTGCTATTGTCTTTTTCTTGTTGCTTCTTTGCTTTCTTGTTGTTGTCTTCTCCCTTTGAGACACTTTTCTCATCAATTCCATCATCAGTTCAATTTTTATGTCCAACTCATTTCTTTGCTAGACTTTTTTCTCTTCCTCTCTTACATATCCTTTGCTATCTTCATCATGTTCTTTCTTCCCTACTGGTGCTTTCAGCCATTTCTCCAGTAGCTCCAATTCTTTCTCCCATTCACTGATCCTTTGATGAGAGTTCAGTCCTTCTTCTTTATTGACTGCCTCAACGACTTCCATGGTTATCTCCATTGTGCCTATCATCGTGATGGAATGATGATCCTTTACTATGTTTTCAGCTAACATAGTCTCTTCTTCAAGTTTGCCTTTAATCTTCTGCTGGTTACCTTCACTTTGGAGTTGTTGGATCCTTACTACCACCCTTACATCCTTACCCTCTTGTTGCTTCTAAACTTCCATCTCATCTCCAAATAACCTCTGTTCAATTTCTTCAATCACAGCATCACACTCATTCATTCTATTCATTGTTCCTGCAAACAAACTATTGGTTTGTGAATTAAAACACTCTTCTGTCTCCATGTCTTTTAGAGACTCTCTACTACTGTCAAGTATTGTTGTAACCATTTCTTTTCTATTGCCATTTCCTCCTAGCAACTTCTCCAACAATTCAATTTCCTCTTTACATTTAGCAAGTGTTTTATCACAATGCTCTTCATTTCCAGCTTCATCCTTTACATGGTCACTATTGCTCAATGATTCAATCAGATTGTCTTCCATAGACAATTCTGTCTCATTCATCTTCACAGAAATAAGTTCTTGTTCTCTCCTTACGTTTTCAAAAATCAATACTTCATCAACTCCATGTTGTGTAACAGTATTTGAGAATTGTCCTCCTTCAACACTTATAATCCCTGTATTCATACAACAATTGTCAGTTTGAAAAATGTAAGGCTCAACAGCCTCAACTAATGTTTCACATATCAGCTCTTCAGGCTGAACTTCATCTCCTTCTTCCACAAGGAATTGTCCTTGTTTTGTAACAGCTCCAAATATCAATTCATCAATAATTTTCTTCTGCTGCAACAATTCAATATTTTCCTCATGTTAGCACTTGAAATTTCACCTCAGGCTGAAAAGGCAAATCTCAAAGCTACATCAAACCATTCAGCCTCGTAGCTAGCCCTACGGGGCAGGAGAAGGCTCTCTCCGGTCAATCTCGGTAGATCTTCAATGGGATGAGATGACCAACATGGTAACACTGATATTAGGCTAGTAAACTGATTTGAAGGTTGATTTGGGGGTTTTTGGTGGCAAATTGAGGAGCTGCAATTTAGGGTGCGGGGATTGGACACAGTTTCTACAGGGGGGTCTTTGGGGCGAGGTAGGAGTCTGTATTAATGTCTTTAGCTGAAATGGATGATTAGAAAGAAAGATAAGAAGGCTAAAGAGAGCAAACAATGGATTTGAATTCTCTTTAGACAGCAGAAAACATAGAAATTAAACAAATTTAAAAGTAGAGCATGGCAAGCATGAATTCTGACTTTATCACTTCATTTGTTTAATATGCAGCAGTATAGAAAGGAAATGAATCACATAACAAAGCTTACAATAACATGAAGAAACACACCATCAACACATGAGTCCACAAGAATCCCAAAGATGACTGCAAAACCCTGGTCTTCCTTAGCCAAAAATTGCAGAGATACAAATGAATAATACAATGATAGCTTCTCCCTCAAAAGTCCAACCATGAAAATGAGCAAGAAAGTACATAATATAGATGATCTAACCTCTTTCCCTGCCTCCATGGGTCGAGCTCACTATCCTAGGAGCTGTTTGAACCACTTCTAAACTAAGCACTAGAAAATAGGCAGTCAAAACAACTTGCCTCTATAAACTTGGAAACCAGTTCATACAGTCAATTTTTACCCTTTACATGAAAGAAACTTCTAGAAGAGTTAAACAAGAGTAAAAGTATCCAAAAAGTGTCATAATTACATCCAAGAGAATCACCATCCACCTCAGAAAGTCAAACTGGAGCCAAACTGCGTTTTCTGGGCTGAACTGGTCAAATTTGGCAAAGTTCCCTCAACGGGTCGCGCACATTTCCTCAACGGGTCGCGCACTTTGGAGCTCTGTTTGGAGGCCTTCTCGGTGTCAGAATGAGGTGCAGGATAGCTCGTTGGAAAGGTCTCTGAGTCTACTTTCCAACCCAACTGGAATTTTTGGATTTGGAGGTCATTTGCCCAGTCAAAAGTCAATTCTCCCAAGACTGCTTCTGCAACTCAAAAAAGGGGCAGAAAGTCAAATTTTGCTTGTATTTTGACCTTTTGGAGGCCCAAAACTCCATAAAAACTCAAGTCCATCCATAGGCATGTGTAACTTTGCATGACAAATCTAGAAATGTTGAGTTTTTGCAAAACGGAGCTACGATGACAAAGGGTCTCACCGGGGGTGAGACCTGTTGAGAAGCCAAAACCTGTAAATTTCCCAAAAATACCAAAATTACCCAAAATTCTCCAAAATTTTTGGGATTTGTGCTGTAGATGATGCTAGTGAGTGCCATGATCCTTGAGGGATGCCTCAGCCAAGATACGGAGTGGATTTGGCCTTTTTCTCCGTTTTAGTGCCTCGGTCAACCTCCTTTGAAAAACTTTCATTTTAGCCTTGCAGACATGCATCCTTGCCCAATAGTGATTTTTCATGTTTCTCAGCAGCTTCTTCTCTTGGTTGGCCTTAGCCAACAGCCTCTCTAAATGTGCATTGACCTGGATAAGCATAGACTCACGGTCAGCAGGCAAAGGATCACCGGGCCTCCTTCGGTTTAGGACTCGGTCACTACGAATCCTCCATAGCTCATCAAGAACTTTCTCCTCCTCTAGCTGTTTGTTCCGCTGCTCCAGGTAGGTGATGGTCCATTGGGCACCCTCAAGTCTCCTCTGCAAAACATCATTCTCGGCCCTGAGATGCTGAATGATCTCCTTTGCCTCTTGGCTAGGAGAACTGGCCTCGAGATCAATCACCGGATCCTCATGAATCATGGGCTCTTTGCCCCTCTGCAGTACCTGTGCTGATGAAGAAAGCGAGGCCCCTTCCACCTGATGTGGAGATAACACTCGCTGATCTGAAGATGAAGGCGAGACCCCTTCCACCTGCTGTGGAGATAGTACTCGCCTAGCTGCTGCAAATAAGGCCCTTGGGCCTTTCTGATAGGAGACCAAAGGAGTGGAGCTGACATGTTGAGTGATGGATCATGGGAGCATCAGGCTGCTGAGATGGTCCTCCCTCCTCATGAATGGCCTCCTGATGTGGCTGAGGTGGCACTGTGAAAAACTCACGGGAGATGAACTCCTCCCATGAGATGCCCTGCTGAGTCAACTGATGTGAGACTATGAGCTGAATCAAACCATAATGGCAAAGGCTCCTGTACTGCTGAGCCGGGGTCTTCCTCTGCAACATGGGCACCATCCTCTGAATGTTATGAAACAAGAAGACCGGGAGGTTCATCATCCTCACTCGGGTGAAATGCATCAAAAGGCGAATGTGATATGAATACACCTGTGAAAATCTGCCCTCACAGGTAAAATAATGCATAATAAGCCTCATGAGGGGAGCATACTCGCTCCGAAGAAATCTGAATGGGAAAACACCCGTCAACAGTCTCACAAATGATGGCCGAACATAGGGCTCAAAGTGAACAAAATCAAGTAATCTGCGTTTAGGCCACACCTCACCCACATTTGGTATCCCTGTAGCCTGTGAGATCACCTCAGGTGTCAATGTGAAGTTCACCCCTGCAAGAGTGACATGTCCATCATGGAGGTGTAAGACAAACAAGCGGGCCAACTCTCTATGATGCTGAATCTGAGAGATCCTCTCACAAAACTGATAGCAAGACATGTACTGGAAGCAATTCACTGCCAAAGGACAGGCTTGTAATTCTGCCAAAGAAGTAGGCTCCTCCCACTTATGATGTCCTTCCTTACCTCCTCTACGAGGCCTCCTCTGTTCCTCAACCTCTGTAGATGATGAATGGTCATCACTTTGCTCATAAGTTTCGGTTTCTGACATGGTTTTGGAGCAAAGTGGACAAACTGAACCGCTGTCTCTGCCTGCAAAAAGTGTTGAAATCTATGCTCGAGCGATTGAGATGAGTTGAAGGGAGATTGAGGAATTCGTTTGAAGTTTAGAAGCAAACAGCTCAACGGTTCGCTCAAGGCTCCCAACGGGTCGCGCACCTCCCAACGGGTCACGCCCGTAGTATTTTTGCACTGCGGAGGGGTCCTGGACGGGTCGCGCACCGCCCAACAGGTCACGCACCACCTTCAACGGGTCGCGCACCACCTTGCTGCCCGAAATCACTGCGATTTTGCTTCTTTCGCCTATCACTCTCTCAAAACCTCTCTTGCAAGCTTTAGAATGCACAATGAGAGTGAAAGGAGGGAATATGACCTTTTATAAACTTCATTTGAAAAAATTTCATCCATAAACCCACTTTATAAAGTTTATTTTTGACACTTTTTAAAACACTGATTTTTTGGTTTCCTTTATCCTGAATTTGACTCTTTGAGTGCTTTGCCTTGATTCTTTTTGCAGGTAGATCATCTGAAGGACTGTGGCAAGGGGACCAAGGTTGTTGCTGCCTTTTTGAAGACTTTTTGGAATTTCATTCTTTTTACAAAAATTTAACATGACCTTGGCTTTAAAAACAGAGTTTTTAAATCCAAGGGTAGAAATAAACTATACATGATGAAAATATCAAAGAAACATGTTTACAAACCTCCCTCTGGCTTGCTGGGCACTCAAGGACTTTCAAAGACATGACCTTGCTGAGATAAATGACCCAAACCCTAGACCTAGGACCTTTGACCTTAAGACAAAACAAGACAAGCTTGAAAAGCTCAATGACTGATATGACCTGATCCAGCAACGCCAAGAGGGGTATAAGTAGACCAGCTCCTCCATCAGGGTTATGGCATGCCTAACGGGATGCAAACTTTGACACTGATGAGACACCTACTAATGCAAATGCAAAGAGCTTTGATCACTGATGGAGGGCTTTCAAGACCGACACTAACACCTCATTCAAGAGGCATTCTCCATCATACTCTGCTCTAGAATACTTATCTTCTGAGAAGTACTCTTCATCCTCTGTCAGCACATCAGTATGCTGATCCAAGTTCTCCTCTGAACTCTGGTGACTTTTATCAATTTTTATGATAGCTTCATAAGACTGCCAATCCTCTGCAAAACCTGCAAACACACCAAAACTATTAGATTCAAAAATACAAGGTTTTATAGCCTCTTCTGCTACCTTTGTCCACATTTCCTCATGTTGCTTTGAACTATCCCAATAGTTCACTGATCTCCATTCTTCATCTTCACCCAAAACTTCCCCCTGTTCTGCTTCACAAATAGAAACTTCCATTTCCAACTCAGCTTCTCTGAGTTTTTCCACCAGCCACTTCACTTGCCTCTGTTCTCTGTAACTTAGACCACTTCACTGCCTTTTTCCTCAAGACCCAACCTTGTCTTTGGTTTTCCTCTAGTATCATCCTTAATACATCAAGTTGTTCTTTTAACTCCACAATCTCCTTGTCAAGCTCCTCTTGACTCATCCTCTTGCCATTTGCCTTGGCATCCTCCTTCTTCACTTTTCTTCTGTTGTGGTCTTCCTCAGAACCTCTGTTACCTCTGTTATGACTATTAGTAGTCATCTCCTTCTCTATCTTCATGAGTTCCTCACTCACTTACTATGAGCTGCATTAAAGCCTCTGCAACAACAAGTCCTCCTTGTTGCCACTTACCTCACCAAGCTTTCCTTTGTACTTGGTCTTTTGGAAAGCACTTGATTCTCTATCTCTGGAACCTCTTTGAGCACTTCTCTCTGCTCCTTCTAGGCTTCAACTCATTTGCACCTTTTAAGAACACAACTGTCCTTTTTATCCAACCTTTGTTAGAGTTCTTCAAGGTTCTGCCACATTCTGCTTTCATTTAGAAACTCTTACCAGCTCCCTTCATCCCTTAACAATTCTACCCACATCCTCTGTGGAATTTCTTTTATGATCTTTCTGTGAGCTGCAACAATACCTCTGCAGTAACAAGTCCCTCTTGCTACATGATACCTCACTAAGCTTCTCTCCTCTGAGCTCAGTCTTTCAGCATCTCTCTGGTTCTTTCCTTTGGAACCAATTGAGCAATCCTTGCTCTAGGTTGTTGCAATCTTCTCACCTTCTTATGCCACTACCTTCAAGACCTCTGCATGATCTTGTTCTACCATTCACCTACACTTTGATTCTCCCAATATTTTGCTACACTTTATCTCTGTGTGCCTACTGTTTGTCAGATTTAAAATCTGATCTCCTCTTGCCTGTATACATACCTTCAAAACATAACTCTGTTCTAAAATTTATCAAAGAATTTTTTTACACACAGAATTCCCTTGTTCTGCTCTGATACCAAATGATGCCAGCCTAAGCTGCAAATACCCACACTATATGCAAATAAAACTACATGTCACACTATGTCCCAAGATTAATCACCTGATCCATGGTGAAAACCCTCTGTAACCAAGGTTTAATGTTCTTAATTAAACTCTATGCAGAAACGTTTAATTAACTATCCAAAGTCTTAACCTTTAATAAAACTCCGATTAATTCTTAATCCTTACAACTTAACCCTTCGGTAATCACGCGCGCATATTAACCATACCACGGTCTTTAGACTTTGGTTAAAACTCAACTTAACCCATAATCATTAATCCCGCTTATTTCTATTATAATTCTCATACAATCAAAATATTTCATAAACCACACTTAACCTTACCTTTCCACCATTCCACAAACCTTTGCACATATATCAATGCCCAACCTGCGCTTCAAATCTACGCCATCGATCTCATTCTTTAATCTGACGGTTATCGCGTCACCCGATCACCAACTAACCCCGACAATCTCCACCATCGATGTGAACCATCCAATCGAACGGCTATCCCACAATATCGCGCAGATACTTGCACGACCGATAGTAAATCGAGAGCATGCGAGAAAAGTGGTTTTCTCTTTCCTCCATGTGCTACGTGTCACCTACTGAAGGTAATCGCGTGAATTTTATAAATACCGCTTACCGCTTTGAGACGGCGCGAGATACCACTTACTATTTCTGTAGACTACTCCACTATTCTGCACGTGGTTTTAATCTCCGCCATCCATCTTCTTAACTTTATTCTACGCGACTTAATCCTGGCCGTCTATCTCCATCACTCTCGTTCGTTGATCTAATTGATCCAACGACTGTGCTTCGCTACTACATTATTTTGTTTCTTACTGTGTAATAGTCCATTTGTTCGGGTTTCTGCCTGTGTATTTGTTCTCGCCTTCCAGTCTTCAACTGTTCTGATTCCGATCTTCAGCTTCGTTCTTCATTCCTTCACACCTTTACACTTCCGTTGTGTAACTCCTTAGGTTTTAAAAACCTTACAGTATACCTTCACTGTAACGTTAAAGTTTCTCCAATATTGTCTGTGTATAAACTCGTAACACACCTCTCCGCACTTCGTCTCTCGTTTTGCTCACCTACAAACCTATGTTATGCAAAATTACTAAAATCCACACACAATTCATTCAATTACTCCATTCACATCACACAAACTCAGAAATCGAGTTATCTGTATTAATAAACAAATAATTACAAAAGGATTTCTTTCTAGCCTAATCTTCATTATCAGCGGCCTTTTCCTTTCCTGCCCGTAGGCTTACAATCAACCCTATCTAACTAACTCACTCTTTAACTCCTAGCTAGCTAACCCTCTTCTATGCCTTTTAGGCTTACATTTATACAAAAGGATTCTATAACCAATTCCTGGTTTAGATCCATAACCTTCTCAACAAAATCCTAAAATCTCTTCTTTATCTCTAAGGATCCTCTCTAATCCACAAAATCATCAACTAATTCCTAATCTAAGCTTTTACAATTAATTTCCAAACCCATGAATCCCTATGAACTCTCAACTGTCCTAATTCTCTCATGTTCCCCAACATTAGAGAACATTTACAAATATGCCTAACAATACTTAATTAAATCCTATTCTTAATATCTCTCATTAAAATTACTCAAAACCTTAATAATTACATTAATTTAATATTCAAGAAACCAACTTCCTTGAAAACACAAGACCCCCTAAGTTAACTAGAATACAATGAAATTGTTGAGCTGGATGCTCTTGCATCAATCACAGTGCACAATTCTGGGGTCTAGTGCAAAAAGAGGGGGGGCAATTCCTGCAACATTGGTTATAACCAGGTCGTGGAGGAAAAGGGGTTCCATTGTATTTGCTTTTATTTTGAACTTGTTGCCTCTAAATCTAGTAGGTCTTGTGAGGTGCCTCACGAGACAAAAGTTAGACTAAGACACAACAATGAAGTGGATGCCACTATCACCTTAACACTCCATCTCCTACTCTTTAGTGGAATTTCATCACATGGGAGGCTTCCCAATGTAGGTCACCTAAAAGGTATTCCATAGTCCATTTGATGTTAATTCATGCTCAAAGCACAATACTTCTTGGTGCATGTGACTTCAATACATAAAAGTGAGTAAACATCTTCAAACCTAATTAAGTTGACACCATAGCCCCGATAATTAGGAATTGGTCCACCTATTTTACATGTTCAACCCGCAATATTTTGGTTTCCCCCCTCTTATTTTTCTTTTTCTTGCGACTTACGGTTTCAATGCTTACTTTTCTCAATCTAGGTCACATCTTCAAGTCTATTTGATACCAATGTTTAGATCTAGATTAGACTTGAAATTTTCTTTGCAAAATTGTTTATCTTCTCATGCTTAATCATCTAATATTTTGAATCTCATCTATTAGATCTAGTAGTTACTTTGTTATCTTTGATTGGATAATTCTAGATCTATTTGATTCATAAGTGCTAGAAATTTATAGTTTTATAATTCTATAATTTTATAAGGTTTGATAATTTTATAATTCTAGATCTATTTGATTCATAAGTGCTAGAAATTTATGTAAGGTTTTAATCTATATTGGCATATGTCTATTTGGATAATTCACATTTGTGCTCATGTTCAAATTGTGGTCATTTTGTTTCTATCTTTCCATACATAGCCATCGAATGGAAAATATAAGGGTATTAAATCAACACTTCAATATTCTGGGCTTTTTATGGTTTTTCCCACAAACAAGGATTTAAGGACTAAATGGGCATTTGTTTCATAAACTCTCAATTGTTTCATGGTCTAAAAATATCTAATAATTACATTGATGCAAGAAGAGGTCAAATGACTCACTTTTCAGGTCTAACATTGAGCCTTATGAGATGGAACATTTCTGGATTCAGAAGGTTAAAGACTCAACGTTTTATCCCAACACTTGGACAAGTCAAATTTCGAAACCTTGCAACAACTTGGATCTAAGTTGACCTTTTTTAAGTGAATGATAGTTGGAAATCTAACACATCTTTCAGGTCCTTAATAATCTCAGCAATACATGGATAATCAAACCCAATCTAAAAGAATAACATTTCATTTCCATTGCTTGAGTTTCTTGTTATAAGCATCCATTTTGGGGATAATTTAATTGATTCAGAGTCTACTCACCTTGATTGCACTTCTTCATTGCAGGATATCATCTCTGTTTTATGTTCTGGGCAGCCAATAAACTTTGAAATGAAATTACTATTGTGATAACAGATCCAAATTTAACTTAATGTGGCTAGAAATCATTACGGTTGACACATGTTAAGTTTGTCATTTGCCTCAGTTAATTTGCCCTTTAAATTCTGGTTTATACATAGAAGTTAATAAATGGTGGTCACATAATTATTGGAGTTGTTTGACAATGTTTTGTGAATATCATCCACACATGCCATACATGGCTATTTTGCTACTATGGGAATAACTTAAATCTGTTCATACGTTAATCACTTCAATAACTTTTTTAATTCAAAACACCTATATGGCAGCTGCAAGGTTTCATTGTTGTCCTTACCATGGTTTACTCAAAAATATGCTATCTTAATCCACTGCAAATAAAATAGATCTGAATTCATTTCATTGACAATTTGATTTTGTCAATATAATCTTTGATTGTGTGGTAATATTGATGGAATTTTGATGGGTAGATATTGAAATCTATATCTAAAAAACTTGCAAATTCAACTTGATGAATGCCATAATCTCTTCAATGCAGCAGTTGAGAATTTGTTGATTGTACATGGTGAATATCATTTGGTGATAAAGCAAAATCTGGTCATAATTGGTCATTTCCAGCACTTTCATACACAAATACATGTTTGACTCATAGTGTTATATATTATTAGTCATACAAACACTTTGCATGGTTACTCTCACATTTTAAAACAAAAGTGATTGTTTAATTAATAATTCACTAACAGTCTAAGCTATTTGATCTCCCACTCCTATGCACTTAGGCTAGATGATCTTAGGTATTCCCCCACATATAAGATACTTTCCTTCCTCTGAAGAATGGAGCCAGTCCAATGAGGTGACACTGGGTGACTCGCTTGATGGAGCCTCTAGGCTCTCACAATTTTGTCATTAGGACTCTCTCAACCTAGTGAGACTTTTAGCGGTAACACATCCAGTTCCAAAGTAACTAGAAACAGTGCACTATAACCACGTAGTATTTTCCCACACTTTGAGTTAGTGCTTGCTAACAACAGGGGGTAAACCCTAGTGACTTTAGGAGTCAAATAACAATCAAATTAACTATCAGTAACACTTCAATCAAAATAAAAGTTTGTTGTCCCAAATCATTTTTCCAATAAATATGAAAAAACATCAAAAGAAACATGACATAATAACTAAAAAATGCATGGAAAATGATATAAAATTTTATCTAAGTGTTGGGTACACAACGCAGTGCAATTCTAGACTAACAACTGCTAAAGTTTCTATCTATTTCTCCAGTAAAAAGAAATCACAGCAAGTTAATCTTGTTGTAATTTAACAAAAATTTGAATTAAAGGGATCTAAAATGCCAAATTATATGCCTGGAATGCTTAAGATGCACAATTTTTGATGTAGATATCATAGTTCTCTTTCATATGAGGAATTAATCAATGAACTAGTGCCTTTAATGGAATCAAAAAAGACAGAAAAAAAAAGAAAGCAAATAGGACTGAAGACCCATCTGAATCCCACTACTCAAGTTCAAGAGAAACCCAGGTTGAAAGCATGTAAAAGTCCAAGGACCATAGAAATCTTACACACAAAACACATATAATAGTTGCCAAAGAATACTCAATGTCTTTATTACCAGGGGTTGTAGGATGAAGAAAGCTTTGACAAGTGTGAATAGCAAGGACTCAAGATACAATCCAACTCTGCTAGATGGGATAGGTACAATCACAACAAAGCAAACTCCACTATCACAAGTACTCTATGCTAGCAATCAACATAACTCTCTTAAGAAAGAATAAGCAATGGAGAAAAGAGAAAAAAAGGCCACAAGCTCTGACACTTAACGACTCAAAAGAATAACTCTATTCCTCCTCCTTGCTTTGTACAATATATAGCAGAATGAAAGGATAAGAATAGGTAAGATAGAAAATAGAAGGGAAATAAAAATACTAGTCTCCAAATATAGCACTCCTTTTTTGAATGAAAATAGCATGTGTATGAAGAAAATACTCCTTCAAAAGATCAGTCTTCTCCCATAATAACCACCCATAAGAAAAGATACACTTGAATACAGCTAATTTCTTAATTTAATGCACTTATTCCATGATTAAAATACACCCTAAGAATTTCCTAAGAAGAGAATCCCATAAAATTAAGCCTTAAATTATGAAATAAGTGAGGATAAAAAATAATATGGTGAGCTAAGTTAATTTTAGGAAGGAGAAACTTCAAAAATATTAAGTGAGGATAAAAAATAATATGACGAGCTAAGTTAATTTTAGGAAGGAGAAACTTCAAAAATATTAATGTAAGCTCCTCTAGACCAAGCACTCCTTGGCTAATATCACATGAAAAGACCCTCTTGATCATGCCAAAAATGCAAAACATCCCTGAAATTTCAAAGTGCTCATAATCACTAAAATCAGACTTTGTTGTTAGCCATACTAGCTACCTGTTACCAACTAGATGTACATAGCAAATAAATGAAGAAGATCAAGTTAGACAAGGCACCTGTCAAAAAATCTCAAGTCCTGAAGTCATGCAGGGCAATTTTGCCCCTTCTTCTCTCTCTATTCTTCTATCTTCTTCTCTCTCCTTTCTCTAAGCAAATTTTGTACCCCCATGGGGAAGTTGTAAAAAATGTCACTAGCATGATGAACTTATGTAAAAGACTTAGACCCTTGGGACCTGGTTACTAAGAAAGTTGTTCCAAAGTGTTTTTTCACTTAATTATTTTTGTTTCTCAGCAATAAATAATTAATTGAGTTTTTTCACTCACAACCTCCAAAGCTAGAGTGTGCCTTAATAACTGGGCCTTGAGTGTGTTTTCTAAGTCTAGGGTCAATATATCTTACCAAGCTAGGCATTATCTTGAGTCTTGTGGAATTGCAACAGTTTTAATAAGATTTTTTTTTTAATTTAAAAATTTCCCGCAAAACAGAAATTTTTAATTAAAATTTATGTAATAAATAAAAAAGTGGTACTAGGAAATGTTGTATGGCATGTGAGTACTCGTTTTTTGTCCTTAAAAGTACCAACATTATCCTAGGACCCACTTTGGTGTGGAAAATGTTAATTTTTCCTCATGAAAAATCAGGATAATTAATAACTGGAGACATGTCAGAAACATGCCTTCAGTCAACTAAGGGTCTCAATCACTTGAAGTGGAGTGACTAGGAAAACAGAGTCAATTAAGTGCTGAGTTGAAGTCAAATCAACAAGGCCAAGTGGGAGGTCGAATTGGCTGCCATCAAGGGCTGAATTTGCTGCCATTTAAAGCGAGTCAAGGGGCAGAGTTGTCTCATGATGTGGAGCTCACAAATTAAAACCAGAGTTGGGCTGAGTTTGAAGGTTGAGATAGTGCAAGTTGGAGTGAGTTAACTCCTTCATTGCATACTCACTCCCACGTCCTATACACTTGGCTACACACTGATCCACTTGCCCATACGCAGCCCCTCTTGAGGAGATACGCAGCCCTCACTTGGCAGCTCGTCCTCCACTTGGAACTCGTGCCTCTTCGTTGGGATTGTCATCTTTCTTGGGATCTCCACCTTGCATTGGGACCACCTCACTCATTTTTTTTAAATTGGAGCTTTCTCCTCCATTGTAATCTAGTGTTGAAGAGTTGGAGCTCTTGGGGAATTGCTGCTATTGTATTGTTCTGCCATTTGTTACTAAAAGAAGGCTTTGGAGGCTAATGGTGTGCTAATTTTGTGTGGTGCTTGGAATCTCATTGAGGTGTACTTTGTTTTATAGTGCATTTGCTTTGAATTTTCTGTTACAAGCCTTGATAGGGGCATTGTTGTACAAAGGAGAGGACAAACAATTTTAGTTGATTGTTTGTTTTCTTGCTACTTTCTATTATTGGAATTGGAATTCACATATTTTTCTTGGTTGAATATCATGTTTATTCATTTTCCAATTGCAAGCTACACCCATGATCATTAATCTCTTGGAAAGATCTTAAGTTTTACAGATGCCTCAAGCTTTGAAGGTTGGAGTACCCATCCTCAAACACATAAGAGCAAATTCCTACTAAGCACCAAATGTCTCCAAGTGCCTTGAAAGGACCCTTTTTCTCCTCTTCTTCTTCACATACATTCTATAAAAAAATCTCTCAAGTGTTTAGTTTACCTTTACAAGATTTTATTGATAAATCTAGGAATTTAAAGGCTTCATTTGCTGCTGTCCTAACAGCAGTTAAAATCAGCCAAGAAAGGCTGATTTAACTTGGCTTTTCTTGGTTGTTTTAGAGTAGGAATTTCCCTTTATTAGTCTAGATTTTACTTTGAATTTTTGGGCTTCTAGTACTCACAATTGCAGGTGTTCCAAAGTGATTTTCTGCATCTTTCACTTGGGTTTGCTTGCTGGTTTTTTGCAGGTCCATGAAAGTACAAGGGGAAGTGCTAGCGAATCTTCATTAGATTTGATGATCCAAAGAGCCTAAAGGAGACCTGTTGACCACTACCGGTCAACTACCCATAGCAGTACACCCCCTTTTCTTTGCAAAAAGGGTAGCGCTTGATCGACATGTCCGTGCCATTCTACAGTCATCGACAGCTTGATCAATTTATGTTGTAAACCCAGTCTGCATGTATAAATTGTAAATAATCTTAGCAGATATGAGTCATGTATGTAAATTGCCTAGGTGGACCTAATTTTCTAAGTGATAATCTACGTTCCGGAAGGTTTTTCATCTCACCGATCCATGATCGGCAGAGTTTTCCTTCAGCCTAACCCCAAAGCCGGAATGGATTTTGTCACTAGAATCTTAGGAGAATCCTAGTGTGTTAATCTGCTAGATTATAGTTGTGTCGCAGAACTGGGTGGTTTATGAGGGTCTGTGTCAAATGGGTTCTCCCCCTTGAGATGTAAAGTTGTAAAAGTCATGATGTAAAGTGTCTTGAGGGTTAGAAAATGTTTTTTCCCCTCGTAAGTCCTAGGTCCTAGGTGATTTTTCCAAAGGCTAAGTTCGAGGATCCATTTGAAAATAAATTATAAAAAATTAAAAAATTAAAAATAAATAAAATAATATATTATTTTATTATAAATTTAATGGGCTTCCCCTAATATTTCAGGTAGCTAGTTCTTCATCTTGTGAGAGGAATTGGAGTACTTATGCCTTTATTCATTCAGTAAAGAGAAATAGGCTGGGCTCAAAGAAGGCAGAGAACTTAGTGTACTTCTTTGTTCTGTTCTTGGTTGTATACGTCAGAACAAAGAAGTATACAACCATTGTTCTGACGTCAAATGGTTGTATACCATTTGTCACTAGAATCTTAGGAGAATCCTAGTGTGTTAATCTGCTAGATTATAGTTGTGTCGCAAAACTGGGTGGTTTATGAGGGTCTGTGTCAAATGGGTTCTCCCCCTTGAGATGTAAAGTTGTAAAAGTCATGATGTAAAGTGTCTTGAGGGTTAAAAAATGTTTTTTCCCCTCGTAAGTCCTAGGTCCTAGGTGATTTTTCCAAAGGCTAAGTTCGAGGATCCATTTGAAAATAAATTATAAAAAATAAAAAAATTAAAAATAAATAAAGAAATATATTATTTTATTATGAATTTAATGGGCTTCCCCTAATATTTCAGGTAGCTAGTTCTTCATCTTGTGAGAGGAATTGGAGTACTTATGCCTTTATTCATTCAGTAAAGAGAAATAGGCTGGGCTCAAAGAAGGCAGAGAACTTAGTGTTTATTTATTATTTTATTTTAAAATAAATTAAAAAAAATAAAAAAATTAATAATAAATAAATAGGCTGGGCTCAAAGAAGGCAGAGAACTTAGTGTTTATTTATTCATTCAGTAAAGAGAAATAGGCTGGGCTCAAAGAAGGCAGAGAACTTAGTGTTTATTTATTATTTTATTTTAAAATAAATTAAAAATAAATTAAAAAAAATAAAAAAATTAAAAATAAATAAAATAATAAATGAAAAATAATAAATAAATATAATAAATAAAATAATAAATAATAAAATAAAGTAAAAACTTAAAAAATAATAAAATAATAATATTTTGAGTAAATAAATGCAAAATTTCAATTTTTTAATGCATTAAAAATTCGACAGATGAGATTAAGAGATATCTTGATCCTC
This sequence comes from Pinus tabuliformis, assembly GCA_031772625.1. Taxonomy (NCBI): domain Eukaryota; kingdom Viridiplantae; phylum Streptophyta; class Pinopsida; order Pinales; family Pinaceae; genus Pinus; species Pinus tabuliformis. The sequence goes on from CM062817.1 coordinate 673,379,154, forward strand.
ATCGGCGGTCGAGATCATTTTGACATGGATCACTCGAACTAGCTGTTGGGGATTTTTCCTTTAAATAGGGTGCTAGGGGTCACTTGAGAAGAGATTCGATCTTGGAGTCTTGTGCTGAAGAAGCTCTCTTGTAAACTTTTCTGGTGCTAATAAAGAAAGACTTTGGGGTTCAAATCTTGCTGGTGTTACTCTTCTGAAAATGTTGTAAGATTGTTCTATTTTTTCTGCATAATTTTATTTTCAGCCATTAATGATAGCTTGATGAAGATTGATCTAGGCACAGGTATCTTGTCTGATCTTTGGGGTTTGAATGATAGTTTAGATTCTGAAATATAGTGGTAGGTATCTCCATTTGATCGGGGTTTCACTATTGTTTTCTCCTTCTATGTTGATGGTTGATTTTAAGTTGTGCAAGAAATCTTTTTTTTCAGATTACCGGGCGTTAAGGGAAGTTCTCGGCTGAACCAGCCAACTCCCGGGTTGTGTTTTCTGAAAGAGCCCAGCCAGTTCTTGATCCCGGGTTTATCATTCGAAATATTTTTTATAAATGCATGCAGGGTTTTCTGAAGCATTTTACATTAAATTATGATAATATTACTGTGATTATTGACAAATCTGGCTGTTGTAGAGCTAAAATTTTGAATTTTTGAGCCGGTTTGTAGGGTTTCATTTTTAAGCTTTGCATATTCTTTCCAGATTTTTGGGTTTTCCATTTGCAGGTTGCAAGTCTGATAAAAAATTAAAATAAAAATAAAATTCTGAAAGCCAGCTCTGGCCCCAGAAGATAGCTTTTGCAGGGGTGTTTGTCTTGGATCTGGAGAAATTTCGGGGTTTTCATCAACAAAACCTGAAGTAGCCAGTGTCCAATGCTGCCCAGCCATCTGCGTGCGTTTCAAAATTTCATTGCTGCCATCTGAAGTTTGCAATCACTGTTGTCTATAGGCATTTCACGCAGGTCAGTGTCCCTCGCATTATTCTCCACCCACGCGGACCCTGCAGAAATCACGTGCATGCCTGGAGTGAGCCTTATACTTCCCCTGACGTGTCCCTGCATCGCTCCTTATCAAGCTGCCCTCTGCACGCAGTCAATCCATTTCCTGCGTATTACCTTAAGCAGTCCTCATTACCACAGTCTATTTCTTCTCCACGCAACAAGCTTACCCTCACGCAGCATCATTCCTCCTTCTGGCAGCTCGAGTCTCTTCATGCAGCATTCTCCGCCTGCGTCCACCCATGCTGTCACAAAACCCTGCATCATCAAAACCACAATACGCATTCTTTACCTACGTTTTTCATTGTTGAACCCTTCGATCTGCTCCAACGCCGCTAACCTGCACACCTGTAAATCGGCTAAACAGGAATCACGTTGCGGTAATATTCGTATGGTGAGATGACGTTTCAGGTTTCGATTTTTTTTTTATATTGTTAGAATTAGCATAGGTCCTTTTCTGTTGTTTGTTTTTACTCTATAAAAATTTAAAAAAGGAATTCGATATGCTTTAGATTTGTTTAGATTTTCATATCTATTAAATTTCCTTTTTTTTATGTTCTTTGGCTTAGATTATGTACATATGTTTTAGGTTTGAGATTAGAATAGACTTTGGTTTTAGATTTTAATAGTTTGTTTTAATTTAGGAATTAAATTTTTTTAATTTAGCTTAGTTTGATAGTTTTAATTTTATTAATTTTAAAGCTTTAGGTTTTGTTAAATAAGTTTTAACTTTCTTATATTTTAATAATTAAAAATCATAAAAAGACATAAAAATTTCCTTTTTAATTAGATTTTAGATTTATTTTTTATTTTTTTTAGGATTAGATAGGATTTTATTTTTAGGTTTTAAGTTTTAAGTTTTTTTAAAAATTTTAAAATCAAATAAAAAATTATAAAAAAAGGGATTTTTCTTTTCTTTTAAAGTATAGATTTAGATTTTTTTTAAATTTTGTTTTAATTTTTGTCTGAAAATCATAAAAATATTTTGGAAATATTTTGCCAATTTCAGTCTTGGCTCGGAAATTTCTTAGGTTTCATCTTTTATGCTGAGGCTAAAATTTTTGACGTGGGAATTAGTGTTTAATATGATTCAATGTTCATCCGAGGATTAACTGCATATCTGGTTAATGTTCATAATTGTGTGGTTGTGTATCAAGCATTTATCTTTTCGAAAAAAAATTTAATCACTGGATATCGTTATTGAGCTTTAATCGTTATAAGAACATTGTAGTTTTACTGGATACCTTGCATCGTTCAAGTTATTTGATGATAAATGATTGCTGTACAGGGTTTACATCTTTGCAACATCTAGTAAATAATCGTTTAAACATCAATCCCACAAGGCACTGGTCGATTAATTCAGCAAAATCAATCTAGTGCTTGTTTCTTCGTGTCTCCCAACCCAACTGGTCGACAGTGGGTCTTCATCACCTCATAGGATCTACCCCCCTTAGCCGCGGGAGACAGGCTTAAACGGAGAGATCGGGGATCAGAGTGATAGCCCCCAGTCTGAGCGTTGTCGTGACAATCTGTGCGACAACATTTGTCGGCGCCGTTGCCGGGATACTTTATTCTCGGTGTTTCAACGACTTTTTATCATTCATTGTTCATCTTTCTATCATTTGTTTGAGCCGGCAACGCCAACATTTTTTGGTGCCATTGTCGGGGACACAGAGTTTTTCTGTCCCTGGCGTTTCAACGACATTCATATTCTCATTTCTCATCATTCTTTCTCATCTCGCGTTTGAGCTGGCAGATTCAACATTTTTGGTTATCATTTGGATCTTTTATCGCCTTATCTTTTGTCATATCAGCAACTACTCTTCAGTTTGTTTCTTGTTTGGGTGGCGACTCCATTTCTTTTCATTTCCCAGACAAGAAGCCTCTCTCATATCTGCTTGTTGGTTGATTTTTGGATCCTAGAATTAGATTCATTGTTCAAGTGGCGACTCCACTTCTTTCATCTCTTAATTTTCTTGAGCAGAAATCTCTTTCTATCATCCATTTGATCCCTTATTATTCATCATGGATTATTCATTTAAACCATGTCATTTTACTGATAATCTCCATGATTTTCCGAAAGAGGCCATTTCTAAATTATTTAAGTTCTCAGGTGGTGATTTGGTCGTTGTTAGACAGCATTTAAACAGGTTTACTTGTGTAATGATCATATATTGTAGACTTCCTCAATATAATCATGAAGATGTCAAGATGCGTCTATTTGTCCATTCTTTAAAGGGTGATGCTTTGAACTGGTTTAATAGTTGTCCTGAAGATTCCTTCATTTCTTTGCAAGACATTGTCGATGCTTTTAAAGATAGATATGGTGATACAGATAGCTCGCCTTGTGCCCCTAAAATTGTGCAACAAAATGAAAGTAATCTTGTAAAAGGTCCAGCTGTCCAAGACAATTCTTCATATCAGAATGTGCCATCCACTTGTACCATTGCAGATCATAGTAGTGTTGACAATGAAAAAGAAGATCATAAGCAAATTGAACAAGATCTATTGCTACTAGTAAGAAATATGGAGATAAATCAAACTAATTACGCCAATGATGTGAGAACTTTATGCACTCACCTGGAAAAGCGTAATAGGGAGATGGAGATCATGCAAAATCAACATAGTAAGGAAATTGAAGCCATGAAGATTAATCATGACACGGAAATTAGTTTTATGCAAAGCAAGATATCAGGCTTAGAGGAAAATATGACGACCATGCAAGCAAATCATAAGAAAGAGATAAACTCTATGCAGCATTGCTTGATGACCATGGAAGAAGACCATGCCAGGGAAATCAATGCTATAAGGGTTGAACATTCTAGTCAGATAGACGCCATTAAAATACAGTTTCAGAAATTTCAACAACAGTCGGAAGATGAAGGAAACCAGGAAGAATCAATAGATCAAGAGCCTTCTCATCCGCTGCAACAAGCTCCATCTTACTATGAGGAGGTCATTGGTTCGACTGAAAGGTGGTTAATTGAAGGTGATCCAGATAGAATTAAAAATGATAAAGATCAGATGCAAGATAAATAAAGACATGTCACGCATATCTTACATACTTCATCTGATAACTTTGAAGCAGAAAGTTCCATGTCATCAGTGATGCAGCCTGCCAGGAAGAAAAAGTGCAAAAGAAAGAAAATGAGAAAAAGATTTGATGCATCAGACGGCCGCAAGCAGCTTGATTTTCGGATAGGAAAAAGTCCTACCATATGTAGAATTGGACATGGGACATCCGACAAGCAGCCGACAGATTTGCCTGAAAGCAGGCAAATGCTCAGTATACACTATATTGAACACATCTGATGCCATGGGGCATCCTTTGTATTGTATTTCTAACCCTACTCCTTGTCATTTCAGCACTTTCATTTCTGTTTTAGGATTAGATTTGCTTTTCTAGATTAGTTAATAAATGAAGAGCTTATATCTTTCCTGTGCTTAATGTTATATGATGATTTTTGGATGGACGCTACTTATGTTTTGTTGTGTGTTGCATGGGTGCAGATTCTGGATTCTCACATTCCTACAATGCAGCAACGTGTCCCCAAGTAGAGCCAGATGTTGACCACTACCGGTCAACTACCCATAGCAGTACACCCCCTTTTCTTTGCAAAAAGGGTAGCGCTTGATCGACATGTCTGTGCCATTCTACAGTGATCGACAACTTGATCAATTTATGTTGTAAACCCAGTCTGCATGTATAAATTGTAAATAATCTTAGCAGATATGAGTCATGTATGTAAATTGCCTAGGTGGACCTAATTTTCTAAGTGATAATCTACGTTCTGGAAGGTTTTTCGTCTCATCAATCCATGATCGGCAGAGTTTTCCTTCAGCCTAACCCCAAAGCCGGAATGGATTTTGTCACTAGAATCTTAGGAGAATCCTAGTGTGTTAATCTGCTAGATTATAGTTGTGTCGCAAAACTGGGTGGTTTATGAGGGTCTGTGTCAAATGGGTTCTCCCCTTGAGATGTAAAGTGTCTTGAGGGTTAGAAAATGTTTTTTCCCCTCATAAGTCCTAGGTCCTAGGTGATTTTTCCAAAGGCTAAGTTCGAGGATCCATTTAAAAAAAAATTAAAAAAAAATTAAAAAATTAAAAATAAATAAAATAAATAATAAATAATAAATATAAATAATAAAATAAAGTAAAAACTTAAAAAATAATAAAATAATAATATTTTGAGTAAATAAATGCAGAATTTCAATTTTTTAATGCATTAAAAATTCGACGGATGAGATTAAGAGATATCTTGATCCTCATCGGCGGTTGAGATCATTTTGACATGGATCACTCGAACTAGCTGTTGGGGATTTTTCTTTCAAATAGGGTGCTAGGGGTCACTTGAGAAGAGATTCGATCTTGAAGTCTTGTGCTGAAGAAGCTCTCTTGTAAACTTTTCTGGTGCTAATAAAGAAAGACTTTGGGGTTCAAATCTTGCTGGTGTTACTCTTCTGAAAATGTTGTAAGATTGTTCTATTTTTGCTGCATAATTTTATTTTCAGCCATTAATGATAGCTTAATGAAGATTGATCTAGGCACAGGTATCTTGTCTGATCTTTGGGGTTTGAATGATAGTTTAGATTCTGAAATATAGTGGCAGGTATCTCCATTTGATCAGGGTTTCACTATTGTTTTCTCCTTCTATGTTGATGGTTGATTTTAAGCTGTGCAGGAAATCCTTTTCTTTAGATTACCGGGCGTTAGGGGAAGTTCTCGGCTGAACCAGCCAACTCCCGGGTTGTGTTTTCTGAAAGAGCCCAGCCAGTTCTTGATCCCGAGCTTATCATTCGAAATATTTTTATAAATGCATGCAGGGTTTTCTGAAACATTTTACATTAAAAATTAAATTCTGATAATATTACTGTGATTATTGACAAATCTGGCTGTTGTAGAGCTAAAATTTTGAATTTTTGAGCCGGTTTGTAGGGTTTCATTTTTAAGCTTTGCATATTCTTTCCAGATTTTTGGGTTTTCCATTTGCAGGTTGTAGGTCTGATAAAAAATTAAAAATAAATAAATAAATAAAATAAAAATAAAAATAAAATAAAATTAAAAATTAAAAAAAAAAAATTAAAAAAAAAATAAAATAAAATAATTCTAAAAGCCAGATCTGGCCCCAGAAGATAGCTTTTGCAGGGGTGTTTGTCTTGGATCTGGAGAAATTTCGGGGTTTACATCAACAAAACCTGAAGCAGCCAGTGCCCAATGCTGCCCAGCCATCTGCGTGCGTTTCAAAATTTCATTGCTGCCATCTGAAGTTTGCAATCACCGCTGTCTATAGGCATTTCACGCAGGTCAGTGTCCCTCGCATTATTCTCCACCCACGCAGAAATCACGTGCATGCCTAGAGTGAGCCTTATACTTCCCCTCACGTGTCCCTACATCGCTCCTTATCAAGTTGCCCTCTGCACGCAGTCAATCCATTTCCTGCGTATTACCTTAAGCAGTCCTCATTACCACAGTCTATTTCTTCTCCACGCAACAACCTTACCCTCACGCAGCATCATTCCTCCTTCTGGCAGCTCGAGTCTCTTCACGCAGCATTCTCCGCCTGCGTCCACCCACGCTGTCACAAAACCCTGCATCATCAAAACCACAATACGCATTCTTTACCTGCGTTTTTCATTGTTGAACCCTTCGATCTGCTCCAACGCCGCTGACCTGCACACCTGTAAATCGGCTAAACAGGAATCACGTTGCGGTAATATTCGTATGGTGAGATGACGTTTCAGGTTTCGATTTTTTTTTTATATTGTTAGAATTAGCGTAGGTCCTTTTCTGTTGTTTGTTTTGACTTTATAAAAATTTAAAAAAGGAATTCGATATGCTTTAGATTTGTTTAGATTTTCATATGTATTAAATTTCCTTTTTTTTTATGTTCTTTGGCTTAGATTATGTATATATGTTTTAGGTTTGAGATTAGAATAGACTTTGGTTTTAGATTTTAATAGTTTGTTTTAATTTAGGAATTAAATTTTTTTAATTAGCTTAGTTTGATAGTTTTAATTTTATTAATTTTAAAGCTTTAGGTTTTGTTAAATAAGTTTTAACTTTCTTATATTTTAATAATTAAAAATCATAAAAAGACATAAAAATTTCCTTTTTTATTAGATTTTAGATTTAATTTTATTTTTTTTTAGGATTAGATAGGATTTTATTTTTAGGTTTTAAGTTTTAAGTTTTTTTAAAAATTTTAAAATCAAATAAAAAATTATAAAAATTATAAAAAAAAGGGAGTTTTCTTTTCTTTTAAAGTATAGATTTAGATTTTTTTTAAATTTTGTTTTAATTTTTGTCTGAAAATCATAAAAATATTTTGGAAATATTTTGCCAATTTCAGTCTTGGCTCGGAAATTTCTTAGGTTTCATCTTTTATGCTGAGGCTAAAATTTTTGACGTGGGAATTAGTGTTTAATATGATTCAATGTTCGTCCGAGGATTAACTACATATCTGGTTAATGTTCATAATTGCGTGGTTGTGTATCAAGCATTTATCTTTTCGAAAAAAAAATTAATCGCTGGATATCGTTATTGAGCTTTAATCGTTATAAGAACATTGTGGTTTTACTGGATACCTTGCATCGTTCAAGTTATTTGATGATAAATGATTGCTGTACAGGGTTTACATCTTTGCAACATCTAGTAAATAATCATTTAAACATCAATCCCACAAGGCACTGGTCTATTAATTCAGCAAAATCAATCTAGTGCTTGTTTCTTCGTGTCTCCCAACCCAACTAGTCGACGGTGGGTCTTCATCACCTCATAGGGTCTACCCCCCTTAGCGGCGGGAGACAGGCTTAAATGGAGAGATCGGGAATCAGAGTGACAGCCCCCGGTCTGAGCGTTGTCGTGACAATCTGTGCGACAACAAGACCCATAAACATATACTTTGTAAAACAACATAAAAACCAATATTTCTATTTATTCACAAGGGATCCCATCACTACAAAGCAATCATTGTAATCTTTGAGGGAGTTAAGAGAGTTTCCTAGGCATCCCAAATCCCCCTACCCAACAGGGGCCTATTGTGTTTTGTCTCTCATTTTCATGGTGTGCTTGTATTGGGATTAAAATTAACTTAACAACGCAAAACATTAGAGTAAGTTTCATTTTCATAGATTAGATTTCATTTTATGCTTTAGAATTTATTTTAGTTTTGCAAAAGTAACGAACCCCTTCAAACTCCATTATTCTCTCCGCCATTGCAAGCCTAGCTTGATGCTTGTACATGATCAGAGAGGGCTTGTTGGTTGATTTAGTTTAACTAGGGAAAACCACTTTTATCTTTATTGTGAGTTTGGGGGAAAAGTAAAGGTTGACTTGTGAAATTAGGATAAGAGCTAGTTTCTCCTATTGTTGGATCTCTTTGCAACTTGGTTGACTTGTGAAATCAGGGGAGTACTCATTGAAGTGAAGCTTCCTCCCATTGGATCTCCTTGCAACTCTCTCTACCTCATTCAAAGGATAAAGATCAAAGAAGAAACACACCTTAGATTAATTTTATTTTCTTGCAATCACATGGGTCACATACCCACATTCCCATTGTGCACTCACTTAACCAATAAATCTAAATCCAAGTGAAATCTAACTTAATAAAATTTACCAAGAGCACTCTCCACAACATTTCTACAGCATACAACACTTGGGTTACATTTCATTTGCCAGATTTACTTTCAAGTAATAATCGTTTACTTTTGGCATTTCATTTACAAGCATCAGCAATCTACTTTTGGCACTGGTCTATAGTACTATTCATTTCTGTCATTTGATTATTTGCTCATCTTGTATATTGATGGTGAATGTGATTATTTGCTTATCTATCTTTCATATTGCATGTTGATGGTGAACGTACTCTTGTGTGATACATTTAACTCTTAGAACATGTTGAAATATGTAACTAGCTTCGGTCTTCATAAATATGAAATGTACTCTTGATTCTTGTATATTGTAAAAGGAAAGAAAAATTATTATTGTTATTTCTTGTAGCATGGGTTTCATGCTCAATGTCATTTTATTTATAGGTGAAGCACCCATTGATTGTTTCTAGGGTTTGTCATAGAGTCAAGAAGTCAATAGAGTCATTGTCATATGAAGAAGACCCCATTGAGCATCTTGTAACATGTGAAAAGAATTATTTTTGTGTTTAAAATGTTAAAATACCCCTCCAAGACCAAGTCGGCCTCATTAGGGCATGTCGTCCTCCTTGGAATCCTATATATAGGAGAGAACTCAACCTCCTATGATCACTCACTCATTCACTCATCATCCAAGCAAAGAAGAGGCAGAAGAAAGGCAAGCGAAGAAGGATAGAAGGAAGAAGGACGAAGTTTTTGGGTTGATTCTCTCTCTCTCACGTGCAAAGATAAGGCTAGGGTTTTGCAACTACAAGGTCAAAGTTGTCAAGTTGCAGAAAGAAGGTCGAAATTGGTGGAAGAAAGGACTTTTAGGTCACCTACTAGCCCTAGAAAGAGAAGCAGCCCAAGCGAAGGAGCAAGGAAGCCTTGGAAGCCCTAATTTTCCTCACATGTGTGGAAGTAGCAACTATTGCAGGGGCCGAAAATTTCAGACCTGTAGTGGAGGCCGAAATTCTATAGCTGGGGGTCGAAGTTGTGCAACTGGAAGAGATTTGACTGGGTTTGACTTGGATAGAAGAAGCACATCATCAAGGTGGTCTGGCTTGGTCTTGGAAGGGTATTGGTCTTGGTCTAGAGGTCTTGGAATTCGTTATTTGAAGAATCTATAAGAAGAGAAGAGATTTGTGGGTTTTCCTCTCAAGAGGAGAGGTTTTGGCCCTGGCTTGCAGCCTACATCCTATGTTCTTGTGTACTATTGATCTTCATGTTTTTGGTAGTTGTTTGATGATAAGAACAACATAATAATAAGTGAAGAAGCTAATAATCAAGAAAAAGTAAAAATACATCACAAGCAATTATCAAGTATAAGAGAAATCACCCTAATTATAGCCCTATTGATTTCTCAACAGAACATTTCTTATTAACTATAACTTAGTTAGCTTTAGTTGTTTTTATAAACTAACCACTTGCCTTCACTAGAAGTTAGCCTAAACTGAGGACTTAGGATTTAAGTGACAGCTAGTCAACTAAAGACTTGCCCCCAAGGCCACGCTTAGTGGATTAATGAATTTTCCATGTAGCCCAAATGTGTGGATTAGGCGGCAACACTACCCAAATGTCCAATCACCCTACAAAAAAAACACCACCTTGGAATTAGTTGTATTTCAAACCATATACAAATCTCCTAAATACATACTCAAATATGTAATTATCATGTCAATTGACTGACTCTTGAAATTATTCAAAAAATAAACTACCAAAAATAATTCAAATTTGCCTCAAACTTGAAATACATGCACATCTTCCCAAAATGTACTCAAAACCATGATTAGATCTCAAAAAAGTGTCTACAAAAACCAACCTAACCATGTCCTTTGGGGATCTTCAACCTCCCATGCCTGCTCTGAAAATTAACTAAACCTGCAAGTATGGGGCACCTACTCAACTGAATCATCCATCTACCTACACCTATGATGTATCCTCTAGTTGTACCTATATATGAAAAACTTGTCCAATGATCTATTCCTAAGTAACAAGGACATGCAGCGACATGCCAAGTTTGAAAAGCACTCCATGAACCGCCAATGCTACATAAATGGACCTGTTGCTACAAAATCTAGCAGGCCTTGTGGAGGGGTACCCTACAAGGCAAGAACTAGACCAAGTGACAACAATAAGGTAGTAGCCCACTGTCACCACAGCTACTACCCCCTGCTCTTTATGGATTTTCACCAATGGGAGGAGTCTTGGTATATAGGTCACCTAAGAGATGTTTTATGCTTAAAGGTATAAGGTGACTAAAAGGCTTCTAAGGGAGGACTCAACTTAAGGACAAGGCTCAAGCGATGAAGAAGAGGCAATGCACTTCCCTTAGACAAGCCAAAATAGGGCACACTAGACCTAGGGTTTGAGTAAAATAGCGTGGAAAAGCGAATGTCCCAAGGTCAAGGTGTAAAGAAAAGCTTTCCAATAATGTGTATTAGCAAGACAAAGGTGTTGAAATTCTATGGCAAGTGCAATAGAATATAATTTTTTGCTCCGATAATTAATTCCTAATGATATTCAACCTTCAACTGCCACTAATATCATTGAATAATTATACACAAAAAATCTCAATTGTAAATGCAATGGAAACAATAAAGATCATAGAAAGACAGTCGAGCACAGTAAACACAAAAATTTTACCTTGAGAAACCCAACCTTGGGAGAAAACCCAACAATCTTTTCTTGAGGAGAAATTGTCTTTCAACAAGGTTTACAAATCATAAATTTGTCTAGAAATTTGTGCCAATAATACAAGTCAAATACCAGTCAAACTTGGTCAAACTATTGTTCAGTTAATGCTAGTCAAACTAGTCAAAAGTCAACTCTATAGTCAAACTTTAGCCTAGTCAAAATCGACCCTGCAATCAACTCAACCCTATCATCAACTCAGCCTACGGTCAAAACTTTAGTCAAACCCTCGCATGTGCAACTGCAGTCAATTGTTCACATGTGCAAATGAGATCAAATTGGTCAAACAATGGTTGTATAGATCACATGTGCGACCTAGTCAAGCTTGGTCAAGCTACAGTCAACTCAGTTGGTCAAATCAGTCAACCTCCTCATCCGTGCAGCCTCCAAAAGAAAGATAGAATGATGAAGAAAAGATGAAGAACAAATTTCCCCCTTAGCTGAAATTTCTCCTCTACTAGAAAAGATAAAATGAGCTCTGCTATGTTGATAATTTGCCTCTCACATGCTTGACTATTTATATAAAGCTCTAATATTGAGTGGAGACCCACCTCATCACAAGAAACACCCTCACTTATGGAGCCTACATCACAACTCAACATTAAACTAGAATTGTTTACCCCACTATTGGGTGAAAAAACTCAATCAATAAACAATTCAAACCCTCTATATAAAAAATATATCACTCCATCCGAAAGCACAATGTGAGCATCGTGGGTCAATCTCCCCTAGCCAAACCAACATGGCCCTGTTGTCGCACAGATTGTCACGACAACGCTCAAACCGGGGGTTGTCACTCTGATCTCCGATCTCTCCGTTTAAGCCTGTTTCCCGCGGCTAAGAGGGGTAGACCCTATGGGATAATGGATGACCAACTGTGGACCAGTTGGGTTGGGAGACACGAGGGAAAACAAGCACTTATATGATTTTATTAAGTTAATAGACTAGTGCCTTGTAGAGTTAATGACTGAATGATTATCTATCAAATGCTGCGGAAAGATGAACTCATTAACAATCATTTACCATCAGATAACTCAAACAAAGATTAACTTTTACCAAATGCGAGATAATCAATAAATGCTCAATGGCTTAACGATATTCCAGCAACTAAAATTCAAAAGATTAAATGCTTGAAATAACCACGTAATTTCAAATGCTAACCAGTTATCACTTTTACATAGCTAACTTCAAAATGAACATTAAGTGCATTTAGCTATAGAAAAATACAACAAAAGACACCAAAATGATTTTTCACTTTTTAGCTAAGCTTTTTCAAATTTTTTTTTTTTTAACTAAAAAAATCAAAATAGAACAAAATTAAAATCTAACTTGAAAACATAAAGGAAATTTTTACATTTTATGATTTTTTTGAAATTAAGATCAAAACAAAGCAAAATTAAAAAGCCTAAAAGAAATAAATACTTAATCTTTATATGAAAATGAAAGTCAAATTTTTTTATTTTAAATATTTTTTATTTTTTTTTAATTCTAAATTTAGATTCTGAATTAACATTTAATTCTAAAACCAAACCCTAAACTAAACTATGCACTAAACTAAAAATAAATCTTAAAACTAATCTAAATCTAAAAAAAATGAAAAAAAACAACCACTCACCTGATCATACATATATAAAAATAAAAATTTAAAATCTAAACTAAACTATGTAACCCTTCTAAACCTAGAACGCACTAACCAAAAAAAAAGAATCGTATAGCACATATATACAAATATCTAATGCTTGATTTTATTATGTGTTTGCAGGAATATGTTGACGGCGATAGAGAGCAGCGATGGGACAGGAAGCGATGAAGGAGATTGCGGAGGTTCTGGAGTTTCGATGGCGGATTTGTTTGCAGGTGCGATTTTTTTTGGACAGCGTGAGGCACTGATGGCTGCAAGGAACGCGGGCGGAGAGGTTGTCGGATGGAGAGCAGGGACGAGGCAAGCTGCGTGAGTTTTGCAAGTGCCTGGAGAGATGCGTAGTTGCGAAAAGGAGCAAAGGACGTTTGCTGATCCGATGGGTTTGCACGCAGGTTTTGGAGGTTTGAGGCAGCGTGAAGCTGCAAGGACAACAGCGAGCAGATGATGCGTGGAACAGACGGACCGTAAGGGATTTTTTTTTTTTGAAACTTAGCTGCGTGAAAGGAAAACAAGCTTGTTGCGTGAAGGTGAGGAAAAGGACGCAGTTGCAGCTGGAGGTAACACGCAGAGAGCGAGCTGTGGGAGACGTGACTGCGCAAATTTGCCTCAAAAGAAAAAAATTCAAAATGCCCCTGTAACACAAAGAAACCCTGAGAAATAGCAAGGAGTTGATCAAACCCTCGGAAATCTTCAGAAAACCCTGCAACCTGTAATGGAAAAACAGCTAGAGAATATATATATATATATATATATATATATATATATATATATATATAAAAACTAAAACCCTACAAACCAACTACAATTATTTACAGCTTCATGACACTACAACAGCCAGATTTTTCAGTAATCTTTAATAAAATTTTCAGAATTCCAGATTTACTATAAGATACTTCAGAAATCTCTCATGCAACTCAAAAATAAACTCTAAATGATAAACCCATAATCAAAACTGGCTGGGCTCTACAAGAGAGTGCTTGGAGGAAGTCGACTGGTTCAGCCTAGAACTTCTCCAAACGCCCATTAATTTTCTCAATCTGGATTTCCTGCACAGCTCACTTCAGCTATCAATAAAGAGGGAAAAAACAGTACTAAATTCCAAATCCAATGGAGATACTTGCCATTACTTTCAGAAATTCTATTACCATTAAAACCCTAGTGAGTGAACAAGATACCTGTGTTCAACATCACTCTTCACCAAGCTATTACTAATGGCTGAAAATAAAATTATGCAGAAAATAAAACAACTTATAGCACTTCAGGAGAGTAACACCAACGAGATTTCAACCCCAAAGTCTTTCTTTATTGCACCAGAAAAAGTTTACAAGAGAACTTTCTTCAGCACAAGACTCACAGATTGAATGATCTCAAATGACCCCTAGCACCCTATTTAAAGGAAAAAATCCCAACGGCTAGTTCGAGTGATCCATGTCAAACTAATCTCGACCGTCGATGAGGATCAAGATTTCTTTTAATCTCATCCGTCGAATTTTTAAATGCATTTTAATATTAAAAAATTAAAATTCTGCATTTATTTACTCAAAAATTTGACTTATTATTATTTTATTATTTTTATTTTTATTTTTTATTTTTTATTTTTTATTTTTTATTTTTTATTTTTATTTTTTTAATTTTATTATTATTTTATCTATTTTTTTATTTTTTAATTTTTTTAATTTTTATTTTTGGATCCTCGAACTTAGCCTTTGGAAAAATCACCTAGGACCTAGGACTTAGGACTAATGAGGGGATTAAAACATTTTCTAACCCTCAAGACACTTTACATCATGACTTTTACAATTTTACATCTCAAGGGGGAAAACCCATTTGACATAGACCCTCATAGACCACCCAGTTCTATGCCCAAATATAGTCTAGCATATCAACGTGCTAGGATTCCCCTAGGATTCTAATGACAAAATTCATTCCGGCTTTGGGGTTAGGCTGAAGGAAAACTCTGCCGATCATGGATTGGTGAGACAAAAAACCTTCTAGAACGTAGATTATCACTAGAAAAATAGGTCCACCTAGGCAATTTACATACAAGACTCAGATCTGCTAAGACTATTTACAAATTACGCATGCAGACTGGGTTTACAATATAATATAATCAGGGGATGATGACTGTCGAATGGCGCGGACATGTCAATTAAGCGCTACCCCTTCTGTGAAAAAGGGGGTGTACTGCTATGGGTAGTTAACACGTAGTGGTCAACATCTGGCTCTATTTGGGGACACGTTGCTGCACTGTAGGAATGTGAGAATCCAGAATCTGCATCCATGCAACACACAACAAAACATAAGTAGCGTCCATCCAAAAATCATCATTAAGCACATGAAAGATATAAGCTCTTCATTTATTAACTATCTAGTAACAAGGAAAGTAAATCTAATCCTAAAACAGAAATAAAATGCTAAAATGACAAGGAATAGGGTTAGAAATACAATACAAAGGATGCCCCATCGCATCAGATATCAGCTTTGAAGAACAGCTTGAGCATTTGGCCATTTGCAGGTAGATCAAGTGGTTCGCCATCCAATCTGCTCAAGTGGAATGAGTTTGGTCCAGCTATATCTCGAATGATGTATGGTCCCAGCCACAAACTGTCGAACTTCTTATGTTTTCCTGGTTTTTCATTCTTGCAATCCCAAAGAAGTACCATATCTCCCACCTGCAAAGATCTAGATCGAGAGGATTTATCAAAGCTTTTCTTAATGTTAGATTGATTTTTACATATAGCATCAAAAGCTGTCCTACGAGCTTCATCTAACTCCACAATCTAATCTATTCTATTCTGAACAACATCTTTATTAGTAGAAAAATGTTGAAGGAGCTGATAAGCTGGCAATTTCAGGTGCACAGGTAAGGTTACATCCAAGCCATAAACTAATTCAAAGGGAGATTTACCAGTAGCTTTCTTCTTAGTGATCCTATCTACCCATAAAGCATACTTGATTTTGCTATCCCATGATCTCTTATTATCCCCTACTATCTTCTTGATAATGGTTATGAGATTCTTGTTACTTGATTCAGCCAGACCATTACCCTGAGGATAGTAATTTGATGAATGAGATAAGATAATGCCATATTTGAAACAGAAAGATGAAAACTCTGAAGAATTAAAAGCCTTGGCATTATCAGTAGTGATCTTAGCAAGGACACCAAATCTAGTAATGATATTATTTTCAATGAAATCTATAATAACCTTTTCAGTGGCATTCTTAGCAGGAATGGCTTCAACCCATTTAGTGAAATAATCAGTAGCAGTCAAAATCCATGAATAGCCATTGCTAGAATTTTCATGGAACTTCCCGATGAAGTCCAAACCCCAATGCTGAAAAGGTGCCTCTACAATGACAGGTTGTAGGGGTAGGGCAGCAAGCTTCTGTTTCCCAGTGAATAATTGACAGGCTTGACAAGTTCTAACAAACTTATGCACATCAGAAAAAATTGAAGGCCAATAATAACCAGCTCTCAAAATTTTGTGGGCGGTAGTTCTAGCAGCATAATGACCACCACAAAATCCTGAATGAAACTCAGATATTAATTTCTTGGACTCAATGTCATCAACACACCTAAGCACTATGCCTTCAGGATTTCTCCATCCAAGGCCATCCTTCATAAGGCAACACTTAGTGGCTTTTAGTCTAAGAGCCCTTCTCTTATGAGCAGCTAAATGGTTAGGACATGTAAGATTCATCAAGTAATAAACGATGTCCTTGTAACACTCATGCTCTCCTAATCTTTGCAACTCCGGTGAAGATAGATCGCTAAGACAAAACAAACCAAGAGTATTTTCGTTACTTTCAGTCAACATTTTAGCCAAACCTTGGCCTTTAACTAGCTTGGTGGGTCTGATCTCTAAATCATATTCTTGAATTTTAGTAACCCACCTAGCGCGAATCCCTAAGCTATCGGTTTGAGTTAATATATCTTTAACAGCAGAATGTGGGACGAAAGCAATGATTTTAGAATAACCCGCATAAGTTTTGAAGTGCTTAAGAGACTTGACCAGGGCATAAGCTTGCTTTTCCATGGTATTGTACTTCAATTCGGAATTTTGAAGCACTCTACTCATGAAAGCAATAGGTTGTTCGTGACCATCTTTATTTTCTTGTAACAGGACACCGACAATGGTATCTTCGGAAGCGAAAGAAAAAATCATGAAATCCTTGGAATAATCGGGACTAACTAAGACAGGATCTCTTGCAATAACGCATTTGACTTCTTGAAAAGCCTTTTTGCCGTCTTCTTGCCAAACAAATTTCACATCTTTCTTCAGAAGACTTTGAATAGGCTTAGCTATTTCTACATAATTTGGAATAAACCTTCTAAAAAAATTTGTCTTTCCAAGGAAAGACTGAAGGGATTTAAGATTATGAGGAAGAGGAATCTTTTGGATTGCTTCAATTCTTTCAGGATCAATCTTGATTCCATCCTTAGAAATGATATGGCCAAGTAATTTCCCTTCGGTTACTCCAAAAACAGATTTAGCTGGATTCAAAGAAATCCCGTATTCTCAACATCTATCAAAAACCTGCCTAAGATGATTTATATGACTAATACCATCTTTAGAAAACACAGTAAGATCATCTTGGTAAATCTCAATAAACTCCCCGATTAACCCCTTGAAGGCATAATCCATAGCCCTTTGAAATGTAGCCCCAGCGTTGGTTAATCCAAATGGCATTCTAATGTATTCAAAAGTACCCCATGGTGTGGTGAATGTGGTTTTATGACGATCTTCCTTTTTAACCCATACCTGATTGTACCCAGAAAAACCATCTAGCAACAACATCATTCCAGAACCGGTTACTCTTTGCAATAAAGTCTCCATGTTTGGCAAAGGGTAATTATCTTTCTTTCATGCTAGATTAAGGTTCCGAAAATCAACACAAAGCCTTATCGTACCGTTCTTTTTCCTAACAATCACCACATTTGAACACCATGTCGAATGCCTTGTTTGAGCGATAATTCCTGCTGCAAGCATTTTCGCAAGCTCTTTCTAAACCAAAGGGGCTAACTTAGGATTAATTTGCCTAAGTTTCTAGCGAAAGGGTTTAGCATTTTCATCTTTTAAGGGGATAGTATGTTCCATGACATCTTCCCTATAGCTCTTTAATTCATCATAAGAAAAAGCTAAAACATCTCGATATTCGCGAAGTAAATTAGTTAACTTTTTTCTTTCCTCCACACTAGTACCTTTACCAATTTTAACAATCTTTGGGTTCTCAGAAGTACCAATGTTTATCTCGAGATATTCGCCTGGGTCCATTTTATTTTCTTCTCTCAACTTCATGGCATCATGCTGATCAAAATGTTGCTCTAAGGCAACCACATTCCTAGGAGTAGGATTTATGATATGCTCATGATTTAAAGATCCATCCTCCTCAGAATCTATCCAAAAATTTTCAAACTCATCTAGACTATTAAGAAAACGAATGACTTGTTTTTCATCATTAAAGACTTGCCAATGCTCTAAGTTATCTGGAACAGATGGTCTAAATATTACTTCCATTTTGATCTTATCCTTAATTAGCTCATCAGATAACTGAAAGGTAGTAGCAACTACGGCAAGTTCATCTGCCAAACTATTTTTCTCTCTTGGGATAACTTCGAGGTCAAGGGCATCAAAGTTTTCCATAGTATCCCACACAGCATTTCGATAATTCCTTAATCTTTGATTTTTACATGTGAATTTATTTTTAAGTTGCATGATAATTAAATCAGAATCCCCCTTAATGCTAAGCAACTTAATTTTCAAAGACTTTGCCAATTCAAGACCCAACAATAAAGCCTCATATTCAGCGACATTGTTGGTTGCTTCAAATTCTAATCGATAGGCAAACTTGAAAATGTGATCAAGGGGAGATTTAAGCACTATTCCAGCACCTCTACCATGCCTAGACGATGCACCATCAAAGTACATGTACCAAACTCTATCATTGAGATCCTTAATCTTATCATCAGGAGGAATTATGAAATTAGACATGATAGCGTAATTCCCAATGTCAAATTGCTCTTTAATTATCTCGTTGTGAGGTCTCTTAGGATCTTCAACATGGAATTTTCTTTCGGGCTCTCTATTAAGTCTTACAAAACCATCACCCCTAGGAGAAGGAATCATAGCATATGACCAATTCATTTGAATACTTCCTCTTCAGAGGCCCACTTTCTGGATAAAAGCATACCCCAGGCATCAGGCACATCAACGACAACAATATCCATAACAATCATGATGTCTGGGTAAACTGATAGATGAACTTGTAAATCTTTGATCAAATCATGCACTTCAATTTTCTTAGAATCCATGGCACATATATTATAGTAGGGTCTAGAAGCTCTTAAGTTAAGCTGTTCCATGACCCTTTTAGTCATGACACAAGCTAATGCACCAGAATCCAACATGCAATTATTCAATTTATATCCATTAACTAACAAGGTGATAAAGAAAGGTTGGTGATCTTTGTTATCCGCATCTAAGCTTTGCAAATATATGGGAGCATCGTGATAGTCAACTTCCCGAGTCTTCTGTTGAGAAATATTTACTTGAGGACCTTGAATAGCTTTTAGTAACTTATCTCTTTGGGAAGGGATTTTAGCAATCTCTGAGACAGGAACCCAGATTTTCGCATTGTTGAACCAACTTCCCAAATCGACATCTAATCCAGAGTTTAAACCAAGGTTAAAAGTTCGAGGGGGAATTTGATTCCCGCTCTGATCTTTATCCCTTCTCTGATAGGTCAAACCTTTATCTCTAGCAATTTCCATGATTTGCTCGGGAGAGGGTTTTTCACCATATAACCTAGCCAAAATGTCATCTTCATTTTCAAGGTTATTTATACTAAAAGCTGATGAAGGATTCATAACATCACGACTATTTTCCTTGACCTCTATCCAATCATCCATAGACAAAGGAAACTTGTTACCCACTACATTTATTTGATCACCTGCCCCAAACATCCCGTTATCTAAGATTCTTCTAACGATGGGACAAGTGGCCTCTTCATGAAGAGCATCACAAACCCGACAGTAAGGAGGAGCATTATCAACCAAATTAGTTAACGGATTAGGAGGTCTCTGCTCACTAGATTGACCCTTCTTTTGCCAATTGTTATTTCTATTATTATTATTTCGAGGTTGGAAATTTTGCGTTTGCACTCTTTCCATTTGGATCAACCTATTTTGCAAAGTAGCTATCTCCTTATTATGATTAATTTCCATGGTTTCAATCTTTTGGAGCAATTCCAGAACAAGTTCGCTTTCAGGTTCTTGGACTGCTTTTCCTTTAGGTTCTTTTAGTTTCGTAGCAGCCCTATCGAAACTTGGGATCTCAGACTTCCCAGATGTTGCCTTGTCCTTTTCAAGCTCTATAGATAAGGCTTGGCAATCCCTATAATCATTAAGTCTAGCATGCCTCAATTCATAAGATGGCTCAGGACTAAAGGCATCAATGTAAAAATCTCGGAGAGATTTGTCTGTAGGTTTATAGTCTTGTGGTAATTCTCTAACAATACCATTAAACCTTTTGTTAAATTCTTCAACAGTTTCATTCTCTCTCTTTTTTATTATGCTAATAGCTTTTACGAGGTGTCTTCCTTCTCTCTTATCTCCATACTTTTCCTTAAAGGCATCAATGATCGATTGTAAGGAATTAAATGAATTCTGAGGCTTTTCTGCAAACCAATCATAGGCATCGCCCCCCAAGGTTAAAATAAAAAGAGTCATTCTAACATCCTCATGATTGAAATCAGCAGACCTTGCGTACTTAGCCATCCATATACTAAAATCTCTTAGCACTAATCGCATTATCTCCCTGAAAGTTAGGCAACTTATCTATCCCAAGTGATGGAAGATCATTGGGATACCCTGGAATATTAGAAAAATCGCAAGGGGCATATATATCCATGATGTCGTGCCCAACTTGACTGGTAAAAAGCAAATGGATATCAGAGAGGGCTTCCTGTCCAAGGTTAACAAGAAGTGTACGAGAAGAGAGTTCGTGTAATCGTACCCTTAGAGCCCTTTCAGGATCAGGAGCAGGATTGCACAGACTGCTTGGATGTCTTCTAGTATACACTCTTGCAGATGATATATGAAGTGGAGTCGCCACCCGGACAGGAAGTGAAACATGGAAAGGCTCGAAATGAAAGAGCTAAAGACAAAAGGAAAGAAAAGAGATGAATGTCGAAGGGACCAAGGACAAAAAAAACTCTATCCCCAGCAACGGCCCCAAAACTGTTGTCGCACAGATTGTCACAACAACGCTCAGACCGGGGGCTGTCACCCTGATCCCTGATCTCTCCGTTTAAGCCTGTCTCCCGCGGATAAGGGGGGTAGACCCTATGGGATAATGGATGACCAGCTGTGGACTAGTTGGGTTGGGAGACACGAGGGAAAACAAGCACTTATATGATTTTATTAAGTTAATAGACCAGTGCCTTATAGAGTTAATGACTGAATGATTATCTATCAAATGCTGCGGAAAGATGAACTCATTAACAATCATTTACCATCAGATAACTCAAACAAAGATTAACTTTTACCAAATGCGAGATAATCAATAAATGCTCAATGGCTTAACGATATTCCAGCAATTAAAACTCAATAACGATATTCCAGCAATTAAAATTCGAAAGATTAAATGCTTGAAATAACCACGTAATTTCAAATGCTAACCAGTTATCACTTTTACATAGCTAACTTCAAAATGAACATTAAGTGCATTTAGCTATAGAAAAATACCACAAAAGACACCAAAATGATTTTTCACCTTTTAGCTAAGCTTTTTCAAAATTTATTTTTATTTTTTTTTATGATTTTTCACCTTTTAGCTAAGCTTTTTCAAATTATTATTATTATTATTATTATTATTATTATTATTTTAATGCTATGTTGCAGGAAACGTGGGGTAGGAGGGCGTTTCCGTACGGAAACGAGTACGAACCGCTGAAACGCGTTTGGTATGGCCCTGAAACGCGTTTCAGGCCGTACTGCCACGTTTCACGAAACTTAAACGTGGCCAGTATGACCTGAAACACATTTCAGGGCCGTACGACCCACGTTTCAGCATTTACTTGTGTTTTTTTAATTTTTTTTATTATTATTTGTTTTCTAATCTATTCTTACGTTAGCCTAGTGACTTCTAGTTGCTTCCAGATGCCTGTCTAAAGTTATAAAAGTGAACTTTTGCCCTAGTGTTGATATGCAATTCATGGTAATGTTAAATTCTTAAAGTAAAAGTGATATTCTCCTTTATTTTTCATTTTCATCCTTTTACTTAAATTTTTAACATTACCATGAAATGACTCAGGATGTTTGAGAGTGGTTTCACCCTCATTGGATTTCATATGGAGAAAGTAGAATTTTAGATCTCACTCAAAATCCAGCAGACTTATCTGTTTTTCAGGATTTCAGGATTGGGGGTATTGCAATGTTTCCATTGGATTTTATCATGTACTAGGGTATGGAACTTGTATTTAATCGAGAGAACAAAGCCCTCTATGTAGGGGAGACTCCCAATAATCAAGAGAATGTAGGGTACTAGGGTATGAAGCTTGTATTTAATCAAGAGCACTAAGGTCATTCGACTATGTAGGAGGAGACTCCCAATCAAGCACGAGACAAAAAATTAGAAATTTCTTGTGGCTGATTTTGGATATTTCTATTTTCATTATGTGATTATTCATGAGTAAATGTGATGTAAATTTAGATACTTATAGTTTATGCATTGACAATTGACAATTTTATCATAATGTAATAAATTAGAATGTATCATATATGCTTTATGATTGCACATATTTCTTAAATTCCTAGTATATATACATATATATATATATATATATATATATATATATTCGCGTTTCCCCGTTCCCAAAATTTGGGGAGGTCACGTTTCGTATCGCTTCCCGTTTCGGAAACTCGTACCCGTTTCCCCGTTTCGTGCAACCTTGTTTTAATGTGTTTCTAAACTAAAAAAATCAAAATAGAACAAAATTAAAATTCTAAAGTAAAATCTAACTTCAAACCATAAAGGAAATTTTTATATTTTATGATTTTTTTTTAAATTAAGATCAAAACAAAGCAAAATTAAAAAGCCTAAAAGAAATCAATACTTAATCTTTATATGAAAATGAAAGTCAAATTTTTTTATTTTAAATATTTTTTATTTTTTATCTTTTAAAAAATTCTAAATTTAGATTCTAAATTAACATCTAATTCTAAAATCAAACCCTAAACTAAACTATGCACTAAACTAAAAATAAATCTTAAAACTAATCTAAATCAAAAAAAAAATGAAAAAAAGCAACCACTCACCTGATCATACATATATAAAAATAAAAATCTAAAATCTAAACTAAAACTATGTAACCCTTCTAAACCTAGAACGCACTAACCAAAAAAAAAAGAATCGTATAGCACCTATATACAAATATCGAATGCTTGATTTTATTATGTGTTTGCAGGAATATGTTGACGGTGATAGAGAGCAGCGATGGGACAGGAAGCAATGAAGGAGATTGCGCAGGTTCTGGAGTTTCGATGGCGGATTTGTTTGCAAAAGCGATTTTTTTTGGACAGCGTGAGGGACTGATGGCTGCAAGGAACGTGGGCGGAGAGGTTGTCGGATGAAGAGGAGGGACGAGGCAAGCTGTGTGAGTTTTGCAGGTGCCTGGAGAGATGTGTAGGTGCGAAAGGGAGCAGAGGAAGTTTGTTGATCCGATGGGTTTGCACGCAGGTTTTGGAGGTTTGAGGTAGCGTGAAGTTGCAAGGACAACAGCGAGCAGGTGATGCGTGGAACAGATGGACCGTAAGGGACTTTTTTTTTATTTTTTATTTTTTGAAACTTAGTTGCGTGAAAGGAAAACAAGCTTGCTCCATGAAGGTGAGGAAATGGACGCAGTTGCAGCTGGAGGTAACACGCAGAGAGGGAGCTGCGTTGGGAGACGTGACTGCGCAGATTTGCCTCAAAAGAAAAAAATTCAAAATGCCCCTGTAACGCAAAGAAACCCTGAGAAAAAGCAAGGAGTTGATCAAACCCTCGGAAATCTTCAGGAAACCCTACAACCTGTAATGGAAAAACAGCTAGAGAATATATATATATATATAAACTAAAACCCTACAAACCAGCTACAATTATTTACAGCTTCATGACTCTACAACAAACAGATTTGTCAGTAATCTTTAATAAAATTTTCAGAATTCCAGATTTACTATAAGATACTTCAGAAATCTCTCATGCAACTCAAAAATATACTCTAAATGATAAACCCAGAATCAAAATTGGCTGGGCTCTACAAGAAAGTGCTTGGTGGAAGTCCGCTGGTTCAGCCTAGAACTTCCCCAAACGCCCGTTAATTTTCTCAATCTGGATTTCCTGCACAGCTCACTTCAGCTATCAATAAAGAGGGAAAAAACAGTACTAAATTCCAAATCCAATGGAGATACCTGCCATTACTTTCAGAAATTCTATTACCATTAAAACCCTAGTGAGTGAACAAGATACCTGTGTTCAACATCACTCTTCACCAAGCTATTACTAATGGCTGAAAATAAAATTATGCAGAAAATAAAACAGCTTACAGCACTTCAGGAGAGTAACACCAGCAAGATTTCAACCCCAAAGTCTTTCTTTATTGCACCAGAAAAATTTTACAAGAGAGCTTTCTTCAGCACAAGACTTACAGATCGAATGATCTCAAATGACCCCTAGCACCCTATTTAAAGGAAAAAATTCCAACGGCTAGTTCAAGTGATCCATGTCAAACTAATCTCGACCGTCGATGAGGATCAAGATTTCTTTTAATCTCATCCGTCGAATTTTTTAAATGCATTTTAATATTAAAAAATTAAAATTCTGCATTTATTTACTCAAAAATTTGACTTATTATTATTTTATTATTTTTATTTATTTATTTATATATATATATATATATATATATATATATATATAATTATTATTTTATCTATTTTTTGATTTATTTTTTATTTTTTAATTTTTTTAATTTTTACTTTTGGATCCTCGAACTTAGCCTTTGGAAAAATCACCTAGGACCTAGGACTTAGGACTAATGAGGGGATTAAAACATTTTCTAACCCTCAAGACACTTTACATCATGACTTTTACAATTTTACATCTCATGGGGGAAAACCCATTTGACATAGACCCTCATAGACCACCCAGTTCTGCGACCAAATATAATCTAGCAGATCAACGTGCTAGGATTCCCCTAGGATTCTAATGACAAAATTCATTCCGACTTTGGGGTTAGGCTGAAGGAAAACTCTGCCGTTCATGGATCGGTGAGACAAAAAACCTTTCGGAACGTAGATTATCACTAGAAAAATAGGTCCACCTAGGCAATTTACATATAAGACTCAGATCTGCTAAGACTATTTACAAATTACACATGCAGACTGGGTTTACAATATAATATAATCAGGCGACGATGACTGTCGAATGGCGCGGACATGTCGATTAAGCGCTACCCCTTCTGCGAAAAAGGGGGTGTACTACTATGGGTAGTTGACACGTAGTGGTCAACAGGCCCCATGGGAGAAAGACTACCACTGGGCCATTCACCCCTAGCCAAATCAACATGGCCAGATGGGTGAATGTATCATTCTCCCCTAGTTAAATCAGCATGATCCCATGTGAGAATGTTTGCCCGATGCTGCAAAAACATCAACACTCCCTCTCAGTGAGGGAAACAAGCATCACATCAAGCTTGTCTCGGAAGTATACAAACTTCCCCCTAGACAAAGGGTTGGTGAGAATGTCTGCAATCTACTCGTCTGTGGATATGTATTGGAGCTTCACTACTCCCTTTTGCACCATGTCTCCAATGAGCTAATATTTGATCTCAATGTGCTTCGACCTATCATGAAATATTGGATTCTCCGAAAGCTTGACACAACTCTAATCATCACAATATATCAAGGTCGTCTCTAGCACCTTATCAAATAGCCCTACAAACAGCGTTCGAAGCCACATTGTTTCCTGATTTGTGGCACCAA
Source organism: Pinus tabuliformis (assembly GCA_031772625.1). Taxonomy (NCBI): domain Eukaryota; kingdom Viridiplantae; phylum Streptophyta; class Pinopsida; order Pinales; family Pinaceae; genus Pinus; species Pinus tabuliformis. The sequence continues at coordinate 673,405,124 of CM062817.1, forward strand.
TTGTGATATACTCCGCTTTTGCTGTACTGAGTGCGACAAAACTCTGCTTCTCGCTAAACCAGGATATCAAAGTTGATCCCAAGTTGACGTAGCACCTTGAGGTGCTCTTTCTGTCCACTGCACTCCTGGCCCAATTAGAATCATCATATCCCTGCAGCCTCATTTCACCACCTAAGACATATCTCAAACCACATCCAACTATACCACGCAGGCACTGTTGCCACACAATCTAACAAGGGTCCAAGGAGCGATACCTAAGGGACAACTACTAGACCAAATGACAACAATGGAACAAAGACCCACTGTCACCTCAGTCAGTGTCTCCTGCTCTTTACAAGCTTTCACCGATGGGAGTCGTCCCAGTATGAAGGGGAAATCACCAATAATGATAGGATCAAATAACAACATACAACGTGATTTCCAAGGCCCATCCAAAGGAGATGCTCAATTATGGCTTCACAAAAGGAAAAGCTCTCCAAGAAAGTCCTAATAGGAAGTTCTAAACCTAGGGTTAAGGATATTCAATAATGACAAGTATGCCTAGTATGAAGACTCCCAAGGTGAGGCAAGACCTATCTAGGGGCTTCGCAAGATGAATCCTTTTTAAATATGGTTTTCACTCCACTAGAGAAACCTAGAAAGAAATCCAAGCAAGACCTAGGGTTTTTGACCAAGCATGGGAGGAAATCTTCCAATGTGATCACTAGGTCAAGCAAGGAGAGAGAGAGAGAGGGTCAAGGATGATAGTTTCCTCAAATATTTAAGTGCAAATGACCCTTTAGAAGACCATCAACCTATGACGTTCAAGATAAGCTTTCAAAGTCAAAGCTAGGGCTTGAGTTTCCTTGCAAACCAACCGTGGTAATTTAACCAAACCTGGAGGATCACTAGAGGAGACACCAGCACAGTTCCTTGTCCAGACGGATTCGATAAATAACCCCTCTAATGGATTTCACAAGCAGCCCTAGCTATGTCATCTAGGATGGGAGGCCAAAAATTTTAGAGAAGAAAATGAGAAGGATAAGGAGAGTGACCACCAAATTAATTGGGACTAGTGCCTTACCCTTGGGCTATGGAGTCTATGTGATCCGAAATTTGGCTAAAATTTGTCTTCAAGGAGGTTAAATTATGATGCCCTAGCAATCACTCTTTAGCATTTACCCACCCAAGATCAATGGGTTTTTATGGAAGAAAAACAAATTTTAATCCACTAGGAACATTTATCTACTTGTTATTCAAATTTCAACGAGTAGCATGCACAAATTTGCAATATAACAATATTTTCAATGATATTTAATAATTAGGGCACAAGAAGAACTAGATAGTTGTAATATTTCCACACAATAGACATTATTACATGAAAAAATTCAACAAAAGTACTTAAAAGATAACAAGACATATATCCAATCCAAGATCAAGATAGCGGCTCCAAGAAAGAACAAGATTTCAGCTCCCAAAAATATCGAAATGCAACAAAAGAGCTCCAACAGACATCCAAGGAGAAAATGTGAAATTCTCAAGAGAAAAAGATATCCAAGTGTGATGATGATGTTTGATACAAATGAGGCTTAACTTTATTTATATGAGCCTCTAAGAGTTTGAATTAGCCTAAGATGCCCCTAAAAATATTTTAATGTGCAAAATAACATAACTTTGGTGACAAGCCCACCAAATAGCTCATAAAGTGTAGGGCAAGCCATCCAAAATCAAGCTAAAATGATGAAACAATGGTGCAGGAGGGTCGTTGGAAGGTCTAATCGAGTCCTCAAAGTGCCATGACGAAGAAGAGGTCTCCATGAATGATGGTCAAGAGGGTGGCACTTTGATCTCCAAGTAAAACATCATGTGGTGCTCCAAAGTGGCTCTAGGGCACAAGTAGTGGTCTCATGGGTCTCCTGGTGTAAAATAAGCCTATAGACTGCTCCAAATGAGGGCATGGAAGATGGTGCTTGCCCTCCCATGTCTCAAGGATGAGACAAACCTCCTCTAGGCCTCGGATCAACTGCCAAACCCTGTATACAATGCTAAGTCGGTTGGGGGCACTACTGGTCCAAGTGCATCATCTCGCATATAATGTGGGGCAATGAACAAGCTGTTGAAGGTGTTGAGGTTGCCCATGGCATGAGATAATGCTATGTCACATAATGGAAACCCATAGCTCTCAACGCATCCCCTACAAGTGTCGATATGATCCTCTGGTGGGCTTGGGCCCCAATTAAGTTGCCCAACCCATGATGAAACCACCTGCCAATCCTGTATAAGATCCAATGTGTCTCCTCTCCTTCAGATTCAATAATTCATCAATGCAAATGAGTAAATAAGCTTCCCTCCAACGAAGTCGTCCAGCCTCTTGGAGGCCTCAGCTCCCCTTCCCTAGCCTCGTCGTAGCCTTTTTAAGTTTGAATGTGGGCCCCACGGCCCCATTTCAATGAGCAGCAACCCCTAAGGGGTTGTTTCCCCTAGGCCTTTCCCCTTAGTCGCTAAGCCCTTGGGGCCTTTTCTTGGGCAGTCGCAAGCCTTAGAGACCTTGCAGCCCTAGGTCGTAGGCCTTGGAGGGCATTTAACCCTGGCCACTAGCCTTTTGGGCATTCCCCTTCCATCATTGGGGATTTGTGGGGGTTTTGTGGGGGTTTCGCAGTCATTTCTAAGAGCTATAACATTAGTTTAAGGTCTAATATAAAAAATTGCAGCAGTGCTGTTGAAGCTTATCTAATTTCACTTGGTTTATGTTCCTTACAATTTGTGAAACTTGGATAAGCATTTGATTGTGTGATTGGGTCATTTTTCTACAGCTGCAATCTCACGTTTATTGGCTGATCTGTATTTTTTTTTCACACCATTGGCATCTATTTTCACTCTTGCATTATCCCACATAAGTTCTCTAATTAATTGATAAGTGCCTTGGCTAATTGTTCTAAGTGACATTGTGGATAAATGCTCTATTACCATTGGATAAGTGGATTTATGGTTCATGATTAAATTGAATATCTCTTGTGAGTAAGACATCTGATTCTATCTCTTGTATATCTAATTGGCATATTGGTTACTTGTGGATTATATTGATCTTGTCTCATTTATCACTTAAGCAATTGTCTATTGGCTATATCTTCTGGCACCATTAAGTTTGAGCACTTTCTCTTGTGGTTGGGATTAACTTTCACTCATCATTTAAGTACTTCGTTGTCATAATCGAAGATCATTGTAATTAAGTACTTAAAGAACATTTAGTAATCTCACCTTAAGAGCACTCACCATCTTGCATTTGCATCCTAGGCCTAGTCTTGCATTAATTAACTAACCTCCAAGCATAAGCTTGATTGATAGACATATAGGGCCACTCTTCTTCCTTTAGCTTGCAAAGGATAGACCCTCTCTAGTGGTTAACACGTTGACCTTGCAGTCGTCAGAGCCACAGCCTCTGCAGCGCCGGAGGCAACTGATAGCTAGATTTCAAGGTGAGGTATCATTAAGCAAGCCATTGCTTGCTTCACTTTGACTTCTCTCTACAACTTACTTTAGAGACTAGCCTCAAAACAGCCAAGGATTAAGGGATTCATTTAGCTAGGCATAAAATTAAAATAAACCAAGATTTTTGCATCTCTTCTAGATTGTAGGACTTGCATCTCATATAAGATAGCAAAGCATCCCCAAGCTGCAATTATTCATCTAGTCATTTGGTATATAATTGATAAAAAAGCAAGTAATTGACTCCATAAGGCATTGGTCTCACATAATAATCTAATCAAATATTTAAAACTTGCTAAATCAACCAAGTGGCTAGACCATTCAGTTGTGTCTCCCAGACTTGTTGGTTGCCAACAAGTGTCACATTCTCATATTCCATAGGGACTACCCTCCATATCTTGCTGTTGGGAGATAGCTAGAACGGAGAGGGAAGGAATCAGAGTGACAGTGCCCACACTGAGTCGTTTTCGCACAGTGCCTGTACAATTTGAGCGACAACATTTTATGGCGTTGTAGTTGGGGAGCAATTTCATGGTCCTTGACGTTCACGACATCCTTTTCTTCAAATCATTTTTCATCTTTCATCCTTTTCGTTTAACTCGTCAACACCACATTTTCTGGCACATTGACATCTCACTAATCTTCTTATCACATTGTTCACCTTTTCTATCTGCACCTTAGCACCTCGACATTTGGGTTAGTTTCCTATTTGGGTGGCGACTCCACTTATTCATCCATTTATAAGAGCTTATACTAGAATAAATCCTAGTAGCTTGGTTAACCTCACTTCCTATCCTGTAAAGGCTCTAAGGGCTCGGTTGAACAAATTACATTCTAGTAAGAATTTAATCTTTCTCGGATAGGAAGCCCTCCCTGATATCCACTTGATTTTCCCTGATCCCGTCAGTCAAGACTTCATGGATTTCTACAGGCCTTGCAATTTTGCCAATATCCAGGGGCAGCCTCATAATCTTCTAGATGCCTTTTTGGATAAGATACCTACATTTCAAGGGAACAATTCCATCACTATTGATGCTCATATCAGGAAGTTCACAACTTTTTCGCTAAAACATGCTCATGCTGCCTATGATCATGAAGATGTCAAAATGAAGCTCTTTGTCCTCTCATTAGAAGATGATGCATTGCAATGGTACTTAAACAAGCCCAATAACTCCTTTGATTCTCTGCAAGCTCTCATCAATGCATTTAAAGGGAAGTACAGTGACAAGAGAGAAGGGAGATATCTATTTAAGGCCATCAATATCATAAAATAGAGTGAAAATGAAACTGTTGAAGAATTTAATCAGAGATTCAATGGTTTCATCAAATAAATGACTTGAGATTATAAACCTCCAGACAACTCTCTGTTAGAACAATATCTTGAAGCTTTCTGTGTCGCCACATCTTAAATTAAACGTGTAAATCCCATTGATTTAGTTGCTGCTCAAGTTGTTGCCAAAGAATTAGAAAAGAATAAGGAAGTGTCTGGAAAGTCAGAAATTCTAGGTTTTGAAAGAGGTTCGCTCAAAAATAAGGAAAAAGAAGTAAAGGAGATAGAGCATGACCCAATTAAAGAGTTAACTCAAATGATTAAGGAAATGAGAATTGAGCATTCTAGAAAGATAAGCGCCATGCAGTCTAGGTTTATTCAAATGGAACGAAATCAAGCCCAAAATGTTCAACCTAGAAACAATAATAATAACAAAGGTAACAACAATCCATGGCCAAGAAGGAATCCTTTGAATGATCAGAGACCTCCTACTCCTCTTGAGTCTGTGAATGTTGTCAATCAGCGTATTCCATTTTGTAGACCTTGTGAAAGTTTTCATGAAGAAAGTGCATGTGCCATAGATAGAAAACTCTTAGATGAAGGAACCAGTGAGCAAATAAATAATTTAAATCAAGGTTCTTCTAAAGAAGGTCGGTGTTTAGACGTGATTTCCTCATCCTTCGCCATCAACAACTTCACTTCAGTGATGAGAAAGATCCTACCACACAGATGTATGGTGAAACTTCATCCCAGGAACAAATTCTGGAAATTGCTAGAAGCAGAGGTTATACTTATCAAAAGAAAGGCAGAGATCATAATCAGAATAAATAGGTCGCATCTAAAAGCTATCAATAAGGATTGAAAATTGATTAGGCAACATGGATAAATAGTGTTAAGATGTCTGTCTCAGTCAACGTCGCACGAAGCAGGGACGTTTGCTGGAAGCGGGGATGACGAAGCATCATTTCCAAAAAATCTAGGAAGCGAAGCACCTCAGAAGCATCTACTATATATATATATATATATATTCATAAAAAACATCCCAAATACAAATTAGTTGTAGAAGACATGAAAATATGCATATTTTTACATAAATCAAGATAGATGTGGCATCCATGATTGCATTGCACATCAATGATTAATTATTCGAGCATCAACCATCTAGATTCTAGCAATTACAAACATACATCAAATTTTTAAGCATATCATAAAACATAAAACATTTAGAATATAAAATCATCAAACATTCAAGTAACTTATCTAGCAAGTGAGCAACTGTCAAGATGAGTCATATCCAAAATTCAAATAATAATGTTTACAAAATAGGCAACTTGGCCACCACCAAGACTCATGTTTACACTGAACAAGGAAGAGTAAGACAAAAAAAGTTCAAATTCACAACAAGACTACAAGTCTAATCTATGACAAAATTAGTAAACTGTGAATATATCTACTAATCTCTCCTCCTTCCACCACAAACAGGACATGAGCCTCCACGTGGTGGCAATGAAGAAGATTGTGGCTCTAGAAGTTGTGGCAGTGGAACTGATGAAGATGAAGCCCCTGTTGTTGGTGCTAAAGCATGGAACCTGGGAACCAAGGGACCGGATGGGTGTGGCATCTCAACTCGATCATCATCATCCTAGATAACAGCATCCTCCAATTGCTCTAATCGCAACATTCCATCCTCCAAATTGGGCTCCTCTGGATTTATGTCCCATACCTTAAGGTCTTTATTAGTCTTTGCATCATCAAAGTAATGGGACAACAATCGCAAGTTGTAGTGAACATAAACCAAACTCTCTGCTCGGTCTAAATTTAACTTATTCCTTTTAAGACTGTGGATGAAAGAATAAGAGCTCGAACACCTCTCTGCAGAAGAAGTGTTTACCACCTGTGATAGCACCAGCGATGCCAAAGATTGTAGATGTGGAGTAGCACCTCCATGTATGTTCCACCACTTAAGAGAAGAAAAATTATCTCGATCTCTAGTTGCATGCATGCTCCCAAATGGACCAGTGTTAAGCGTATAGTTGCTCAAATGTTTTCGTAGCATGGGAGACTCCTCCTCATCAGGGACTAATTTATACAATGCTTTCATATATCTAGATAGAACCTCTAGATCTAGGTGTGGTTGTTTCCTGCTCCCCGCCCCAGGTGTTGGTGTTGAAAACTATGATGGATGATAGTATTTAGGTGTCAAAACATATGCTAAGGCATGCAATGGAACATTTAGCATATCCCATCGTTTTTCCACCTCGGCACGAATATAATTTTACAAGGTGATATATCTAGGCTCAACAATGTCTTTAATCTGCCCCAACATGTTATCCATTTGCTTATACACCTCCCTAATTATTGGTCAATCTGATTCTGCAAACTTGATCATGTACTAAATTGGTTTGGTGAATTGCAAAACATATTTAATCAGTGACCAAAAGTAACTGTCAAGAATAGTGTCCTTGGCTTCATTAGCACCATCTCTATCAGTGTTAATTTCCTCCCATGATTCAGAGGTCACCATATTAGTTAAAGCTTGTCTCACCTTCACTAATCACCTAAAGGTGAGGTAATAACTTGCAAATCTTGTTTTTTCAAGTTTAAGCAACTGCAACTTGGAGTAAGTGCCATAAAAGTAGTTTACCCTTATATGTGTTGTGATAAATTTAATGAGTGGCTTCCCTCTCTTGTAAAGCTCATTAATCCATCCACAATCTTTATGCTTCACAATATCATGCATCAAAAGGTTCAATGTGTGCACCAAACACGCAGACCAAAATATTTGTGGATGAGTGAGTACGTTCAATAATTTTTCCTGCTGCCTTACAATTTGTTGCATTATCAGTGATCACTTGAACCACATTATTAGGACCAACATCTTTGATTGATTGCAATAGGAGATTTGCAAAGTTTTGGGAAGTTTCATTGATGGAGTAGGAGTCATGACATGTAATAAACATTGCACCACTAGCAGAAACATCAAGTACATTTATCAAATGTTGGTTTCTAACATTTGTCCACCCATCTGATACAATGGATACCCCACAATCCACCCACTCATTTGTAAAATGTGTCAAATCTCTTTGAACCTTTGTTTTTTCTCTTTCTAATAACATAATTTGTTCTAGTTTTCTCATAGTTAGGGCTCTTGTATCCTTTTGCATCTTCATTGATGGCCTTAACCATATCATGCCAATAGGGAGAGCAGAGCACATTGAATGGTACACCGCAAGCACAAAGAAACCAAACTATCTTTCCATCCACATCATCCCTCCCAGCAACATTCAGGAAATCCCCTATTGTTCTTCTACTTCCAGAGGTTGCAGAAGTACCATGAGGAGATGAGCTACCAAATCTAGAGGTTGCACTTAATTCATAATGAGTTTTTTGTTTCTTGTATTTCTGTTGTGCAGCCTCCTCTATTTGGATGTATTTTCTTCTTTGTTCAGTTGGAACCTTTGGACAAATTGCTATCCCCACGGCACCCTTTTTCATCACTGTCCAACACCCCAATATCTTGGAAAAACAATAGCTTGTCCTCAAGAAACTGCAATGTTGATTGTTGTAAAATTTGTTCTCCCTCCCAAGTAGCATCTTCCTCTGGTAAATCTTTCCACCTGACAAGATATTCTCTGATCGTCCATTTCCTTGAGCCTCAGGTATCAAAATCAAATGACCCTCATCATCCAAGGGTGGCAACGCTATTGCAGTTGTAACCTATTGTCCCAAGGCCTTTTTCAGGGAAGACACATGGAACACATTATGCACATTACTTCTTGGCGGAAGCTCTAGCTCATAAGCCACCTCTCCAACTCGCCTGATCACCTTATACAGTCCATAAAAACAAGGTTTGAGCTTGTCAGCTCCCTTCTACTTTAGTGTGGACTGTCTGTATGGTTGGAGACGCAAGAACACTAAGTCTCCAACCTCAAAATGCTTCTCCACATGGTGTCTGTCTACATAACTCTTGTACTGGTTATGCGTTGTCTACAGGTTGTCTTTAAGCGCCCTCAAGATATCCTAGCTCTCGTATATCCAATCCTTAGCTTAGGAGCTAGGTTGTCTCCAAAAATCATGTCAGCAAATGATAACGCATCATAGCCATAAAGAGCATGAAAAGGTGACATACCGATAGACATATGTTGAGTGGTGTTGTAGTAGTACTCTCCCATGTGAAGCCACTTCACCCATGCGCGTTACTGCCCCGTCACATAATTCCTCAAATATCCCTCCAACCATTTATTCACAATCTTTGTCTGCCCATCTGTTTGGGGGTGGTAGCTAGTACTAGGAGTGAGCTCAATGCCCACCAATCTGAATAACTCCTGCCAAAACCCCCCCATAAATCTATTGTCTCGATCACTGACTATGGTCTTGGGAAGACCATGCAACCTGAACACCTCTCTGAAAAAAAGCTCGACTATCTGCGAGTGAGGATCTGGAAGGAATGGCGAAGAAATGAGAAAACTTGGTCAGTTTGTCCACAAACACATATATGCAATCACACCCCTACACAACTGGAAGTCCAGTGATGAAATCCATGGATACACTCTCCCACTACCTCTATGGAATCGGAAGTGGTTCAAGTAACCCAGTTCGATATATCTACTCCCCCTTATTCCTCTGACAAACATCACACTCATGTACATGTCTCAGAACATCCTTCTTGAAGCCTCTTCAAGGAAAACGGTACCTGATGATTCGATAGGTTTTGAAAAACCCTGATGGCCTGCTAAAGGTGAATCATGTGTTGTGTGCAAAATCTTCTCCCTCAAGTGTGAGCCTGGCACCAAGTATATATTCTCTGTAACAACCCCTAGTTGATTTTCTATGTAAATTAAATAAGAGCAAGGTCATGGGACACGTATTCCAAGCTGAATGTTGGGCAAAACATTTAGTGGGCATCACTTGTGATTATTTATGGCTGTGAAAATTGTCAAAGGCAAAGAGGCAATAATTGGCATTTAATTATGAAAATAAAGGAAAATAGGAGAAAATGAAGGTGAAGAGACACAAATTTGCATGCAAGGGAAATTAAAGGAAAACTGAAGAAAATAGAGGCCTCAATGATAAAAAGGCTTCAGAGAAACTGTTCACAGCTTTTGTTGGTTTAGCCTTATGACAGTTTTGAGTTGAGCTCCTTTCATTCTCTCATTCTCTCATACTCTTGCACACTTAGAGCATTCTCGAAGCATGCTTGGAGCACTCTAGTATTCACTTGGACTTGAAGAAAGAGGACAAAGAAAAGCAAGGAAGCACAAGGAGTCAGTTGGATCAGTAGCTACAGTTGGATTACTTTGCAGGTAACAGGTTGAATGAGTGATTTCCTTGCTGATTTTTGGATGCATGGTATATGCATGTGCTTTCTCGGTTATGTGTTATCATTGGCACGGAGATTTTCCTGGATAGACAATGGTTTTAGTCATGTCTTACCATTTCCTAGACAGCCATGGTGTTAAAATTGGCAACTAGGGCCAAATTCCACTATTGGACAACTCATTTGATGGAGATGATGATTGCATTAAATTCCTCTTTTCAAGAGGACCAAAATCGACCTAAAGATCATCAAATTTGGACACGCAGAAATGTGTTTTTGAATTTATGCCCACACACGTACAAATTGTCAAGGTCAGCGACATCATCATGTAGGCTCATGAAGCCCAAGAGACATGTCACTTCACCCTCAACAATTTGTATAAATAAGAGTGACCTCCAACCTCATTTGGCACCTCACTCACTCACACATTCTTCTCTCTCCTTCTCTCATTGGTTCGTACAGCTATTGGGCATATCTTTTCTCTCATAGGTGTGGCAAGGAAGACAAATTTCAGGATAGAATTACAAGGCCGCAAATTTCAAAATTCTCTTGCAGTTTGACCAATGTTGACTTTGACTTTCCAAGCATAATATGAGTTCGATCTTTTGGGCAATTTTCTGTTTGGGCAAGCCGTACCATTTGGCACAGAAACTGAGGTGACCTAAATATTTTGACCACAAAGATAATTGCAGGTTGACTGCAGATTTCGAGGGTAGAATTTGACCAAGTTTGACCAGTGACTTTGGGACTGTTTTGGGATGACTTTGACTACCTATTCAGGCCGAGTTTGACAGGGTATGACCAAGCTGCTTTTAGGACATTTTGTTGTTGCTTTGACCAGCATTGACTTTCGGGTTAGGGTTGTTGACTGTTGCAAAAAAATTACATATTTGACAGGGTTGAATTGACTATCATTTGCCAAGTCAATTTTGACTTTATTGTACTCTCTCTCTACTGAACATTTGATATAATAATAAGAATTAATCAAACGGTTTTCCCCATATTGGGGATTTTCCCTGACATTCGCCAAATTTGGTGTTCTCTTGTCTTGGCTTGTGTTTTGCATTTTGTTATTCATGTCCTATCTACACTTACTGTCAATGTGATTTATGGTTAATGTGATTGCTATCGGAAAAATAGATTGGAAATTGTCATTGGGCTACTAAAGGAACATTGAAGTAATTGTACAAACCATAAAAAATACCACTGTTAACTAAAATTTGTGAAAATTCCTAGACTCGACGTAGCTCCTACTGCAGCAAAATCTGAATCTACTTCACCTACTTGATTTTTTTTAATTACATTCATCAAGTTATTCTTCTGAATACTGAAGCAAATTACTTTTGCGGCCTACACTAATTAAATATTTGATCTCATGAAATAGAAAACAGAGCAAAGAACAAGATACATAGGACACACTTATTTGTTGACACAATAGTCCCCGGAAAAACCCAATGCGGGAAAACCGGTGCAGCAACTCTGAGGGTTTTATTATTATGCACGAGAAATATCTGAATACAAATTTAGGATGCTCATATAGCAATCCTTTACAAAGAAAATACTGGCAGAAAATCTGAGTGAGTTTTAGCTCACTTCGCCCAGTAAAATTCCAGCTGATCCGGCATAAGACTGGCTAACCCCTATTATTTCTACGTCACCTCTTCTACCCTCTGCGTCAGCTTTCCCGGCTATTCCAGCAGTTTTAGCTGTTCCCGGCTGTTCCAGATTTTGCCCTCTGCGTCATCTTTCCCAGCTGTTCTGGCAGTTCCAGTTATTCCCAACAGTTCTGGCTTTTTCCCTCTACGTCAGCTTTCCTAGCTGTTCCGGCTTTTTCCCTTTGCATCAGCTTTCCCGACTGTTCCGACAGTTCCCAGCAGTTCTGTTTGTTCCTGGTAGTTCCGGCTTCTGCGTGACAGGCAGTTTTTCTGCTCTGCTGGCTCTCTCTGCCTCTCTGTCCGTAGTATTTGGAAAGTCCTTCTCCTGGATTGTCATTGCCCCTCTGCTGCAGAATGATCACTTAATTCGAAATCCTTAGCAAACCCTACCTTAGGAATCAAATTCTTGATCAATTCGTTCTCTCCATGTGTGTTTTAATATGAACCCCAAGCCTCCATTTTATACTTTTCCTGTTGAGTTTTCAACAGCTGAGATTAAGTCTCTAATCAACGGCTAAGATTAAAACATGACTTGATCCACCTTCTAGATCATTCTCACCCATATTTTGATTAATACCCATTAATATTTTAATTTTCCTAAGTTTAGACTTAGGAACCCCATTAAAAATATTAATTATTTTAATAAAATACAATCTAGGTGGAATTTCACCAAACGATTTCTAGGTTCTTTAGAACTCATGTGCCTTAGCCTCTCCACCAATTTTCAAGTCTAAAGCACTTCTGATGCTACCAAAAACTAACAAAATTAACATGGTATCAGAACCCAATGGAAGACAAAACCCAAGCAAGAGAGAGAAAAGCAATCACAATGAGAGATATGTTGGACAAGGACAAACATCAATGGCTTCGACATCATACTTCAAGAATGAGGATAAGCTCAAAGACAAATCTGACTATCATGCATGGAAGATGACTTTGGCCTTGACTTTGGAAGAGCATGATGCAATGGACTATGTGCAGGGAAAAGCGGTGGAGCCTCCTTCAAATGCACCTGCTATTGCAAAGACGAAGTATAAGAAAGGTGACACAAAGCTAAGAAAATTATCATAGACTCCATCCAAAAGAATTTGGTTGCCTATATTTTAGATTCGGAAACATCTAAGGAGATGTATGATAAGCTAGGTTGGGATGGTCAAAGTGAACAATGCAAATCAAATCCTCTTTCTCAAGAACAAGTTGAAGGACATCAAGATGGATAAAGGGGAGTTTATCCAATTCTACTTCATGAGAATAACACAAATCAAGAATAACTAATATCTATTGGAGAAGTTATTGCTGACATGGAGCTCACTCTCATTGCACTTGGAGGTCTTCCAAGATCATGGGATGTGTTTAACACCACCATTATCAACAATGACAAGATACCTGGTTTCGATGAATTATTGGCTCAATGCACTCAAGAGGAGACAAGGATGATGGAGAGAGACAAGCCCTCAAATGGAAATGAACCTACTACTTTCTCCGCTCATGCAAAGAGGAAAAATAATGTTGGTCCAAGGAGATAGGGTCAAGGATTCAACAAGGGATTCAAAGAAGGAAGAAAAGGAAGGTGCTACAATTGCAACAGGTTCGGCCACTATGCTAGAGAGTGTCCTCACAAGAAGAATACTCCAAGGGATGACGACAACAACAACAACAATTTCAAAGGCAATGGCAATCAAAGGAACAACAGGTTCAACAACAAAGGAAAGAGGAATGCTCCCGCTGCTCGAAATGGAAATGGTCGACCTCCCAAAAGGACGAGAAATACCAGGTATGATGAAAGTAATGTTGTAGAAAAACAAAATGAGTTTTATCTTATTTCCACTCTATCTACTGCCTATCCTCCAGATACTTCAGATCATTGGTTGATTGATAGTAGAGCCTCAAGGCACTTCGCTGGGTACAAAGAGGCCCTCTCAAATTTAGTTGAAAAGAAGACTAATTTAGAAATCATACTTGGAGATAATGCCACTTACCCTATGAAAGGGATAGGTACTATCACTCTTCAATTGAATGAAGGTCAAACCATTCATCTACAAGAAGTATTGTATGTGCCCGATTTGAAGAAGAACCTGGTGTCTATTTCTGCAATGGAATATAAAGGCTTCAAGGTAGCATTCGTTGATGGAAAGGTACGTATTTGGCAAAGAAACCCTAAAGATGCATTTACTCTTAGATTTAGGGTTGATGGTCTCTATCAAGTTGGAGGAAGTCCTTTGGGAGCTTTGGCAAGCGATACTTCACTTCAATCTGAGCTATGGCACCGGAGATTTGCCCACTTACATTACAAAGCCTTACCTGGGGTAAGGAAGATGGTCACAGGTATGCCCGAGTTCAACATGAATCATGAAGGTGTTTGTCAAGGTTGTGCAGCTAGGAAACTTACAAAGGGACCATTCCCTTCTAGTGAAAGCAAGACAACCGATATTCTTCAACTAGTCCATTCTGACCTGTCTGGTATGTTGCCCATAACATCATTGGGAGGATACTTATATTATGCAATCTTTGTGGATGACTACTCTTGTAAAACATGGATCTATTTCTTGAAGAGGAAGGATGAAGTGTTCAAATGGTTTTGTTCCTTCAAAGCTTTGGTGGAAAATCAAATAGGGAAGAGGATCAAAATATTGAGGACTGACAATGGAACCGAATATGAATCAAATGAGTTTAATGACTTTTGCAAAGAGGTTGGCATTAAGAGGGAGACAATTGTCCCATACACTCCCGAGTAAAATGGAGTTGTTGAAAGGATGAATCGAACAATCATGGAAGCCACTCGTGCCATGCTCCATGATCAAGGCCTACCGAAGTTCTTATGGGGAGAAGTTGCCAACACTGTCGTGTATGTTCAAAATAGGAGCTCGCATCAAGCATTGGATTTCAAAACACCCGAAGAAGTCTTCACTGATAAGAAACTTGATGTTTCTCATTTTAGAATATTTGGTTGTCTGGTATATTTTCATGTGCCTAAAGAGGAGGAAAAAGTTGGAAGCTTCTGGTAAGAAAGGTATATTCGTTGGCTACAGTGAAAATTCAAAGGCATATAGAATCTATGTGCCTAGTCAAAGAGATGTGGAAGTAAGTCGTGATGTTACCTTTAATGAAGAGACTGCCCTTAGGAAAGCAAGATATCTCCCTATCCCAAGGAAGGACGATGATGATGCTGTGGAAAAACAGGATGAACCTCCAACAGATGAGCCTATGCCCGATGTTGATGGCCCAATGGATTCTATTGATCCACCTCTTGGTGATTCCTCTACCTCAAGGAAAAGACCTCTATGGCTCAAAGATACTCTCGAAGATGTTGAAAGACATATTGCTCCAAGAGGGACATTTCGTGAAAGTAAGAAGCCAAACAGGTATCAAGGGTACTTGGCTACTATGAGTACTATTGTTCAAGTTGAACCATCCATGTTTGAAGACGCCGTAAAGCACCAAGTTTGGAAGATGCAATGAATGAGGAGTATGAGTCAATCATGAAGAATGATGTCTGGGACGTTGTGCCTAGAACAATGTTGCACGAAGCGGGAGCGAAGCGGAAGCGCGGAAGCGGAAGCGGAAGCGCGGAAGCGTCATTTTCCAAAAATCTAGGAAGCGAAGCGTCCGCGGAAGCGTCTACTATATATATATATTTTTTATATTTTTTTGCATTTATACTCAAAACAAACATCCCAAATACCAAATTAATTGTAGAAGACATGAAAACATGCATATTTTTGCATAAATCAAGATAGATATGGCATCCATGATTCCATTGTAGTTACTAGTATGTACAACAATCATCTATATTCTAGCTATTACAAACATACATCAAATTTTTAAGCATATTATAAAACATAAAACATTTAAGCATATTATAAAACATAAAACATAGAGCATATTATGATTTATCTAGCAAGTGAGCAACTGTCAACATTTGTCATGTCCAAAATTCAAATAATAATGTTTACAAAATATGTCACTTGGTCACCGCCAAGCCAAAAAGGTTCAAAATTCAAATTCACAAGTCTACAAGTCTAATGAGTAATCTATGACAAAAAGTAGTAGATTGTGAATATATCTACTAATCTCTCCTCCTTCCACCACGAATAGAACGTGGTGGCGGGCCTCCACGTGGTGGCAATGAAGAAGATGGTGCCTCTGGAAGTCGTGGCACTGAAACTGATGAAGAAGAACCCCCTGCTGTTGGTGTTGAACCATGGAACCTAGGAACCAAGGGACCAGATGAGGGAGCATCTGCTATATTTATATATTTTTTTGCTTTCATTTGTCACCCTAACCCAAGGTGGACCCACCCCCAACAAGCAAACTCACCTAAAATTTAAAAAAAAATTGAAAAAAAAACGATTTTCTAAATGCTTTTCCGGAAGCTTTTCTGGAAGCGTCTCGGAAGCGTCTGGGAAGTGCCTGGGAAGCGCCTGGGAAGCGTCTGGGAAGCGTCTGGGAAGCGCCGTACGAAGCGCGCTTCGGCGCTTCGGAAGCGCCAGCGCTTCCAAATTTCCAGGAAGCGTCTAAAAATTTCGAAAGCGCGCTTCGCCATTTTCGGAAGCGCGCTTCCGGGGGCGCTTCCTGGGCGCTTCCGTACGGGGCGCGCTTCGGGCCTAGGATCCGCGGGGGGGGGGGGCGCTTCCTGCAACATTGGCCTAGAACCAAGGACAAGTTTGTGGTCACTTCTAAATGGCTTTACAAAATCAAACATGGAGCTGATGGGAGTGCTGAAAAATATAAGGCCAAGTTTGTTGCTCGAGGCTTCTCTCAAAAGGAAGGAGTGGACTATGACGAGATATTTGCACCGGTTGCCCGATATACCACTATCTAATCTATTATTGCTCTAGCTGCTAATCAAGGATGGAGCCTACATCAAATGGACGTCAAGATTGCTTTCTTGCATGGCTTGCTTAAGGAGGAAGTATACTTGGAACAACCTTTGGGATTTAAAGTACAAGATTGAAGGATACATGTATGCAAGTTGAAGAATAAAATCCCATATTGTTCAAGCAAGCCCCTAGGGCTTGGTATGAGAGGATTGATAGTTATCTTATGAAGCTGGGATTTACAAGGAGCTATGTTGATCCAAACCTATACTTCAAGGTTGAAAAGGACATGCCTCTCATTTTGGTCCTTTATGTTGATGATCTCTTTCTGACTGGTGCAGACCCTCTCATTTATCAATGCAAGAGAGAGTTGACTTCCGAGTTCAAGATGAAGGACCTAGGTCTGATGCACTACTTCCTAGGCCTGGAGATCTAGCAAAAGCCAGGCGAGATTTTCCTTTCTCAAGGAAAATACATTATGAAGTTATTAGAGAGATGTGGGATCGTCGATTGCAAGTCTGTATCTACTCCAATGGAACTCAACTTCAAGAAGCTATGTGGAAGAGTTGTTGGGCCCGAATTGGCAAACCCTTCCTAATATAGACAACTTGTGGGGACCCTAATGTTCTTGGTAAACTCCCAACCTAACATATGCTTCATTGTGAATACATTGAGTCAATTTCTAGTTGAGCCTCATCACATACATTGGATTGCTGCTAAGAATCTCCTAAGATATCTCCGTGGCACAATCAACTATGGATATTCTGATGTTGACTGGGCTAGGAGTGTGGTGGATAGAAAGAGCACGTCAGGATGTTGCTTCTCATTAGGATCTGCTTCAATTTCATGGATGAGCAAGAAGAAGAATTGGTTGCTTCAAGCACCGCTGAGGCCGAATATATTGCTACTAGTATGGCCTATTGTGAAGTCGTTTGGTTACGGAAGCTTTTCAGTAAGCTATTTGAGCACACGTTGGATAACATCATGATCTATTGCGACAACCAGAGTGGGATTCGTCTCTCAGAGAATCCTGTGTTCTACGACCGCTCCAAGCACATTGACATCAGGTACCACTTTATCCAGGATATGGTACAATGAGGAGTAATAAGGCTCCAACACATCAGGACTAATGAGCAGGTTGCAAACATCACGAAGCCCTTGGGAAAGGTCAAATTCTTAGCCTTCGGAGAGAGACTTAGAGTCGCTGAAGGACCCTCCCATGAGGGTTCCGCTTGAGTTGGACAATGAGCTCTGGGAGCTCCTAGGAGCTTGGGGTACTTCATGGAGCTATGAGCAACCATGGGGTGAGCGGTTCACCTTCCCCTATAGGTGTGCTATGTACAAGGTGAGTGGTTCACCTTCCCCTATGATACCCCATGATGGTTGACATGTGTTTAGGGTGAGTGGTTAACCTTCCCCTACTATTGATGACACGTGTGTAGGTCAAGTGGTTCACCTTCCCCTACGATTGATGATATATGCATAGGATGAGTGGTTCACCTTCCCCTACGATTGATGATATATGCATAGGATGAGTGGTTCAACTTCTCCTATGGCATATGAGAAGGATGAGTGGTTCACCTTCTCCTACGAATGCCCCAGCATACATCCTACCCATGTAGTTCGAGACTCATGGGAAGTACCTCTCATCTAGCCAATGAGTTGGGAAAAGTGGATAGGGACCATAGCACTACAAATGGACGCATCGTGTACTATCGTACTCCCTATGTCTAGGATGCATGGTGTTCAACAACTTGATCATTCAGGATCAAATCTGATTGGGGTTCTACCCCTGGACTGACTTTTGTCAGTGGAGAGTGGCAAGGTCTTGTGACTCACTCTCGATCAATTCTTCTTCATTATTACATCATTGTTCAGCAGAGTTGAGATGAGATGCAGAGATGGTACATGATGACAGGATGGCATGATGGATTGGCAAGTGGAATTATCCCTAATTGAGAGGGAGCGTTAAAACTGGCAACTAGAGCCAAATTCCACTATTGGACAGCTCATTTGATGGAGATGATGATTGCATTAAATTCCTCTTCTCGAGAGGACCAAAATCAACCTAAAGATCATCAAATTTGGACAAGCAGAAATGTGTTTTTGAATTTATGCCCACAAATGTGCAAATTGTCAAGGTCGGCCACATTATCATGTAGGCTCATGAAGCCCAAGAAACATGTCACTTCACCCTCAATGATGTGTATAAATAAGAGTGACCTCCAACCTCATTTGGCACCTCACTCAGTCACACATTCTTCTCTCTCCTCTCATTGGTTCGTATAGCTATTGGGCATATCTTTTCTCTCACACATGTGGCAAAGAGGACAAATTTCAGGACAGAATTACAAGGCTGAAAATTTCAGACTTCTCCTGCAGTTTGACCAGCGTTGACTTTGATTTTCTAGGCAGAATTTGAGTTCGATCTTTTGGGCAGTTTTCTGTTTGGGCAGGCTGTATCATTGGTACAGAAACCGAGGTGGTCTGAGCATTTTGACCGCAAAGATAACTTGCAGGTCGACCACACATTTCCAAGGTAAAATTCAACCAACTTTGGCTGCTAGCTTTGGGACTGTGTTGCGCTGAATTTGACCACTTGTTCAGGCCGAGTTTGACTGGGTATGACTAAGCTGCTTTGAGGACATTTTGTTGCTACTTTGACCAGCATTGAATCTCTGGTTAGGGTTGTTGACTACTGCAGAAAAATTACAGATTTGAC
The DNA here is from genome assembly GCA_031772625.1 of Pinus tabuliformis. Classification (NCBI taxonomy): domain Eukaryota; kingdom Viridiplantae; phylum Streptophyta; class Pinopsida; order Pinales; family Pinaceae; genus Pinus; species Pinus tabuliformis. Next base: position 673,424,370 of record CM062817.1, read on the forward strand.
AGGGTTGCTTTGACTATCATTTGCCAAGTCAATTTTTGACTTTATTGTACGCTCTCTATTGAACATTTGATATAATAATAAGAAGAATTGATCAAACAGTTTTCCCCATCCTGGGATTTCTCCTTGGCATTTGCCAAATCTGGTGTTCTCTTGTCTTGGCCTGTCTTTTGCAATTTTTTATTCATGTTCTATCTACACTTATTGTCAATGTGATTGCTATTGGAAAACTAAATTGGAAATTGTCATTGGGTTGCTAAAGGAACATTGAAGTAATTGTGCAAAGCATAGTACCATTGTTAACTAAAATTAACAAATGGTGTTGTGGGTTTTTCCACTTGTTTCTCTCATTGGTGCTTAGGTTCCCGATGGCTGTGGGTCGGAACAAATGCTCTGGAAGCCCTAGAACAGTTTGGGTTGAGTTACTAGCTCCTAGAACTGTAGGTTGGGACAAACACTCTGAAGCCCTTGGTGGGTTGAGTTACTAGTCCTTGGAGCCACGGTTGGAAAAAAACGCTCTGGAGCCCTGGAAGGTTGTGGGTTGAGTTACTAGTTTTCAGAGCCCTGGACAGCTTGGGTAGAGATCGATGTAGTTGAGGTTAGTGATTTATGGACTACAGAGGTGGAATCATTGTGGTTGAGGATGAGGTGGTTTGGTCGCTAGATGCCCTAGTTGGTTTGTCTTGGTTTATTCCACGAGATCCCATATTCATGCTTGTAATACGGTGCGGGTGTGATTCGCTGAAAGAGAGATTTGGTTCAACCCAATCAATGGTCAGGTGGTATGTGGAAGTCCCTGACTTGGTTGGCATTTTCATATGTTAATAAGAGTTATTTTGCTACTATGGTTTGTGAATACTTGTATTGGTTTTGATGTTGATATTATCGTTGATTTGCCATGGTTTCTATTCTGGCTATTTGTTGGTTATATGATGTATTCTATCTATGGCTCTTGTCATGTTTTGATAAGTTATTGAATAGTTGATGAATGCATGGACTAACAAGTGTTATTGTAGCTAGTTGGAGAGGGCTTAGAGCCTTCTTGGTGATTCTCAGATGAGGACTACAAGTTTATAATTAGATATGCATTCATGACCTGTAGCTTACTTGTTTACCATATGTTTGACGAAATGTACGTTATGGATTAGGCATCTTTGAGTCAAGTTCTTTGTGAGTTTTGATTGGTTGGATTTGTCATCACCTTTGATTACATTCTGAAAAGTTAGAGGCAATTCTGGGCAGTGGTCTGGAAGCTAGCCTGAAAAGGTGGCACAGATCATGGAACCGCATGCTCAAAACTGGAGGATTTAGGTCATAACTGCATGGAAGCAGGCTTGTGCGTGTGGTTGGGGCCTCATAACCGCACTCTTGCCTTGTTGTGCATGCAGTTGGGGTGCTAGGTCAGAGAAAAAGGGTTCCAGCTTAAGGATTGATCACCTGGGGTGGTTGTTCAACTCCTGAGTGATCTGTAGTCCCTGTAGGATGTCAGTAAGTGTTCAGTTTGTAGGCCCCACTTCCTTAACTAGAACTTGGAGGTCGGGTCATGTCATAGTGACACTCGTCTCATGTTTACCGTGGCAAGCTGGTGAATTTGGGTAAATGTGGGAGGAGGCGTTTACACTGTCCTTATAATATATGACCTCATCCATCACCTGATACCTGTCATCCCCAAAAGTACCATCCAAGATCTCGCATGTTTGTCAATCCTTGGAGTACTCTACTAGCAATTGTGCCTTCCAATCCTGGGTGATGTCCATAAGTGAGAGTGTCGCAGGCCTCCTAGATAGTGCATTTGCTACCACATTATGCTTGCCCTTGACATACTCAATCTCAAAATCAAAGGCATGTATCTTACTCACCCACTTCTGCTACCTCTCTTGAAGCTCCTTCTGCTCCAAAAAGAATCGAAGACTGTTGTGATCAGTCTTCACCTTGAACCTATTGCCCACCAAATATTGTCGGAACTTGGCCAACGCATGCATTATGGCCAACATCTCCTTATCATAGATAGGATACAGTCTCTCATGTGGTTGTAGCTTCCGGCTCTCGAATGCAATCGGGTGGCCTACCTGTGTTAGCACTACTCCAATACCCTCTCCAAATGCATCGCACTCTAGTACAAAGGGCTATGAAAAATCTGGTAAAGCCAAAACCGGGCAGTTGCTCATCACTCACTTGAGGCGCTCAAAGGCCTCTTGTGCCACGTCTGTCCACTCAAACGCTCCCTTCTTCGTCAAGTCTGTGAGGGGTGTTGCCAACTAGGAAAATCCCTTCACAAACTGCCTATAATAAGTGCATATGCCTAGTAACCCCTGCAAGTTTGTCACATTCTTGGGCGTAGGCCAATCCAAAATAGCTCGGATCTTCTCCTGATGGACCCTGACTCCATCCTCTCCAATCACATGTCCCAAATACAACATCTCTATCAAACCAAACTCACACTTGGACATCTTGGCATAGAACTATTGCTCCTCCAAGATGCACAAGACCTCCTCCAAGTGTTGCAAATGCTCCTCCCATGTCCTGTTGTAAATTAGAATATCAACGAAAAATATCAGCACAAATCTATGCAATTGCTTGCGGAACACATGTTACATACAAGACTAGAAAGTAGCCGATGCGTTGGTTAGCCAAAAGGGCATCACCAAGAACTCTAAATGCCCGTAATGACATCGGAATGTAGTCTTTGGGATATCCTGCTCCCTCACCTGAATCTGATGATATCCATAGTGCAAATCCATCTTAGAGAAGTGTGTAGCTCCTCTAAATTCATCCATCAACTCATCAATGCACGGAATCAGGTATTGGTTCTTTAGTGTCTTCTTATTCAGGGCCCTGTAATCAATGCACATGCGAAGTGTCCAATCCTTCTTCTTCACCAGCACAATTGAAGAAGCAAAGGGACTGGAACTGGGCCTGATGTGTCCCAAAGCCAGCAACTCCAGTATGGCTCTCTCTATCTCATCTCGATAGACCTTGGGATGTTTGTAGGGTGTAGCGATGACTGCATGCACACCTCCTCCAGCTCTATAGTATGCTCAAACCCTTTATTTGGTGGACGTCCTGGGGGAATGTCTTTGAACACAGCCAGATGCTTCTCTAGTAGTGCCAAAATATCTGGATGTGATTGTTGTTTCTTCCATGTCTCAAAAATGTGCAACTCTATTGCCCCTGCTATGTCCCCACGCCTCAAGTCAACCTCCATCTTGTGTGTTGACATTGTCTATGGTGGATATGAGTGCATGCCCCTCAATAATATTGGTTGCCCATCTAGTCCCATGAACTTCGTCTTTAATTTCTTCCAATCAGTGGAGACGCGTCGCAGAGAATATAGCCATTGAACACCCAACACCACATTAGTGTCTGGCACATCAACCACAAAGAAATGATCTGTCATCGAATAATTCCCCATGGTCAAGGTCAAGTTGGGAACATATCTAGTGCACTGCATGGTCCAATCCCCTGGAACAAGCACTGAAAATCCCTCAAAAGTATCTGTGTGTATGCCTCTCCACTCCACCATCTGAGCATCAATAAAATTGTGGGTAGCCCCACTATCCACTAGCATTGAAGCACGTTGTCCCTGCACTGTGCCCCTGATACGTAGGGTCAAATACTTCAGGACTCCCCGAAGCGAAGCAATAACTCCTCCAGTAGGCAAAAGTGGTCCTCCTCCCTATGGTGGTGGTGGTGGTGGTGGTCCACCTCCCATGGACTGGGGTCCTCCATCTCCTGTGTCAATCTCCTGCTCCATCTCATCATCGGGCTCGCTATCTGAATATACCTCAATGTAATGTGCCTTTCCCTTGGCACACTTGTGCCCTGGTGCCCACGGCTCCTAACATGTGAAGCACAACTTCCTCCTTCGGAGGTCCCTCCTAGTCTCATCATCTAGCTTCCCTCGCCCAACATCTCTATGCACCTGTCTAGTGTCTCGTCCCCCTTGGGGTGCAGTGTGCCTGGCAGGTATAGGGACCTTGGTTTTAGGCAAGGCATCAATCATATCTCTGGCCCTCGAAATGGCATCCTACAGTGTAGTAGGCCTATAAGCCCTCACCCAACCACGTAAGGGATCAGCTAGCCCCTCAATGAACAACATGATCAACCGGGTCTCTGAAATATCTGTAACCATCACAGCCAAATGCTGGAACTCCGCTATATATGCTCCAGGACTACCAGTCCGTCTCAAATATGCCAACTCCTTGAAGTGCAACTCTACATCCTTCCCATCAAACCTCTCAATCAACCTCCCGGTGAACTCAGTATAGGAGGTGACGTGTATGTGTCCAAGAGTGATCAAGCCATGGTACCACCATTCCTGTGCATCTCCCTCTAAATGCATGGTGGAAAACCAAACAACATTAGCAGTCTCTCGCATGGGGTTTTTAAGGATATATGTGTCCAGCTTCTAGACCCACGCTTTAGCTGAGCTCTTGGCTGACCCATCAAAATATGGAAGTGTGACCTTCCCTGCAACCTTCTGCATCTCATGATTCGGTTGTCCTCCTCTATAAGATGTCCCAGCTCTGGTTTTGCGTCTCTCCCTCAAGTGAATAAACTCCCCAAGAGACATGGCATGTAGAACCCTAGGCTCTAACTCCTCATACTCATCAATCCCCGTCTCCATGGAATGCACCAACTCTGCAACAGGATTTGGTTCCCTCTCTCTCTCTCTGGTTCCTCCATGAACTGCGACATAGTGGGACGGATATCCCTACCATGTGTAGGAGTATGTGGCTGTTGGAATGGACACTCATTTGTGTGATGGCTTCCTCCTCCTGCTCGGGAACCTTCATCACCATTGTGCTTGTGCTCAGGCTAGTTCTGAACTTGAAGACCCATCACTTGTTGCATCATGTCCATCATTAATTGACCCTACCTTAGCATCTGTTGATTACCCTCAGTAGCTCCTCCATAACTTGGTTTTGTCCTCCTTGCCTAGGTTGTCTTTTCCCTCCATTTCCATCCTCACGCTCCATGTGTATTCTAGCATTATCAAGCTTTGTATCAGAGAAATGATCAAGTTCTTCTCCTCTTCCACGTCCTCTTCCTCTACCTCTGCCTCTACCTCTGGTATGGTAGACCATTCCAATAAAGGGTCTAGACATCAACTGCTCTTGTGCCCACCGCTGGTCAAGAGCATGCTCTAATACCACTGTAATATCCCAAATTAGGAAATACAATGAATATCAAAGACATGCACTAAGCTACAACTAGGAAATCCAGTGCAAGCACAAATTTTCACAAACAGAAATAGATCAATGAACCATGAAATAGTAGCCATAAATCTAAGCCATTTTATTAATTTTCCAACTAGAACTGAGTACAATAGAGTGGAATGATAGAACTTGGGCTTGCTAATGCAAACATGCAATACCCAAGTGAATATCTAAGCAAAAGCAAGCTCCAACTGAAATGGCTCAATCTACCCAAACGCACTCCCCAGAAATTTTTGTTGTCGTTGCTACTGCTAGAGGAAAATTGTAAAATGGCCCCTCAAAACTACTTCAAAAATTTTGCAAAATGAGGAGGCGGCTCCTCACACAGACTTACCCTCAGCAACTCCTCCATAACTTGGTTTTGTCGTCCTTGCCTAGGTTGTCTGTTCCCTCCATTTCCATCCCGACCTTCCATGTGTATTCTGGCATTATCAAGCTTTGTATCAGAAAAATGATCAAGTTCTTCTCCTCTTCCACGTCCTCTTCCTCTACCTCTGCCTCTGCCTCTAGTATGGTAGACCATTCCAATAAAGGGTCTAGACATCAATTGCTCTTGTGCCCACAGCTAGTCAAGAGCATGCTCTAATACCACTGTAATATCCCAAATTAGGAAATACAATGAATATCAAAGACATGCACTAAGCTACAACTAGGAAATCCAGTGCAAGCACAAATTTTCACAAACAGAAATAGATCAATGAACCATAAAATAGCAGCCATAAATCTAAGCCATTTTATTAATTTTCCAACTAGAACCAAGTACAATAGAGTGGAATGATAGAACTTGGGGAGCATGCAATACCCAAGTGAATATCTAAGCAAAAGCAAGCTCCCACTGAAATGGCTCAATCTACCCAAACGCACTCCCCAAAAATTTTTGTTGTTGTTGCTGCTACTAGAGGAAAATTGTAAAATGACCCCTCAAAACTACTCCGAAAATTCTGGAAAATGAGGAGGAGGCTCCTCACACCCATTACAACAAAACCTAGAAAAATCTCAAGCTGAATCCACAAGTCACTGAAACCCCAAAATCTGTGTGTAGCTTTTCCTAATCAATGAGTGAGCCACAGAAATCGAACTACTACAGAAAACTCAAACTTCCAAAAGGTGAAGCACCTCCAAACGCCACCAAAATTTCCTCTTCAAACTCCCGGCAATAATCAGCTTCAACAACCCACAAACATCTATGCTCAGCCTCTACGCAGGAAACAATCAGTGAACCCCAGCGCAGGTCCAAAGAAGAGAAAATTCGGCCCACAAATCTCCAGCACTTCCAGCCCGGAAATTTCCCAAAAACAACTCGTCCTCCTCAAGCGAAAATTTCCACAAAATAGCCAGCCCGGAAGACAACAAATGCTAGCTCCTCAAACCCCAGCAAAATCCTCCATTGCATCCTCCAAAAACTCACAAAGGATGAAGAAATACTGCAAACTCCACACAAGATACAAAAATCGACCTACAAGCTCTCTCCTTGAGTGGCACTCAAAGTCCCCTGAAGAAGCACTGGAATCCCCGACTAGAAATTCCTTTTGCTAAACAACACTGGTTGACTTGGCTAAGCAGCTCAAGCAAACTCTCCAATTATGAAACGAAATGCCAATATGATCCAAAAATGAGGCTCTTCCCTTCTTTTTATAATTGTTGCTCAACCTTTCTTGTGGGCTCCACCAATTCGACCCCCTTGCTTAACCCTCTTTCATGTGCCCTTCTTAAGTGACCCCCCCACAACTTATCATCACTTAATTTTCCCTTTTTCTCATAATTTTAACCTTTATTTCTTATCAAAGTTTAATTTCAACCTCCACAACTTATTTCTCCTAAGTTTTATATATCAAATATTATATTAATCACCAAAATTGCAAAATTGAGGATTTCCTTAGTAAAATTATTAATTGGGGGCATGACATAAGTTAAGGATTTATTTTAATAATCCTTGGACCTTAGACTTTACCCTTTATGTCTTTGGATTCCACTAGTTATAATTTTCCAATAAATATAATAAAGTTTTAATAATATTTTCTCATTTTCTCATTTGTACTTTTTCACTGTTGTCATTCTTCAGTTTATAATTACAAGGTTAATATATCTCCACAATATACTACTCTTCAACTTCTATATACTTTTGGTCACAATATGTATTAGATTATGCTACTTTGGTCAAAAAAATATATGTACAGTTCCCTCTGTTTTAATAGACCAAACTTTAGTTTTGTTAATCTAATAATTGATTTTTATTTTTTTAACCAAAATGTTACGACCCTTCAAGCACCTAAACAAATCTCCTTACGTCCACCACAGACTACTATTTCACTAGATTTGTTGCTCAAGTGACATTCTAAATGAGGTCAATCTCTTATCTTTCTGGTGGCAGGGGCTGTACTGCAAAAGCAACAAATTAAATACGGAGCAACAATTAAATATGCAGCTATCATATGGACCGTCAATTGAATTTCAATTAAACTATACGAATTATTAAATTAACTAATTCAATTATGAACATGATACAGACAACAGTAGATGGATGTACAACAATGTACAGAATGCATTATAAAAATTTGGCAATGGATGTACGATGTTGTATGATAGACAATTGCACAAGTTACAGCTATGTATGGACGATATGCATTATTCAATGGGTGCAACAGTGGGTGTAGGGAGTAGCATGAACAGATTGGCATGACCACGGTATGGAAATATTGTACGGACTGCCAAAAAAAATTATGCCTGGCTGCTGAAGCAAACCATATGACAGTGATAGCTGTGAAACCCATTTTTTCTTTTCTAAAATTATAGTAACTGGTAAATGGTGAATGAATTGGCCAAAAGCCAGGTTTCGGAGAAGCTCTGAAATATATTGTGGCCAAAAGTAGACAATGGTTTTGTTGCTAAGGGCGACAAAATATGACCAAGGGTCTGGTGACCAAAGGCTGAGATCAGAATGTTGAAGAGTGTAACCAATGTTGGTCTTCATAACTGTACTTGAGTCATAATGAAATATATTTATCAAAAGAAAGAAAAATAAATTTTATCATTAAATAAATTGGCTTATTAAAGCATGGGTTTCATGTTTGGGTCAATTGTTTTTAGGTCAAGGTCTCCATTGAAGACCTCTAGGGTTTATGTCAAGTGTCCTTGTCCATGTCATATTGTAAGAAACCCTTCTTGGGAATTATTTGTCAAGAAAGAAATTTATTTTAATGTAAATTACGTCAATTAGGCCTCCTCCACCAAGTTGGACTCAAACTGGACAAGTTGGCCTAAACTGGGCAGCAGAATCACTATATAAAAGCAACTACTCGACTTCATTTGTCACTCACTCACAACAAATTCAATCTGCAGTTGCAGAAAGTTGAAAAAGTGCGAAATTCTAAGGAAGAAGAGGAAAGGATAGCGAAGGAGGTGGTCTCTCACAAGCATTAAAAGCCGAAATTTCTCTCCAAGTTCACACATATGAAGATCTGGAAGTGTTGCAGGGGGCCGAAAATCTGCAGTCACTGGGAGGCCGAAATTTCTGCAGTAGCTGCAGTAACTAGGGTCAAATTTTCTGGGTCATTGCTGAGCTGAAGTTGTTGGACAAGAAGAGACTATTGAAGGGTGCTATATCTTATTGAAAGGTTGACTTGATGAAGGAGGAAGCTCTGTTGGTCTAGGGTCTTGGTCCAACTCATTTTGAATTACTGAATGAAGAGTTCTTGACTGGGTTTTCCCTATATAGGGGTTTTAGCCCTGGCTGTCCACCTACATCTGGTGTCCCTAATCTTCATGTTTTGTTTTTGATAATTGCTTGATGAAACAAAGATAAAAGAACATAAGAAAGTTAATAAGATCGTAAGAATATCACAAATAATTATCATCAAGAGAAAATATTTCTGCCTTTCCGATTTTCTAACACATAAATGAAGGCTTCGATACCAAATGTGATAACTAAACCTGGCTCACAAGTTATCCAAAATATTTGGAATACAATAAAGAAATAAATTTTAGGGGTAATAATATATTGAGTAATGTATGAGAAAATGATATGATTTTACAAATGAGGGCTCTTTATTATACGTAGGCAGTGTGCTCTTTCATTAACAGTCATGTCTTTCGAGATCTGTACTTTCATTTATACTAATTATTATTTACTTATGAGTTATCTATGTAAAATATTTAATATATTTATGCTCATAACATTAACCCATGGATTAACTTTCAAAAACATATTATGATGTGGAGGGCCTATATCTGGTCCAACTAGCGTATTTGGTATTAGACTATGGCTAAGTATCTTCATTTACTTGCAAAACCTTATGAGAGGGAGAATTTTTATTTTGGCCTACACACTTCCCCTTTCTTTTATTTTTCTTATTTTTCTTTATTTTTCTTTAATTTTTTCAAAGTACTTTTTTATGCTCTATATAGGCATTTTGCTCTTAAGACTATGAGGGGAGGGGGGCATAATGAAGTAGTTATTTTCCTTTTCTTTTATTTATTAATGCTCTTCGCCACTTTAGCCTTTTTTTTGGCTTGATTTAGTTAAGGCCTGAATTATTTTTCTTTCTTTTTTCGTCGTAACCCTTTTGATAATATTTGAAAAATTAACCATAAGTTAGGGGATATTGATTTTTATGGATGAGATGGAAATGTAAGGAAATTGATTAGAAGTGATAAGTATGGAGGGAATATGATTACACTACCCACCTTAATTTCCTAGTACCTATGGGCCTAGAGTTGAGGCACAGTTATCTCAAAGTAATTATGTTTTGACATGATTAGATGTAGTAACTAGGTAACATCTTTACACAGTTCTAAGCAATAAAATATCCATCTAATGCTAACATTTCAAAAAAAATCAAAACCCTAGCATCACTTCTAGATTCCAAACAATGAGTATCTGACAGAAAATAATTGGAGAGAAAATTATGTCACCCCACAAGCAATCCTAACATTGCTTCCTCCAGAAAAATTGGTCGTCCAAACCCCTACGTAAGTCCTCTGCATTGTCCCAACGCTGCCTCTCACACGTGTGCCTCAGTTTCGGCCTCTGAGCAAGCTGCCTTGCCTATTGCTGCTGCTAGAAGTGACTCCCCAACCCTCTGGAAGACTTTCCCGACCTCTAAACGCTGAATCGACTTCCTCCTCAGCTAAATCGAACTTCTCTACTTCAGCTACTGCGCAGTCCTTGCGATGCTTCTATGTGGATCACTTCCGTCACTTACTAATGCCTCTCCGGATTTGGAAAACTTCCTCCAGATCACTCTCCTTACCCCTCATTGTCTCTGCTTCGATCTCTAGCTTTTTGGCAACTATTGTTGCTCTCTGGAAATCGATCTGCCAAGGAAATCGAACTTCTCAAGTGTCTCTGGTGTGTTCTCCAATTGCCCATCGATTTAATATAATCCTTCGTTGGAGCACCAACGACCAAGATTAAAACTTAATCAAGGGCTAGGATCATATCGGAGTCGATTCGTGTGAGTTTCTAGAGAATTCTCACCTTGACTTGATTAATTTTGATTAATTAACCAGTGTTCCTAAGTTTAGACTTAAGAAACATTAAAAAATAGGTTAATAATCTAATTAAGTCATCTCTAGGTGGAATTTCCAAAAACGATTTCTGGGTTATGGAGATCTCATGTATTCTAGCCTCTCCACCAAGTTTCGTGACTAGAACACATCTGATGCTACAAAAACTAACATGGACATCCTGACCAAGTCAAGTGTTCTTCAGCAGTGGATAACATATCTTCAATGGGTGATTGCTCGTCTCCTTGGGCTTGTCTTCACCTCAGCTCTGATACTATGTTAATTTTTCAATGTTCTATGTTGTAACAATCACTTATAACAATTCTTCTTTCTAATAGCAATCAATTATCCAATATATTTTACAATCACCCAAAATAGTAAGCCTTGACCAATCAAGTCAACCAACCAATATCCAATCAATTTTGAGCATAAAAGTTGATTATGGTCAAACTTTAATTCTACAAATTTTTCGTCAAAGTCAATAACAATCAACGCAGCCCTAACCAGTCCAAATTCAATGGTCAAATCTGCTCCAAAAAGTTTGATCAACCTGTCAAAGAATGTGGCCTTCCTTGCTTGGTAAAAATTGGTCAAAACAGTCCCAAAAGTCTACCCATAAAATCTGGTCAAAGTCAAAGTTTGACCTGCGGAAACCCTAGCTCAGAAATTGCAATCAACACTTGCCAAGATGCCTAGAAAATTTTAGTCAAAGTCCCAGTCAACTCGACCCTCCAAAACAGATCCAAATCCAATTCAAATGAAGTCAAACTTTCCCAAGTCAACGCTGGTCAACAAAATTATCCTCTCTCTCCTTCACACGTGTGAACTCGGACCCTGCAATTTCAGACCAAATCGAACTAATGAAGAAGAGATGAATGTGTGATGTGATGCCTCCAAGTGATGCCAAGTGATGTCTATTTATATGTGGTCTTGGGGGTCGAATTTCCTCTTCCAGGCCAACTTGTACTTTTTGTGTTGTCATGGTTCCACATTAAAAATAATATTTTCCCATGTGCAAATTAAATTCTTCCAAGGGCTAGTAGGGTCTCTTTAGGGTGAGAAGGGCTTCCCCAAGGAGGGAACTTCTCCCTGAGCTACCAAATTTCAACATCATGAAACAGTGTCTAGCACATCTAAGATCGAGAGCTTAGGGCACAAGAACTGATATACCACTATATCTTAGATCGTGAGTATAAGGCACAAGAATTGATATATCATATACCACTGAATGTGTGAAGATTGGCGAGCACAAGTATGCAATTGATAAGATGGAGAGTAATAGGTCCAGGGTGATAAGTAAGAATCTCATTAAAGCAATAACAAATCACAACCACAAGAGAGTGTCTCTAAGGTAGTTTCCTAAAGAGGCCTTTTGCAAATGAGAGTAGCCACACATCTCTTCTCAGAAATAGTTACCACCATTCTTATCCATTGAATATTGTAGAGTGTCTTGCCATTCTTTCATTAATAAAACTTGGATTTCAATATAGGAGCAGCCAGAGACCTATTCAGAGTTTCTTCTTTTCAACCTTGAATGCTAGGAATATCCCTCGCTCATACATCCCCCCAAGATCATACTGTGGGATCCACTATTGGCCCCAAAAGACTTTGACAATAAACCAGTACCTAGTTGGCCTCCCTCACCATTGGTCAGTAGACTCAGGAGCCCTAAAATCTCTACCTCCATTACCAGACCTTACCATCTCACTCACTCATTCCTTTTTAGCAGGCCATTATGATTTTGTATCATGTCATAGACTATTGAGTATTTTGTATTATAACATGGTCTCTTATATATGTGTCGCGGAAGCACTACCACTGGTTTCTTTCTCTCTATATGTTATCTTTAGCATTTTTTTTAGGAGATGCGCTTGCACTCACACATTGTTGTCATACTGACTATACTCTTCAGTCCCATTGACCTACATTTGTGGTCATCAGTTCCACCTTAATAAATTTATTTACTTACTATAGCAATGTGTGTTTTGTTTGCAGTGTGTGCTCATCCCTTTCTATGCCATAATCTAGATCACTGAAGGAAAAAACAACATACGGCTAGATGGCAGCCCACTGACTTTCAAATGAGGAAATTTGAAAGTCATAGAAACTATTCCTAAGAGACCAAATATGACATATCCAACAGATTATTATTCCAACAATGCTCTTAACTACAATAGCTAAACCTATATCTCCAAAAGACCTGATAGCCACAACAAGACATCCATAGAATAAAAAATTGCAATTGAAAGTGCATAAGTTGAGGGGATCAACAGAAATATTTTGCAAAAGACGAAAATTATAATTATGATATCAACTTTTCTCCTTGTGAATGGAAGAGAACATGATTGAGTCATTATATATTGTCCTTTTCATGTCAAGTTCCATCTCTTCACACCATTTTTCATGTCCACATCCCTTATTAGAGAGTCGGGCCCACTCTCCTGATCAAGTGTTGTTGGATTAGTGGTGTGTGTAGATTTATTTCTGTTGTGATTATTTCTTTATCGTTGTAATGGTTCATTAAGTTTGTGTTGCTGTGAATCTTAATTTGTTGTTACTCTAATTGTTGTTACTGTTATTGCTTGCTATTACACATTGTTATATTGTCGATTGAATGCTCAATGCTAGGTAGGGAAACTGTGGCCTACATAGACTTTGCACGGTAGCCTTGAAATAACAAGACGAGCCCCAGATTGACAATTAATGTGGGGAAGGGTGAATTCTATAATTCATATATAAACATGCAAACTAGGCACAAGCAGCCTTTAGCATCCTATTAAACATAGGCATATCTACATTGGCCCTTGCTTGGGGCATGTGCTCATCTCTTTCTATGCCATAATCATGCAGCTAGATGGCATCCTACTAACTTTCGAATGAGGAAATTTTAAAGTCATAGAAACTATTCCAAGAGACCAAATATGAAATATCCAACTGATTATTATTCCAACAATGCTCTTAATTACAATAGCTAAACCTATATCTCTAAAAGACCTGATAGCCACAAGAAGACATCCATAGAATAAAAACTTTGCAATTGGCAGTGCATAAGTTGAAGGGATCAACAGAAATATTTTGCAAAAGAAGAAAATTATAATTATGATATCAACTTTTCTCCTTGTGAATGGAAGAGAACATAATTGAGTCATTATATACTGTCTTTTGCATGTCAAGTTCCATCTCTTCACACCATTTTCTTTGCATGATGGTGCAAACTAGGCACAAGCAGCCTTTAGCATCCTATTAAACATAGGCATATCTACCTTGGCCCTTGCTTCTGACAGTTGACCATGAACTATTGAAACATTGACTGCTCCTTTCTCCAGCAGATTGCCATCTTCAATGACTCTTGTAATACCATAACTGTACCACCCACCCATCCATCAACAAATATTAAAATATGATTTCACCCTATCCTGAGAAGACTATTTACAGCATATCCTCATATTGGAAGATGACAAATAGATTAAGAGAAAAAAACAGTGTGAAGGGTATAGATAGTTTGTTTCAGTCAATACACAGACCAGAAAAATATTACATTGAAAAGAAATACTTAAGGAGTATAAACTTATTTTGTATGGTTGTAAGAGATGTAGAACAGGTTGGCAAGAAACTATTACAAACTGCAAAAAAATGGTAACTTTCCATCAGAAGACTTCCAAGCAAATTGAATTGTCATAGAGAACAGCTTTGTTGCTAGCGAAAGACAAATAAAGTTGAATTGAGAGAAGCATATATAGACAACAAGAAAATTATATGCTTTCCCCATTTAGTTTCCTTTTCAAGCAGTTCAGTCAAAACAGCAATAATTTTGGGGCATGTAATGTCTAAGAAAGGACTCATTTCCTCTAGGGAAACTTCAAGCTTCTACTAAGTTATGGCAGACTCTTGACAGAATGTGCTATCGAATCTCCTCAAAAGAGCAATTAAGTCTTCCCTTGACTGGTAAAGTACCCCTGGATAGCAGAAACCTAGTCATACATGCAACTATGAACTATCTCTATAATCTGCCCTCCTTCACCCTATTCTCCCATACTCTAGGACAAATTTCAGCTTCTATTATGCTATGGCAGTCTCCTGACACAAAATGCTGTGAAATATCCTCACTAGAGCAATGCAGTCTCCTCTTGTGTGGAACAGTCCCGTTGGAGAGCAGAAACTTAGCCATAAATGTTGAATTTTGTAACTATGGTCGGTCTTCATAATATATATTGTGGCCCTTGATGTATTTATATTGATTATAGTTAAGCATGTTCTTCATGCTAGAGTCAAAAGAAAAATTTTGTTTTTTGAGTCATGTCCTTTTGGACTTTTAAAAGAGAACAATTTGAATTTTCGAAATTGAATTTTTGGTTCCAAATTCAGTCAAGTCGGCCTCCTTCCAAGTCAAGTCGGCCCAGGGAGAAGACACGCCTATTTGAACCAGCAGATCATTATATAAAGACAGCACGACCTCCTCCACAAGGAAGCAATTCGATCTCTCTCAAGCAAGAATCTTCTGGGCATCCAAACAAAGGACAAGAAGGACAAGGAGGAAGAAAAGATAGACGAATTCATCCATTTTTCTCTCTATCTAGCTCGCATGTGTGGAGGATCTCTCTGTCTCTCCAGTTTGCATCTTTTCCTGGGTAGTTACAGTTGGAGGGCCGAAATTTTCTAGGCAGTTGCAGGGGTGAAATTTTGGGATTTTGGGCAATTACTGGGAGGCCAAAATTTGGCCTAGGGCAAAACAAGAGGGCCGAGTTGCTGGATCAGATTGGAGGCTTGACTTGGAGGGTGTTGACCAGGTTTGACCATAGATTTGTTGAAGGTCAGTTTGACCTAGTTGTTGACTAGAAGTCTAGGTGTGTCTCTTGTTGAAAAGAATAATTTCTCTATTGAAAAGGTTGTTGGGTTTTTCCCCCAAGTGGGTTTTCCCAGGGTAAATCTTGTGCTCTCTTTGTGCATTGTGATCTCTACTGTCCTATTGTTTCTATATGGTTGAATTTCTGAAGTGTAATTGCTTAAAGATATACTGGAAAAATTAAAAACATCATTAGAACTAATTATCAGTTTTCAGAAATATTTTTCTTATATCTATTGCACTAGAAAAATCAACATTGTATCAGAGTTTTGGTGAGGAAAGGGACACTGAGATCACTCTTGAAGAAGTCTACATTGAAAATCGAGATCACTATTGTTAAGACCTTCTTGATTGTTGATCTACATCAATGGCTTCCTCTATGAAGTCAGAGAAAAAGTTAGAAGTGTTGAAAATAGCAGCATCGGAAGTCATTCTCCAATGAGAGGCCTTAAATGGCCACCCTGAGGCTAGCCAGGGAAGATTTGGATAATCGATAAATCCTGCGAATCACTGCAAAAGTCAAGGTGAAGATAGAAGCATTGTGAACTTTGACAAGAGCCAAGATGAAGGAGCTGCTAGTGGATGCCTGGTGAGCCATGTGCAAAATCCAAGGCAATGTCTTGTGAGCTCTTTGAGCAATAGTCAAGACTCAATCTAGCAAGAGTCAGGACGAATGAAGAAGTCTTGTGAGCTAGTATTGGCATGTGTGATGGACTCCTTGACTTCTTGTGATGTGACTACCTAGGATCTGGACCCTCCTAAGCTTACTCCAACAAGTGTCCAAGTTGTAGTACTAAACAATGTTGCACGATTCGTACTCATATAAGATTGTCTGGCTATTGACCCAGCGACTCATATAAGACTCAGGAACGACCTATATAAAACTCGTATAAGACTCGTCAAAATGCAAAAAAAAACTTAGAATATGGAAAAATTTAAGCACAAAAGAGAAACTAATGACAATTCCAATCCTTGTAAGTTATAAAAACCACAATATATGCAATAATTCATCACATCATCTCGTATCTATAAAAGTACAACATAACATATTCGATTTTTGTAAGCAAAACATTTAGATACTGAATAAGACAAGGAATCATGATTCCATAATTAAAATAAAAAATGTCAGCAAGTGCAAAATTCAGATACATATGTCATAAATGATAAATGATTGTCTCAAAATAATCTTGAGTCTCATCACTCATGGGCGACCACACCTAAAATAAGCCCTCGTGGAGCTAATGCTAACATCGAAAGGTTGAAGC
The DNA here is from genome assembly GCA_031772625.1 of Pinus tabuliformis. Taxonomy (NCBI): domain Eukaryota; kingdom Viridiplantae; phylum Streptophyta; class Pinopsida; order Pinales; family Pinaceae; genus Pinus; species Pinus tabuliformis. The sequence continues at coordinate 673,441,199 of CM062817.1, forward strand.
AACTGTGAGGCAGGTGTATTTGGAGTCTCCATTTGAGATGGCAAACTAGAGAGATCCTCAGTCTCGTCATCAAGCCAACTCAAATCAGGGGACTCCTCCTCCACAACCCAATCGGACTCTAAATCATTAGTATCCAATAAAATTGGATATGTATCCTTTGGTTGCACTTGTTTTGTGAGCCCTCCTCAACCCATAGGGCCTTGTGGCTAAGTTTTTCAGCCACACAGGGTCCCTATGTGGTTGGCAAACTCAGCAACAAGGCCTTGCGAGCTAAGGAGGCAGTCCTCCTCAACCCAAAAAAAATGGCAAATTAAAAAAAAATGAAAACCAAAAAAAAATTAAATTGAATACAAAAAATTTAAAAAAATTTACATGGAAAACATTCAAACAAGGTTCATGAAGCCTACTTGAAGCTGGGTCTGATTTTATGAAGCCTCCTCCAAGAGCTCCTTCACTATGCAATGGAGTCACTCAACACTCATAGAAATGACCCAAACACTCAAATGGCAAGTGAATGACAAATGGAACGGAGAGAGGTGCTTATAAAGCATTTTCCTGCCTCCAATTTCCCTTTTCCTCCACCTCATTTCCAAAAAAGAGAAGAAAAAATTAAAAAATTAAAAAATAAAAATGGAATCTAAGGTTTGACGGGTCTTATAGGGGTCTAATGCAGGTCTTATATGAGTACACAGATTTAATGCGAGTTTGACCGAGTAAGGGTCTTAAGCACGAGTTCTATGTGAGTGACCCGGCTCGCTATAGAACCCGCCAAGACCTGCGGTTACTCGCGGGTCTTATTTGGGTGGTGCTTCATTGGTACTAAATGATCACATAGAAAAGACCTTTTTATTGTTATCTTGAACATAAGTACTTAAATGTAATTGCAGGTGAATGGACCATGTTGGTTGAGAGAGTGATAAAATGTTTATCTAAAAGCCTTGAGTCATGTAAAAGTGTTTATCATGTAAACTCCTAATCCTAGTGACTAGTTGAGATGTTATAATGTAATGTTATGATAAAAGGCTAAAAGCCAAAGTTTACCTAAGTTTATAAAGGCATTATTATATTAGAGATGTCAATGTAAAATTAGAAGATGGGGGGGCGCACTTGTGTCTAGGGAGAACAACTTAAGTTATTAACCACTCTCTCATGGAGTCTTCTAGAAGGATCATGAAACTTATCCAATGTCAATCCAAGATTAGATCTTGGCGCTCCATTCTAACCAAGAAAAATGATAAAAGGACCAGGAGAAAGCAATTCGCTACACAAGTTAATTTTCTACAATTTTTCATCAGCACGCCGTTTTTTGGGGCAAGTTACAAAAGTGAGCATAACTTGAGCGACTGAGGTCCAATCAAGGTGATTCCAGTTCGATCTAGAAGCTAAGACAAGGGCGTTCCCAGATCCATAGAAAATTCAGTCAGATTTGGATTTAAGGCAGGCATCTACACTGCTAAAGTGACACAACCTAATTCTGTCAAACATCTGCAGAATTTCTGAAACATGAAATGTGGAAAAGGGTTTGATTTACAGGGTTTCTACTCCATATCTTGGTGAGCGCTAAGTGGATCTTGGATCTACTCTCCAAGGCACACCTATCCCTCTTGAGCGCCCAAGGTTTCAAGTTCTCAACTGTTAGATATAACCATTCAAAGTTCAGCAGTCATTTCACCCAGATCTAATTTACTTTCCTACAGTGCGCCTAAGTAATCTTCAGATCTACTTCATACAAGCTCAAATCTAGTCAAGGTGCTCCAAATCTGACATCTTTGGCTCAAGGCAAGTTGATCTAAGTCATTTGCACCTGCATGCAAGAAGTTTCAAGTCAGTTAAGGCTCCATTTGTCTCCAATCATCCTCTCTCCTAGCGAACTGTATTGTAGCGCCCTCAAGAAGGGTTTTGTACCTTCAATTTTGTTCAAGAGCAATAAAGTAAGGTCGTCATTGTTGGGGTTTTCTCCCTTATTGGGTTTCCCCAGGGTAAATCTTGTGTACTAGTGTGTTTGAGTATTTTTACAGTTTATTTCAGTTACTTTTGCATGTTGATATTCAGATCTAAAGGTTGAAAAAGAATTTAAAGTACTCACATTCATATCTACATTCAAAAATTAACATGGTATCAGAGCAAGGTGTGTAGAGCTCTGACTTGCAGCATTCAGACTCGACATAAATCAGAGGCTTATTTTTGCAAATCTACACAAGGTTTATTTGCAGGTTGAGTTATGGCTTCCTCCTCCACTGTTGTTCAGAAGGAAGACCGATTGGAAGAGTCCTCCAACTTCCATGTTTGGAAGATGAGGATCACTAACATCCTTCAAGAGCAAGAATTGCTCCACTTTATCAATTCTGAACCAGAGCGCCCTACCTCCATTGTTGGGGGTGCTGCTTTTGATAGAAACCAGGCAAAAGCAAGGAGAATTATATTTGATTTTGTGAAGGATAATGTCCTGGGGGTAATGACAGTTGCAATGACTCCAAAACAATGCATGGATTCACTTTCCAGTCTGTACGAGAAGTATGCAACAAGTCAGAAGAGATACTTGAAACATAAACTAAAGTTCCTAAAGCTAGAAAAGGGAGAGATTGTCACAGATTTCTACTCAAAGATTAGGCAGATACGAGATCAGCTTATAGTAGCTAGAGACAAAGTGAGAGATGATGATTTGGTGCAGGCCATTTATGATGGCCTTCCTCCTTCTTGGGGAACTTTCCTTTCAAGCGTAAGTGGAAGAGTTGAACAACCTACTTTTGAGAGACTTTGGCATGATTGTGTCGAAGAAGAAAGCAAAGTAATGATCAGAGAAGGAACCTCCAAGGAAGAGGTTCATGCACTTGCCACCAGAACAAGGAAAAGAGGAAGGAGACCATCCTTCCAAAGGACTTCCACTCCCAAGAATGATCAAAAGGAGAAAGGTAAAGCGCCCTATAAAGGTAAACACTTTGATATTTCAAAGATTAAATGTTATAATTGCAACAAATTGGGACACATGGCTAAAGACTGCAAGTTCAGGAAGAGAGGTAATTATAACAAAGGCAAACAATATGCTTCTACTGCTAAAATCCAAAAAGAAGAACTAGTAGTTCTTTCCATGAACAAGAAAGTGAAGGCTGGAAGGAATACTTGGGAATTTCAGCACTCTCTGGTTCGGTGTCTTCCAAGCGAGACATGTGGCTGATTGATAGTGGTGCCTCCATCCACATGACAGGTTACAAAGAGATCCTTACAAACTACAAGAAGAAATCATTTGGTGTTCAGGTGGAATTAGGAGATGACTCCAATCATGAGATTATTGGAGTTGGGTCCATATCCTTACAGCTAGATTCAAGATCTATTTTGCATCTTAATGATGTTCTACATGTATCAGACATGAAGAAGAACCTTATTTCAATATCCACCATGGAAAAGAAAGGCTTCAGAACTCCCTTTATAGATGAGCAAGCATATCTATGGCCGAAAGAAAAAGGCATCCAGGAAGCTGAAGCAATTGGAATTTGTGAAGGTGGACTTTATAAGCTCATTGGCTATCCCATTCAAGCTCTTGTTCAAAATATTGTCAGCAACAACGAGCTTTAGCATAGGAGGTTCGGCAATCTCTTCCACAAGGCACTTTCAAATCTACATCACATGGTAATAGGCTTGCCTCATATTTCACTTTCAAAAAATGAAGTTTGCAAAGGATGTTTGCTTGGGAAAAATACAAAGAAATCATTTAATAGCAGTGATAGCAGATCTAAAGATATCCTAGAGCTAATTCATTAAGATATATGTGGTCCTATGACTTGTCCTTCTTTGAGTGGCTATTTGTACTATGTATCTTTTATTGATGACTTCTCCAGAATATGTTGGGTGTATTTTATGAAAAACAAGAATGAGACCTTTGAGAAATTCAAAGAATTTAAAGCCCTAGTGGAAAATCAAACTAATAAGAAGGTTAAAACTCTTAGGTCTAATAATGAGGGGGAGTATGAATACCATCATTTTGTGGATTTCTGTAAAGAACATGGCATAAAAAAACAATTGACTACCCCTTATAATCCTCAGCAAAATGGAGTAGCTGAGAGGAAAAATAAAACCCTTGTTGAAGCCTCCAAAGCAATGAAGGTTGACCAAGATCTTCTTATCTCTCTTTGGGTTGAAGCTACCAGGAAAGTTGTTTACATTCAAAACCGTAGCCCTCATTCCATTCACAAGGATAAAACACCTGAAGAAGCCTTCACTGGAATCAAGCTTGATGTAAGCCACTTTAGAGTCGTAAGCCACTTTAGAGTCTTTGGTTTCCTAGTTTACATTCATGTTCCCAAGGACAAGAGGTCCAAACTAGAACCCTCCAGGATAAAAGGCATATTTGTGGGATATAGTGAGTCATCCAAAGCCTACAGAGTTTATATACCTGGTCAAAGAAAAATTGAGGTGAGTCAGGATGTCACCTTCCATGAAGAAGCAGCCTTTAGAAAGTCAAAAGAACTTCAACTTGAAACCAAAAATGAGCCTACCTCTCCTTCTGCTGAAAGTTCAGGTTCAGGGAGTCAGAGGGAGAGAAACCAAGATGATCCCATGGATCATGACTTGTCTCTTGAGCCTGCTGAAGTCCTAGAAAAATCACTTGAAGAAGCTCCAGTTAAAAGAAAACCATCTTGGGCCAGGGAAATTCTACAAGAAGCAGAAAAGATAGCTGCTCCCAAAGGCACATTCAGGGAAAGCAAAAGACCTCACAGGTATGGTGGTTATGTAGCACTTGTCAGCAACTTAAGTGAATCTGAACCTTCTACTTTTGATGAAGCAAATAAATTACAAGTCTGGAAAGATGCAATGCTCGAAGAATATAAATCTATAATGAAGAATAATGTATGGGATATTGTTCCAAGACCTACTGATAAATCAGTTGTTTCATCTAAGTGGATATACAAGATTAAACATGTTGCAAATGGTAGCATTGAAAAGTTTAAGGCAAGGTTTGTTGCCTGTGGTTTCACCCAAAAGGAAGGCATTGATTATGACGAGACATTTGCGCCAGTGGCAAGGTATACTTCTATTCGTACAGTCATTTCTTTAGCCTCTATATTTGGTTGGAAGTTACATCAAATGGATGTCAAAACTGCTTTTCTAAATGGAAATGTAGAGCAGGAAGTTTATGTTGAACAGCCAGAAGGCTTTATTTTGCATAGCAAAGACTCACATGTATGCAGGCTAAGGAAGGCTTTGTACGGCCTTAAACAGGCTCCTCGGGTATGGTATGAAACCATGGACAATTTTCTTAAAGATTTGGGCTTTCAAAGCAGTGATGTTGATTCTAACTTGTATCTCAGGATGATCAAGAATCAACCTCTATTTGTAGTGCTATATGTTGATGATCTCTTTCTGACAGGAGAAGACCACTTAATTGAGTGGTGTAAAAAGGAACTCACAGAAAGATTTGAAATGAAAGATCTTGGCCTTATGCATTACTTCCTTGGGTTGGAAGTCTGGCAGAACAAAGATGGTATCTTTCTAGCTCAGGGAAAATATACTGTGGACATCCTAAAGAGGTTTGGAATGCTTGAATGTAAGTCAATGGCCACACCAATGATCACCAACCTCAAGAAACTACATGACTCAGACACAGGATCAGATTTAGTGGACCCCACTATGTACAGGCAGCTAATCGGCTCCTTGTTGTATCTAGCTCATACTCGGCCTGATATATGTTATTCAGTGAGTGCGCTAAGTCAGTTTATGGTTGAGCCTAGATAGAGACATTGGATTGCTGCAAAGCATATTTTGAGGTATCTGAAAGGGACCATTACCTATGGTCTAAGTTGCTCTTCCAACTCTGGTATTACTCTACATGGTTATGCAGACTCAAACTGGCTTCGAAGTCCAGTAGACAGGAAGAGCACAACAGGCTACTGTTTCAGTCTTGGATCAACCATGATTTCCTGTTCCAGTAGAAAACAAGGGTCCATTGCCCATAGTACAATAGAGGTTGAATATATTGCAGCAAGTGATGCATGCAGGGAAGCAGTGTGGCTCAGGAAGTTGATTTCTGGGTTGTACAAAACTCGGTTGGAGACTACAGTCCTCTTTTGTGACAATCAAAGCTGCATAAAACTGGTTGAGAATCCAGTGTTCCATGAAAGAACGAAGCACATAGACTTGAAGTTTCATTATGTAAGAGACATGGTCCAAAGGAAAACAGTCAAGCTACAGTACATAGCAACACAAGAGCAGGTTGCAGATATCCTAACCAAGCCCTTGCCAGTAAAACAGTTTGCGCACCTAAGAGGCAAGCTTGGAGTTGCAGAGAATGCCTCCCTTGCTGAGAGGGAGTGTTGAAAATAGCAGCATTGTAAGTCATTCTCCAATGAGAGGCCTTAAATGGCCACCCTGAGGCTAGCCAGGGAAGATTTGGAGAATCAATAAATCCTGTGAGTCACTGCAAAAGTCAAGGCGAAGGTAGAAGCCTTGTGAGCTTTGACAAGAGCCAGAATGAAGGACCTACTAGTGGATGCTTGGTGAGCCATGTGAAAAATCCAAGGCAATGTCTTGTGAGCTCTTTGAGAAGCAATCAAGACTCGGTCTAGCAAGAGACGGGACGAATGAAGAAGTCCTGTGAGCTAGTACTCGCATGTGTGATGGACTCCTTGGCTGGTTGTGATGTGACTACCTAGGACCTCGACCCTTCTAGGCTTACTCCAACAGGTGTCCAAGTTGTAGTACTAAATGATCACATGAAAAAGACCACCTTCTTATTGTTATTTTGAACATAAGTACTTAAATGTAATTGTTGTGAGAATTCCAAACCCTGGAATCCTACTACAACAACTAATAATATTTCTTCTATTTGTTAAATTAATTAAACAAACTATTTGCAGTTTCCTACGGCAAATATTGAAACATATACACTGCAGCCTTCACAAAACAAATACTGTGGAAGAAAAATAAATGTTGGAAAATTAGAGAAATTCTAGCACACACATAAAGATATTGACACAGTTATTTTTGGACAATTGTCCCCGAAAAAACCCAATGCGGGAAAATCGGTGCAGCAGATGAGGGTTTCTTTATTAATCCTTCAAAAGTAATTCAAGGACAACAATTCGAACAGCAAAACAAAGGAAAAATACTAAGAGAAATTAGTAACAAATTTCTCACTCTCCACAGTGACTCCTTGACCCCGAGATGGACCCTCTGCGCATACGTTGGTATCTTTGCGTCACCCTCTACACAGTGTTCTAGTGGATTGTGTCTCTCCTCACGTTGTCTCTTCTTGAATTTGTCCTACACTTCCTAGACCACTATTGATACCCTCTCTCTTTCTCCTACAACTCACCCTCTGGCTCTATCTCCTCTGCTGAACTTCAGCCACTGAGAAAATCAATCTGCCTAGGCAACTGAGTAACTGCACTTGTGTGTTCTCCATCTACCCATCGACTTCTTCTTATAATCTTTTGTTGGAGCACGAAAGGCCAAGATTAAAACATAATTGATGGCTCAGATTATTTCCCTGTCGATCCCTGTGAGTTTCTAGAACATTCACACCTTCACTTAATTAATTCTGATTAATTAGTCATATTCCCTAAGTTTAGACTTAGGAAATATTTTAAAAAACAACTAATAATCTAATTAAGTCATTTCTAGGTGGAATTTCCATAAACGATTTATGGGTTTTGGAGATCTCATGTATTCTAGCCTCTCCACAAAATTTCATGGCTAGAACACATCCGATGCTACAAAAACTAACACTCCCTCTTAGCGAGGAAAGTGTTATAGTGTTGCAACTATTGCCACAACACACTGTCTCTGCACCATCTCTTGTCACGTTGTTGATTTCTAGCTACTATTGCCCACCAACTACTGCGCAACTCTGATATGCGTTGTATCTATGCTGCAGCTAACCCTGTTGTACTCCTGTCAAATACTGCATCTGCACTGCTACTCCCTGTCCTCTATTGCTGTTGCAACTAAGAATCCATCTATTTCTGCTACTGAAACAGGTTCTCCACCATACCCATATGTTCCCTAAACTGGATGAACTTAGCTCTCCCTAGAGATTTCGTGAGTATGTCTGCTACCTGATCTCCTGTGGGAACATACTGCAGCTGGACTGCCCCATGCTGAATGCAATGTCTGATGAAATGACAATAGATATCAATGTGCTTCGACCTATCATGAAATATTGAATTCTCAAAGAGATTTATGCAACTCTGATTGTCACAGTAAACATTGGTCTCTCCCATCTTCCTGAACAAACTCACAAGCAGCTTCCTAAGCCATATAGCTTCACACGTAGATGTGTTGACTACCATATATTCAACTTTTGCTGAACCCAGTGCTACTGGCTTCTGCTTCTTACTGCACCAAGATACCATCCCCGATCCAACACTGAAACAGTACCCAGAGCTACTTTTCTTATCCAGTGAACTACCTACCCAATCTACATCTATGAATCCACATAATCTCACGTCATCTCCTCGAGTATATTTCAAACCATATCTCACTGTTCCACGCACATATTTAAGAATGTGCCTAGTTGCTACCCAATGTACCCTTTTCGGTTCATCATGAACTGACTAAGGGTATTGACAGCAAAACAAATGTCTTGCCTAGTGTTAACCAGATACATGAGCAACCCAATGAGTTGTCTGTACAAGGTGGGGTTGACTTCCTTGTCCCCTAATGCATCTATCTTCTTCTAATTGGTGATCATGGGCATCATCATGGATCAGCAATCCTGCATTCTGAATCTCTTCAGAATATCTGTAGCATATCTCCCTTGCCCAAGGAAGATCTCCCCACTCTTCTACCATACTTCCAATCCTAGAAAATAGTGCATCAACCCCATATCCTTCATGTCAAATTTTGCTGCAAGGTTCCTTTTGTAGTCCTTTATGAGCTCTGATGATCCTGTCAAAAATCATCTACATATAATGCCAGAATGAGAGGCTCATTCTCCACCATTAAATAGTAGATATTGGGATCTGTGTCACTCTTGATGAATCCCAACTGCTACAAATAACTGTCAATCCGACCATACCACGCCTTGGGTGCATGTTTGAGCCCATATAGAGCTTTCTTCAACCTGCATACATGAGTATCTTTCAGGCTGCTCTATATACACCTCTTCTTCTATCACCCCGTTCAAAAATGTTGTCTTGACGTCTATCTGGTGAATCTCCCATCCCAACTGCATTGCTAGGGATATAATAGATCTGATAGAGGTATAAGCGAAGGTCTCCTCATAGTTTATCCCTTCCTTTTGTGCATACCCCTTTGCCACAAATCTAGCCTTGTAGTTTTCTACACTGCCATCTGCAGTGTACTTGATCTTGTAGATCCATCTGGAGCCTACAACTGATCTGTCTTCTGGTCTAGGCACTACCTCCCAAACATCATTTGTCATGATAGAATTGTTGAAATTTCTAAGTCTGACACATTAGAAATCCCTACTACATTATCTGGTTTATTATCTCCTACTTGTTCTTTCCATTAACAAGTTATTTATAAATATAAATACCGAAATAAACACAAATGCGACCTTAACACATATACAGATCAACAACTGAAATAACTAAGACAATCACACAAGGGACACCGTTATTTTTGGACAATCGTCCCCGGAAAAACCCAATGCGGGAAACCGATGCAGTAGATATGAGGGTTTTATTATTATGCAATTTTTTTAATACAACTAGGGTGCCAAAAATGGCTCACTCAGTCGTACCTTTCTCCAGAGATAGATATTTTGGCTAATCAGCAACCAGATGATTGGCCCCACAGCAACTTCGACATTTCCTTAGCAGGACAGCGAACGCTGCTCCAAGCTATCTTATGGAACTACATCGCCCTCCAGGGACTGTGTCACCCTCCTATGACTTTGCGTCAGTTGATCAGCTCCCAGTCTGGCCCACAAAATCACCTCAGCGCAGCCTCTTCAGCCCAACGCCAGCTCTGCAGCTCTTTGTGTTGCCTGTGTCAGCCTCTGTGGCTTCTGCATCAGCCTCTTGGCCCTCTGCATCCTCTACACTGGCCTCTTCAACCCTTGTTACCTTTGTGTCAACCTTTGTTGCCTCTATGTCAGCCTTCCTAGGCTCTGCGCTGTCTCTTTGGCACTTCCTCTGCCTCTCTGATATGTATTCTCGACCTCCTGTAGAATTGCCCCCGCTGCAACAGATCACTAACTCGATTTCTCAGCAAACCTTGCCCTAGAAAATTGAATTGACTAATCAACTTAGTGTGTCTCCAACTGACCGTCAAGCCTCCTCTTATACTTTTTTTGTTGACGATTCAACGACCAAGATTAAGTCCTTAATCAATGGCTAAGATTAGATTTGGCTTGATCCTCATCATTTAGAACTTTCTCACCCATTTTATTTTAATACACATTAATATTTTAATTTTCCTAAGTTTAGACTTAGGGTCACATTAAAAATGTTAATTATTCTAATATCTCTCCATCCGGGTGGAATTTCCCCAAATGATTTCTGGGTCTTGGAGATCTTATGTGCCTTAGCCTCTCCACCTTATTTTCATGGCTAGAGCACATCCGATGCTACCAAAAATCAACAAGAACTGTATTCTTCCTCCATGTCATCCACCCACACCTGATGTTGTATGGCTTCCTAAACGCTGGAGGGTTTTGTAACATGAGCTACCAAAGCTTGATATCTGTTAGGCTTCCTGCGTTGTCTCTTGTCTGTCCTAGGAGCTCCGACAAACTCCTCTGCATCCCTCAAGGTCTGATGCACTTCCCTACTGGCTTTACCACTAGTGGTGGGAGGTTCAGTAAGTTCCTCCTGTTCTTGCTGCTTCATCTGATGAGAACTCCCTTGATCTCCTACTTCTGAGGAGATACTAGTACTGGTCACCGTACTCAATCCTTGTGACTATCCTCCTGCTTGTCCCACTTGTTGTCCCTGTTGCTGGACTAACGGAACTTCTATTGACTGATCACCTGCAGGCATTTCTCGAGATCTTCTAAAAGCTCTGTCTTCCATGAACTTTACATCTCGCCTCACTACAATCTTCCTACTGCTAGGAATGTAGATCCTATATGCCTTTGAGGTCTCGCTATACCCTACAAGAAACCCCTTCTCTGCAGTTTGATCCAATTTACTATGCTTTTCATCTGGTATGTGGTAGTAAGCCACACTCCCGAATATCCTCAAATGACTTACTTCAGGCTTCTTTCCTGTGAAGACCCCCTCTGGTGTTTTCTTCCCCAATGCTCTATGAGGTGCTCTGTTTTGAATGTGCACCATTGTGTTGCATGCCTCCGCCCATTAAAATCTAGGAAAATCCTGGTCATACAGCATAGTTGTTGCAGCCCCAACTATGGTTCTATTCTTTTGCCCCATTACTCCATTCTGTTGAGGATTATATGGAGTTGTCCATTCTCTTTTGATGCCTTCCTTCGCACAGAAGTCTATGAAGTCTTTATCTATGTATTCTCCACCATTATCTGAATGTAGCACCTTAAACTTTTTCCTTGTCGCTTTCTCTACAAGAGCCTTGAACACTCTGAACCGATCAAAGCCCTCATCTTTGGTCTTTAAGAAATAGATCCAGGTCTTCCTGGAATGATGATCAATAAAGGTTCTATTCTTTTGCCCCACTACTCCATTCTGCTGAGGGAGTTGTCCTTTCTCTTTTGATGCCTTCCTTCGTGCAGAAGTCTGTGAAGTCTTTATCTGTGTATTCTCCACCATTATCTGAACGTTGCACCTTGATCTTTTTCCCCGTCGCGTTCTCTACAAGAGCCTTGAACACTCTAAATCGATCAAAGACCTCATCTTTGGTCTTTAAGAAATAGATCCATGTCTTCCTGGAATGATGATCAATAAAGGTGACGAAATATTCGCCACCGCTAAGAGCTCTAGTGGTCATAGGGCCACAAATATCTCAGTGTATCAATCCCAACACGCCATTTTCTCTGCTGTCACTTCTAGGAAATTATGTCTTTGCGTACTTCCCAAGTACACATCCTCTACACACATCATCGTGCTCTGTACTGAGAACTAGAACTCCCGTTACAATTTCTCTAAGCATCCTAAGTGCTCCATGGTGTAAATGTCCCATCCTCCTGTGCCATAGTTCGTTTAGCTCCTTCCCACTGCTATTATCACTACCTATCAATGCCATTGGAGAATCGAGTTGCAACTTGTATAACATGTTGCTTCGAGCTCCAATCTATCTCACCTTCTTCCAGCTAGAGTGTTTGACATACACTTTCTTCCCCACGAAGTGTACATCGTACCCCTTGTCCTATAACTGGGACACTGAAATTAGGTTCATACCCAATCCTGGCACATGCAGTACATTAGTAGCGTTGGTGTTGGTTCTTGTTTCTGTCTGAAATTCTATGGTGCCTCTCCCTACCGGAGTACATTTAGTTATGTTGCCCATAGTGATTTGGAAGTCCATTTGCTCCTCTTGATAGCTAGAGAAATATTCTCTAACTCCTGTCATATGAGCTGAAGCTCCACTATCAATATACCAGACACCAAATGATGTTGAACCTGACAAGCACGCAAACTCATCCTCCAACCTGGAAGATAATTCTGAGGCTTCCTGACTGTTGATTCTATCCATGATTTTCTGTGCTATTTCTCCTTTCCTTCCTAATGTTGATTTTGTTGCTGCAAAATACTGCGTCCCAGCTGGAAATCTACTCTACAAAGAAATATTGTTGCTCCCTCTGCCTCTGGTAATCCTCGATCTGGAAAATCTAATTTCTTTGTCGACTCTCTTAGAGAAATAGACTTTTCCTCAAAAACTAACCCTCCTGGCCAAGGGGACTGCGCAGCCTCTGGGGTTTCGAGCAGTTTCTTACGCAGTGCTACAAAGCTCCTTCTCCTCTCTACAACTGAGCTCTCCAGCTTCTATCTGTGCTCTGATACCATGTGAAAATTTCGAAACCCGGAATCCTACTGCAGCCACTGATAATATTTCTTCTATTTGTTAAATTAACTAAACAAACTATTTGCAGTTTCCTACGGCAAATATTGAAACATATACACTGCAACCTTCACAAAACAAATACTGCGAAAGAAAAATAAATGCTGGAAAATTAGAGAAATTCTAGAACACACATAAAGATATTGACACAGTTATTTTTGGACAATTGTCCCCGGAAACACCAAATGCGGGAAAACCAGTGCAGCAGATGAGGGTTTCTTTATTAATCTTTCAGCGATAATTCAAGTACAAGAATTCGGATAGCAAAACAGAGGAAAAATATTGAGAGAAATTTAGTAACAAATTTCTCACTCTCCACAGCGACTCCCTGACCCTGAGATGGACCCTCTGCCTATACGCTGGTGTCTCTGCATCACCCTCTGCACATTGCTCTAGTGGATTGCATCTCTCCTCACACTGTCTCTTCCTAAATTCATCTTGCTACTTCCCGAACGATTGTTGATACCCTCTCTCTTTCTCCTGCAACTCACCCTCTGGCTCTATCTCCTCTACTGAACTTCAGCCACTGAGAAAATCGATATGCCTAGGCAACTGAGTAACTACACTTGTGTCTTCTTCATCTACCCATCGACTTCTTATAATCTTGTATTGGAGTACCAACGACCAAGATTAAAACATAATTGATGGCTCAGATTATTTCCTTGTCATTCTCTGTGAGTTTCTAGAACATTCTCACCTTAACTTAGTTAATTATGATTAATTAGTCATATTCCCTAAGTTTAGACTAAGGAAATATTTAAAAAAACGACTATTAATCTAATTAAGTCATTTCTAAGTGAAATTTCCATAAACGATTTCTGGGTTTTGAAGATCTCGTGTATTCTAGCCTCTCCACAAAATTTCATGGCTAGAACACATTCGATGTTACAAAAACTAACAATTGCAGGTGAATGGACCCTGCTAGTTGAGAGAGTGATAAAATGTCTATCCAAAAGCCTTGAGTCATGTAAAAGTGTTTGTCATGTAAACTCCTAGTCCTAGTGACTAGTTGAGATGTTATAATGTAATGTTATGATGTAAAGGCTAAAAGCCTAAGTCTGCCTAAGTTTATAAAGGCATTATTATATTAAAGATGTCAAAGTAAAATTAGAAGGGGGGGGCGCACTTGTCTTTAGGGAGAACAACTTAAGTTGTTAACCCTTCTCTCATGGAGTCTTCTAGAAGGATCATGAAGCTTATCCAATGCCAATCCAAGATTAGATCTAGGCGCTCCATTCAAGCAAGAGAAATGATAAAAGGACCAAGAGACAGCAATTTGCTACACAAGTTCATTTTCTGCAGTTTTTCATCAGCACACAGGTTTTCTGGGGCGAGTTACAAAAGTGAGCATAACTTGAGCTACAAAGGTCCAATCAAGGTGATTCTAGTTGGATCTGGAAACTAAGACAAGGGTGTTCCTAGATCCATAGAACACTCAACCAAATCTGTTGAACTTTCTAAGTTTACTTAGTTTAGAAACCCTTCATGCACTTTCTCTGATTTATTCCTACCTACTTGTTATTTTTCTTTAACAAGTTATTTACAAAGTAAATACTGAAAATAAACACCAGCGCATGCTCAACATATTACAGATCAGCAACTAAAAGAAACAAGAACAAACACACCACATGACACCATTATTTTTGGACCAATGTCCCCGGAAAAACCCAATGCGGGAAAACCGGTGCAGCTATTTGAGGGTTTTCTTATTAAGCAATATCACAGTACAATCTGGGTTCCGAAACTAGCCTACCCAACAGAGAATTTCTTTAGCAACTATACCTCATAGTTTGAGAGAAATATCCTGGCTAAAACCTCGGAAAACCCTTCCAGTAGCTCCTCAACACAAAACTGCTCTGCAACCCCAGCGTCTGCCCAAACTAGACTGCGTCAGCCCCTCTCTATCTCATGTTGGCCCTGCGTCAACCTTTCTAGGCCTGCGTCAACCCCAGGAGGCCCTGCGTCAACTCTGGGAGCCTCTACGTCAGCTGCGCTAACCCCTCTGGTGCTCTGCGCAGCACTTCGCTGCCTCTGCATGGCCCTGCGTGAGCCCTTGCTGGCTCTGCGTCACCCTCCTTGACTGCTGCGCTGCTCTCCCGGCACAATCTATGCCTTCTTTGTTTCTCTGTACTCAATGCCCCTCAGCTGCTCTCCCGATCACTAATTCTATCTCTCTTAGCAAACCCCGCTCTAGAGAATAGAATCACTAATCATCTGGTGTACTCTCCAAGTGACCCTCAAGCCTCCTCTTATACTTTTCCTGTTGACATCTCAACGGCCGAGATTAAGTCCCTAATCAACGACTAAGATTAGATCTGGCTTGATCCATGTCTTTTGGACCATTCTAACACAAATTCATATTAATACACATTAATATTTTATTTTCCCTAAGTTTAGACTTAGGGACTCCATTAAAAATATTGATTATTTTAATATCTCCTGATCTGTTTAGAATCTGCCTAAACCCTTTTTGGGTATTGGAGATCTCATGTGCCCCGACCTCTCCACTAAATTCCGTGGCTAGAGCACATCCGATGCTACCCCAAATCAACACTCCCTCTTAGCGAGGATTGTGCTCTAGCAATACTCCTCACTAAGTATTACCCTAATCATCCGGAATCAGTACCTGTGCTGATGCTAGGCCTTCCTGCCCAACATCCTCTGTATTGTTGCATCTTGTACTGTTGCCCATGGTTCTACCACTGCCACTGCTGCATCTGTACGACAGCTCCCTCTACATCCGTGTTGCTGCTAGTTCTTTCTCCCAGCACTGCACGTCCTCTCATCACGCTGCATCGTGTTGCCTACTGTTGCACTGCAACTCAGTTACTGAGAAGTAAGTAACTAATCTCCCAACTGACCTCCCTGTCGTGCTAGAGACACCCATTGATGCTGAAGCTCCCTCTGTCGCTGACAAGTGCTCCCTCTCTGACATCTACGCTGCTGCAACAACTCCCTGCATCTCGCACCGTTGCACACCTCTTTGTGCCCTCCTGCATGGGTGCAGCCTACTAGCTCTGCGCTGTCTCGAGACTCTTGCACTGTAGCTCTCTATGTCACTCCATCCACATCCGTTTCTACCCACTCAGCCAATCCTGCTACTCCTCGTCGGGGCTCCGTAACAAGTTCTAATCCAAGAGGCAGGGTACCTCAAGGATCCTGCCCCTCATCGCCTGTAATCCTCCTAACTACAGCTCGATGTCTCCCCACTTCCGCTCAAGTGGTGCATGTGCACTCATGGCACAATCATCGTTTGTCAAAACTTCCTTCTCTGCCCGTGTTGGCGCTGCCTTAGTCTCGGAAGACTCTCCCTTACTCCTTGGGCACTGGGTCGCATAGTGACCCATCTCCCTACAGTGGAAGCACTTGATCTTGGAGAGATCTTTCTTCTTCTGCTTCTCTTGCTTTCCCTCAGATGTTAGGGCCACATCCTCCTCCTCCTGCTGAACTTTGATCCCTTTGTTGCTGCTACTCGTCTTCGACTGCCGTCTGATCTCTTCCTGGCGAAGAGTTGCCCACATCTCGTCCCAAGGTAGGAGAGTCCCTCTACCTAGGATACTCTGGACAAACACTTCCCAATCTTCTGAGACAGCATTTAGGGTTGTCCTCACCATAAGCCCCTGATTTGGTGTCACTCCTATAGCAGTCAACTGGTCTCGGATCTCATTCAGTCCTCCGAGGAAGGTGTCAATCGGTTGACCCTTCTTCATCTGATACGACCTCATCTGGTTCTCGAGCAGCATTCTTCTCTACACAAAAGTATGTTAGTACAGGTTCTTGAGAGCCTCCCACATCTCAACTGTCGTTTCCTTCTCGGCTATATGTGGTACCACATGATCCTTGACCCCGTCAAGGATAATGCAATTGGCCCTCGCCATCGCCTCTTCGTACTTGTCGTTATCATTGGGGTCGACTAGGATAGCTATAACCTTCAAGGCGAAGTTCTTGACACGATTCCTGTCAAGCACTGATAAGATTTTGGCCTTCCAGACTGCAAAGTTCGATGCTCCGTCCAGTCTATCCTGGTCTCTTACCCCGTGTAGTGCCATGACGCTCCTTTACTTCCCTTCTGGAAGTTCTTTGTTCGACTCCTCTGAGTCTCTACTTCCCGTCTGGAAGTTCTCTTCTGGACTCCCTCTGAGTCCTGATTTCCCTCCTGGAAATCCTTCTGCCGCTTGTCGAGATGCCCCCTACTCTGATCGTCTTGTGCAATTGCACTGCTGATCTAGGTTCCTCGACCAGAAACCCTTGGTAACAACTCCTCTGGCCCTGCTCTGTCAGGGACTGTTCTGACTACAGTACCTCACCAGCTCCACTCCGCAATATTCCTGCAGCCTTCTAGACCCCAGCAACTGCCTCTCTGTGAACTGAGTCAGCCCCTCTCTGCCCCACACTGGCTCTGCGTCACCCCGGATGGGTCTGCGTCAGCCCCAGGATGCCCTGCGTCAACCCTTTGACCCTCTGCTTCAGCAATGCTGGCCTCTCTGAGGCTCTGCGCAGTTCCCGGCTTCTTCTGCGTGGTTCTGGCTGACTCTGCATCACACTTCCTTGGCTTTTGTGTTGCTAGAAACAGCTTCTGTCACCTCGGAACCACTGTTTTCTGCTGCTATTTCTCCGCTCAGCTGATGTCTTTTAGTCCTCTTGTGATCTGCAATCACGCTCTGATACCATGTTGAAGTTTGTAAGTTACTTAGTTTAGAAACCCTTCATGCACTTTCTCTGATTTATTCCTACCTACTTGTTATTTTTCTTTAACAAGTTATTTACAAAGTAAATACTGAAAATAAACACCAGTGCATGCTCAACATATTACAGATCAGCAACTAAAATAAACAAGAACAAACACACCACATGACACCATTATTTTTGGACCAATGTCCCCGGAAAAACCCAATGAGGGAAAACCGGTGCAGCTATCTGATGGTTTTCTTATTAAGCAATATCAGAGTACAATCTGGGTGCCGAAACTGGCCTACCTAACAGAGAATTTCCTTAGCAACTATACCTCACAGCTTGAGAGAAATCTCCTGGCTGAAACCCCGGAAAACCCTTCCGGCAGCGCCTCAACACAAAACTGCTCTCCAACCCCAGCGTCTACCCAAACTGGACTGCGTCAACCCCTCTTTGTCTCATGCTGGCCCTGAGTCAGCCCCAAGAGGCCCTGTGTTAGCTCTGGGAGCCTCTGCATCAGCTGTGTTGGCCCCTCTGGTGCTCTGCGCAGCACTTGGCTACCTCTGCGTGGCCCTGCATGAGCCCTTGCTGGCCCTGCATCACCCTCAGTTGCTACGTTGCTCTCCCAGCACAATCTCTGCCTTCTCTGTTTCTCTGTACTCAATGCCCCTCAGTTGCTCTCCCGATCACTGATTCTATCTCTCTTAGCAAACCCCGCTCTAGAGAATAGAATCACTGATCATCTGGTGTACTCTCCAAGTGACCCTCAAGCCTCCTCTTATACTTTTCCTATTGACATCTCAATGGCCGAGATTAAGTCTCTAATCAACGGCTAAGATTAGATCTGGCTTAATCCATGTCTTTTGGACCATTCTAACACAGATTCATATTAATACACATTAATATTTTATTTTCCCTAAGTTAAACTTAGGGACTCCATTAAAAATATTAATTATTTTAATATCTCCTAATCTGTTTAGAATTTGCCCAAACCCTTTATGGGTATTGGAAATCTCATGTGCCCCGACCTCTCCACCAAATTTCGTGGCTAGAGCACATCCGATGCTACCACAAATCAACAAGATCTAGGCTTTAAGGCAGGCATCTACACTCCTAAAGTGATAAGACCTGATTCTGTCAAATTTCTGGAACAGGACATGTGGAAAAGGGTTTGATTTACAGGGTTTTTGCTCCAAATCTTGGTGAGCGCTAAGTGGATCTTGGATCTACTCTCCAAGACACACCTATCCCTCTTGAGCACCCACGGTTTCATGTTCTCAACTGTTAGATATAGGCATTCAAAGTTCAGTAGTCATTTCACCCAGATCTGGTTTATTTTCTTGCAGTGCGCCCAAGTAATCTTCAGATCTACTTCATACAAGCTCAGATGTAGTCTGGGTTGCTTCAAATCTGACATCTTTGGCTCAGGGCGAGTTGATCTAAGTCATTTGCACATGAATGAAATAAGTTTCAAGTCAGTTAAGGCTTCATTTGTCTCTAGTCATCCTCTCTCCCAGCGAACTGTACTGTAGCACCCTCAAGAAGGGTTTTGTACCTGCAAATTTGTTCAAGAGCAATAAAGGTGGTCTTTGTTGGGATTTTCTCCCTTATTGGGTTCCCCCAGAGTAAATCTTCTGTACTGGTGTGTTTGAGTACTTTTACAGTTTATTTCGGTTACTTATGCATGTTGATATTGAGATCTAAAGGTTGAAAAAGAATTTAAAGTACTCACATTCATATCTGCATTCAAAAATTCATAAGAAGGGGCTTCAAATTTCAAAGCTTGGAAAACTAGGATTAATCTTATTCCTGCAAAGAATAAAGTTTCAAATATTGTGAAGGGAAAGGTTGTAGAACCAGCAGATAATGCATAAAAAGAGAAGTTCAAGGAGGATGGCATCACTTCCATGAGCCTTATCGTGGGTTCCATTAGAGATCACTTGACCCCTATATTTCAAAGCTTGAAACTTCAAAGGCGATGTATGATGCCCTAACTAATCTATTTATAGAAAACAACACTGCTAAGTCATTAGTTTGAAGAGTGAGCTTTGTGATGTGAGGATGACAAATGTTGACACCAGAGCCTCATATTTTGTAAGAATATTTTAACTAAGAGACCAACTTCAAGCAATTGATGAAGTCATCTCTGAGAAGGTACTTGTGATTATAGCACTTAATGGACTACCTAGATCATGGGATGCATTTGTAGTTGGTATAAGTAGCAAGAAGGAAGTTCCCTCTGACGAAGAGCTTTGGACTTCTTGTGCTCAAGAAGAATCAAGGCTTATATCAAGAGATAGAAAGGAAGAAGACTCTCAAGCATTTGCAGGTCGTTTTAAGAAGAAGAATGGAGGAAAGAATAAGTTTGGTTTCCAAAATAGAAAACCAAAAGGAAGACCTACTCCACAAGGAAAGGATATGTCAAAGATTCAATGCTATCGTTGTCATAGATTTGGTCACTATATGAGCCAATGTCTCGAAGGAGCGAATGATAGAAAGAGGAAAAGAAAACAACATGCTTCAGCAACGAACATTGATGAACATCCAAAGAAATCCAAAGGTGACAGATTTCTTTTACTTCTCTGCTCTAACAGGTTCTATTGCATATGACGATGATATGTGGCTTGTGGATAGTGGTGCTTCAAGACATATCACAGGAGATCATGGCAAACTGACTGGTTATCTCAAAGGGCAGAGCTCGGACACAACCACAGCTATGCAATCAAAAGAATTGGGAAGACATTCATTGAGCTGGAAACTGGTAATAACGTTCATCTCAGCAATGCACTGTATGTGCCAGGTTTGAGAAAGATTTAGTCTTTATTTCATGTTTGGAAGATAAAGGAGATAGAGTAGCATTTGTTGATTGCAAAGTACTTGTATGGCCTAAGGGCTCTGTTGTTTTTCCACGACCCTAGTGTCTAGGATAGAATCTTAAATCTCTAACACTACAAAACCAAGAATCACAACAAAGCTACTTTACACAACGGAACAATATAATGCAATAAATCACACGTGCACAAACATAGACAACTTTTTACAAATTTTCTACCCAACTTCGTTATATTAATCAAACTGAATAATGCAATAGTCTAGGGCTCTCGTACCAGGGATAATGGCCCTCATACATCCATTGACACAAAGATACAAAACTAGGGCTCGATGTCATTCCATCAACAACCAATCTACCCTCAACAAGATACTCTAACCATCTGGCTATGGCGCACTCTCTCAGCTCCTCTTGGTCGTACCCTGTACCTACTCAGCCCTTCGACCTCTGATTTGCAACATCTGCCTCTATCAATGCTCCAAGTCCATTTGGCCATTGAATCTGCTCACTAGTTGTGCCTTAGTCCATTAAGGGCACAACACATTGAGACTCCTGTTGAGTTGTTCACAACTCCATTTGTGAACAACTCACAACTGCCCACTGCTGCTCCTCAACTACTCAGGGACTTTAGCCCACTATAGTCTTCATGTGTTTCTCCAATGAAAACTAACATAGGTCACAAAGTGTTGCCACCTATCACTGCAAGATGTCCATCTCCCACAATGAACACGGCCTACAACAACTGCTCCTCTGGCTAATCAGACATATGAGCTCCAACAAACTGCCTCTCCTAGCAGCCCTTAATCCATCAAGGCACTGCACATAGGGCTCCACACTTGGACCCTCTCACGTTGCCCTCCACTAGACCTCGAGGTGTCCAATCCTTGTTGTAGTATCTGCTGCTAGTTAGGGCATCCAACACCTATGAAGGCCCTTCCTCTTAGCTGCCACAGACTCCACAAACTGTCCAACCCTTGGACACCCATCCACTTGCATCAAATCAACTCAAAAACACCAACAAACCTACATACCTCATGTCATCAATGGCTGGTGTAAGTTGTTGTAGATCTGAACTCTAGTTAGGGCTTGTTAGCATGCTGCTACAACCCTCTTTTCATGCCTTCCAGACCTCCCTTTAACTGCGACCTCCCTCCAAAAGGTTTCCCCAACAGCTCGTTGCCTCCTCGCCTTCTTCAAGGCCTCAAAACCCAACCTTCTAGCCACCTATTCACCCAAAACAGATCTCTGGCCCTAGCTGAAGCTTCTCGGCCCCCTGAACAAGACAAATAAGGCCTATGACCTAGCTGTAGGTGCTCCTCATCAATGCGGCCTGCTGTATGAGAGAGTATACTACCATAAATAGCCCCAAAACACCATCCAATCTGCCCTTAATGCATGTGGCAGCCTCACGGAGCTTCTTGGCCCTGAAAGAGACACACAAAGAGACAAAAACAGTCCTCCTCTTCCACATCTAGCCTTCTCCTCTAGCTCGGCTACCTCAAAAGAGTTTTCTCTATGAATTGATGCTCCTTGGATGTGTTTATGAGGTCTCACAAGGACTTCTATTTATATGTTTCATGTGGGGATCAAACAACCCTCAAAGGGTCACTTATAACACAAGGCCGACTTGCCTTCATGTCCCTCCTTGCCCACCATAACATATAAAAATTAATATCTTCACTTGTAGACTTCGAAATTCGATGATTTTTGTTGTGTTGGATTCGTCTCAACATTTGCTATCATCCTCATCTATCACATGTCGAAATCTCATCACGGATCCACATCCACATGCTTGGGTGCAAAGCCCACAGGCTTGGGTTTCTTGCCCACAAGTGCTTTTGTGGCACTCCAACCTCCACACCCTTGATCCTCAAGGCTTGGAGTACCTCCCAAGCTACAAATCTCAACAAGCTCTAGTATAGATGATGCTAGAGTTATTGGAATTCATGAAGGAAGATTGTACAAACTCTTGGGTCAACCAACTCAAGCCTTAGTAGAGGATGAAATCAATCCATTTGAATTTTGAACTATGGCATAGGAGATATGTTCACTTTCATTATAGAACCTTGCCTGCTTCAAGTCAAATTGTTTCAGGTGTTCCTGAATTGCAAATAGAACATGAAGGTGTATGTGAAGGTTGTGCACTTTGAAAGAATATCAAAAAGTCATTTCCAAGTAGTGATAGTAGATCCAAAGAAATCATGGATCTGATTCATTCTGATGTATGTAGTCCTATGTCAGTGAAATCACTTGGAGGTTCATTATAAAATGTAACATTTATTAATGACTTCTCGTAAGACATGGATCTATCTCATGAAGATCAAGGATGAATTCTTCACCATGTTTCAAGAATTTAACGGTGAAGTAGAGATATTGAAAGGAAAGAAGATCAAGATTTTGAGATCTAACAACAGAGGACAATACACTTCAAAAGAACTTATTGCCTTTTATAAAGAAGTTGGGATTAAGAGGGAGCTAATTGTCCCCTATAATCCTCAAGAAAATAGAGTGGCAAAAAGAAAGAATGGGTCCATTGAAGAATCTGTCAAGTTTATGATGCATGATCAAGAATTGTTTATGTCCTTATGGGGAGAAGCACCCTTAACAATTGTATACATTCAGAATAGATGTTAGGTCCCTATACTACTAGTGTAACCCCTTATTGTTATTAGTGCAACCCCCTTATTATATTGTTGTGCCCATGTAATCCCCATATTGTTATTATTGTGTCCCATAGAAACCCACTATTGTTATTGTTGTGCCCTTACATTATTATTGTTATGTCAACTCTGATTATATTATGACCCCTTAAACTCCTATATATAGAAAGGAGGCCTTGTCATTTGTATCATCCAAGAATTGTTCATTTATGTAATGTAAAGAAGGTTTCCCGCTCAAATAGGCTTATCTCTAAGGCGTTGATCTCTCTTCTCTATCTTTTTGTGAGCTGATTTCATAACAATTGGTATCAGAGCTTTGGATTCTAGGGTTTCGCTGCTCCAAACAAGTCATTGTGGAATTTTCATTATAACTTTTTTTTCTGCGACGTTTCAGAAGCTAAAACAAAAACCCATTTGCGAAGAAATCTCGCTGAACCTCGAGTCCAAATTTCAGATCTTGTATCGCTATATTTTTGGAGATCTGATCTCAGGAAATTAGGGTTTTTGCAAGCTCTAGAATTCCATCTCAAACAGGTCATCGTGGAATTTGCGCTATAATTGTTTTTCTATGAAGTTTCAGACTTTGAAATTAAAAACCATTTGATTTGAAAACTTAGTGAAGCTCGGGCCCGAATTTCAGATATTATTTCGCTATATTTTCGGAGATACAATCCATGAAATTTAGGGTTTTTGCACGCTCCCGAATTACATTCCAAACAGGTGACCTTGGGAAAATCATCATAACTATCTCTCTAAGCATCTGATTCAAATTTCGTAAAAAGTGACAAAAAGCAAACGGATTGTAGTTTGTTGGGTATCATTTTCAGAACCTAAGGTCGAAACAATGACGCGTGGCACGTCATACAAGTTCGCTCTACTGAACCAATCTATAATTAGGTCATCGCGGGAGATTAGGAATAACTCTTTCTTGGAGAATCCAATTTCTATCAGACTGGTGGCTTTGGAAAGAGGACGCAGAGGGCTACTACAGGACACAATTGCAGACCTTGGAGATCTGAAATTATAGAGATACGGCAGATTCAAGATCGAGCTCCTAAAATCAAGAAAAAATGATATGAGGAAGTTTGATGGCAAAGATCCGGTAAATTGGATACTACAGATGGGGCAATATTTTGATCTACATGGTGTGCAAATGTTACAAAAGGTACATATTGCATCTTTATATTTAGAACCAAAACAATTTTTATGGTATAAAGGGCTTTGTTCTCGTAAACCACTTGTCACTTGGTCAATTTTCACGGAAGAAATGATAGTGCATTATGAGGATACAAAGAGTAACACCTTCTTTAGCCAATTGATAAATCTCAAACAAAAGGGTTCAATGGCAAAGCACATTGAGGACTTCCAAAAATTGAATATAAGGGTAAATGATATTCCGGAGAAGCAAAGATTGATGTCTTCATAGGGACTTTAAAGGATAAAATTCAACATGAGGTTCGTCTTTGGGAACCTGATTCATTGGAGAAGGCATTCAAGTGGGCAAGAAATATTGAAAGCGGAATTATGGAAACAAGGAATCCTACCACTTACAACTATAAATATGGAAGTGTTTTGCTCCTAGCCTTCCACAACCTACAAGTTTTACATGACAACAATTAGAAGAAAAAGGAGAAAAAGGGCTTTGTTACAGTTGTGATAGCAAATACTCTAAAGGTCATAAGTGTGCTGAGAAGAAATTATTTTACGTAGATTGTGAAGAGGAGGAAGAAAAGGATCAAGAAACATCAGAAGAAGAGGATATACACAATGAACCAACCCCAGAGAAAAAAGAAATGAATCTGACCATATCTTGTAAAGCATTGGCAAGAATTACCACTCCTCAAACTCTCAAGATAGAAGGACATATCAAGAAGAAAAATGTTCAAGAAGTGAAAGATCACATCGAGCATCAAGAAATGAATTTGACCATATCTTGTAATGCATTGGAAGAAATTACCACTCCTCAAACTCTCAAGATAGAAGGACATATCAAGAAGAAAAAGGTTCAAGCAGTGAAAGATCACATCGAGCATCAACAACAAGTTCTCCAACTTTTAAAGGATAACGCCACTTTGGTGCAGAATCGAATGAAACAACAGGCAGATCAACATCGCAGTGAAAGAAGTTTTGATGTAGGCGATTGGGTATTTTTATGGCTACATCCATACAAACAAATGTCCCTCAAGCAAGCTATTTATGAGAAGGAAATGTTGGCAATACTACATGCACTTAAGAAATGGCAACCTTACCTAATGGGAAGACACTTCAAGGTAAAAATGGATCATGATAGTCTTAAATACTTTTTAGAACAAAGATTATCTTCAGAAGAACAGAAAAAATGGGTCACAAATATGTTGGGTTATGACTTTTAAATCATCTACAAAAAAGGGAAGCAAAATGTTGTTGCAGATGCACTCTCAAGAAAGGATGAGGATGTGGAAGCATTGTTTTGTGCTATTTCTATTATCCAACCAGATTGGATAAATGAAGCAAGGGATGAATGGAAGAATGACGAAGAAGTGTGGCCACTCATTCAAAAGTTTCAGAAGATCCCAGTTCAAATAATATTGCCAAAACTTGACGAGGAAGGAAAAATCATATTGGAACCTGAAGCAGTCACAAAAACAAGAAATCGACAGCTACGAAATCGATCAATTTCAGAGTATCTCATAAAGTGGAAGAACTTACCCGCTGAAGATTCCACATGGGAGGATGAGAATTTTATACGAAATCATCCAGAACTACTCAAGCGTTGAGGACAACACTTTTTGAAGGAGAGGGGCATGTTAGGTCCCTATACTACTAGTGTAACCCCTTATTGTTATTAGTGAAACCCCCTTATTATACTGTTGTGCCCATGTAGTCCCCATATTGTTATTATTGTGCCCCATAGAAGCCTATTATTGTTATTGTTGTGCCCTTACATTATTATTGTTATGTTGGCGCTGATTATATTATGACCCCTTAGACTCCTATATATAGAAAGGAGGTCTTGTCATTTGTATCATCCAAGAATTGTTCATTTATGTAATATGAAGGAGGTTGCCCCCTCAAAGAGGCTTATCTCTAAGGCGTTGATCTATCTTTTCTATCTTCTTGTGAGTTGGTTTCATAACAATAGAAGTCCTCATCGAATTCTAGAAGATATAACTCTAGAAGAAGCATTCGCTAGGCAGAAGCCAAAGGTTGGGCATTTGAGAATCTTTGGCAACCCAGTTTACATTCATATTCCTAAAAATAAAAGGAATATTTGTTGGTTACAGTGAATCATCAAAGGCTTATAGAATCTACATTGCAGAGCAGCAATGGATTGAGGTCAACCAAGATGTTATCTTTGATGAAAAGGGTGCATATTGGAAGTCTAAAAAAATTTCTATGGACTCCAACAATGAAGAAGAACATGAGGCTTCTAAGGAAGAAATTTCAAGTTCTATAAAACATCTTAAAGATCCAAAAGGGCCTTGTGAACCTGTAGAACTAGTTGTTCTTGAGATCAGGAAAAGACCAACATGGCTTAGATCTACATTGGAAGAAGTAGAAGAACATGCAACTCCACATGGCACAACCAGAGAAAGTAAAAAACCTAGAAGGTTCTCTAGTTATGCAGCTCTTATGACTAATCTCATTGATGCAGAGCCTTCCACTTATGAAGAAGCAGCTAGCCGGCAAGTGTGGAAGGAAGCTATGATCGAGGAATACCAATCAATCATGAAGAATGATGTATGGGAGATTGTGCCAAGACCTGAAGGGAAGTCAGTGGTGACTTGCAAATGGATATATAAGATCAAGCATGCAGCAAATGGAAGTATTGACAAATACAAGGCACAATTTGTGGCTAGAGGGTTCTCCCAAAAGAGAGAGAAGTCTATGATGAGACCTTTTCTCCAGTTGCCAAGTACACTTCTATTAGATCTATTATTTCTCTTGCTACTTCTTTGGGTTGGAGTTTACATCAAATGGATGTAAAGACTGCTTTCCTCAATGGTGTAATTGAGGAAGAGGTGTACATAGAGAAACCTCAAGGTTTTGAGGTGCATGGGAAGGAGTCTCACGTTTGCAGGTTGAAGAAGGCCTTGTATGGACTCAAGCAAGCTCCAAGAGCTTGGTATGCTCAAATTGATAGCTACCTAATGAGACTTGGATTTTCCGAAAGTGATGTTGATCCAAATGTCTATTTCAAGGTTGTGAAGAATGCCACTATGATTTTATTGCTATATGTTGATTTATTTCTAACAGGTGTTGAGCCTCTCATTATTCATTGTAAGAGGCAGTTGTCCTCTGAGTTTGACATGAAGGATATTGGCTTGATGCATTATTATTTGGGACTGGAGTATGGCAGAAGCCTGTGAGATTTTCCTTGGTCAAGTAAAGTATGTTATTGAGATCCTTCAGAAGTTTGGCATCATGGACTATAAATCCATGGTAACTCCCATGGTGACTAATTTGAAAAAATTGAGTCGGAATCTAATTTGGTAGATCCAACTATGTACCAATAATTGATTGGTTCATTGATGTATTTGGTTAATACCAGGCCAGACATTTGCTTTGCAATAAACACGTTGAGCCAATTCCAGGTGGAACTGAGACATGAATATTGGATTGCAGCAAAGCACATAGTGAAATATCTATGCGGTATTGTGAATTATGGTGTGAGATATGTCTTAAAGAGTGATGTACTGTTGCAAGGATATACAGAGTCTAACTTCAAGAGGATGCTTTAGTTTGGGCTTTGCCATGATTTCTTGGATAAGCAAGAAGCAGAGATTTGTCGCACTCAGCACTGCAAAAGCAGGGTATATCGCAGCCAATGAAGATTGTACTAAAGCAATGTGGCTTCGGAAATTGTTTGCAGGATTGTTTAACCAGGACCTAGAACTAACCATGATATATAGTGACAATCAAAGTTGTGTGAAGCTTTCAAAGAACCCCGTGTTCCATGGCAAGTCAAAGCACATTGAAATCAAGTACCACTACCAACATGACATGGTGCAAAAGGGAGTAGTAAGGCTCGAGTACATCTCCACTGATGAGCAAATAGTTGATATTTTGACAAAGCTTCTGTCCAGAGCAAAGTTTGTATACTTCAGGGACAGGCTTGGGCTTGTGGAGATTTCTCGGTTAACCACCACCAGTGGGTGACCCCTATAGGAAAATTTTCTCCTAGATTTGTCTTCAACCAGCAGCCAGCAGCCCCTTACAGCCACCTGATAGCTCGATGTGCCACCATTCTCCACCACCTGTGAAAGCTATTGTGTACCCTCGGTCATCTATCATGATCGTATGTTTGAAGGTGGGCCTTCCAAACCCGAAGGTATGATTTTTCATTATGTAATTGGGTGTTTATGCTTGCTTTTCATGGGCATACTCGGGCATGGATTAGTGGGGGAATTTGGCGGAAAGACAGGGGCTTGGACTATACTCTTGTTTCCTTATCTTGGTTTTGGGGAGTTAATCTTGTATCCTAGTCCCATGGGATCTCCTTTATTGGCTACTAGCTTCAGGAGTGGCACTACATGGGAAAACCCGATTTTGGTTGCATGGTCTCGTTTCCCTGACACCATATATCTCACTCCCATCCACTCATTGCAAGCCTATTTCACATTTTCCCCATCTGGATCCACATTTTTCCATTGGGTCTGCAAGGTGTTAGCCTCCCCCTCCCCTTGCCCACACCTTGGGTCAGGCTTGGAAAGATCCCCCGGAGGTTGATGCGACTAAAAAGAAAGATAAAAGAATTATTTGGCCACTCACAACAAGAAATGTACCACAAAATACAAAATATGGTAGGGAAAAATGAATTTAGCACGTGGGCAAAAGCCAAGCATGAGCTCTACCCCCTATCATTATGGTTGTCACCCTAGCTCCTAGGGCCCCTATGAGTGCCCCCTACATCATTAAGGGAACCATGATTGTCCCAACCCCTAGGGGGCGATGAACCGCCCCACCTTAAGGGGGGTATTCATTGCTACATCTTACACATCATGCTCTCGTCCCTTGAACCCCAAGCAGTAAAAAGAAGAAAAATTAATAAAAGGCAAAAGGCATATGAAGAAGGGTGGAAAAGCAAAGTTCAGGATAATTTGTGTACCATGATTGCTCCCTCCTACATTCATACACCCAAGGTGTTGGCCTCCTTTATTATAGCTACCCTTGTACCATGGCATGTGGCCTAGAGCCTTCCCACTTGCCCCCACTCTATTTCATCATTATTTCACATGACACCAACCATCTAATGGATGTACCATGGACCTGCCACTCCCTTGGAAGTTGAAACCACCTAATAGGGTCCTCCATTGACCCCTTTTGTGAAAGAAGGACATGTTTGGGCATGTCTAAAGCCCCAATTTGGAAGGGCATGCCAATATGAAGTGCCCATTTCTGCCCCTGATTAGCAAGTTTATTTACTCAGTTGCACTAATGAATTATTGTACTGGAGTCTGGAAGGTGAGGAGACACATTGGATCTTATATGAGATTGCAGATGGGTCTTCATCTTGGACATGGCCTCCCTATACGGGATCCAAGCCCTCTAGAGGGTCATAATGGCACTTGGAGGGTCAGAGTTGAGAGCCATGGGCCTCTAGCCATGAAAAACATTGATTTTCATACCATGGGCTTCTTTAGCACCACCACATTGCATGTTCGTGCGCCAATTATACAAGGATGATGATGCACTTGGACCACGTTGCCCAACTGGCCACACATTGCACCCGACACTTGGAAGTTGAACCAGGGCCTAGAGGAGGTTTTATCTCTTTCGGGGAGGCATGGGAGGGCATGTGTCATCTTCTAGCCTTCATTGATGGAGCATTGACTTGATCTTGACCCACTTGGAGACCCGTGAGACCAATTTGGAGCCCACTTAGGCCAAGTTGGGGTTTAGAGATGTTTTGCAGCATTTGGAGGGCATCCCTCTTGACCATCATTTTCGAGGCCCTCACCCTCATTCTTAGCATGAGGCCTCAATGCTAGCATTGGAGAGCACTTCGCATTAATTGCATGGGTTAAAGGACAAATTAAATAATAATTAATGTAAAGTTATCTTGGTTGGCCTATAACCAAGGGTTTGTCAGCTTACTTTAAGCACATTAGGGGCTTCTTCTTTAGAAAATTGAACTCATAGAACATGTATAAATAAGAGAGCCTTGCTCTCATTTGAAACCATCACACTTGGGATTTTCGACGACCTCATTAGAGGATTTTCAGCTTGCAATTTGTGGAATGATTTTGGATGATTAAATGCATTCTGATGTTTGGAAGAATTTCGCTATCTCTCTTAGAGCTTCTCTTTAGCAAATTGATAGATGGATATACTCTTCTTTGTCTTCTAAGTACTATATGATGCTATTTTTCTATTTTGATGAATGTCTAATGCATGGAATAATTCTCTTATGGTGATTAAATGTGCCCCAATTAATGTGAATTGCTTGAAGCATTGAAAACTATTGGAAATTTTTGCATGTGTTACTCATTGGACAAAGAATGAATGAATATTCCTCAGGGAATGACTGCATCTTCATCCTTGAAACTCCATTAATTCTGCCCAGCAAAGTATAAAATTCTAGATTAGTCGTGAAGTTGCCTCCATTAGGGCATGTGAAGCTAGTTCTAGGTCTCCTTGAAGAGTGAAGTTCACAAAACAAGATCATTGTGGAGACCCATTTTTGCCTCTTTTTGATGCCTTCACCATTTTCCATAGTCATCCATCTTCATTTTTTATCCTTTGACACTCAAAATTGTCCTTATACCTATCAAATGGTCCAAATCATGAATGGAGGTAAAAAGTCATGGATTAGATTCATTTTCATGCTTCTTTGGTTGATTTAGACAAATGTTTAAGTGAAATTTATATCCTATTGCTAACATCAAAGTATGGTTGCATCTTTACTAGGGTTCTTGATGTGAAAATGTGAACTCCTCGATCTTGGCAAGTCAACTTAGTAGTTCGACACTTGGATGTTGATTTGGGGTAGCATCGGATGTGCTCTAGCCATGAAAATTGGTGGAGAGGCTAAAGCATATGAGATCTCAAAGACACAGAAATGGTTTGGGGAAATTCCACCCGGTTAGAGAGATATTAAAATAATTAATATTTTTAGTGGGTTCCTAAGTCTAAACTTAGGAAAATAAAAATAATAATGGGTATTAATATAAAACTAGGTGAGAAGTGTTGAAATTTCTAAGTCTAACCCGTTAGAAATTTTCCTGCACTATCTGGTTTATTTTTCCTACTCCTTTAATTACTGAACAAGCTATTTAACCATATAAATACTGAAATAAACACAATGCAGTCTCAACCAATGTTGCACGAAGCGGGAGCGAAGCGGAAGCGTTTTTTGGAAGCGGGGACGCCGAAGCGTCATTTTCCAAAAATCTAGGAAGCGAAGCGTCCGCGGAAGCGTCTGCTATATATATATATATATATATATATATATATATATATATATATATATATATATATTTTATATTTTTTTGCATTTATACTCAAAACAAACATCCCAAATACCAAATTAATTGTAGAAGACATGAAAACATGCATATTTTTGCATAAATCAAGATAGATATAACATCCATTGTACATTAATGATCTAGAATCTAGATTCTTCTCCTCTTGTCTAGCCTTTGCCTCTACCTCGATTGTCTAGGGATATTAGTCAACATTGCCCAATTTTGATCAAACTACCTAATTCAAGACTTAAAATATGGTAGAAAAAGCTTAACATGTTTGATCGATGATTTTGACTTGATTGAAAGGTTATTTTTTGCTAAGGGCGTGCCGCGTGACAAAGGAGTTCAACAATTAACACCACCAACACCAGGGTACATATAGGGCTTGGTGCTCTTGATTAAATGCTAATCGCATACCTTCATACTTGATATAATCTAATGAAATGCCACAATCCCATTGATCCTGAATACCTGAAAACTGTTAAGTCTGCTGAATTTTGAATAGGATATGAAATTCTATTTTCTCCATATGAAGTCCAATGAGGCTGGAACCACTCTCAAACATTCTGAGTCATTTCATGGTAATGTTAAAAATTTAAGTAAAAGGATGAAAATGAAAAATAAAGGAGAATGTCACTTTTACTTTAAGAATTTAACATTACCATGAGGGAGCATCTGCTATATTTATATTTTTTTTTGCTTTCATTTGTCACCCTAACCCAAGGTGGACCCACCCCCAACAAGCAAACTCACCTAAAATTTAAAAAAAAATTGAAAAAAAAAACGATTTTCTAAATGCTTTTCCGGAAGCTTTTCTGGAAGCGTCTGGGAAGCGTCTGGGAAGCGCCTGGGAAGCGTCTGGGAAGCGCCGGGAAGCGCCAGCGCTTCCAAATTTCCAGGAAGCGTCTAAAAAAGCCGAAGCGGCGCTTCCGAATTTCGAAAGCGCGCTTCCGGTCAAGCTTCCTAGGCGCTTCCGTACGGGACGCGCTTCGGGGCTTGGAACCGGGGGGGGGCCGCTTCGTGCAACACTGGTCTCAACCATCTACAGATCATCAACTGAAAGAAATAGACAAACACCCAAGGGACACCGTTATTTTTGGATAATCATCCCCGGAAAAACCCAACTTGGGAAAACCGGTGCAGCAATTCTGAGGGTTTTATTATTAAGCAGATTTTCTTGAGTACAACTGGGTGCCAAACTAGGTCACTCGACAGAGAAATCTATCTAGCAATAATACCTCTCTTCGAAAGCAAATATTCTGAAAGCCTGCTCCACAAAACTCTCTCCAACGCCTCTCTGAGGCACTGCGTCGGCCCTCCTGGCCTCTGCGTTGGTCTTCTAGCACTATCTCTGCCTCTCTGCTATGCACTCACTGCCCCTCGCTGCAACTCTGATCACTGGTTCGATTTCTCTTAGCAAACCCTGCTCTAGAAAATCGAACTGACTGATCACTCTGGTGTATCTCCAACTGACCCTCAAGCCTCCTCTTATACTTTTTCTGTTGAGTCTTCAACGACTAAGATTACATCTCTAATCAACAGCTAAGATCAACGACTGAGATTACATTTCTAATAAATAGCTAAGATTAGATTTGGCTTGATCCATGTCATTTAGAACCTTCTAACCTAGTTTTATATTAATACCCATTAATATTTTTATTTTCCTAAGTTTAGACTTAGGAACCCATTAAAAATATTAATTATTTTAATATCTCCTTCACCGGGTAGAATTTCCCCAAACCATTTCTGGGTCTTGGAGATCTCATGTGCTTTAGCCTCTCCACCAATTTTCATGGCTAGAGCACATCCGATGCTACCCCAAATCAACACTCCCTCTTAGCGAGGAATGTGCTCTAGTAATACTCCACCACTGAGCATCACCCTGATCATCCGGCATCGGTACCTGTGTTGATGCTTGGCCTTCCTGCCCAACATCCTCTGCACTGTTGCATCATGTACTACTACCCATAGCTCTACCACTGCCACTGCTACATCTGTACGGCAGCTCCCTTTGCATCCGTGCTGCTGCTGGTCCTTCCTCCCAACATTGCATCTGCACTGCAACCCTCTCTCATCATGCTGCATCGTGCTGCCCATAGCACTACCACTGCTACTGTTGCACTGCAACTCAGTTACTGAGACGATGGTAACTGATCTACCCAACTACTGACATCCTTGTCAGGCTAGAAACCCTCTTGATGTTGAAGCTCTCTCTACTGCTATCCTGTGCTCCTCTATTGCGTTTGCACTATTGCAACAACCTTTGTGCCTTCATGCACTGCTGCAACCTCCTCCCTGTGCTGTCTGGGACTACTGCGCTCTAGCACTCTCTGTCGCTTCATCTGCATCCGCTTCTACCGACATCCACCATCTTGCTACTGTCGCTTCGGGGCTCCCGTAGCCGTATATGATCCAAGAGTTTGGGTACCTCAAGGATCCTACCCCTCATCTCCTGTAGTCCTCCGGACAACAGCTCGATGTCTCCTCACCTCTTCTCTCGAGGTATATGAGCACTCATGGAACAATTGTCATCATCCTCTACCTCCTTCTCCACCTTCGTCGGCACTGCCTTGGAGTCAGACGCCTCTCCCTTATTCTTCTTCCTAGGACACTGGATTGCATAATGGCCCAGCTCCCCACAGTTGAAGCACTTAATCTTGGAGAGGTCCTTTTTCTTCATCTTCCCTTGCTACCCCGCAGATGCCAGAACCGCATCCTCTTCCTCCTCTGATGTGCATGATTGACACTCTTTGTTTCTGAACCTCATCTTTCACAACAAGATACTTCAGTTCTATATGTTTGGCACCTTTAGAGTACTTGTCGTTCTTTGAGAAAAATACTGCTGCAGAGTTATCACAATAAATTTTCAGCGGCTTGCTAATGGTGTCGACAACCGCAAGTCCTGAAATAAAGTTCCGCAACCATAATGCATGAATTGTGGCTTCAAAACATGCCACAAATTCTGCCTCCATAGTGGATGAAGCAACGATAGTCTGTTTCGCACTTTTCCATGATATGGCACCTTGAGCAAACATAAACAGGTAACCAAAAGTCGATTTTCTAGTATCGATGCATCCAGCAAAATCTGAATCGCTATATCCAATCACCTCTGATTCATTGGATCTTCTATACATGAGCATGTAATCTTTCGTGCCTTGTAAGTACCTCAAAACTTTCTTTGCAGCTTGCCAATGTTCCCTTCCTGGATTACTTTGATACCTCCCTAACATACCGACCGCAAAGCTGATATCCGGTCTAGTACAGGTTTGAGCATACATCAGGCTACCAACAACAGATGCATATGGAATTGATTCCATTTCCTTTCGTTCAACATCATTCTTAGGACATTGCATGAGATTGAATTTATCACCTTTCTGTACAGGAACTATTCCAGGTGAACACTTACTCATTTCAAATCTCTCTAGAATCCTTTCGACATATCCTTTCTGAGACAATCCCAATATTCCTTGTGATCGATCACGGAATATTTCTATTCCAATCACATAGGATGCCTCTCCCATATCTTTCATTTCAAAGTTCGTTGAGAGAAATTCCTTAGTCTCATGCAATATACTTAAATTATTTGCAGCAAGCAAGATGTCATCAACATAAAGGACCAGAAAAATAAACTTGCTCCCACTGATCTTTTGGTATATACAGTGATCAACCGTATTTTCCTTAAAACCAAAAGATGTAATAATGGTATTGAACTTAATATACCATTGCCGGGATGCTTGTTTAAGCCCATATATTGACTTCTTAAGTTTACACACCAATTGTTCTTTACCTTCTACAGAAAAACCCTCAGGTTGATCCATATAAACATCCTCATCAAGATCTCCATTCAGAAAGGCTGTTTTCACATCCATTTGATGCAACTCCAAATCATAATGAGCTACTAATGCCATTATTATTCTTAGTGAGTCCTTTTTCGAAACAGGAGAAAATGTCTCCTTGTAATCAACACCATCTTTCTGAGTGTAACCCTTAGCAACAAGTCTAGCTTTATACCGTTCGATATTACCACTAGAGTCGTGTTTGGTTTTAAAAACCCATTTGCATCCGACTCTTTTACAACCATGTGGTAACTCAACGAGATCCCAAACTTCATTATGTTGCATGGATTTCATTTCTTCTTTCATGGCATTAATCCATTCCTTTGACTCTTTACTTTCTACAGCATGTGAAAACGAAACTGGATCCTTATTGATTCCAATATCATAATCTGATTCTTGCATATAAACCACATAATCATCAGAAATAGCTGACCTACGATTTCTTTGAGGTCTTCTTAATGCTACTTGTTGTGGTTCATGCATATCAGTATTATGTAAGTCATTTCCTTCAGGAAGTACTTCTTCATTTATATGTTGTTCATTATCATCACGCTGTTCTACAACAGCTGGAACAACATTTGGAGTAATAGTAGATGGAGGAACTATTCTAGGCAATGTAACATTTACCCTTGTTTCCTTTATTTCTACTATTTCTCTTCTAGTACTCCCACTGACTTCACCATTCTCAATGAATCTTGCATTACCAGTTTCTACAATTCTTGGACTATGATTAGGACAGTAAAACACATACCCTTTAGATTTCTCAGGGTAACCTAAAAAATACCCACTGATCGTTCGAGAATCTAATTTCTTTTCATGTGGATTATAAATTCTCGCTTCCGCTAGACAACCCCAAACATGCAGGTGTCTTAAGCTAGGTTTCCTGTTAGTCCATAACTCAAAAGGAGTCTTTTGAACAGCTTTACTAGGAACCCTATTCAACAAATAATTAGCGGTTTTGAGAGCATATGACCACAAATTCTTAGGTAGTGTAGAATCTGACATCATACTCCTAATCATATCCATTAACGTCCTATTGCGCCTTTCTGCTACACCATTTTGCTGTGGTGTACCTGGCATTGTGTATTGCGCACATATGCCATGACTTTCGAGGAATTTTGCAAATGGACCTGGACACTGGTCTGATACGCCCGCAACTGATTCTCTAGTAGCATCTTCCTCTGCACGGAAGTGCCCTAATACAATGTCGTCAAGGTGTCCCACATCTCCTTTGCCGTATTCTTCTCGGCAATATGCTGAACTACATGATCCTTGACCCCATCAAGGATTATGCACTTTGCCTTGGCCATCGCATCAAACTTTTCGTTATTAGCTGGGTCGACTGGGATAGCCACAGTTCTCAAAGCGAAGGCCTTGTGTTGGAATTTCTAAGTCTAGCCCGTTAGAAACCCTTCATGTACTTTCTGATTTATTCCTACCTACTTGTTTTGTTAATTAACAAGTTATTTACCATGTAAATACTGGGAATAAATACAGGTACATGCTCAACACATTACAGATCATCATCTGAAGGAAACAAAACAAGCACACAAGTGACATCATTGTTTTTGGACCAATGTCCCCGGAAAAACCCAATGCAGGAAAACCGGTGCAACTATTTGAGGGTTTGATTTATTAAGCAGTTTCAAAATACAATCTAGGTGCCAAATCCCGCTCACCCAACAGAGAAAAAACTCGGCAATAGTACCTCTCCTTCGAAGATAGATGCTCCGGCTGAAACCCCGAATAAACACTCTGGTAGCTCCTCAGCTCCAATCTGCCCCACGAAAAACCCCAACGTCAGCCTCTAGGGACTGTGTCAGCCTCTTCTGCCCTCTACGTCAGCTTTCCCACAGTTCCGGCTGTTCCCAGCAATTCTGGCTTCTGACCTCTGCGTCAGATTTTCCGACAGTTCCGGCTTCTACCCTCTGCGTCAGCTTTCCCGGCAGTTCCAGCTTCTGCCCTCTGCGTCAGCTTTCCCGACAATTCCAGCTGTTCTCGGCAATTCCAGCTTCTGCCCTCTGCATCAGCTTTCCCGGCTGCTACGCTGATCCTCCCAGCACTATCTTTGCCTCTCTGCTTCTGTATTCACTGCCCCTCAGCTACAACTCCAGATCACTCTCTCAACTTTCTCAGCAAACCCAGCCCTAGAAAGTCGAAATCTTGATCTCTTGGTGTATTCTCCAAGTGACCCTCAAGCCTCCTCTTATACTTTTCTCGTTGACAAATCAACGGCCGAGATTAAGTCCCTAATCAATGGCTAAGATTAGATCTGGCTTGATCCATGACTTTTGGACCATTCTAACACATTTTTATATTAATTCACATTAATATTTTATTTTCCCTAAGTTTAGACTTAGGGACTCCATTAAAATATTAATTATTTTAATATCTCCTAAACTGTTTAGAATCTACCCAAACCCCTTCTGGGTATTGGAGATCTCATGTGCCTTAGCCTGTCCACCAATTTTTGTGGCTAGAGCACATTCCATGCTACCCCAAATCAACACCTTGATGTGATGTCTATCTAGAACATACAGGATCCTGGCCTTCCAGATGACAAAATTGGACGCCCCGTCCAGCATGTCTTGATTCCTTAGTCCGTTCATGGACATCTCTGCTCTTCTTTTCGACTCCTCTGAGTCTCTACTTCCCTCCTGGAAGTTCCCTCTTCGACTCCCTCTGAATCTCGATTTCCCTCTTGGAAATCCTTCTGCCAACAGTCGAATCACACCTCTCCGATCTCCTTTGCTCCTGCAACACTGATTTGGATTTCTTGGCTAGAAATCCGCCTAGGTAGCGACTCCCTTCTACCTTGGTTTTGTCCCATTAGGTACTGTTCTGCCTCAACAACAACAGCACCCCACCAACTTCACACTCCACAATCTGCCCACAACTTCCTATGCCCCAGCAATTGAACAACTAAGCCTCTA
Source organism: Pinus tabuliformis (assembly GCA_031772625.1). Taxonomy (NCBI): domain Eukaryota; kingdom Viridiplantae; phylum Streptophyta; class Pinopsida; order Pinales; family Pinaceae; genus Pinus; species Pinus tabuliformis. The sequence continues at coordinate 673,479,509 of CM062817.1, forward strand.
GGCTCTGCGCAATCTCGGCAATGGCTGAATCTCTCCACTAGCCAACTGCGTCACTCCTACTTGGCTGAGTAGGATGACGTGGCTCTTCGTGAGCCTCTTCTGCCTCTCATTGCTTCTATGTTGGCCCCTTCTCTGGCTCGAATTGATGACGCAGGCCCTCTGCGTCAACCCTTCTCTACTGCTTTCTGCTTAGGAACAGCTTCTGTCACTCGGGACAGCGGTTTCTGCTGCAAATTCTCTAATTCAGCTGGTGCCTTCAGTTCTCCTGTGATCTACAACCCTCTGATACCATGTTGAAATTTCCAAGTCTAACCCATTAGAAATTTTCCTGCACTATCTGGTTTATTTCTCCTACTTGTGTAATTACTGAACAAGTTATTTAACCATATAAATACTGAAATAAACACAATGCACTCTCAACCATCTACAGATCATCAACTAAAAGAAATAGACAAACACCCAAGGGACACAGTTATTTTTGGACAATCATCCCCAGAAAAACCCAACTTGGGAAAACCGGTGCAGCTATTCTGAGGGTTTTATTATTAAGCAGATTTTCTTGAGTACAACTGGGTGCCAAACTGCTAACCCAACAGAGAAATCTATCTGGCAGTAATACCTCTCTTCGGAAGCATATATTCTGAAAGTTTGCTCCACGAAACTCTCTTCAGCACCTCTCTGAGGCACTGCATCAACCCCCCTGGCCTCTGCGTCAGCCCTCCTGGCCTTTGAGCTGGTCTTCCGGCGCTATCTCTACCTCTCTGTTATGCACTCACTGCCCCTCGCTACAACTTTGGTCACTGGTTCGATTTCTCTTAGCAAACCCCGCTATAGAAAATCGAACTGACTGATCACTCTAGTGTATCTCCAATTGACCCTCAAGCCTACTTTTATACTTTTTCTGTTGAGTCTTCAACGGCCGAGATTACATCTCTAATCAACGGCTAAGATTAGATTTGGCTTGATCCATGTCATTTAGAACCTTCTAACCTACTTTTATATTAATACCCATTAATATTTTTATTTTCCTAAGTTTAGACTTAGGAACCCATTAAAAATATTAATTATTTTAATATCTCCTTCACTGGTTAGAATTTCCCCAAACCATTTTTGAGTCTTGGAGATCTCATGTGCTTTAGCCTCTCCACCAATTTTTTTGGCCAGAGCACATCCGATGCTACCCCAAATCAACAAGAAGGTTCTAAATGACATAGATCAAGCGAAATCTAATCTTAGCCTTTGATTAGATATTTAATCTCGGTCATTGAAGACTCAACATAAAAGTATAAGAGGAAGCTTGAGGGTCAGTTGGAGATACACCAAGATTGATTAGTCAGGTCGATTTTCTGGAGCGGGGTTTGCTGAGAGAAATCGAACTAGTGATCAGAGTTGCAACGAGGGGCAGTGAGTGCATAGCAGAGAGGCAGAGATAGTGCCGAAGAACCAGCACAGAGGAAGAAGAGGCTACGCAGAGCTAGAAAGAGCCACGCAAAGGGTCAGAGTAACTGCGCAGAGACTAGCAGAGCCTGTGTGAGTGATGTAAAGGGCTAGAGGGCTGACACAGAGGCCAGGAGGGCTGACACAGAGCCTCAGAGAGGCATTGGAGATTTTTTCGTGGAGCAGACTTGCCGAATATCTGCTTCCGAAGAGAGGTATTACTGCCAGATTGATTTCTCTATCAGGTGAGCCAATTTGGCACCCAGTTGTACTCAAGAAAGCTGCTTAATAATAAAACCCTCAGAACTGTTGCACCAGTTTTCCTAAGTTGGGTTTTTCCAGGGACGATTGTCCAATAATAACGGTGTCCCTTGTGTGTTTGTCTATTTCTTTCACTTGATGATTTGTAGATGGTTGAGACTGCATTTGTGTTTATTTTAGTATTTATATGGTTAAATAACTTGTTAAGTAATTAAACAAGTAGGTAAAATAAACCATATAGTGCAGGAAGAATTTCTAACGAGTTAGACTTAGAAATTCCAACATGGTATCAGAGTGTTGCAGATCACAGGAGAGTTGAAGGCACCAGCTAAACAGAGAATTTGCAACAGAAACAGTTGTCCCGAGAGACAGAAGTTGTTCCTAAGCAGAAAGCAGCAAGGAAGGAGTGACGCAGAGGGCCTACGTCATCAATGCAAGCTAGAGAGAGGGCCAGCGCAAAGGCAGAGGAAGGCAGAAGAGGCTCATGAGGAGCCACGTCATCCTGCTCAGCCAGGTAGGAGTGACATAATTGGCCAGAGGAGCGATTTAGCCTTGCCGGGATTGCGCAGAGCTAAGAGGCTCAATTTCTTCAGTTGTTGGGGCCTAGGGAGCTGTGGGCAGATTGTGGATTGTGAAGCTGGTGGGGTGTTGTTGCTGTCGAAGCAGAATAGTACCTAACGGGACAGAACCAAGGTAGAGGGAGTCGCTACCTAGGCGGATTTCTAGCCAAGAAATCCAGATCAGTGTTGCAGGAGCAAAGGGGATCAGAGAGGTGCGATTCGACTGTTGGCAGAAGGATTTCCAAGAGGGAAATCAAGACTCAAAGGGAGTCTAGGAGAGGATTTCCAGGAGGGAAATCGAGACTCAGAGGGAGTCTAGAAGAGAACTTCCAGGAGGGAAGTAGAGACTCAGAGGGAGTCGAAGAGAAGAGCGGAGATGGCAATGAACGGACTGAGGGATTAGGACAGGTTGGATGGGGCATCCAACTTTGTCATTTGGAAGGCTAGGATCCTGTCTGTTTTGGATAGACATTGCATCAAGGCCTTCGCCTTGAGAACCGTGGCTATCCCAGTCGACCCAGCTGATAACGAAAAGTATGAGGATGCAATGGCCAAGGCAAAGTGCATAATCCTTGATGGGGTCAAGGATCATGTAGTTCAGCATATTTCCAAGAAGAATATGGCAAAGGAGATGTGGGATACCTTGACGACATTGTATCAAGGCACTTCCATGCAGAGGAAAATGCTACTGGAGAATCAACTGCAGTCGTATCAGATGCAGAAGGGGGAGAAAATAGATCACTTCCTTAGCAAGTTGCAGGGGATTCGGAACCAACTTACTTCCATAGGTGCCATGCCAGATCAGGAGTTAATGGTGAGGACCGCCTTGAACGCAGTCTCTGAGGAGTGGGAGACATTCGTCCAAAGCATTTTGCACAGAGCGACTCTTCCAGGATGGGAAGAATTGTGGGCATCTCTTCGCCAAGAAGAAATCAGATAGCTGACCAAGGCAGGAAGTAGTAGCAAAGGAGGTCGAATCAAGAAAGAGGAGGAAGAGGATGCGGCTTTGGCATCTACGGGACAGCAAGGGAAGAGGAAGAAGGACATCACCAAGATAAAGTGCTTCCATTGTGGGGAGTTGGGCCATTATGCAACCCATTGTCCCAGGAAGAAGAATAAGGGAGAAGCGTCTGACTCCAAGGCATCTCCGACTAAGGCGAAGAAAGAAGTCGAGACTGATGATGACTGTGCCATGAGTGCTCATGCACCTCTAGAGAAGAGGTGGGGAGACATCGAGCTATAGTCAGGAGGACTACAGAAGATGAGGGGCAGGATCCTTGAGGTGCCCAAACTCTTGGATCATATCCAGCTACAAGAGCCATGAATGATAGTAGCAGGATGACGAATGTCGGTAGAAGCAAGATGCGATGGAGCAACAAGGCAGTGCTAGAGTGCAAAGGTCTGTAGCAGCGCAGTGGGGGTTGCAGCAGTGCGAGAGGCACAAAGGTGTTTGCAGCAGTGCGAGAGGCACAGAGGAGGTTGCAGCAGTGCAAGAGGCACAGAGGTGTTTGCAGCAGCGCAGAGGTAGCAGAGGGAGCACAAGATTGCAGCAAAGGTAGCTTCAGCATCAGGAGGCTTCTGGACTGACAAGGATGTCAGTATTTGGGTAGATCAGTTACTTACTTCTCGGTAACTGAGTTGCAGATGCAGCAGTTAGCAGTGGCAGTGCTATGGGCAGCAGGGGTAGCATGTTGAGAGGGAGATGCAGTACAAATGTAGTAGTGGCAGTGGCAGAGCCATGGGTAGCAGTACAGGACGCAGCAGTGCAGAGGATGTTGGGCAACAAGGCCAAGCATCAGCACAGGTACCGGTGCCAGTGGACCATTACTAGAGCACATTCCTCGCTACAAGGGAGTGCTGATTTGGGGTAGCATCGGATGTGCTCTAGCCATGAAAATTGGTGGAGAGGCTAAAGCACATGAGATACCTAAGACATAGAAATGGTTTGGGGAAACTCCACCGGTTAGAGATATATTAAAATAATTAATATTTTTAATGGGTTCCTAAGTCTAAACTTAGGAAAATAAAAATATTAATGGGTATTAATATAAAACTAGGTGAAAAGGTTCTAAATGACATGGATCAAGCCAAATCTAATCTTAGTCATTGATTGGAGATTTAATCTCAGTCATTGAAGACTCAACTAAAAAGTATAATACGAGGCTTGAGGGTCAGTTGGAGATACACCAAGATTGGTAAGTCAGTTCGATTTTCTAGAGCAGGGTTCGCTGAGAGAAATCGAACCAGTGATTAGAGTTGCAGCTAGGGACAATGAATGCATAGCAAAGAGGCAGAGATAGTGCCGAAGAACCAACGAAAAGGAAGAAGAGGGTACACATAGCCAAAAAGAGCCACGCAGAGGGTCAGAGTGACTGCGCAGAGGCTAGCAGGGCCTGCGTGAGTGATGCAGAGGGCTGGAGAGCCTGCACAGAGCATCAGAGGGCTGACGCAGAGGCCAGGAGGGCTGACGTAGAGCCTCAGAGGCGTTGGAGAGTTCAGACTTGCCGAATATCTGTTTCCGAAGAGAGGTATTACGGCCAAATTGATTTCTCTGTCGGGTGAGCCAGTTTGGCACCCAAATGTACTCAAGAACAAAACCCTTAGAACTGTTGCACCGGTTTTCCCAAGTGGGGTTTTTCCGAGGACGATTGTCCAAAAATAACGGTGTCCCTTGTGTGTTTGTCTATTTCTTTCAATTGATGATCTGTAGATGGTTGAGACTGCATTTGTGTTTATTTCAGTATTTATATGTTTAAATAACTTGTTAAGTAATTAAACAAGTAGGTGAAATAAACCAGATAGTACAGGAAAAATTTCTAACAGGTTAGACTTAGAAATTCCAACATTAGATTGGCAATTTGGCACCAGGCAAATATTCAGCACTATGTTCCTCACCTAATTTGGTACCCTGATATTCACCAGTGAACCTGACAACACATTTCTACACTTTTCTTAGTAACAATCAACAGTTGTTCAATACCCTCCTCTAGCTAGTTCAGAACCACACCAAATTTTCTAGGAATATGTCAAACCTTGAATGGAAGACATATGATTGCAATTGAAAATGAAGACAAATCCCCTTTGGCATTGATTCATACGGATTGGTCTTGTCTTAAATATGACACCACATATTTATTTTGTACTTGTTACCCACCATTTTGTGGGTAATATCCCTAAGAGAAAAAATATCTCCAAGATGGTCCTCAGCCGGTAGCCCCTTGCAGCCACCAACTAGCTCGTTGTGCCACTTCTCCACCCCCTGAGCCAGCAATGTGGTCCCTCGCCCATCTGTCATAATCGTATGTTTGAAGGTGGGCCTCCCAAACCTAAAGGTATGCCTTGTCATTTGGTAATTGAGTATTTTAGTTTGCTTATCATGGACACTTCAGGGTTGATATCTAGACCCTAGACCCCTTTTGGATAGCAACCTAGCATTCTAGTCCCATGAGATCTCTTTTACTAACCATTTGGTTTTAGGGATGGTATTTCATGGGAAACCCTAATTTTGGTTGTGTGGTCCCGCTCCCTCATCCACATATATTGCGCCCCTTCTACTCATCACTATAAACCCACTCACCATTTCTCCCACCTAAGTCCACATTCCTCCACTGAGTCCACATAGGGTTAACTCTCCCCTTACCGTTGCCTACACCTTGGGTCGAGCCTAGAATGATGCCCCAGAGGTTGATGTAGCTAAAAAGAAAAGTAAAAGCATAATTGGCCACATTCAACAGGAAAATGTACCACAAAATGCAAAAGATGGTCGGGACAAACACATTTACCATGTGGAAAAAAGCTAATACATGAGCTCTACCCCATCATCATGGCCATCACCCTGGTTCCTACACGCTCTATGAGTCTCCTTCATCATATAGGAACCCATGATTGTCCCAACCTCTAGTGGGCAATGAACCGCCCTACCTTAAAAGGGGGGTATCCATTGCTATATTTCACACATCATGCTCTTACCCCTTGAGCCCCGAGCAATTAATTAAAGAAAAATCATAAAAGGCAAAGGCATATAAAGAAGGGTGGAAAAATCAAGGCCGAGGCACCTCATATGCCACGATTGCTCCCTCCTATAAATTTTCAATGGACACAGGTATTAGATTATGGGAATACAAAATTTGGGTGTCGGTATTGTTTTCAAACAAGACACTTGCAAAATACATGTCCACAAGCTAAAAACGACCTCAAAAATGAAAAAGAGGTAGGCTTCAAAGCCAAGGGGATGGCAGTTCCCTGACACCTCTGAAGAGGAAGAAGAAGAACCAAAGGAACAGACTCAAAATACAGAAGCACAGACTCAACCTGGCAGCCAAAATAATGGATATGGAGGGGATCAGTCAGGAACATTGGAAACTAGTCAGAAGGACTTTGAAACAACAGAGATCATAGTAGCTGAACAGCAGAAAATGCAGACATCCACAGAAACTGAAATGGAAGGCATAAAGAGACCTCATGTATCTGAGAGCTCAGATTCTGATAAGGAAATCCCCTTGTAGGTAGATGGCAATCAAATACCAATGGTAACAACAACTCCCAATCAAGGTGTTTAGCAAAAGGTGGGGAAAAAGAAGGGCAAAAAGGGGAATCTAGGTGATTATTATCACACTTAGTCCTGGCAATCTATTAATTTTTATATTTTTTAGCTATTTTTCTTAATGTGCATCAGCCATTAGGCTGATATGATCAAATGATTTTGAGCATCTGCAAAAATGTAATTTGTTCTTTGAATAAAATTGTGATTTTTCTTCGAATATATATATATCGTTGGAAGTAATTCTCAGTTGCAGAAAATCGTGCTTGTCTATTTAGCATTGGAAATCCACAGAATCTACATTGGGATAGGTGTGAATGTGTGTATATATATTGATTAATGCTAGGTATTATTTTCTTTGTTTATATAACTAAACTTTTTTTAATATTTTGATTTATTTCCCACTAGGGTTAACCTGAGTGGTTGGGTCTCACGGTAATAATGTTGCCCACATTAGTTCAAATCGTAACTAACCTTGCCTGGTGTGGCTTGCGAGTTATCATTCGGGCCAAGGGGGTTTTCTTGGCAGCAGTGCTATGTGATCCTTGGTGGCAGCAATGATTGTATGTTCTAGTTACCGAATTCCCCCTAACAAAATAAAATAAATAGATAGATAAATATAGATTTATAAGCATGGATGTTACACATCTCATCCATATTGGGTTGTTGTTCCTTATTTTTCTAAATATTATATTGGGTTGGCTTATGCCAAATGTCACATCAGCGTTAGGCACAGAAATTACATGTCCTGAATAGTAAACATGCTCAACTACTATATGAGCATAAAATAAGATCCCTGTGGACAATAATATAAACGAAAATTATGAATATCGGTTATGACGATCATTTTTAATAACATTTTCTTACCCAGCTGAAGAATCTTGTCCTCTTAACCATTTGTCAATACAAAAATATTTACCACTGCCATCAACGAAAGCCACCTGAAAATATTTGAAAAGATCAAAGGTAAGTTAATTACATCCTATATACTTATTAATCAAAACACCTTATATGCACAGAACCTAATCATTGGCATATACCTACAACGCAAGCCATGTAGATACTCATTATATATAAAGTTGTAGTTTGAGGGAGGCAATAAACGTATTTAATGCAACACAAAAACACATCAACAATGATTTTCAATGATTTTAGACTTGTGGGTGTCCATTTGATTAAGAGAAAAATATATTAAGCAAATTTTAAAAGGAACTAAAATAAACAGTATGAACAAACGTCAACCATTACTAACCAATTTCATTGGCCTTCAAGTCCGAAGGGAATCAAATTTATTGTAAAGGCCAACAAATAGCACAAACATATACAACACTAATGACAACTTGATCTTCAAATTACAAGCTTTTAGGTTATAACCAGGACCACATCATAAACAAAAAGTGACACAGAGGTGATGTTCCTCACAAAGTAGCACCTTTACATTAAAGTTCAAAAGATCAGTACTAGTGGGCAACTAAGAGAGAGGCCAATATCATCACAACAACCCTCTTCACACTTTAAATTGGCTCTTCTCCAACCATTGGGGGCATTCCTAAGGTAGGATTGCTAAAGCTTTAGGCAATAAAGGCTCAAGGTGAAAGAAGAATAGCTTCTGCAAAAGCAGTGTTGTAATATAGGAAAATAAAAGGTGATGGATAGATTAAGCCTAGTGACTATCTATAAGGACATGTTTTATGAGCTATATTCTCAAGTAATAAGGCAATGTTATAGCTGGAATGAACAAATTACAGCATTCTTATGTGGCGTTTATGAATGACAAAATCTAATTTGAAAAGGCCTTAATGAAGGAGAATTTAACAAATGAGCAAGAAAGTATATTTGTAACACAGAAGATGTAATTTCAGCAAGCTCCAATTAAGAAAACATAGCATTCATTAACACTTTCCAGCAACAAACATAAAAGAGTCCTGAAGGAAAATGAATCCCAGTTAACTCTTCAAGATAAGTCCTCTAGATAAAGAATAGAGTAACCACATTTGAAAATTATAGCTCGGACAGGAACTTCCACACATGTTCAATCTAAACATGCAACTTGCAAGAAGTAATATGAGATATTTTCATAAAAGGAAAAAATAATTTTGAAAAGTAAATTCTATTTTGTAATTCACTTTAGTAAAGAAGTGAAAGACTTACATTTAACAATTGGGTCTAAAATTGTATCTCATCATGACTTAGACAAGGAGAAATCTTAAAATAGATTCTTCACTAAAAGTATGGCAGAACAAGGTAGAGCCTTTCCCACACACTTGAGCAGTTGAGCAAGTTGAATGATAAAAAGGGGGAGAGAGCGAACAGTGAGGAAAGTCGTACAATTTCATCCAGTCATACAAATTTTGTACAACGGCATCACACAGCAGTCGTACATCCTGTACAGCAGACAGTTGTTGCTACTGTTTCTTTCAGTAGTTGTACCTCTGAAATGGATTGTAAAAGCTCAAGTTTGGGGTGATTTTTGAAAACCATGCTGTGTTGTTTTTTGGGGCAGCATGTGGAGGTTTCCTTGTAAATTTTTTGAAGGAATCAAAAGTTTATTTGAAGGAGTAATTACATGTATGTGTGTGTGAAAATAGTTTAATTAATTTTTTATTCTTCTGTTATTTAATTTCTAGCTATTTGTGATTGATGTGATTGATGTGATTGATGCTCTAGTTTGAAATTTAATTTCAGCATTAAATAAATTCAGCAATCTATTTGTTTTATTTGAGGTCATAAAGAAATTAGTCACCTAGGGCTTGAAATTCTAACATAGTATCAGAGCCTGATCTTTGATTGGGATTCTCAAGCATTTGCTTTAGTAAATCTATTGAGGGGAAGAAGTACCAGCAGTAAGAGAATTTTGAAATTTTATTTTTTGATTTGCGAGTTTTTGCAATAGATCTCAGAGAAGGTAGCAACAGGCCTCGAGTTTAATGACAGATTGGATGGTGCCTCAAACTTCGTAGCAAGTGCAAGTTATACTCTTACTAAAAGAGAATGATCTCTGGAATATCATCAAGAAAGTTGTGACTACGCCTACAGATCCGTAGGACTTGGTAGCTCACAACAAAAAGGAAGTGAAAGCCAAGCGGATGATCTTGGATGCCATAAAGTACCATCTCATACCTCATGTATCCAAGAAGCATATGGCGAAGGAGATGTTCAACACCCTGGATAGTCTTCTCTAGAGTTAGAACATAAACAGGAATATGACATTGTGAAACAAACTCAGCTCCATAAAGATAAGCAAATCAGACAGTCACCAACAACTTTATGAAGATCACAGAGATTCATGATCAACTGGCAGCAGTTCGTGAGAAGGTTGCAAATGTAGAGCTAGTGAACATAGTACTTAATAGTTTCCCAGCTTCATGGGAACTGTTACTCACCAAAATGGGTAACCCTATAGGAGAAAACTTTTCTCCTACATTTGACAGCCAGCAGCCACTGCCAGCCACAATTCGCTGATGATATGTGTTTAATTATGGTATGTTCTATGCTTAGAGCAGTTTACTTATTTTTCTTCTTATTACCCACAAATTAGCAATCACATATACATAAAGTAAAGTGCAGATAGAACATTAAATGATCGACAGAAAACAAGCCAAGACAAGAGACACAAGATGTGGCGGCTAGCCAGGGACAAACCCCAATGTGGGGAAACCCTTTGATCAAATCTTCTTTTATCTTCAATAGTTCAGCAGAGAGAAATAGTACAAAATCAGAATTCTGTAATTTTATATCAGCAGCAGCAAACCCTAGATCAGCAAAGTCAAACTTGGTCAAACGAGTGGAAATTGACCTCCAATATGTTTGGTCAATTTCTGGTCAGCTAACCCTCGAACAGCCTGAAGAAACAGCACTGAAAACGCAGTCAAACTGCAGTTGACTGAAGTCAACTTGCTGCCCCAAACTAGGGCAGTCAACACCGGTCAAACTAGAGGTCAGATCACCTCGGTTTTTGTGCCAAAATCTACGGCCTGCCTAGGAGAGGCAGCCACACCAAATCCGCACTCCTAGATGGTCAACGCTTGGTCAACGCTGGTCAAAGAGATGACCTGCAGCCCTTGCGTCCTTCTTCCTGCGTCTGCCTTGCCCTACTGCGTCTTCTTTTCCAGCCACACGTGTGAGAGAGAGAGAGGCTCCTTTGATGCGTAGGAGAGAGAGAAGATGAGTGATTGAATGAGTTCCAAATGACTCAACCTCTCTTCTATTTATATGAAACACTGGGCATGTGTGCCACACACTTAGCTGTTGGCCGACCTTGACAATTTGTCAAGTAATTAGAAATAAATTCATATCTCCATAAATGCTTGTCGGAATCGGATGATCTTTAGATCAATCCTACACCTATTGATGAGAGGAATCTAGGAAAAATATCAGCAGCCATAAATAAGGTGACCCACATGGAATTTGGCCCTAGTTGCCAATTTTAACAATATGCCATGTGCCTCCGCCACTTGCATAAGCCATGTGCTTCTCACCCATCAGGCATTAGCACTTGGACAAAGGCGGGCTGCCGCTCAAAACGTACTTTGATCATCTTGCAATCGAGTGCTTATACTTGTTTGTCTTTGGGCATTTACTATGGATTATGGGGTGATCTGGAAGATTGACAAACCTTGACCGTGATCTTGTTCTCCAAGCTTAGTTGGGGGGTTAATCTTTGATCCTAGTCCAATGGGACCTCCGTTAAGGACCTTTTGGTTGCAGGAGGAGCACTACCTCAAAAGCCATGATTGAGATAGCGTAGTTACATCTTCCCCATACCATGCTTGACACTTTCTATCCTATATTATAGGCCCTATTTATCACCTCCATTCTTCGGGTACAACTTGTCATTGGTTCTTGGGAATTTGGCACTCATATGTTCGCATACCTTGAGTAGGGTCAGGAAAATTAGCCCTTAGGGGTTGATGCAGCTAAAAGAAACAGAAAGAGCATATCATGGCCACAACTATACAAAGGAAAGAAAAATCAAATTGCAAAAAATGGTCGGGACAATAAAGATTAGCATGTGGGAAAAAGCCTAACATGAGCTCTACCTCACTCATATGGCCATCACTCGATTCTTGAGCATGTATTGTTCCATTACATCAAAAGAAGGAGCCCTTGTATGTCCCAACCCTGATGAGTAGAACTAACTCATCCTAGAGGGGTAGTAAAATTGTTACATCATACAAAGCAAGCTCTAAACCTTGAGCTATAAGTAGTAATACAAGTTAAAATCATGAAGTAAAAGGTGCACAAGAGGGGTGGAAAAACAAAAGTCGCATTGGTAACACATGCATCCACAAATGCTCCTTCCTCACATCTATACACTAAGGATGTGGACACACCCATCAATTAGTCCCTTTGACCATGGCATGTGGCCATGAAGTCTTCTCTTCTCCATTACCATCATTATTATTCACTAACACCTATCAATTGAAAGGTGGACCAAGGAACCATTTCTTCCCCTTAGGGGCTAGAAGCACCTAATAAGATTGACCTTTAGCCACACCTACCTAGGGAGAAAACACCTTTGCGAGATCAGGGTCCTGATTTTGGAAAGGTATCCTTATTTGAAGTATTGAATTTCCCTTGGCATTCCCTTAGATGCATTATCAATATTGGTCCCTGATGACTGGTTGCTTTCACTAGAGTTCATGTTGTTCTTGTCAAGTAGTTCAGTGGCCCATGCCTTGGGCACCTACTCCACGGGTACCCAAGCCTTTCAGAAGAGTACATTGGCACCAATTGAGTGAAGCGTTGAGAATCAAGAACCTCCTAGTAGAATCATTGGTTGACTTTGACCCAGATTTGAGGATTCTTCAGGATGACATAGCTAGACCCAACATGCCCCCAAGTTGGCCTTGACACAACTTGATGGGCAGCAATTGATTCAGAGCCCAAATGAGGATGGTCTCGCACTGAGAGACTAGGGAGGGCTTGTTGCACTAGAGGAGCCCTTAATTCTAGAGCAAAGGAGGCCTCATTTAGCAATTGGAGACCACTTTGTGGCACCCTAGCTAGATCTTGGGACCCCACAGGAGGTAATGAGGTGAATTTGAGGGCCAACCCTCAAATCATGGATTTCACAGGCATCTACACCTTCTTGGACACCTCATCACCCTTGGACATGGCATTTGGAGCATTTATTGTTGATGACATCAGCATGAGTGAGCTTATGACTCACACATGTGGGCTAATTAGGGCATATTTTGATAAAGCTAGTGGGTTGGCTTGTAACCCAAGGATATTTTAGCATCAAACTTGTTTTAGGGGCTTTGTTAGGCTAATTATTAGTCCTAATCCTCATATAAATAGAGGATAGGCTCATTGTATTGGATCATCATCACTTGTGACTTATTTCAGCCATGTTACTGCTCAATCTAGTAGGGGTCCTAGGAAGGGTTCCGGAGAGACTATTACTAGACCAAGTGGCAACAATGGGACAAGGACCCACTATCACCTCAATCAATGTCCCTTGCTCTTTACAGACTTTCACCGATGGGAGGAGTCCCAGTATTAAGGAAATCACTAAAATGTTGAGGCCAATAACAATGTACAATATGATTTCCAAAGCCCATTCAAAGGAGAGGCTCAAATAATGGTTGGCTTGCATTAAAAGCAAGAGCAGGGCTCTCCAAGAAAGGCTTATTGATAGGAGGCCTAGACCTAGGTTAAGGGTATTCAACACAAGGAGTGTACCTAGATCATAGAATTCTAGAAATGGGAAAGGACCTCCCTTAGGGTAATGTAAAATGATGATTTGTAATGGTTTGTAACCATAAGAGAGAGACCTAGGGGATCCAAGCAAGACCCAGGTTTTAGGATGATCATCCAATAATGTGACTAGGCCAAACAAGGATGAGAAGAAGGGTCACTTAAAGATGAACTTCCTTTGAGTTTTTGAGCGAGAAATGACCCTTTGGGAACCACTAACCAAAGCAACCTAGGACGAAAATGGTGTTGGAGCTAGGGCTTAGGGTTTCTCCAAATTCAACCATGGGAATAGCTTGAAGTTTTGTGGAGACCTAGAGGACACCCCAGCGCAACTATGGACCAACTTACACTTGATTTGAACCAACCCAATGCATTTCACACTAGGCCCTAGGAGGCTATTAGGGTTAGGGAAGAAAAATAAGAAAAAGGTGAATGAAAAGTAGTTTTAGGGTTGACCATCAAGGATCCAGGACCAACGCCTGGCTATTGGGAAGATTGGAGTCAAAGTGATCAAGATTTGTGAACTTCGCTCTTCAAGGAGGCCTAAAGAAGTAGCTTCACTAATAATGGATGCAGTGACACAACAACTTTAAACTTTTATACTTTGATATGCAAGATCTGATGGAATTTCAAGGTAAAAGGTGCACAACCCACCCCTAGGAAAATTCGTTCTTCTTGCAAAGATGTATAACATATGCAACGAGCCAAGATTACAAGTGTTTCATAAATTCACATTAAATTTTAGGGCACTAGTAAAATCATGACATAGGATTTCATACATTAGACATGAAGCATTATGAAATTCGAATGAAAATAGCACTTACATGACAAAAAGAGTATATCCATCCATAAACTTGCCAAATATAAACTCCAAGGGAGATAGCGAAAATATTCCACACATCAAAATTCATTTAATCATCCAAATCATTCCACAAATTGCAAGTCCGAAATCTTTAGAAAGATATATCCCAAATCCAAGTGATGATGAATGAGAAAGTGTCTCTCTTATATTTATACAATCCTCTAAGGAGTTTGAATGGCCTAATTTAGCCTAATGATGCCCCTATAATAAAATAATGTGCAAAATAACCCTGTTTTGGTGACAAGCCCACCAAATAGCTCCATAACATGAATAATTAGCCTCTCAAGAGCGTTGAAATGATAGAAAAGTAGCTAGAAGGGTCGTTGGAAGGCCAAATGAAGTCCCTCATGTGCCATAATGAATAGGAGGGCTCTAATAACAGTGATGAAGGGGGTGGTCCCTTGATCTCCAAGCAAATGACCTGTGGTACTCCCAAGTGGTTGTGGGGGCACAAAGAACATCCTTATGGATCTCCAACTAAATTGAACAAGCATGTGCTCCATCTGTAAGGACTAGAACAATGATGCAAACCCTTCCTTGTCTCCCTAAGCAAGACAAAAAACCCATCTAGGCCCTGGATCAGCTGCCAAGTGTGTGGTGCAAGTGTGTAGTCGGTTGGGCAAGGTGGTCCAAGTGCATCATCATCATCGAACAAGTGGGACACGAGTAAGCAATAAGTGGTGTTGAGGATCCCATGGCGTGGCTATTTGCTCTCTGCTATAGTTGAGGCCCATGGCTCTTAACACTCACCCTACAAATGCCATTAAGACCCTCTGGAGGGCTTTGATCCTGTAGAGGGAGACCAAACCCCAAGATGAACACCCACCTGCAATCCTGTATAAGATTTAATGTGTCTCCTCACCTTCCAGTACAACAATTCATTAGTACAATTAAGCAAATGAGCTTAAAAATCATGGAGCCAAGTGGGAACTTCATAGTGGCATGCCCTTCCATAATGTGCTTTGTAATGTACAGGTGTCTCTGGGTTCAAGAAGGAGGTTAATCAAGCACCCTATTAGGTGGTTTCAACCTTTAAGGGAGTGATAGGTCAATGGTACATTCGTCAGGTGGCAGGTGTCATGTGAAATAGTGATGGAACGGAGTAGGGTAACAAGGAAGGCTCCAAGCCACATGCCATGGTACAAGGGTAGCTATAATGAGGGTGTTGGATAAGGTTGTCATTGATGTCAATATGATATCAAGACTAACCCTAACTCTAATTAGAAATGATGAATACCTAACCCTAACCCTAAATCCTTGCTCCTAATGAAACCTTAACCCTAGAAGGCATATATAACCCTAAAATGTATATATATGCTCCAAAAAAAAGAAACTTACCATATATAATCCTAATAAGCCCATTCTAAAATCCCTATCACATTATAGTATTCTATTATAAAAGCCCTTCATAAAATTTCCTTGATACCCTATGCACATAAACTTGCTCTATTCTTAAAAACAAAAATAAATACAAGTAAAAACCATATCCCACGCTTATTGTGTCAGCCTTACACTCACATGTTGGCTTTATCCAATTATCGCGACTCCTCTAAATCTTTTACAAAAGATATATATATATATATATATAAAGTTCATCTGTTGGTGTGAAAGAAATCAGATAGGATCGAACAGGTAAATTTAAGTAAGTTCACATCTCGTGAACTTAGGGAACAGAAGATGTACAGTGTTTGAAAGTGCATTCTTTGAAGAACATAAAACAAACTTTATGTGGTGCGGACATTAACTACTCCTGCGGATTTGTGATATGCATTTGCTCCTACGATCCTATAACATTTTTTTTTTGAGGTGTCGGCTCCTTGCGAATTTGTTAAAGGATACCTGTAATTATCAAACTTAGAGGGTAGAGCTTTCCTATAGATTTGAAAGATTTGTGAAGATTGTGAAGCGTACCTTGTGAAATTTTATCTATTGCAGCTACTGGAAATTATTCTTCTAAATGAAAATTTAATTATGCAGTTTATTTGCTACGACAAACAACGAATAAAATCACAACTCCAATTTTCACCATAAAAAATATTGTGGAAAATAAAATACCAGAAACTGAGAAATTCTAGCACACACACAATAATTTGACACAATTATTTTTGGAAAATTGTCCCCGAAAAAACCCAACTTGGGAAAACTAGTGCAGCAAATGAGGGTTTTATTATTAATATTCAGCTGCAATTCTGAGTACAATAATTTAGATGCTATGCTGGCAATCTAATCTGAGGAAAATATTGGCAAAAATATCGTGAGAAATTTCTCACCCCACAGTTATTCTCTGCCTCTGAAATTGCCTCCCTAGCCTCTACGTTGAGCTCCCTGCGTCAACCTCTGCACAGAGCTTACGCTGGCCCTCTGGAAATTTTAGCCTTCCCTCCTTTGCTTCTCCCAGGAACTAGAAATCTTCCTCCCGAAATGTTGGTGGCCTACTCTTCCACCTGCTACTCACCCTCTGGCTCTATCTTCTCTACTTAGCTACTGCTTTTGAGAAAATCGAACTGCCTGGGCAACTGAGTATCTGCACTAGATGATTTCTCCATCACCACACTGACTTCTCCTTGTAATCCACTAGTGGAGCACCAATGGCCAAGATTAAAACTTAATCAATGGCTAGGATCATCTCTAGATCGATCCGTGTGAGTTTCTAGAAGATTCTCACCTTGACTTAATTAATTCTGATTAATTAACCATATTCCCTAAGTTTAGGCTTAGGAAATATGTAAAAATTGATTAATAATCTAATTAAGTCATTTCTAGGCGGAATTTCCAAAAACGATTTATGGGTTTCGGAGGTCTCATTTATTCTAACCTCTCCACAAAATTTCAAGGCTAGAACACATATGATGCTACAAAAACTAACATACCCATTGCAAACTTTGATAAATTTTGCAGACTTGTGAAGATTACGGACCTGTGAAGCCTTCCCATTACAGACTTTGAACACTTGTGCGGACTAGTTGGATGTTTTTTGCAAACTTGCATTGCTTGGATGCTTGTTGCAAGCTAATGCCTCAAATCTATCGATCTGTAGTTGCTCCTTATTACAAATTCACTGTGGAAAATTCGAGTTACAGTTCTAGTTGAAACCTGGAAGCTCGCAGACTTGTTATAAATAGTTGATCAAAGTTGACCCATTACTGCAGACCTATGGAAGTTACAATTATCAGACCTATGATGTGAAGACTACATAAAATAAAATTTGTAAGTCATTTTGAAATCTTTATTTTAAGAAAGTCCTCAAGGTTGGAGCCTTTTGGCACAAATTAAGTTTTGTTGAAGGATCGTAGTGCTCAAGGTTGGTGCCTTGGAACATATTTTTGTGCAAGTTGGAGCTTGCTACCATTGTAAAAGAGGATTGGTGTCCTCAATCTCTTGTTAATAAAATCTTTCTTTTTGTTCCTTAAATCCTGGTTAAATTTGTGAAAAAATCTTAACTAGCATAAATAACAATTGTATGAAATATTGATTCACCCCCCTCTCAGTGTTTCAACAACTGGTAACAAAGCCAGCTTCTTCATAATCAGCCTAACAGCTGGAAGAAGGATTTTAAATCACAATGGTTAGTAAGGATGCAAGAAAGGTGCCTCAATTTGATGGAACAAATTTTGCTTTTTGGAAAGTGAGGATGAAATTCTATTTGATGTCTCTTGTAAGGATAATGCTTCAAGAAGATATAGAATCAATTATCAAAATAAGTTGGTTGGTTCAAAGAAATAAGGTCAAATCAAGACCTATAATTCATTTGATCCTTTGTCAAAGTATATTCTAGAATGCTCCAAATGTAATAATTTAGGTCATGAAGCACAAAATTGTCCACTTAATATGTCAACAGAGAAAGTTTGGATAGAAAGGCATCTGTTACAAATAAATGTGGTCTAGCTTTATGTGCACAAATTGATGAAAATCAATGGTTTGTAGATATTGGATGTTCTAAACATGTGACAGGTGACCAAAAGAAGTTTACCTCGCTAAATAAAAAGGATGGAAATGTGTTTGTGGATCTGCTAAGATTACTGGTAAAGGAATAGTGACTCATTAATGGCAAAGGCAAAGCACAAAAGGCACTACTAATTGAAGGACTCAAGCACAATCTTCTAAGCATCAATCAAATTTGTGACCAAGGACATGAAGTTATTTTCAATGCCAAGGATTGTGAGATAAGAAAGTCTTCTTCAGGAAAACTTGTGGGAAAAGGGGTAAGAACTCCAGATAATGTATATATTTTAAGTAAAATTGAAGAAGAAAAATGCTACATGAGTCAAACAAATGAAAGTTGTTTATGGCACAAACAATTGGGACATCTAAACTTTGACAACTTAGTGAAGATCAGCAAATCACAAGATGTAAGAGACTTGCCCAAAATTTCAAAACCTGAAAAGATCATTTGTGGACCATGTCAACATGGCAAGCAGACAAGGATCAGCTTCAAGACCAAGGAATGCTCAACATCAAAGCCTTTGGAGATCATACATGCAGATTTATGTGGACCAACCAGAACTCCAACTTTACAAGGTGAAAGGTACTTTGCTCTATTTGTAGATGATTATACTAGAATGATGTGGGTATTTTTTATAAGATTTAAATCAGAGGCACTTGAATGTTTTAAGAATTTCAAAGCTCTTGTGGAAAATGAAAAGGAATCAAAAATCAAGTGTCTTAGAACAGATAGAGGTGGAGAGTTTACTTCAAAAGAATTCAATGAATTTTGTGAAACACATGGAATCAAAAGAGAACTTTTTGTTGCTAGAACTCCTCAACAAAATGGAGTAGTTGAAAGAAGGAACAAAACTATACAAGAAATGGAAAGAACAATGTTGCTTACAGCTAATTTGCAGGCAAAATTTTGGAAAGAAGTAGTTGGGGCAGCAGTATATACTATGAACAAGGCACAACTCCTAATAAATAGTGACAAGACTCCATATGAATTATGGAAAGGAAGACCTGCTTCAGTGAAATACTTCAATATTTGGAAGTAAATGCTTCATAAAGATTAATGATGATTCACTAGGCAAGTTTGACTCTCGTGTTGATGAAGGAATTTTCCTTGGGTATTCTACAAGAAGCAAAGCCTATAAATGCTACAATAATCAATTATGGAAGGTAGTAGAAAGCATTGATGTAAAAATTAATGAGGCGCTTCCTGAAAAAGAAATCAAAGCCAATGAAGAAGATCCTATCCTTGAAGAAGTTGAAGAAGATACTACAAAGGAAGAAAAGGAGTTGGAAAGTCAAAAGGAACCATCTCAAACTCCGTCAAGAGTCAAGTTCATACAAAAACATCATCCGGAAGATAAAATCATTGGTGATATAGATAATGGAATACAAACCCAAAGAAGGATGACAAATACACCTAAAAAGAATGATGTTGCTCTATTATCCATGATTGAACCAGAAAACTTCACTCAAGCTAGTAAGGATCCTTATAGGATAAAAGCTATGGAAGAAGAAACGTATCAAATCAAAAAGAATGAAACATGGGAGTTAGTGCCTCGTCCAAAGAATAAAAATATTATTGGAACCAAGTGGGTACAAAATGAATGAAGATGGACAAATCATCAAAAATAAAGCAAGGTTGGTATGCAAAGGATACTCACAAGTTGAAGGAATTGACTTTGAAGAAACCTTTGCCCCTGTAGCCCGATTGGAAGCTATAAGAATGTTCTTGGAATTTTCTTGTTCAAAAGGTTTCAAAGTTTATCAAATGGACATAAAATTAGCATTTCTAAATGGTGACCTAAAGGAAGAAGTTTACATGGAGCAACCAGAAGGGTTTGATCTAGCAGAAGGAAAAGACTTTGTTTGTAAATTGAAAAAAGCCTTATATGGATTAAAACAAGCTCCTAGAGCTTGGTATGCAAGATTAGATCATTATCTACAACAGGGTTTCAAAAAGGGAGTAGCTGGAAGCAATCTTTACATGAAGATAGACAAAGACAAACTGCTAATTACACTTGTATATGTTGATGATCTAATTTTTGCCAGCAATAACGATGAGATGAGTCATGAATTTGCTCAAAACATGTCTAAGGAATTTGAGATGTCTATGATTGGCGAATTATCTTACTTCCTTGGACTTCAAGTAACTCAAACTAAAGCAGGCATGTTCATATCCCAAGCAAAATATCTTAGAGACATGCTTAAGCGATATGGGATGGAGGAGTGTGCTATTGTGAGCACACCTATGACTACAAATTGAAAATTAAGTAAAGATGATGAATCCTCTTCGGTAGATGCTACGCTTTACAAATCAATGATTAGAGCCCTTCTTTATTTAACAGCTTCATGACCAGATATTATGCAAGCAGTAGGAATGGTGGCAAGATTTCAGTCAGCTCCCAAGGAATCCCATTTTATAGTTGTAAAAAGAATCCTCAAATATTTAAAAGGTACTCTTGATTTTTGCCTATGGTATCCTAAAAGCACACTACTTACCTAGACAGCATACATTGATGCAGACTGGGCAAGGAGCGTGGATGATCAGAAATGTACTAGAGAAAATGCATTCTTTATGGGAGATTGTCTTATATCTTGGCTTAGCAAAGAGCAATCATCTATATCTCTTTCTACAGTTGAATTTGAATACATAGTTGCTGCAAATTGTTGTACACAAACCTTATGGATTAAGGAAGCTCTAAAATATGTCAACATAGAAACTAATCAACCAATCACTATCTATTGTGACAACACTAGCGCCATCAATCTTTCAAAAAATCCAGTGATGCATTCAAAGACAAAACATATCCCAATCAAATATCATTTTCTTTGAGAACAAGTTGCATAACAGAATGTCATATTGGAATATGTCAAATACAAAGGAGCAAATTGCAAATATTTTCACAAAACTGCTACCATGAGAAGCATTTGAATATCTTTGCCAAAAGATGGGGGTCATTTCTCTTGCATCTCACTAAAAGCATTTTGTTTATAAAAAGAAAGGGGGAGCAACATGACAAGTGGAACAAGAGAAGGAACACAATGACAGGGGGAGGAGCACCATGACAAGGGGACTGCCATATAAAGAGGTTTCCATTGATGTCAAAGGGAGAGAAAATGTTGAAAGGGGAAATATATTGCCATCAATGACAAAGGGGGAGATTGTTGGATAAAGTTGTCATTGATGTCACTATGAATCATGATATCAAGACTAACCCTAATTCTAATTGGAAATAATGAATACCTAACCCGAAATCCTTGCTCCTAATGAAACCCTAACCTTAAAAGGCATATATAACCCTAAAATGTATATATATAATATATATGCTCAAAAAAAATACCATATATAATCCTAATAAGCCCATTCTAAAGACACTACCACATTATAGTATTCTATTATAAAAGCCCTTTATAAAATTTCCTTGATACCCTATGCACATAACCTTGCTCTATTCTTAAAAATAAAAATAAATACAAGTAAAAACCATATACCACGCTTATTGTGTCGGCCTTACACTCACATGTCGGCTTTATCCAATTATCACGACCCTTCTAAATCTTTTACAAATGATATATATATATATATATATATATATAAAGTTCATTATTTGGTGTGAAATAAATTGGATAAGATCGAATAGGTAAATTTGAGTAAGTTCACATCTCGTGAACTTAGGGAACAAATGATGTACGATATTTGAAAGTGCATTTTTTGAAGAACATAAAACAAACTTTATGTGGTGCAGACCTTATCTACTCTTGTGAATTTGTGATACACATCTGCTCTTGCGTTCCTGTAACAATTTTTTTTGAGGTGTCAGCTCCCTGCAAATTTGAGAAAGGATCCCTGTAATTATCAAACTTAGGTGGTAGAGCTTTCCTATTACAGATTTGAAAGATTTGTGAAGATTGCAGACTTGTGAAGAATACCCATTGCAGGCTTTGAAGATTGTGGACCTATGAAGCCTTCCCATTGCAGACTTTGAAGACTTGTGCGGACTAGTTGGACGTTTTTTTGCAGACTTGTATTGGTTGGATGCTTGTTGCAAACTAATGCCTCAAATTTGTCGATTTGTAGCTTCTCCTTATTCCAGATTCACTATAGAAAATTCGAGTTATAGTTCTAGTTGAAACCTGGAAGCTCACAGACTTGTTATAAATAGTTGATCAGAAGTTGACCCATTACTGCAGACCTGTGGAAGCTACAATTATCAGACCTGTGATGTGAAGACTACATAAAATAAAATTTGTAAGTCATTTTGAAATCTTTGTTTTAAGAAAGTCCTCAAGGTTGGAGCCTTTGGCACAAATTAAGTTTTGTTGAAGGATCGAAGTCCTCAAGGTTGGTGCCTTGGAACATATTTTTGTGCAAGTTGAAGCTTGCTACCAATGTAAAAGAGGATTGGTGTCCTCGATCTCTTGTTAATAAAAAAATTCTTTTGTTCTTTAATTACTAGTTAAATTTGTGAAAAAATCTTAACTGGCATAAATAACAATTGTAAGAAATATTGATTCACCCCCCTCTCAGTATTTCAACAAAGGGAAGCCCGCACGTGGGTGTATAGAAGTAGGAGAGAGTAATGGTGGTACATGAGTTACCCCAACCTTTGTTTTTCCACCTTTATTCTGATGCCTTTTTTCTTTTATTGATTTTTTCTTTCTTTTAACTACTCAGGGCTCCAAGAAATGAGGGCATGATGTGAATGATATGGCAATGGATACCCTTTATGGTAGGGAAGTTCATTGCCCCCCAAGAGTTGGGACAATCATGGGTTCCTTAATGATGTAGGGGGCTTACATAAGAGGCCCTAGGAACCAGGGTGATGGCCATAATGATAGGGGTAGAGCTCATGTTTGGCTTTTGCCCACGTGCTAAACTTTTATGTCCCGGCCATCTTTTGCATTTTATGGTACATTTTCTATTGAAAGTGGCACAATTATGCCTTTTTACTTTTCTTTTTAGCTGCATCAACCTCCATGGCATCATTTTAGGCCCGACCCAAAGTGTGGACAAGGGGAGGGGGAGGCTAACTCCTTGTGGACCAAATGGACAAATGTGGACCCAGATGGGAAATATGTGAAAAGGGGTTATAATGAGTGAAGGGGAGTGATGTATGTGGTTTCGGGAAGCGGAACCACACAACCAAAATCGGGGTTTCCCATGTAGTGCCACTCCTAAAGCTAGTAGCCAACAAAGGAGATCCCACGGGACTAGGATACAAGCTTAACCACCAAGTTGGACAAAGGAACAAGAGTACAGACCAAACCCATTCTTTCTGTCGAATCCCCCCACTAATCCATGCCCAAAAGTGTGTTGGGAATCACAATTGTCGTTAGACCAAAACCTGCAGGTGTTAGTCAACGATTGTGTCGCCGGAGATAAGGATCCACGAGAGGAGGTTAGTCCATGTCGCAAAACACACGGGGAGTGTTGGCTTATCCAATGTCCAACAATCTCCCCCCCAACGCGAGTCGGGTGTGTATCGAACTCGTGACCTACACTCTGATACCACTTGTTGGGAATCACGATTGTCGTTCGACCAAAACCCGCAAGTATTAGTCAACGATCGCATAGCCAGAGATAAGGATCCACGAGAGGTGGTTAGTCCATGTGGCAAACCACACGGGGAGCGTTGGTTTATCCAATGCCCAACAAAGCGTCCATGATAAGTAAGCAAAAACGCCCAACTACATAATGAAAGCCATACCTTCGGGGTTGGAAGGCCCACCTTCAAACTTACGATCATAACAAATAGGCGAGGGCACACAATGGTTGGCTCAAGTGGCAGAGATGGTGGCACATCGAGCTATCTAGTGGCTACAAGGGGTTGTTGGTTGTCGGCTGAAGACAATCTAGGAGAAAAATTTCTCCTATGGGCGTCACCCACTAGTGGTAGGTAACAGGCTTTCTTAGAGATTTTCGACCTTCTTGTTTTCTTGGAAAGATGCAACTCTATGGTGTACTTTGTTATTTGGAGTTATTTCTTTGGTCTTGGAGATGTCATTTTGGAGCAATAAAGGCTTGTTCATGCATTCTATCTTGTAAGTGTACCTTGGATTTGATAAATTTTTATTCTTGTGTCTAATGTATGGAATGGTTAATTATCTAGGGTTTCTATTGTGCTAGTTATTGTTGAAAATCATTGTATGGAATCTAGATGATAGCATTGTATGCATTACTCACTAGTAGAATGTGAATGGCAATCCCATTGGTGAATCTTTAAACTAGCTCTCCCAATTGATTTTGCTCCCTCACAAAAGTGATAGCTAGGGTTTTGAGACCTAGGGTTTCATCATTCCCTTACTCCTTACCAAGATTTAGCATATTTTACACTCCCATAGACTCCATCATCCCAAGGATTAGGAACTGGCTTTGTCACTTAGGTGATCAACCATAAAACTTACCTTAAATCTGATTTTCTCCCTCTTAAACTAATTTTCAACCCCTCAAGGATAAGCTACTAGTTAGAGCTAGGGCACGAATTGGACTAGGGTTGAATTAATTGGCTTGTGAAGGATTCAACATTGGAAGGAGTGTTGGTTGCCTCAAAATCAGCCCCTTTTAGTGGCTAATTCATCCATTTCAAGGCTAAATTATTTTCCCTAGGTAGATATTGCCCTATAAAAGCCTTAGTTTTCCCTAGGCTTCAACCTAGGGCTTATTGAAGGCTCTTGTTCTATTGGTTGCTACTACTCATTGTTTGGAAGCCTTTTCTTGGCATTGTGATTCTAGGTTGGTCCATTTGATTAACTTTCCATCAAGCCCTAGATAATTTATTCCTTGATGCCACAAAATCTAACAGGCCTTGCAGAGGGAAACCCTACAAGGTATAAACTAGACCAAGAAGCAACAATGGGGTGTGAAAATTCCTTTAAATGGAACCAATGGAAATATTTCTTCTAACTAATAAATTAATTATGAAATTTATTTTGTTTACGGCAAAATAACGAAATATTCACACTCCAATTTCTTCACCAAATAAAACACTGCGAAAACAAAAAATAGGAACTAAGAAATGCTACCACGCGCACATAAATTGACACAAACTTTTTTGGACAAATGTCCCCAAAAAAACCCAATGTGGGAAAATCGGTGCAACAGCTGAGGGGTTTCATTATTATGCAGCAGTGAATTCTGAGCACAATAATTTTGGAAGCCCAACTGGCTATCCAATCCGAGAGAAATACTAGCAAAATCACCTAAGAGAATTTACCCTCATCTCCAAGCAATCCCAGCTCGCTCTGACCTCTGAAAAGCAAGCCATCCAAATCCTTTACGCAGGCCCTACGTCACCTCTAGGCAAACCCTCACACGCTCAGCCTGGAACTGATGTTAATCAAGTCGTATTTCCTATTGCTGCCTAGGAAAGTGTCTCTCCGGCTGCCTGAAAAATCCACCTAGCCTCTAGAAACTGAAACGGCCTCCTCTCCAGCTAAATCAAACTGCTCACTGAAGCAACTGTGAAAATTCCTAGACTCGAAAAAACCCCTGTGTAATGACCGTGAATAATTTAAACAACTATTCCCTATGAACAGAATATGAAATAACAGAATATTATAGCCATTGCAGAAACAGTAAAGGCTTCTAAAATTAAACATCATGAGCCTGTGATAAAAATTCCTGAATTTTATAAATTTAACTGGCAGAACCAATGAGAGTACTTACCTGTAATCCTACGGTCGATGATGCCTCAAACTGCTCCTGCTTCGGTTACCAAAAGACCAAAACCACCTAGCCAAACTAAGCAGAACCTCGCTACTCAGTCCAGTAAACTTCTCAGTTGAAGCAGACTGTTCCCCCGTGCCCAGAAACCTCAGAACAAGCAAGGCCCAACTGTTCCTGATGATAAACAATCTCTGTGTACAAACTTTCCTCCTGTTTCTCTCCCCTCTACCTCCAACCGTCCCTTCCTTCTTATAAGTTTCCATTTGCCGACTTCCTTCATCACCGTGTCCAAATTATGATACGTGTTGATTTTATAAACAAAATCTGATTTTATTTTATTTGAATATCTTAATTTGAAATAAAGTTTATTTATTTATTTTAATGATTTAATTTTAATTTATTTAATTTTTAATTTTTAATTTAATTAATTTTATTTAATTTCATAAATTTTAATTTACTATAAGTGGGTCATTACACCCTGCTGTAGCAAATCTGAATATACTTCACCTACTTGATTTTAAATTACATTCATCAAGTTATTCTTCTAAATACTGAGGCAAATTACTTCTGCAGCCTACACTAATTAAATATTTGATCTCATGAAACAGAAAACAAAGCAAAGAACAAGATACATAGGACACACTTATTTTTGGACACAATAGTCCCCAGAAAAACCCAATGAGGAAAAACCGGTGCAGCAATTCTGAGGGTTTTATTATTATGCAGGGGAAATATCTGAATACAAAGCTAGGATGCTCATCTAGCAATCCTTTAGAGAGAAAATACTGGCGGAAAATCTGAATGAGTTTTACCTCACTTCACCCGGTAGAATTCTGGTTGATCTGGCACAAGTCTGGCTAACCCCAGTTATTTTTGCGTCACCTCTTCTACCCTCTGCGTCAGCATTCCCAGTTGTTCTAGCAGTTCTGGTTTCTTCCCTTTGCATCAACTTTCCCTATTGTTCCGGCTTCTGCCCTCTACATCAGCTTTCTCGACTATTCGGGCTTCTGCCCTCTACGTCAGCTTTCCCGGATGTTCTAGTTGTTCCCAACAGTTTCGGCTTCTACCCTCTGCATCAGCTTTCCCGGCTATTCTGGCAGTTCCTGAAAGTTCTGGCTTCTACCCTCTGCGTCAGCTTTCCTAGCTATTCCGGTAGTTCTCGGCAGTTCCCGGTAGCTCTGGCTTCTTCCCTCTGTGTCAGCTTTCCCAGTTGTTCCGGCAGTTCCAGCTTCTGCATGACAGCAAGTTTTTATGCTCTGCTGGCTCTCTCCGTCTCTCTGTCTGTATTCTCCAAAAAGTCCTTCTCCCGGATTCTCACTGCCCCTCTGCTGCAGAATGATCACTTAATTCGAAATCCTTAGCAAACCCTGCCCTAGGAATCGAATTCTTGATCAATTCGTTCTCTCCATGTGTGTTTCCAAATGAACCCCAAGCCTCCATTTTATAGTTTTTCTGTTGAGTCTTCAACGGCCAAGAGTAAGTCTCTAATCAACGGCTAAGATTAAAACATGACTTGATCCGCCTTCTAGATCATTCTCACCCATATTTTGATTAATACCCATTAATATTTTAATTTTCCTAAGTTTAGACTTAGGAACCCCATTAAAAATATTAATTATTTTAATAAAATACAATCTGGGTGGAATTTCACCAAACAGTTTCTGGGTTCTTTAGAACTCATGTGCCTTAACCTCTCCACCAATTTTCAAGGCTAGAGCACTTCCGATGCTACCAAAAACTAACAGCAACTGCGCAGGCCCTGCGTTACTTCCAAGGGAAATAATTCGGCCTCCTCTCTTGTCTCTTCGAAACTGGAAAATCTTACTCCGGACTCACTATCTTTGCCCCTCTCTATCTCTGCGTCCCCTCTTTGGTTCGAACTCTTCTGACAGAATGTTTCTCTCTGGAAAATCAAACTGCCCAAGGAAACGCGCTCTCCAAGTGTGTTTCTCCATCTACCCATTGACCTCTTCTTATAATATCCAGTTGGGACTCTAACGGCCAAGATTAAAACTTAATCGATGGCTGAGGTCATCTCCAAGTCGATCTGCATGACTTTTTAGATAATTCTCACCTTTCTCAATTCTTTTCTATTAATTAATTGATTTCCTTAATTTAGACTTAGGCATTTTTTAATTATCAATCAATTAATTTAATTGAGTCATCTCTAGGTGGAATTTCCAGAAATGATTTCTGGGTTTTGGAAAACTTTTGTGTTTTAGCCTCTCCCCAAAGTCTCGAGACTAGAACATCATCTGATGCTACAAAAACTAACACTCCCTCTTAGCAAGGAAGGTGTTCTCTCTCTAGTGTTGCACAATCTGCCACAACAACCTGTCTCTGCATCATCCTCCCAAACACGTTGTTGATGTCTAACAACTATAGCTACCTGCCACTGTCCACCAACCACTGCACTAACTCTGATTCATCTGCCACTGACTGTAGCTAAACCATGTTGCATCTGTGCTACTACTGACACTACACTGTACATCCTGTACTGCTGCCAACTCTGCATCTGCACTACAACCCAACTAATAGTCCCTCTCAATTGTTGTTGTTGCTACTACAACTAATGCAACTGAGAAGCATCCAAAATATTGAATCAAAGTGTCTTTGTGCTGCAAATATCTCCTGAGTCTCTAACTGCTACTAGCCTCTGCTCTATCCATTGGGGAATCTGCGTTGTTGTTATGAAACCAGCTCACAAAAAGATGGAAAAGAGAGATAAACGCCTTATAATTCAGCCTCTTCGAGGGGGCAACCTCCTTTACATTACACAAATGAACAATTCTTGGATGATACAAATGACAATACCTCATTTCTATATATAGGAGTCTAAGGGGTCATAATATAATCAAAGCCGACATAACAATAATAATATAAGGGCACAATAATAACAATAGTGGGCTTCTATGGGGCACAATAATAACAATATGGGGACTACATGGGCACAACAATATAATAAGGGGGTTGCACTAATAACAATAAGGGGTTACACTAGTAGTATAGGGACCTAACATGCCCCTCTGCTTCAAAACGTGTTGTCCTCAACGCTTGAGTAGTTCTTGATGCTTCTGTATAAAATTCTCCTCCCATGTGGAATCTTCAGCGGGTAAGTTCTTCCACTTGATGAGATACTCTGAAATTGATCGATTTCGTAGCTGTCGGGTTCTTGTTTCTGTGACTGTGTCAGTTTCCAATATGATTTTTCCTTCCTCGTCAAGTTCTGGCAATACTGTTTGAACTGGGAGCTTGTCACCTATAACCTTCTTTAAGCATGAAACATGGAGAGATGGGGGCACTTGGGAAGATGCAGGGAGCTCCAATCTGTATGCCATAGTACCAATATTTTGTAACACCATGTAAGGACCATTGTACTTTGGTGATAATTTATTATCCTTCTTAGCTTGCTTGAGGGACATTTGTTTGTATGGTTGTAGCCATAGAAATACCTAGTCGCCTACATCAAAACTTTTTTCGCTGCAATGTTGATCTGCCTGTTTTTTCATTCTATTATGTGCCAATGTGAGGTTATCCTTTAAGTGTTGGAGAACTTGTTGTTGTTGAGGGTCTACCTTAACACCTTCATGAGATACAATATGACCCAACTATTCCACCTCTTGTACTCCAAAGAAACATTTGGAGGTTTTTGCATATAATTGTTTCTCCTTCAATAGTCTGAGCACTCTATCAACATGTTGAACATGATCCTTCCGAGACTTGTTGTAGGTTAGTATATTATCAAAAAATAGTAACACAAATTTTCTAAGGGTTTGAAAATGGAATTCATCAAACCTTGAAATGTAGAAGGTGCATTGGTAAGGCCAAAAGGCATGACCAAAAATTCATAGTGACCCTCATAAGTTCTAAATGTTGTTTTCGGAATGTCTTTGGTCTTCATTCTGATTTGATGATATCATGCATGAAGGTCCAACTTGCTAAAGTAAATTTCTCCATGCAGTTCATCCAATAATTCATCAATGAGAGGAATGGAAAATTTATCTTTAATAGTGAGCTTGTTGAGCTCCCTATAATCCAAACACATGTGCCATGATCCATCCCTCTTGTGCACCAATACTACTGGAGCAGAGAAAGAACTTTGACTAGGTTGAATTATACCAACCTCTAGCATTTCTGCAACCATACGTCCAATTTCACTCTTTTGTGCGAAGGGATATTTGTAAGGCCTGATGTTTAGAGGAACACTTCCTGGAAAATGAATAGCATGATCATGATCACAAATAGGTGGGATGCCTTTGGGAGTCTCAAATACCTTGGAATGATTTTCCAAGACTTTTTGGAGATCTGGAGAAATAGATGATTTTGACGTGGGAACCTCTAGCGAACATAATTGTGCAATTACGCCATGTTGTTCTTCCTTTAGAATTTTTGTCATGCCGTTAGAGCTGATTATCTTTCCTAGTTTCCCCAAAGATTGTAGCCATTGGACTCCTAGTACAACATCAGCACCACCCATTGGAATGGAAAGCATTGGACTATTCAAAACATATTCTCCCATGGATAGCTTGATATTATGGCACTTTCTAGAGCAATTTATGGTTCTTCCATTTACAACCATCACTTGACACTCTGGTGTTGAATATAGGAAGCAATTCAATTCCTTCGCTATCTTACAATGAATTAAATTATGGGTACTGCCCGAATCAATCAACACTATTACCTTTTTCTTCTTGATATGTCCTTCTATCTTGATAGTTTGAGGAGTGGTAATTCCGGCCAATGTATTACAAGATATTGTCAGATTCATTTCTTGATGCTCAATGTGATATTTTGCTGCTTGAACCTTTCTCTTCTTGATATGTCATTCTATCTTGAGAGTTTGAGAAGTAGTAATTCTTGCCAATGCTTTACAAGATATGGTCGGATTCATTTCTTCTTTCTCTGCAGTTGGTTCCTGGTGTATATCCTCTTCTTTTGACGTTTCTTGATCCTTTTTTTCCTCCTCTTCACAATCTATGTAAAATAATTTCTTCTCAGCACACTTATGACCTTTAGTGTATTTTCTATCACAACTTTAACAAAGCCCTTTTTCTCTTTTTTCTTCCAACTATTGTCGTGTAAACCTTGTAGGCTGTGGAGAGAAAAAACACTTCCATATTTATAGTGATTCTTTTTTTCCATAATTCCGCTTTCAATTTTTATTGCCCACCTGAATGCCTTCTCAAATGAATCAGGTTCCCAAAGATGAACCTCATGTTGAATGTTATCCTTTAAAGTCCCTATGAAGGCCTCAATCCTTTGCTTCTCTGGAATATCATTTACCCTTATATTCAAATTTTGAAAGTCGTCAATGTGCTCTTCCATTGAACCCTTTTGTTTGAGATTTATCAATTGGCTAAAGAAGGTGTTTCTCTTTGTATCCTCATAATGTGCTATCATTTCCTCCATGAAAATTGACCATGTGACAAGTGGTTTACGAGAACAAAGCCCTTCATACCATAAAAATTGATTCGGTTCTAAATATAAAGATGCAATACATACCTTTTGTAATAGTTGCACCTCATGTAGATCAAAATATTGCTCCATCTGTAGTATCCAATTTACCGGATCCTTTCCATCAAACTTCCTCATATCGCTTTTTCTTGATTTTAGGAGCTCGACCTTGAATCTATTGTATCTCTGTAATTTCGGATCTCCAAGGACTGAAATTGCGTCGTGTGGTAGCCCTTTGGGTCCTCTTTCTAACCCCACAAGTTTGGTCAAGATTAGATTCTCCAAGGAAGAGTTATGTCAAATCTCCCACGCTGACCTAATTATAGACTGGTTCAGTAGAGAGAACTTGTACGAAGTGCCACGTGTCACTGTTTCAACCTTAGGACCTGAAACCAATACACTAAAAACTACAGGTCGTCTTCTTTCTGTAACTTCTTACAAAATGTCAATCTGATGCTCAGAGAGAATGTTATGACGATTTTCCCAAGGTCACCTGTTTGGGATGTAATTCGGGAGCCTGCAAAAACCATAAATGTCTTGGACTGTATATCCGAACATATAGCGAAACAAGATCTGAAATTTGGGCCCGAGCTTCACCAAGTTTTTGGCTCAAATGGGTTTTAATTTCAGAGTCTGCACCTTCGTAGAAAACAAATTATAACGAAAATTCCATGATGACCTGTTTAAGATGGAATTCTGGAGATTTCAAAAACCCTAAATTCCTCTGATCAAATCTTTGAAAACATAGCGAGACAAGATCTGAAATTCGAACCCGAGGTTCAGCAAGATTTCATCTCAAGTAGAAAAAAATTATAGCGAAAATACCATGATGACCTATTTGGAGTAGTGAAACCCTAGAATCCAAAGCTCTGATACCAAATGTTATGAAACCAGCTCACAAAAAGATAAAAAAGAGAGATAAATGCCTTAAAATTCAGCCTCTTCGAGGGGTCAACCTCCTTTACATTACACAAATGAACAATTCTTGGATGATACAAATGACAATACCTCCTTTCTATATATAGGAGTCTAAGGGGTCATAATATAATCAAAGCCGACATAATAATAATAATGTAAGGGCACAATAATAACAATAGTGGGCTTCTATGGGGCACAATAATAACAATATGGGGACTACATGGGCACAACAATATAATAAGGGGGTTGCACTAATAACAATAAGGGGTTACACTAGTATTATAGGGACCTAACAGTTGTTGATGATTCTGCACTATGCTTCCTTCCTGCACTACTATCATCACCGCTCTGCGCTCCTCAACATCTGACTACAACTAGTCTGCAACTGTCACTCTAGAATCTGACTGCACCAACTGACACTGATCCTCCTGCTACTGAATACTATGGGCCCCTGTAGCAAGGGTAATGATCCATGAGGAAACACCATCCAATGCTCACCTCAATGGACCTTGCCCAAATCTCTGCGCAACTCTAGGACTAAAGCTCGATATTGCCCCACCTCTCTCCTAGAGGTATAGCTACATACATGGCGAATTGTTCCTCCAATTGGGAGGACACTTGGTTTATCTCTATGGATGTTGTCGCCTGATCTTGCTTCTCCTTCTTTTCCTTCTTCCTCTAAGGACACTGGGTATTGTAGTGGCCAAACTCACCACACCTGAAGCACTTGATTTTAGATAGATCATTTTTCTTCTTATTTTCTCCCTGCGAGCCTTGTCCCTGACTGTGACCTTTTGCTTTCCCCTTCGATGCAAGGGCCACATTATCTTCCTCCTTCACACCTTTCAATCTCTTGTTACTACTGTCGTTGATGGAGCTCTTAGTATAGATCGCCTCATCTCTTCTTGCTACAAGTATGACGACATCCTGTCCTACCCTAGTAATGTATCTCGTCCCAAAATGGCTTGGACGAAGATTTCTCATTCCTCTGAGACATTGTTCAGGGCCAAACACACAAGCTCTATAGTTTGAGGCACTTCTCCTATAGCTGCAAGTTGATCTCGGATATCCTGAATTCTGGTGAGAAAGGGATCAATGCCTTCACCATTCTTCATCCTTGCATTCCTCATCTTTTATTTCAAGAGCATCTTCCATTGCTCAGAAGGATTCTGATATAGCCCTGAGAGAGCATCCCACATCTCTTTGGTTGTATTCTTGCCAGATATATCTGACTCATGAGACTATATGGTCTCGGATTCCATCTAGGATCATCTGCTTCGCCTTGGCCATTTATTTCCTGAACTCTTTCAGGTGATCTGCACTGGTAGGTTCTGCCACAACATTTTCTACATAGTTTTTCAGGTCATGCTCATCCAATAGGAAGGACATCCTGGCCTTCCAAATAATACAGTTGGAAGCTCCCTCCAAATTGTCTTGGTATTTAAGCCCAATTGTGGCCATTTATGCAAAAACTCGACCTGTAATGGAAATCTCCCTCTTTATCCTGCTCGATTGTTAGCTTTGTTATTCGCACTTCATTTTGGAGTGAGAAAATTTGTCTATTTCTATTGTCTGTTGCAACTGAAAATATTGGATTTCTGGACTAGAAACCTTCTAAGAGAAATTCCCTCTGTGTGTGCACTTTCTCTTCCACCCGACACTGAATCTACTCTAGCAAATTGTTGCAAACCCTCTGTGTACCCGGACTAGGAATCTACTATGTGGAAAAAATTTGAGTTGTTTGCGTTGCACTTGCGGCTTTTCTATCTGTATCCGCGCACCTCGCGGTTGTACAAAGAAATCTCGCGCGGCTCTCGTGGCTACACTGGGTGATCTCGCGCGAATCCTCCATTCTTTTCTTCCCAAGTGAAGACAAGAATGATGTGTCTATCTCTCCCTCTCAACTAGGGAGGATATACCCATTCCAAAGAAGGAATGTACCTATTCCTATAAAAGGAATGTACCCAAGCTCCCTCTTATCCAGCGACTTGTCCAAGCTCCCTCTTAGCTAGGGACTTGCTTCCAAGTTTCTTCTCAATTAGAAACTTGCTTCCAAGCTCCC
Organism: Pinus tabuliformis; assembly: GCA_031772625.1. NCBI lineage: Eukaryota > Viridiplantae > Streptophyta > Pinopsida > Pinales > Pinaceae > Pinus > Pinus tabuliformis. The sequence goes on from CM062817.1 coordinate 673,513,910, forward strand.
TCTTAATTAGGGAACTGTTTCCAGCAACAGTGCTTTCTTTACTGGTGGAGATAATGGGACCTTCAGCTACTTGTAGTGCTCATCCATTCGATGTCATGAATTTCGTTTTAATGTTATGGAGCCTTTATCTTTGGGACTTCTTCATAGGGCATCGGCCATCCATCACTTTCCTTCTCAAATCAGGTAGTCATGTATTTCTTCCTTTTATCGGAAAGTGATCCATTAGACCATATTTGGCTTTTCCTCATACAGCGACCTTCTCCACATCATGCATCCTTCAGGATCTTTCATCCTTGCACATGTGTATCAGTTGCAGGTGACATCTGCACCTCTTCCTTCGATAGCCCTGTATTAGCCCATCCAGATATTGTTCAAAAATAAAAAATGAACATCAGATTAACATTACCTTTTATGATGGCCTCACATCATGACATCTACTTGTTGCCACATCAACATCCTACATACGTATTGACACATCTCCAAGATATACAATATCAAGGGTCTCCTTTCTTTTTAAGGTCTTCATATCTTTCCTATGGAGATATCATAGTTAATTCTTCTAGTCATAGGATTTTGGTTGCCTTCTCCATAGTTGCATATTTCACAATCTCTTCTTTTCTTTTTATTCACATATTACTTCCTAGGAACTCCCAATCATAGTTCCTCCATCTTTGTCAACCACCTCATATTCCATATGAGAACATATTATGTTGATTTCATTTAGTTAATATGTGAACCATGCCTTTATGCATCCTTTTAATGTGAGAGAGATCCCTTTCCTTTGATCATACTCGTGAAGTAGAGCATGCATCCTTACTATCTGTAACTATATAATGACATGACTTAACTCATTTAAACATATGCATACGTACCTCTTTTCTTCTATGGTTATCTAGACTTCCTTCAGCGGCTTCCCGTCCTTGATTGAGAGTGTTTCAATCATCTTTGGCATGCTACATTCCTTTGTCATCATACCATCATTTTTCTAAACAATGAATCCCAACCAAATTGGAATTCTTAGCGAGACATCTTCCAAGAGATGAACCTTCTAATCGAAGATTCCAACAACAGATCTTGATTATCCTCATCTTGCAGAAGCTCCCTCCCAATGAAGTATGATGAGCTTCATACTAGATGACTTTTCTTCTATCCATAAGTACTACTTATGCTTCTAATGTGGTTACCAAGAGCTTCTTTCTTCAATTGATGACTTCCATAGACTTTTGCTTCAGCTCTCTTTCAAGCTTCTTATGATGATGTCACGAGCTCTTGTTTCAACTGTATGCTTTTATGATGTCATCTCTTAACATGATGCATGCTTTACAGTGCTTTATATCTGACGATAATTTTTTGACCATGGTAAAGGTCTTCCACCTTCTACTTTTTCTAGGTATTATGAATAATGCCCAAGGGTCTGTATAGTTCCCTCCTTCCATCATGCTTCTTGAAACAAAGCCTTAGCCCATCCATCTTTTACTTCTTGTACCTGCAATATTTATTGACAAGTACCCCAAGAAAAGTGTACAATACCAAAAACATGATGTCAAGATGTCTTTCTAGGGTTTTATACAATCAAGAGGTCATCTAGGGTTCCTTAAGTTCAAACCCTAGATCATGTTTTTCTCTTCATTCCATTCTAGGGTTTTATCCCTTGTCCTAGAATCTAAACAAAACCCTAGAGATCAAATTATAGGGAACAAGACTAGGGTTTCTCATCACTAGAATTTCTTATGGTTCAAAATACAAACCCTAGAACAAAAACTTCAACCCTCATGATGGACACTTAAAAACACAGATTTTATACATACCTCATGGACACCTACCTGTAGTGCTTCGTTCTTCTGAATGTTGTGATCTCTATTGGCCCTTTGCTTCCTTCAAGGCTTCCTTTAAATGAGACTTTAACCAAGAATATGACAACTTTTCCACAAGCTCTTTCTTGTTTGACAATTCCAAGACTTCTTTGCTCCATATTTTCATAGTAAAGAATCTTCTTGTTGTCTGTAGATTTATCTTTTAAAATGTATTAAATGATTGATAAGGCACTTCCACTGGAAGGTTATCCTTCTCAAATAATTGATCGTTCCACAAAGAACAAGTATATGAGAATTGTTGATGTTTGCACTCTTGGTGCCATAGATGTTTGATTCACCTTAAATATGGTCTTTGCAAACTGTGATATAAATATAAATTATCTTCATGACGTTCTTTGGAACTTCTTGAGGAGATTGATTCTTTTCTGAGGATGCCTGGAAATTAGGCCATGTGGTTGCCATAGATGATTTGGTGATGAATCAAGCTTCTTCTTTCTAGGTTTAGAGATTTGATTTTCTTGCCAAAGGATTCAGACTACTTGAGCATTTGAATTTAGGCCTTCAGCCTCTTGAAACGATGATATAGCGTTCTTGGAGGTCTGCTTACTTGATATTGGAAGCCAGCTTACTTGACTTTTGAGAATTCTTTGTGCCTCGGAACTTGATCAAGCCTTCTTGGAGACACTTCTTTATTAATTTGAAGTTTCTCCAAGATCTTCAACATTACTTTTCTCTAGATGAATTTCCTTGAATGTCCTTCTTTAATCTGCCCCTTCTTGACTTGTCACCTTAGCTCTGAATCCATGTTGAGAAATCTAGCGCAGTGAGATGAGATGATTTCTCTTGCTTGATAATTTTTTTTTGATGTATTTTTTTAATTTTTCTTCATTCGCTTCTTACTTTACTTATTTATTTTTATGTGTTCTCTTCATCAAACAGCTACCAAAAACATAAATAACAATGAGACAAAGGACACATGATATAGGCGATCAGCCAGGGCCAAAACCTCTCTAACCTTGAGAGGAAAACCCACAAAATTCTTCTTCTTATAGAATCTTCAATTGACTAATTCCAAGACCTAGACCCTTGACAGTGAACTTCTCCAAGACCAAGTCAAACTTGCCTCAAGTCAACGATAGATTCTTCTTGACTTCAATCCCTTTTCCAACTTCAGACTTTGACCCTGAAATCTTCGACCTTCTTGACTGCAACTTTCGGCCTCCTTGACTGCAATTCTCAACCTCCTGAAACAGACTATACTTTGTATGTGTGACAGATTGGAGATTTCTTCTCCTCTTCGCTTGGGCAGGCTTCCTTCTTAGATTATTTCGGCTTGCTATATCAAACTTCTTTTACCCTTGTTTCACCTATTCGGCCTAACTGTAATTTTGACTTTCTGTGGCTGAGAATGTGCCCTAGTTACAAGTCACACGTGTGAGGAGATGAGCCCAAAACAAATCTGAAACATAGCGATTTTATCTCTCCTTTGCTTCACTTCTCCTTCGCTTGATTGAGACCCTTTCTTGCCTTGTTAATCAAACTTCTAAGATGTTCATCCATAATGTTAGAATGAGGTCGAGTGCTCCTATATATAGATTTCCTCATCCATGACTTGAGGCCGACTTGAAGTTGTCCCTAGGCCAACTTGATGTTTGAGAAGGCCGACTTGTATTTTTCTTTTATGACTTGGTCTTGGAGAGTTCTTTGACTAGACATTGACTCAAATAAATTTTCTTACAATATGTAACATGCCCAAATGGGTCTTTTCATACTTGATAATGACTCTAATGACTTGATTACTCAATGATAAATCCTAAGAGCTCTCAATGGGAGTGTTACCACTCAAACCAGCAGGGGACCTAAAAGGGGTTCCTAAGAGGGCAATTGTTAGGTCAAGGGCAACGGTGGAGGCTTAGCCCACTGTCACCACAGCTAAGTCTCCCTGCTCTTTATAGACTTTCACCGATGGGAGAAGTCTCGATAGAGTAGGGATCACTTTGTAAAGTAGATGTCAATGGATTAGTGAGAAGTGACCCTAAAAACCCTTTCCCAAGGATGAGTGATGAATGGAACTTGCTTGCTCTTTAAGCAAGGGACTTGGCCCACTGGGGGTAAGGGGTGAGGATTGGAGGGTTGAGGGAGAAAGAATAGGCTTATATAGGAGTTTCTCAATCCCTATAATCCTTGGAAACTTGGACTCCCAAATGGTCTTTGGAAAATAATCTTTATTGAGAAGTGGGACCACACAGGGCCAATTGGACCCAGTCTAGGTTCGGGAATGAAATGTAACAACCAATGATGTTCATACCCTGGACAAGGTGGCGGAAAGGACCAAACAAGAATATTTACTTTAAAAGGTTGAATTGATCCTATTAGTGTCTAGCCTTGGGGATGCCTAGGCAAGATTTGGTCCTAGAGCTAGGGCTTGGGATTCCCGGAGATTCCACCGTCAGAATGGCCTCAAATTTGGAGGAGAGGGAGGGGACCCACCAACACAATAGCCTAGAGGAGATCGAATTTTTTCCTTGGGCCAATTGTCGGGAAATTGATGCCCTAGGTGACCTAATGGGGCTAGACTTCGGAAAAGGGGAAAAATGGTAAAAAAGAAGGTTAATATGATCACCCTTCTATGGAACCAGTGCCTAATTCACTTGGGGATATGGAGTCAAGGATGGTAATGAGTAAGAACTTGGGTTCTTGATCAAGGAGGCCCAGAAATTCATCCAATGTAAATAATAAGAAAAGAAAAGCGACTTTCAAGCATTTATACTTTAAATCAAATGATGCAAGCTTCTCAAGATAAATAATCTCTAGTACATTTCATTCATATAACATTGGCCCATACATTTAATAGCTAAAACATTGTTCAATTCCACATTACAATAATGCAGCAACTAGCCTTAATTTTATCAACATGCAGCAACAAGAATAACAACAATAAAAAGCATTTACAACATTATAGAGTATATCCAACCAACAATTCTTTGCATAACAAAGCTCCAAGATAAAAGAAATAGCCCACATCCATATATTAAAATTCATCCATCTCCAAAAATATCATCCAAGAAAAAAGTGCGAAAATTCTCTAAGACTAGAGAGATCCCAAGTCGAGTGATAATACAAATGAATGTATCCAACATCAATATATAGCCTCCTAAGGAGTTCGAATTAGCCTATGGGCCCCTAATGATAAAATAATGTGCAAATAATAACCCCTAATGGTGACAAGCCCACCATACTAGCTCATAATGTAAAAACAAGCCTCACAAGGGGCCAAATAATGATGTATGCATGTCGTAGGGCCCTCCAAAGGCTCAATAACATCCTGAAGTACCATATTGAGGAATAAATTCCTTGGAATATGATGGATAAGGGGGTGTCCCCTTGTTCTCCAAGTAGTAGACCTATGGTGCTCTCAATGGGTCTGAGGGCACATCAATGACCCCATGCGTCTCCATATGAATCGGAGATGTTTGTAAATCCCCTACAATGGTCCAAGTGGTAGAATGAACGTTGCAATGACATCGTACAAGTGTTGGGACACCTGCCAAGAGTGTGGGGCTCCTGTGGGGGCCTGCTAGGCATAGTGTACCAATCATGTCACCATCGTCCCAAAAGTAGATCGCTCGTAGTCTCTTAACATCCAGGAACATCTGTGGAGGGTTGTTTGTTGTTGTGGAGGCCCATGGCTCTCTATGCACACCCTACATGTACCAATGTGGACCTCTGAGGGTCAGGATCCCATATAGGGAAGCCAAACCCAAACAGAAACCACCTGCAATCATGCATAAGATCCAATGTGTCCCCTAGGCTTCCAGTACAATCGGTCATTAGAATAATCGGGTAAAGGAGCTGACAAACCATGGATAACAAAGTGGGCACTTCATAATTGCATGCCCTTCCGTAGTGGGCCTTGGCATGTGCTAGTGTCTCCAAACTCCAAAGGGGGTTAGCCAAGTAGCTTATTAGGTGGTTTCAGCCCTTAGAGGGGATAGTATGTCCAAGGTACACCCTTTCTAATGGGGATGACAACTGACAAATAGGTGAGATAGAATAGGGAATAAGAGGGTCAGCCCTAGGTCACATAATGGGGCATAGGGGTAGTTAGATAAGGGGAGGCCCACACCTGGGTATATAATGTATAGGAGGGAGCAGTCATGGTACATGAGGGGCCCCGACCTTGATTTTTCCACCCTTTTTTATATGCCTTTTGCCTTTTATAACTTTTCTTTAATTAACTGCTCGGGGCTCAAAGGACAAGAGCATGATGTGTATAATATAGCAGTGATTATCCCTTTTGAGGTAGGGCGGTTCATTGCCCTCCAGGGGTTGGGACAACCATGGGTTCCTGAATGATAAAGGAGGCTCATCTAGGGCCTATTGAACCAGGGTGATGGCCATGGATGGGGTAGAGCTCATGTGTCGGCTTTTTCCCAAGTGCTAATTATTTTTGTCCCGACCATCATTTGTATTTTGTGGTACAATTTCCTGTTAAATGTGGCCAATAATGCTTTTTCTTCTTTTTTTAGTTGCTTCAACCTCTGGGGCATCATTCTAGGCCTGACTAATGAAATTTCCAAGTCTATCTGTTAGAAATTAAATTTGTATTCTTTTAGTTTATTTCTTCTACTTTGTATTCGAACAAGTTATTTAAAACATATCAATAACGAAATAAACACAATACAGTCTCAACGTCTACAGATCATCATCTGAAAGAAAACAAACACACAAGTGACACCGTTATTTTTGAACAAATGTCTCCAGAAAAACCCAATGTGGGAAAACCGGTGCAGCTATTCTAAGGGTTTATTATTATGCAGTATTTCCTTGAGTACAACTGGGTGCCAAACTGGCTCACCCAATAGAGAAAAATAACTAGCAGCAATACCTCTCTATTTGGAAACAAGTATTCAAAAAACCTGTCCCACGAAACCCTCTCCAACGACTTTGAAGCTCTGCGCTAGCCCTTCTGGCCTCTGCGTCAGCCCCAAACCCCTCTATGTCAGCCCTCTGAGGCACTGCGCAGCCTCTGGGACCCTCTGCGTCACTCCAGCTGCTCTCTGCGTGGATGACGCAATCCCTCTGGCCTTTGCGTTGTCTCTGTTGGGCTCTGCGTGGCCTGCTCTGGCTGCTACTTCTCGCTCTTTGCCTCTGCGCTGGTCTCTTGGCACTGTCTTTGCCTCTTTGTCCAGTACTCACTGCCCCTCGTTGCTGATCACTGATTCGACTTTGCTTAGCAACCCCGCTCTAGCAAATCGAATGACTGATCACTCTGGTGTGTTCTCCAACTGACCCTCAAGCCTCTTCTTATACTTTTCCTGTTGGTCCTTCAACGGCCGAGATTACATCTCTAATCAACAGCTAAGATTAGATTTGGCTTGATCCATGTCTTTTAGAACCTTCTAAACCAGTTTTATATTAATACCCATTACTATTTTATTTTTCCTTAGTTTAGACTTAGGAACTCCATTAAAAATATTAATTATTTTAATATCTCCCAAACCGGTTAGAATCTGCCCAAACCATTTCTAGGTCTTGGAGATCTCATGTGCTTTAGCCTCTCCACCAATTTTCATGGCTAGAGCACATCTGATGCTACCCCAAATCAACACTCCCTCTTAGCGAGGATTGTGCTCTAGTAATACTCCACACTGAGCATCACTCTGATTATATGGCACCGGTACCTGTGTTGATGCTAGGCCTCCCCGCCCAACATCCTCTGCACTGTTGCATCTTGTACTATTGCCCATGGCCCTACCACTGCCACTGTTGCATCCGTACGGCAGCTCCCTCTGCATCCGTGTTGCTGTTGGTCCTTTCTCCCAACACTGCAACCCCCTCTCATCATGTTGCATCGTGCTACTGCATACTGCTATTGCACTGCAACTCAGTTACTAAGAAGTACTGATCCACCCAACTTCTAGCATCCCTGTCAGGCTAGAAACACTCCCAATGTTGAAGCTCCCTCTGTCGCTATCAAGTGCTCCCTCTACGGACCTCTGTGTTGCTGCAACAACTCCCTGCATCTCGCATCGCTGCAAACCTCTCTATGCCATCTTGCACTGTTGCAACACTCTTCGTGCCTCTCGCATTGTTGCAGCCTGCTAGCCTCGCACTGCCCGGGGACTCCTGCACTGTAGCACTCTCTGTCGCTTCATCCGCATCCGTCTCTACTGACATCCACTAGTCCTACTACTCTCTCTTCGGGGCTCCCATAGCAAGGTATAATCCAAGAGGTTGGGTACCTCAAGGATCCTGCCCCTCATCGCCTGTAGTCTTCCTGACTATAGCTCGATGTCTCCCCACCTCTTCTCTAGAGGTACATGAGCACTCATGGCACAATCGTCATCCTCCTCGACCTCCTTCTTCGCCTTCGCTGGCGCTGCCTTAGAGTCAGATGTCTCTCCCTTGTTCTTCTTCCTCGGACACTGGTTCGCATAATGACCCAGTTCCCCACAGTGGAAGCACTTGACCTTAGAGAGGTCCTTCTTCTTCCTCTTCTCCTGCTTTCCCGCAGATGCCAGAGTTGCATTCTCTTCCTCTTCCTTCTTGATCCGGACTCCTTTGCTACTACTTCTCGTCTTGCTTTGCCTTCTGATTTCCTCTTGGCGAAGAGTCGCCCACAATTCTTCCCAATTTGGAAGATCCGCCCTGCCCAATATGCTCTGGACCAATGTTGCACGAAGCGGGGACAAAATGGAGACGTTTTTTGGAAGCGAGGACGCGGAAGCTTCATTTTCCAAAAATCTAGGAAGCGAAGCGTCTCGGAAGTGTCTACTATATATATATATATATATATATATATATTTATTTATTTATTTATTTATTTTGCATTTATATTCAAAACAAACATCCCAAATACCAAATTAGTTGTAGAGGACATGAAAACATGCATATTTTTACATAAATCAAGACAGATATGGCATCCATGATTCCATTGTAGTATGTACATCAATGATTAATTAATCGAGCATCAACCATCTCTATTCTAGCAATTACAAACATACATCAAATTTTTAAGCATATTATAAAACATAAAACATTTAAGAATATTATAAAACATAAAACATAGAGTATATTATGATTTATCTAGCAAGTCAGATAAACTGTCAACATTTGTCATGTCCAAAATTCAAATAATAATGTTTACAAAATAGGTCACTTGGTCACCACCCAGACAAAAAGGTTCAAATTCACAAGCCTACAAGTCTAATGATTAATCTATGACAAAGGTAGTAAATTGTGAATATTACTAAGCTCTCCTCCTTCCACCACGAAGAGAACATGGTGGCAATGAAGAAGATGGTGCCTGTGGAAGTTGTGGCACTGAAACTGATGAAGACGAACCCCCTACTGTTGGTGTTGAACCATGGAACCTGGGAACCAAGGGACCAGATGGGGGTGGCATCTCAACTCGATCATCATCACCCTGGAATCGCTCAAAAAATTTATACCCAAAAAAACCACTAGTTAACAAAAAAAATTAAAACCAGGAATTAGAGAAATGCTTGATAAGAAAAATTCATACCACAATGGACATACATGGATAAGAGCATCCTCTAATTGCTCTAATCGCAACACTCCATCCTCCAAATTGGGCTCCTCTAGATTCCTGTCCCAAATCTTAAGGTCTTTATTAGTCTTTGCATCATCACAGTAATGGGACAAAAATCGCAAGTTGTAATGAACATAAACCAATCTCTCTGCTCGGTCTAAACTCAGCCTGTTCCTTTTAACACTATGGATGAAAGAATAAGAGCTCCAACACTTCTCTTCAAAAGAAGTGTTTACCACCTGTGATAACACTCGCAATGCCAAGTCTGTAGAAGTGGAGTAGCACCTCCATGCATGTTCCACCACTCAAGAGAAGAAAAATTCTCTTGATCTCTAAGTGCATGCATGCTCCCAAATGGACCAATGTTAAGCGTATAGTTGCTCAACTGTCTCCGTACCATGGCAGCCTCCTCCCCATCAAGGACTAATTTACTCAATGCAATCATATATTTTTTGTGAACCTCTTTATCTTGGTGTGGTTTTCTCCTACTTCCCCCCAGGTGTTGGTGTTGAAAGCCATGATGGATGATAGTATTTAGGTGTCAAAACATATGCTAATGCATACAATGAAATATTTAGCATTTCCCATCGGTTTTCCACCTCTGCACGAATATAATTGTACAAGGTGATATCTCTAGGCTCAACAATGTCTTTAATTTTCCCTAACATGCTATCCATTTGCTAATACACCTCCCCAATTATTGGTCGATCAGAATCTCCAAACTTGATCATGTAATAAATTGGTTTGGTGAATTGCAAAACATATTTAACCTGTGACCAAAAGTACATGTCAAGAATAGTGTCCTTGGCTACATTAGCACCATCTCTATCAGTGTTAATTTCCTCCCATGATTCAGCACACACCATATTAGTTAAAGCTTGTCTCACCTTCACTAGCCGCCTAAAGGTGAGGTAATAACTGGCAAATCTTGTTTTTGCAAGTTTAAGCAACTACAACTTGGAGTAAGTGCCATAGAAGTAGTTTACCCTTGTATGCCCTGTGATGAATTTAATGAATTGCTTCCCTCTCCTACAAAGTCATTAATCCACCCACATTCTTTATGCTTCACAATATCATGCATCAAAAGGTTCAATGTGTGAACCAGGCACCCAGACCAAAAGATGTGTGGATGAGTACGCTCAATAACTTTTCCTGTTGCCTTACAATTTGCTGCATTATCTGTGATCACTTGAACCACATTATTCGGACCAACATCTCTGATTGATTATAATAGGAGATCTGCAATGTTTTGGGAAGATGCATTGATGGAGGAGGAGTCATGACATGTAATAAATACTGCACCACTAGCAGAAACACCAAGAACATTTATCAAATGTTAGTTTCTAAAATTTGTCCACCCATCTGATACAATGGATACCCCACAATCTACCCACTCATTTGTAAAATGTGTCAAAGCTCTTTGAACCTTTGCTTTTTCTCTTTCTAATAACACTGTTCTAGCTTTCTCATAGTTGGGTGACTTCTATTATTTTGGGGCTTCATTGATGGCCTTTACCATTTCATGCCAATAGGGAGAGCAAAGCACATTGAATGGTACACCGCAAGCACAAAGAAATCGGACTATCTTTCCATCTACATCATCCCTCCCAGCAACATTCAGGAAATCCCCTATTGTTCTTTTACCTCCAGAGCTTCCAGAAGTACCATGAGGAGATGAGCTACCAAATCTAGAGGTTGCACTTGATTCAAAATGAGTTTTTTGTTTCTTGTTTTTTTGTTGTGCAACCTCCTCTATTTGGATGTATTTTCTTCTTTGTTCAACTGAAATGTTTGGGCAAATTTGTATCCCCACAACACCCTTTTTTTCATCATTGTCCATCACCCCACAAAAATGCCTCCTCACACAGGTATATGAACCACTAAATGGTTTTCCTCCATGACAACCATGAGGGCACAAAAATTTGTAGCTTCCACCACCCTTTCCCCCTTCAAGTTTGGTCACATAGTTCCACAAGGGTGTTAATGCAGCTTTCCCCTCTAGTGTTTCAGTGTTCCCTTCAGGTTCAACTTCATCCCCTTCCTCTTCAAACCCTTCCTCCTCATCATACAATGGGTCACTCATATTGGGACCACTATCCTCTTGTTGTTCTTCCCTTCTATTCCTACTCCCCCTTGCCATCATTAAAATCAAAAGTGGAATGATACATAGAAGCCAAAAGAACACCATCTTGGAATATGGATATAGGTGGTGGACAACCTGCAATTAAATGAGCAAGTAGAAAGAATGGGAAAGAGTAGGAGAGGGAGGAGAAAAATACAAAAAACAATGTCAAAAAAATGAGGGAGTTTGGGGTTTGCACTTACCTCTTTAGCTCTTGTAGATGGAAGTCCTCCAAGCTCCTCCACCTTCTTCTAGCTCCTCCTCCAAGCTCTCCTCTCTTCTCCTCTCTTCTCTTCTCCTCTTTTCTCCAAGATCTCATAAAATAAAAGTGAGCAAATGAGAGATGAAAGGGTGTTAAATCCCTTCACTCCTCACCCTAACCCAAGGTGGACCCACCCCCAACCAAGGAAAACGAAATATAAAAATAAAATAAAAAAGTTTTTTTTTGGCTCGCGCGGAAGAAACGGTGAACGTCGGGGCAAAGTGGTCGTGATCCGTACGGATCAAACCCGGAAGCGTCGTGCTTCGTACGGCCGAACCGTTGTACGAAACGCGTTTCGGAAAAACCGAAACGCGAATCGGCCGTATGATTCCGAAAATGGTAGGAATCGGATTTATCAGCCTAATCCGCGTTTCAGTTTTTCCGAAACACATTTCGCAGGGCGGTTCACCAGCGCATCCGTACAGATCGCGGATCGGGCTTTTGGTCTGGGGGGGGCGGACATGTCCTGCGACACTGCTTTGGACAAATGTCTCCCACTCCTCGGAGACTGCGTTAAGTGCAGTCCTCGCCATCATCTCTTCATCTAGCATGGCTCCTATGGAAGTCAATTGGTCCCAGATCTCTTTTCAACCGACTGAGGAAGTGATCTATCTGCTCCCCCTTCTACATCTGGTATGACCGCCGCTGATTCTCAAGTAACATCTTCCTCTGCATGGAAGTATGCTGGTACAACGTCTTCAAGGTGTCCCACATTTCCTTTGTCGTCTCCTTCTCGGCAATATGTTGGACCACATGATCCTTGACCCCATCAAGGATGATGCATTTTGCCTTGGCCATTGCCTCCTCGTTTTTCTAATTAGTTGTCGGGTCAACTAGGATAGCCATTGTTCTCAAGGCGAAGCCCTTGATGCGATGTCTATCTAGAATGGACAAGATCTTGGCCTTCCAAGCCACAAAGTTGGACGCCCCGTCAAACCTGTATTGATCCCTCAGTCCATTCACGACCATCTCTCTATTCTTCTTTTGACTCCAACTCTCTCTACTTCCCTCTGGAAGTTCTCTCTTCGACTCCTGCTGAGTCTCTCTACTTCCTGCCTAAAAGTTCTCTGCTAGACTCCCTCTGAGTCCTGATTTCCCTCTTGGAAATCCTTCTGCCAATCGTCAAATTGCCCCTCTCCGATCGTTTGTGCACCCGTAACACTGATCTGAATTCCTTGGTTAGAAATCCGCCTTCGTAGCAACTCCCTCTACCTTGGTTTTGCCCTGTTAGGTATTGTTCTTCCCACAGTACCCCACCAGCTTCGCTCCTGCAAACTGCCCACAGCTTCCTATGCCCCAACAACTGAAGGACTGAACCTCTAGGTCTTGCGCAATCCCAGCACTGGCAAAACAGCTCCCTCAGCCAACTGCGTCAACCCTCCTGGATTCTGTGTGAGCCTCCTTTTGCCCTCCTCAGCCTCTGCGTTGGCCTCTCTCTGGCCTGGACTTATGATGCAGTCCCTCTGCATCAACCCTTCTTCTGTCGCTTCTGCAAGGATCAGCTTCTGTCACTCGGGACAGTTGATTCTACTGAAAACGCTCTGCTTAGTTGATGCCTTCAGCTCCCCTGTGATCTGCAACCACGCCCTGATATCTTGTTGAAATTTCTAAGTCTATCCGTTAGAAATTTAATCTGTATTCTTCTGGTTTATTTCTTTTACTTGTTAAATTCGAACAAGTTATTTAAAACATATAAATAACGAAATAAACACAATACAGTCTCAACATCTACAGATCATCAGCTGAAAGAAAACAAACACACAAGTGACACTGTTATTTTTGGACAAATGTCCCTGGAAAAACCCAATGCGAGAAAACCGGTGCAACTATTCTAAGGGTTTATTATTATGCATTATTTCCTTGAGTACAATTGGGTGGCAAACTGGCTCACCCAATAGAGAAAAATAATTGGCAGCAATACCTCTCTATTCGGAAACAAGTATTCAGAAAACCTGTCCCACGAAACCCTCTCTAGCGACTTTGAAGCTCTGTGTTGGCCCTTTTGGCCTCTGCGTCAACCCCAAACCCCTCTGCGTCAGCCCTCTGAGGCACTGCGCAGCCTCTGGGACCCTCTACGTCACTCCAGTTGCTCTCTGCATGGATGACGCAATCCCTCTGGCCTTTGCGTTGTCTCTACTGGGCTCTGCGTGGCCTACTCTGGTTGTTGCTTCTCGCTCTCTGCCTCTTTGTCCAGTACTCACTGCCCCTCGCTGCTGATCACTGATTCGACTTTGCCTAGCAACCCCGCTCTAGCAAATCGAATGATTGATCACTCTGGTGTGTTTTCCAACTGACCCTCAAGCCTCTTCTTATACTTTTCTTGTCGGTCCTTCAACGGTCGAGATTACATCTTTAATCAACGACTAAGATTAGATTTGGCTTGATCCATGTCTTTTAGAACCTTTTAACCCAGTTTTATATTAACACCCATTAATATTTTATTTTTCCTAAGTTTAGACTTAGGAACTCCATTAAAAATATTAATTATTTTAATATCTCCCAAACCGATTAGAATCTGTCCAAACAATTTCTGGGTCTTGAAAATCTCATGTGCTTTAGCCTCTCCACCAATTTTCATGGCTAGATCACATTCGATGCTACCCCAAATCAACACTGACCAAGGTGGCAACAAAGAGGATAGGGAGGCTAGCCCTATGTGGACCTAAAATGGGAATGTGGACCCAGGTGGGAGAAATGATGAATGGGGGTATAGTGAGTGGAAAGGGAGTAGCATGTGCAGGTAAAGAAGCGGGACCACACACCCAAAGTCGGGGTTTCCCAAGTAGTACCACCCTAAAACCAAATGGCCAATAAAGGAGATCCCACGGAAGTAAGATCCAAGGGTAACAAACCAAAAGAGATCAAGGAGACACAAGTACAAACTAAGCCCACTCTTTCCGCCAAACCCCCACATCAATCCATACCCAGAGGTATCCATGTTCAGTAAACTCAATACTCAATTATCAAATGAAAAGACATACCTTTAGATTCGGGAGGCCCACCTTCAAACATACGATCAATATAGGTGGGTGAGGAGTCACATGGCTGGCTCGGGTGGCAGAGAAAATGCACAATGAGCTAATAGGAGGCGTCAAGGAGTTGTTGGCTGCTGGTTGAGGCTCATCATGGAGAAAGTTTCTCATGGGGATATCACCCACAAGGTGGTGGGTAACAGGGAGCTTGACCTAAAAATAAATCTTCTTGAACATGAAACCCATTCCTCAAGATCAACAATAATAAATGTATTTTTCTCATTACATCAATTACATAAAACCATGATTGCATATGTCATTATGAAGGCCAAATCTAGTTACATGTTTCAACATTGTCCCAACCCCTAGTAGGCAATGAGTTGCCCCACCTAAAGGGCTATCTACTGCTAGATCCTACACATCATGCTCTGATCCCCTGGAGCCCCAAGCAGTTATGAAGAAACATCAATCAATGGCAAAAGGAATATGAAGAAAGGTGGAAAAACAAAGTTCGGGGTAATCATGTACCACGATTGCTCCCTCCTACACTCATATACCCCAAGTGTAGGCGTTTGCCTATTATAGCTACCCTTGTACCATGGCATGTGGCTTAGACATGTCATCACATATCACCTACCACTTGATGGATGTACCATGGACATGTCACCCCCTTTAAAAGTTGAAACCACCTAATAGGAACCTTGGTCAACCCCCTTATTGAGCTTGGAGACACGTACATGTCAAAGCCCACTATGGAAGGGCATGCCACCTTGAAGTGTCCATTTGATTACATGATTTGTAAGCTCTTTTACTTTTTTACTCTGATGGTTTGTTGTATTGGAGGGCAAGGGGACACATTGGATCTTATGCAAGATTGTAGATGAGTCTCCATTTTGGGTTTGGTCTTCCTATACAAGGTTCAAGCCCTCTAGAGGGCCACATTGGCACTTGTTGGGTGAGTGTAGAGAGCCATGGGCCTCCACCATGGCAGAAAGCACTTCATGGATCCCCAACACCATTCAGTGATTGCTCGTGTTCCACTTTTTTGGATGAGGATGATGCACCTAGATCACCATGCCTAGTCGGCTTCACACTTGTACCACACACTTGGCAGAGGTTCCAAGATCCAGATGAGGATGTGTCTCACCTCGAGAGACAAAGGGAGGACTTATGTCATCATCCTAGCCCTTATAGATGGTTTACAAATATTATCTATCCACTTGGAGACCGATGAGGATATCATTGTGCCCCCACACCCACTTGGGGACACCACATGTGACTTGCTTGGATATCAAGGGGCCAACCCCTTGATTATTGTGTTTGGAGCATATTCTCTCAACTTGGCACACCTTGGACTCCACTAAGCCTTCTCAATGGCCCAACGACTCATCATGTTTATTATTTTGCCCTCTTGAGAGGCTTTATTGTTGTATTATTGAGCTATCTTGGTGGGCTTGTCACCAAGTCATGTCATTATTGAACATTATTTTATTATTTGGGGCATTATTAGGCTAATTAGGCTATTCAAATCCCCTTATGGATTGTATAAATAGATGAGAGGCTCATTCATTTCTCTCATCACATTTTTGGATTGGACTATCTCTTCTTGAGAATTTCAGCTAACCTTTTTGATGAATGAATTGGATTTTTAAATGCATTTCGATGTTTGAAAAGCTTTTTTTTTGTCTTGGAGCTTCGATATTTTGCACATTGATGATTGGAATATTATCACTATACTTGTAAGTGTCATTTTCATGTTCTACTTTACATGTTTGTCACTTGTGTAATGTATGAATGTTTTTCGCTCATGAAGTTGGTGTAGTTGCCTTTAAGAAATCTGAATTTGTTAAAACTTATCTTTGTGAGGGATTTCCATATGTTTCATGCAAAGTATGGTGAACAAATGTCCTAGAGGTATATGATTATTCATTATTACCTTAAGTCATCAATTGCGGCATCAAAGAAGTATAAACTTTCCTAGTGACCTATTTGTTGCCTCAAGGGCTATGCGAAGTTGCTAGGAGACTCCTTGATTGCATATAAGACATCTCTAAACCTTGATTTGCATTGACTCCATTCTGTTGATAATCTAGGCATTGGTCTAGTCCAAAGGTGATTGCAAAAACAAAACTCTTTTCACCTCCTTCCTTCTTTTCTAAGCCCCAACCTAGTAGGCCTCCTAGGGCATCACCTAAAATCATTTCTAGCCATTGAAAATCTTTGAAAATTGGTCAACTATTGTGTTGGGGTTTTCTCAAGGAGTCCTCCAATTTTGAGCTCAACCCAACAGTGGAATCTTGAGATATCGCAAGCCCTAGCTCAAAGACATTTCTTCTCCCTAGGTTCCCTTGGGTTAGTGTCTTCATTGGGATCATTGCATTTAAACTCCAAAAGAAAATTATTCCTTTGATCATTTTCTCCTCCCAAACCTGGCCAAACCCATCTACTAATGATCAACCCCACACCCTTCACCTAGTTTGGGTCCACTTCGGTTCTTTGCGGACCCACAACTTTGTAACTCAATTTTTACAAGGATCAAATAGAAGCCATTCCTCCTTTAGGATTCTTAGGTCTAGGATAACTCTTATTAAGGGATATTCTCCAACCCTAGTTTTAGGTATCCTCATAGCCCTTCTTAGAGAGCTAATCACCTTACTTTCAAAGCAAGCAAGCCAATTGTTTGAGCCTCTCTTGTGAATAGGCTTTAGGAATCACCTATATCTTATCATTGATCCATCTATTCTTGTCATACTGAGACTCCTCCCATTGGTGAAAGTGCATAAAGAGCAGGGAGCCTTAGCTGAGGTGACAGTGGGCTATCGCTCCATTGTTGCCCCTTAACCTAGTAGTTGCTCTATAGGATCCCCTCCTAGGACCCTTGCTAATTTGAGCAATAACACAGCCCTCCCTGGAACAAGTCAGCCTTGGCCTCCAAGAGCCCCCTATTCAACCTCCTGGACAGCTATATATAAAGCAAGTTTGACCCTCCTGGAGATCAATTATTCGACCAAAAAGAGATCATTTGAAGCAAGCGAAGAAGAGAAGAGAACCGAGTCAAAGGAGAGAAAAAGACGAAGTTAAAGACAAAGACAAATTCTCCAAGTTGACCGAAATTTTAACCTTGAAGCAGCGTGCACGTGTGATTGTAATTTCTGTGACAAAGGCCGAATTTCTTAGGTTGCCACACGCTGAATTTCGACCCGCTAATTGCAGGTTTGTAATTTCAAAGAGTTGACTAGATTTGGGACAATTTGACCATCGTTGACTTTGACTAGAGTTGATCAGATTTGGAGGTGACTTGGAGGAGGGTTGGACTTGACATTTTGGTAACAGTTTTGGGTCTTGGTCTTGGTCTTGGATATCTCATTTTTGATCTAATTATATAAGAGAAGGATTGTTGGGTTTTCCCCTTTGTGGGGTTTTCCCTGACTTGGAGCCTAATTTTTGTGTCTCGACTCTCTTCTCTTTGCTTTTCTTGAAAGACTGAACATTTGTATAATTGTTTGATGAAAAACGCTTGAGAAGTAATAAGAAGATATTAAACATTCACAAGTAATTATCAAGACAGAGAAATCAAGCCTAACCTCACTACACTTGGTTTCTCAACATGGTTTTAGAGCTATGGTGAAGACATGAGCTTTGCTAAGGAAACCCAAAATAGGGATAAATCTGGAAAAATTCAAAGCAAAAGTACAATATGCAGAAAAGTCAAAGATCATAGAAGTGTTGAGGTCAAGGAAGATCACATCTTTGAGGACTAAACTAATTCAAGTTATTCATCTCTAAAGACTACAAGGAGGAATAAGGCCGAAAACACAAGACATGGTTTGTATACCTTCATTCAAATAAGATTACAAGGAGAAGTCCAAATCTCTGAAAAATGTGAATTATATGAAGCAATTTTAAAGCCCAACCCTTTACAATAATACAAAATTTAAAGCCCAGACTTTGCAATTAACTAGAAATTTAATTTACCAAACCAAAATTTAACAATTTAAATACAGGTAAATACCTGAATATCCGTTTCAAGGAATTTTAAGTCTGCTCTTGCTCTTGCTCATGTTACCAAAACCGACCGTTTCCTCCCAGCCTACCTAGGATCAACCTATCCAGTTCCCATATCGAGAAGACTTCAAAATTGATATATTTTGGCCCCTGTGCCCAAAACTCCAAAAACAATTACATAGTTTTCCACGCTTTCAGTTCAATCTCGAGCCCTATGCTCGTCCCCCAATTAGTATCCCCCTTCACCGTGGCTCTATCTCTGCTTTTCTCCCCCCTTCACTCCGCCGCCCCCCCCCCCCCAAGCTAAATACTCTCTTCCCCTTCCTTTAGGTGGTCACTACCCCTTTTTTTTAAATAATATTCCCCAACCATTAATTGACCGCCTCAAAAAAATATCCAAACCTATTAAAATATCTTCATAGTTATTATAGCTGACAACCACCAAATCGATGTCAATGTGTTAAAAGTGTAATAATGGAAGTTTGTCCAATGTGTTTAAAAATGGTTGAGACAAATATCTTTCACCGTTACCTTGAAATCTTATTGTATTTAGTGGGATGTTTGGTTGTTTGTTTTAATATTATGTTAAATTATAAACAAATAATTTATTTATTAGCTTTTGGTTAATTCTATGATTATTTCAAACAAATTATTTATATACATTAATGCCATGGGTTATTAATAAGAACAATTAAGTAGCAAAATTATAAGTATTAATTATATTCAATAACAATGGTAATAAAGAGATATTTACTATTTTTGAGAGTGTTATGTTTAGGGCAAGATCTACCTTCTTAATGGTTTAGGTATTCAATCTAGTATTTTTTTTAATAATAAATTTATTTATCCTTTATTTAGACATCTTTCATAATCAATTAGTAAGTATCATTTATTTAGACATCTTTCATAATCAATTAGTAAGTATACTAGTGCAATGTATGTGATGCATGCATATGTAGCTATCATATGCATGCCTCGTTTGCATGGTAATAGTCATATTATGTTAAGTTATGGTATGTTCTATGCTTATAATAGTTTACTTATTTTTCTTATTATATTCCACAGATTAGCAATCACATGTACATAAAGTAAAGTGCAGATAGAACATTAGATGATCAACAGAAAACAAGCCAAGACAAGAGACACAAGATGTGGCGACTAGCCAGGGACAAACCCCACAATGTGTGGGGAAACCCTTTGATCAAATCTTCTTTTATCTTCAATAATTCAGCAGAGATAAATAGTACAATAAATCTGATTCATATCAGCAGTAGCAAACCCTAGATCAGCAGCATCAGCATTAGCGGCTTTATCATCAAAATAGGGCAGACGATATCTCACAAACCGACCGTCGGATCGGCTTGATTCCACCACCAAAAGTTGCGGCTTCCAGAGGAGGTTCAAATGAACCTACAGTGCAATTCAAATGAGGAGATGCTCTAGTCCACGCAGGTCAAACTTTACCTCTGTAGTTGCAGTTTCAGTTCAGCAGCTTCCAGCTTCAAACTAGGGCAGTTGATACCTTGCAAACCGTCCGTCGGATTGACTTAATTCCACCACCAAAAGTTGCAGCTTTCAAAGGAGGTTCAGATAAACCTACAGCGCAATTCAGATGAGAAGATCTTCTAGTCCACGCAGGTCAATCTTTACTTCTGCAGTTGCAACTTCAGTTTCAGCAGCTTCCTTCGAACTAGGGCAATCGATATCTTGCAAACCATCCGTCGGATTGACTTGATTCCACCACCAAAAGTTGCGGCTTTCAGAGGAGGTTTAGCTGAACCTATAGCGCAGTTCAGATGAGGAGATCTTCTAGTCCACGCAGGTCAATATTTGCTTCTGCAGTTGCAGCTTCAGTTTCAGCAGCTTCCGACTTCACATGTGTGAGGGAGAGACCCTTTTCTGCGCAGTAGAGAGAGAGAGAGAGATGTGATGAGATGAGTGAGTCCAAATGTGGAAAAGTCCTCCTGTATTTATACACAATGT
This sequence comes from Pinus tabuliformis, assembly GCA_031772625.1. Classification (NCBI taxonomy): domain Eukaryota; kingdom Viridiplantae; phylum Streptophyta; class Pinopsida; order Pinales; family Pinaceae; genus Pinus; species Pinus tabuliformis. Next base: position 673,534,623 of record CM062817.1, read on the forward strand.
TGGTGTTTGAATAGAGATGCGACTGTTGGGCTTCTAAGCCTACATGAGTTGTAGGTCGGCTTGATAATAATTCCATAATCAAAATAAGTTCATATCTCCATGAATACTTATCGGAATCGGATGATCTTTATATCAATCCTACACCTCTCGACGAGATGAATCTAATAAAAATATTATCAGCCATGAATAAGATGACCCACATGAAGTTTTACCCTAGTTGCCAATTTTAACACTCCCTCTCAACTAGGGAGAACTTCATCTCCAATCTGTTTATCGGTCATTACTATTCATCCATCAAATGCACTGCCTTGTACAGTCTGACCCTTGTCCTGCTCTGCTCTATTCTGCCTGTTCTGCTTTGTCTTGATCTACCCTGTACAGATCTGTGTTGCTTTGCTCTATTCTGCTCTGCTCTTGCATTGTTTTGTTCTGCTCTGCTTTTGTCCGAATTATGAAGAAGAAGAAATGATCGAGGATGTATCATCCTGACTCAAAGTCAGTCTCAGAGTATGTACCATTGGTCCCAGACCAGTCTCAACCGACCCGAAGTCAGCGTCATAGTGAGTACAACTCCACTAGTCCCAAACCAGTATCATCCTCCACTGACTCAAAGTCAGTCTCAGAGTGCGTACCACTGGTCCCAGACCAGTCTCAACCGACCCGAAGTCAACTTCATAGTAGGTACCACTCCTACCACTAGTCCCAGACCAGTATCGCAGTCTCAGAGAGTGTACCACTGGTCCCAGACCAATCTCAACCGACCCGAAGTCAGCTTCATAGTAGGTACCACTCCTACCACTGGTCCCAGGCCAGTATCGCAGTCTCAGAGAGTGTACCACTGGTCCCAGACCAGTCTCAACCGACCCGAAGTTAGCGTCATAGTATGTACCACTCTCACTGGTCCGAGACCAGTACTGCACTGACACGAAGTCAGTCTCAGATTATGTACCACTGGTCCCAGACTAGTCCCAACCGACCCAAAGCTACCACTGGTCCCAGACCAGTATCATTGATCCCAGATCAATGGAGGTCATCCTAGCGTAGGGAGTATGGTAGATACAACGATGCATCAATCAGTACTACTATGGTCCCTAACTTCATTTCCCTACTTATTGATCATATGAGAGGTACTTCCCATGAGTCCCAGACTGCATGGGTAGGATGCCTCGATAGGAGAACTTAATCAATCCCGTCCTCACAGGAGAACACATCAATCCTGCTACAATCGCCATGGAGAACACATCAATCCAGGCCTCACATGAGAACACATCAATCCTGCTACAATCGCCATGGAGAACACATCAATCCAGGCCTCACACGAGAACACATCAATCCTACTACAATCGCCATGGAGAACACATCAATCCAGGCCTCACAGGAGAACTAATCATCCTGCGACACAGGAGAGCGAATCATCCTGTTCTACAAGAGAGTGAATCATCTTGTCCCACAAGAGAGTGAATCATCTTGTTCCAGTGCGCACCACCAAGGGAGGGTGAGTCACCCTATGGTCGTATGTTGCTTCAGTAAGAACCGCAAGCCCTCAGAGCTCCCAGAGCTCGATGTATGCAACATGCAGGACCCTTGTACAAGGGTTTCTTGACGACTCCAAGTCGTTTGGGAAAATCACAAATTAGATCTTTCCTTGGGGCTTTGACAAGGTGTATCGACCTGTACATCATCTTAATGCGATGGAGCCTCCTTGCTCATCGACTTACCATATCCTAAATGATGTCTATCTGCTGGAGCAATCGACGAATATGGGATTCCTCAATAATCGAATCCCACCTCTGGTTGTTACAAAGAATCACAGTGGTATGTGTTCAAACAGCTCACTGAAGAGCTTCCCCAACCAAGCAGCTTCATACGAGATCATACTCGTAGATATGTATCCGGTCTCGGTGGTGCTTATGGCAACCAATTTCTGCTTCCTGCTCATTCATTATATTGAAGCAGAGTCCAAAGAGAAACAGCACTAAAAAGTGCTCCAGTGATCCTCCACACTACCTACCTAATCAGCATTCGAATAATCATGCAGTTTCATATTTCTGGCAGTGTATCTCAATCCATGAGAGATTGTGTCCTGAAGACATCTTAGAAGATTATTGGCACCAATCTAGTGAGGCTCAACCAAATATGAGCTCACAATGCTAACTACAAAACATATGTTCGGACGGAGGTTCACCAAGAACATCAACGCGAATGAGTTTTTGAAACTCAGAGGCATTTCCCAAATCTGGTCCGACATCACTACCATATAACTTCTGAAAGTTAAAATCCTTGAGATAGTCACAGGCTTGCAATCCACCATACCAAATCTTTTTAGAATCTTCACCACATATTTTCCTTGAGATAGGAAAATTTCCCTTGGCTTCTGCCACACTTCAAGTCCTAAGAAATAGTGCATCAGTCCTAGGTCCTTCATTTCAAATTCAGAAGCCAACTCCCTCTTACATTTGTGAATGAGAGGGTATGCACCTGTTAGAAAGAGGTCATACACATACAACACCTAGTATGAGAGGCTTGTCATCTTCAACCTTAAAGTAAAGGTTAGGATCGGCTTCACTCCTAGTGAATCCCAACTTCATCAAGTAGCTGTCAATCCTCTCATACCATGCTCAGGGTGCTTGCTTCAGCCCATAGAGAGCCTTCTTCAACCTGCATACATGAGATTTTCAATCATAAATCTCAAATCCTTCGGGTTGCTCCACGTAGACCTCTTCTTTGATCGAGCTGTGCAAGAATGCGGTCTTGACATCCATCTGATGTAGGTTCCATCCTTGTGAAGCGGCAAGGGCTATGATCGAGCGAATGGTCGTATATCTGGCAACAGGTGCAAATATCTCATCATAGTCTATGCCTTCTTTTTGGGAGAAACCACGAGCAACAAAACGAGCCTTATACTTCTCTGTACTTCCTTCTGCTGCATGCTTTATCTTGTAAAGCCATTTGGAAGTAACAACTATCTTGTCCTGAGGTCTGGGAACTACTTCCCAGACATCATTCTTCATAATAGACTCATATTCTTCGGTCATAGCATCCTTCCATACTTGATGCTTGACGGCATCTGAGAATGATGAAGGCTTATTTTGTATGACCATGCTCATGATGGTCAGGTATCCCTGATACCTATTAGGTTTCTTACTTTTACAAAAGGTTCCTCGGGGTGCAGCATGTCTTTCAACATCATCAAGTATCCCCCTAAGCCATGAAGGCCTCTTCCTAGAAGAAGAAGGCTCAGGTGTATAAATAGGATCCATGGGTTCTTCCACATCAGGCATTGTTACATCATCTACCCATAGAGACAACTTCCACAATCGTACGGTGCCACACCATTCTGCTCTAGAGTATGTGGTGTAGTAGTCTCCCTTTTGATGCCAACCTCAGTTATGCCTGAGTGAACCAACTGTAATATATCGGAGGTCTTGCTTAGGCTTGAGGGGAATGGTCCCCTTTTGAGCTTTCGTTCGGCACATCCTGGACATACACCTTCTTTCTCTACTCGGAAATCAGGGATCTCTGTCACCGTTTGTCTTACACCGAGTAGAGCTTTATAATCAAGGGGGGCAAACCTCCGATGCCAAAGTTCGGACTGAAGAGATGTGTCATAAGACATGACACCTAGCGGACTTCCATCGACCTAATATAATGAATCAACACGAAACCCAAGAGTAAAGGCATCTTTAACATTATTTTTCCATATACGTACCTTGCCATCGCTGAAGGTTACCTTGTAGCCTTTGTCTTCTATCGCCGAGATGGACACCAGGTTCTTTTTGAGGTTAGGTGCATTTAATACATCCTGGAATTTCTAGCCTTCTTGAATGGTTGTCCTCTTCCTTGATTCCCAGCTCTCCTCTTACCTTTGCTATGAATTTGTCATTCCTTTGATTGCCATCAGAGGGATTTTGATCATCGTCTCGGTGTGAGTCCTTTCTATCAGGGCACTCCCTTGCATAGTGACCTGCTTTATCGCAAATGTAACATCATCCTTGTCTTCCACCCTTAGGTCCAGCCTTTCCTTTTAATTTAGTCCCGAAATTATTTATTTTCTTAGCATGAGAAGAAAAGGCAGCAGGAGGACCTTTAGGCATGGGCATTTCTTGCTCTTCTACCCTTGTTTCTTCTTGAATGCATCTAGCCATTAATTCCTCGAAACCAGGAATTACATTATTGTTCAGAAGAGTAGTCCTGAACACGTACCATTCGGATGGTAATCCTCCAAGAGTCGTGAGTGCCATTTCTCTGTCAGTAATAGTCTCCCCAATAGATAGGAGATCGTTCTTGATCTCGGTGATTCTTAAGAAGTATGCTTGCATACTCTCATCTTTACCCTTATGAATTTCCTTCAGCTTATTTCTAAGAAACAAAACTTGATTTGCATCATTAACTTTAAATAAACTCACCAGTCTATCGTAGATTTCCTTGGAGGTGTCCAGTTCAGAGATGTAGGCCACCAAGTGCTTGTCGATAGAGTCCCGGATGATCTTCTTTGTTTTGACTTCTCCATTTTTCCATTTGTTCCAGGCAACAGCAGATGCATTTGATGGAGGCTCAACAATATTGCCTCTTACATGGTCCAGCACTCTTTGATCTTCTAGGGTTAGATCGATAGACATCTTCCATCTGTGCTAGTCAGCTTTCTCACAGAGCTTGTCTTCGGCAAGAAAGAGTGTTGAAGACCCCATAGTTCTTTTAGGATGGCCTTGCCAATCTTCTCTTCGGTGATTGCTCTTGCTCTTGCTCGGGCTTTGTCTTCACCTCGACTCTGATACCATGTTAAGTTATGGTATGTTCTATGCTTATAACAGTTTACTTCTTTTTCTTATTATATTCCACAGATTAGCAATCACATGTACATAAAGTAAAGTGCAGATAGAACATTAAACGATCGACAGAAAACAAGCCAAGACAAGAGACACAAGATGTGGCGGCTAGCCAGGGACAAACCCCACAATGTGTGGGGAAACCCTTTGATCAAATCTTCTTTTATCTTCAATAATTCAGCAAAGAGAAATAGTACAATAAATCTAATTCATATCAGCAGTAGCAAACCCTAGATCAGCAGCATCAGCATTAGCGGCTTTATCATCAAACTAGGGCAGACGATATCTCACAAACCGATCGTCGGATTGGCTTGATTCCACCACCAAAAGTTGCGGCTTCCAAAGGAGGTTCAGATGAACCTACAGCGCAGTTCAGATGAGGAGATCTTCTAGTCCACGCAGGTCAAACTTTACTTCTGCAGTCGCAGTTTCAGTTTCGGCAGCTTCCAGCTTCAAACCAGGGCAGTCGATATCTTGCAAACCGTCCGTCAGATTGACTTGATTCCACCACCAAAAGTCGCAGCTTTCAGAGGAGGTTCAGATGAACCTACAGTGCAGTTCAGATGAGGAGATCTTCTAGTCCACGCAGGTCAATCTTTAATTCTGCAGTTGCAGCTTCAGTTTCAGCAGCTTCCTTCAAACTAGGGCAATCGATATCTTGCAAACCGTCCGTCGGATTGACTTGATTCCACCACCAAAAGTTGCAGCTTCCAGAGGAGGTTCAGATGAACCTACAGCGTAGTTCAGATGAGGAGATCTTCTAGTCCACGCAGGTCAATCTTTACTTCTGCAGTTACAGCTTCAGTTTCAGCAGCTTCCGGCTTCACATGTGTGAGGGAGAGACCCTTTTCTGCGCAGTAGAGAAGAGACTCATTTCTACGCAGTAGAGAAGAGACTCATTTCTGCGTAGTAGAGAGAGAGAGATGTGATGAGATGAGTGAGTCCAAAAGAGGAAAAGTCCTCCTGTATTTATACACAACGTTCGTGTTTGAATAGATGCGACTGTTGGGCTTCTGAGCCTACATGAATTGTAGGTCGGCTTGATAATAATTCCATAATCAAAATAAATTCATATCTCCATGAATACTTATCGGAATCGGATGATCTTTATATCAATCTTACACCTCTTGACGAGAGGGATCTAATAAAAATATTATCAGTCGTGAATAAGATGAGCCAAATGAAGTTTTGCCCTAGTTGCCAATTTTAACATATTATGTCCGTAATTCGGGGTGAGTTGTTACAACAATATATTTCTATGAAATTTGAATTCTTTAAGGTAGACTTTTCTGAGGTTAAAACGAATTTTTCTAAGGCACTATATTTTTGGAAAAGTGAGGCACACAAAGACTAGTACATTTATGAAGAGCTACAAGAAGGGTATGGTCTATGTGAAATGCGAACTATAGGAGAACAATTATTTCTGTAGAAATAAAAAGAAAAAAAAAAACAAAAACAAAAACTTTCTGAGGCATTCGAGCTTAATACTTCTAAGTTCTAAGGCATCTGAGCTTACTATGACAACCAAGCTTACTGTGGCAAAATAACTCTAAAATACAAGGCATCCGAAATTTTTCTTAGTCAAGAAAATACAATTTCTCTGTATCCAAGTTCTGTGGCACTATATGTTCCTATCTCATGCATTTTTGTGGGCTCTGAGACACATTGTTCTATATGAGGACCTGAGGGACGAAGGACAGAAGTTATATGCAAAGGAAAGAAGTTTGTAATGAAGTTCTAAGACTCATCATCTATGTGACGCACATTTATGATTTGAAGTTAATCTCGGGGAGGACAAAGCTGTAACATTTTTTAGAAAATCATCTTGCTAGACTAAAAGTGTAAGGTCCCACCTTACCAACCATCAATAGTATAGAGAAGTAAATGTCACATTGAACACTATTACTTAATTAGTTAATTGTGTTTTTTTGTTTTTTATATTTTCATAATATCACTTAGTTTTCATGTAATCATGTTCCTTCATTTATTTCAATATAAGAATATAACATAAGAAGTTAAGGATAACTTTCCCTTAAAACCAATTCCACACACATTTCCTCTCAATTTTAAAAGATGATAACATGTGCTCTTTTCATACTTATACATGAGCTCTAAGTAAGAATGGAAATAAATTCCACCATAATGCCATGTGCGAGCATTAAGCTAGATCAACCTATTTGATTTCCTAGATTATGCTAAATAAGCTCCACTTATTGACTCTTGATATCATAACCACAAAAGTATGCCACAAGAACCTAAAATGTTATGCTTCTATCACCAAAATCACATATAAGGGTATGAGTATTAACCTACCTATAACAAGGTAATTGAGGGAAGAATATGCCTCTCTTCATCAGTAAATCTAATAAATATGATATGTTTATGAAATGGAATCAAAAAATATATTGACCCAACATCATTTCCAAATTCATCAATTAAAAATTCTCAATCTCAATTATTAAGGCAATACTTCAATCATGAGAATTGTATAATGAATGTTGCAACAAGAGCAACTACTATTACCAATTCAAAAGCATATTATTCTTCAAAAAGTGCCAAGTAAAACAATGGACCTGCCAAAAATTGGGCAGAAATAGTTGTTTGCTACAGTCACTAAAGCATAAGGTTGCACCCCTAAATACATGCAACTCGGATGAACTTATTATTCTCATTTGCACAAGTAATTAAATCCTACAGAATTTGTCATTATAAAATTGTTTCCAACAACACCCCTTTTTTTATGATAGCTTTATATGATAAAAGTAACACTGTCTTGTTGATCTATTCACACTTCAGCAACTTTACTAAAATTCATTTTCACATTTATACAAAAAACTTGCAGACATAGGAAGCTACATCCATTGAATAATCTATTCATAAGTTTTTGGTACATAAAAGCTATATTCAATGAGACATTTACTCTAAGAATTTATGTGCATAAAAGCTACAACCATTGAGGCCTTTTAACAAACAATTTGCAAGCATACAATATACAGCCTTTGACGCATTTTGTCAAACACTTGGCGACCATCATCTCTTAAGAAAATTTTGGCAACCATTAGCAACATGAATATAATATTTTTACTCAACCTATTTAACTCATAAAATTCATAAATTAAAAACTTCAAATATTGGCATATTAAAACAGAAACTAAATCATCTTAATACTTCACCTAAAACTCAACAACAGACACACACAGTTGGCAACGGTAATCTTCCAAATCGCCTAGATTTACGATCTGGGTTCAGAAAAATGTTTTTTTGGAATCAAATGGGGGGTTACAGGTCCATAAGTCACGGATACCCCCTGATATTGAGCGGAAACACAACAAAAATCCCCAAGGATGACATTTCTTAAAACAATAACAACAAAAAATACTACTATCTCATTTATCACTTTTATCAAACACTAAGTATGCAAACTTCATCTACAGTTGTACATGGAGAAAGAAAACTCAAATTTATGCTAATATTATATTTTCATCAAACTCATGGCAATATGAATGCTTCAACCTGTAAGACCTTCTATCAAATAGTTTACAACAACACTGTACAAAAAAAAAAAAATTAAACTTATATAAAATGAACTACAATTATTGCAGAATTTCTTCAAACATTTTGTGTGCAACATTTTATATACAACTAAGTTTCAGATAACAACCCAATTCATAGTAAGCAAAAACCATGCTATCAAACATAGAATATTGAATTTGGATAATAGATATGACCTGCTATGGACAAAGATTCATTATAAACTGAACTTGAAAACTTTGGCAACACATTCTTGTTTTAATCCCTTGCATGCACATTCTCAGCTATAGTTGCCATTCATTATTGGTTAGCTCATAACATAAACATTCACAAGTAGCAATTCCTCATAAATTGAAGTTTCTACAACACTTTAAACTAATAATGAATTAAAATTTCAAGAATGTTTATGAATAGACTTGACAGTGTATATATACAACTCCAAAGATGAGATAATGCTCCAACTCCAATATCCTTACCAACTTATTGTGAATCATCCGGTTTTCCACCCAACCATATCCAAGGAGAACTTCTCTCCCTGGAACCCCCGAGCTATAAAAGCTCACAAGCAGTACCAAAATATAGTAGTAGAGAGATATACAAGGCAAACTGAGGAAGATAAGTTTCACTTCCTCTCAATACCACTCATGGTCAACTCCACCAGGTAGAGCTACTTAGTAATTTAGTTTAGGAATTTCATATTCATTTCGACAACATTTGGTTACTCTCCAAGACTCTCCCTCTCACAATCATCTTCAAGTCTCTCCAACTCTTGGTATTACAATGCACCTTCTTCTCCCTTTAAGTGAGAATACATGAGACACATATATAGGAGGAGCAACAAATTCTTGTCATAAAGGAAAAGTAATATGCATGCCTTGTATTCCATTTAGAGGAGTGTAACTCGTGCCATTAAGGAGAGGTATGCATAACTTAGTTAAGGAGAGTGTAACTTATGCATTAAAGAGAACGTAAAAAGAATCTTTTATGATGTCTTTAATAAGTGTAAGAGGAATATGTCATTATTTGATGAGTGCATAAAAGAGAGTGTGATGTATTATTACAAGAGAGAGAGATTTACATAGAGACGTGAGAGTCATCAAGGAGAGAGGTGTGAAGTGATTAAGGAGATGAAGGTGACTTGTAATTCCCTTTTAATAATAATATCATAGTTTCATAAAAAATAATAATAATATTGAGAAGTAAGTCGAGATTGAACTATTAGGATTGATTAATGATAAGTTAAGTGATTTTCCTTTGTGTAATATTCCTAATTAGACATGGCTAATTGGAATATTCGATTTTGTTCAATTTTTGTCTTCTATAGTTATTTGTAAATAAAAAGTGAAGAAGGGGGACATAACTCACTTTAGAATAAAAAGTCACTTCCTAGGTAGCATAACGTTGTGACTTAAAGGGGAGCCAAGGGGACCAAAGGGGGACGCAGAAATGAAGCCCACGCAGACACATGGAGAGACTGCGCAAGAGGGAAGAACACGTGGCAAGAGGAGAAGCACGCAGGAGGAGGTGAGCCTAGGGATTGTGAGAGGCAAAGGCTATAAAATAGAGAGGAGCCCCCTCATTTTGGATCATTCAGTTATGTGCATTTGGAGCTAGTCGTTTCGACTTCTGAGCACACTGGCTGTTTAGCTGGTCTGTAGCACTGTTTAGTGCATTGAGTGTCTCCGTTTGGAGATCTCACCCTTAGCCCCGGAGGACTTCGAGTGCCTGCTCGGGCAAGGTATTTCCATCGGTGTTTCAGTAGTAATCTTATCAGCATTTCAGCAGCAGTTTCATCAGCATTCTGGAGGACTGTGTAGTACTTGGAGAGGGACGCAGTTTCTTTTTGGTTGTAGTGCTGGATTGGGGTTTTGCAGGTGGATTTATGCTGGGAGATTGAGCAGGGGTCCAGCTCTTGTCTCATTGGAGGATTTTGGCAGGGTTTCAGGCAGTGTTTCAGGCAGAGTTTAGAGGGGTTTTCTTCAGTGGCAGCGCAGGGCATTGAGGAACTGCGCAGAACCCCAAGAGGGTGTTTTTCGAGGGTCGGCCATTCCAGGAAAGCTTTCTGGGTTTTTCTGGGTTTCTTGAGTAGAGCCCGAATCCAGAGTTTCAGCTTTTTCCGAGGAGGGGAGCAGCCCCAAATCATCATTTGTTTCCTAGCAGCAGCAGCATCCACGCAGAGAGGCCATTCTTGTCATTCTGAGAGTATTTCTTCACTTGCCTTGTGCAAGTCGAGGTGCCATCTGTCTAATCACCTCTTGTACTCATTATATTGCTTAATATAATAAAATGGCTTAGCATTTCTCGCTGCATTTCTTGTGTATCTGCTTATATTTTTGGTTTACATTATTATATGTTGTTCCACTGTTATTTATCACTTCTGGGTTATTATATCATTTGCATATATTTGGTTGGAGTTTTTGTTGGGGTTTGAGGAATATTCTGGGTTAGGAATATTACACTTCAACTATGCTTGATTACCAATTTATGCAAGTTGATTTACTATTTTTGGAAAGTCATACTTAGGATGCTAAACATGACTTTCTATTTTTAGAAAATCATTCCAGAATTGTCAGAAATGAGATTTTATTAAGGAAATTCATCCCTGATTTGCCCATGAGTGGTATTTTTCTTTCGTAGAATAAAGATTTCGCATCCCTATTGCACACATCTTCGTGCCTTAGTAGATTGAAGACTTCACGCCCAGATCTACTCTAAGGATCCAAGATTCCACACCTTGATATTTTAAATATTTAGGACTCCGCGTCCCAATCCTTTTATTATAGATCCAAGACTCCACATCTTTATCTTTCATGGATTTATGACTTCGCGCCCTAATCCTTTTATTATAGATCCAAAACTCCATGTCTTTATCTTTGATGAATTTAGGACTTCGCGCCCTAATTTCCATGGCTTATCATCTAGTCTATTTTGAAACTCCGCGCTTCACCTTAAGGTACTGATTATGAGCTCATACCCATCTGATGGTTCGTTAGTAAGGCCTTATTCAAAGACTTGCACACATCACATTCTCATAGATCAAAGGAATCAAATGAATTTCATAATTAACTTATTCACATTTCACCAAAGGTTATGCATGACTTCCACAATCATTTTGGTTCTGGAGAAATGACTTCCGCGGCCATTTATAATTTGAACATTCTTGTTTTCAAATAACCACATCCCCTGTCACATCCTGCTCAATACAAGATTAAGCATATATAATAATAAAAATCATGTCTCATGACTTCCACAGTCATTTATAATTTGGGCATCCTTGTTTGCAAATAATCATGTCCCCTATCACATATTGCTCAATACAAGATTAAGGATATATAATCATAGAAATCATGTATCATGACTTCCACAGTCATTTATAATTTGAGCATCATTGTTTACAAATAACTAGGTCCCCTGCCACATCCTGCTTAGTACAAGATTATGCATATATAATCATACAAATCATATATCATCCATAAATCATAATTAACTATATGTTCCACATAACCATGATCATCCATAGATCTATGTGTCTCAATCCTCGATCACCATCCATGTCATACACCTATGTCCAAACTAAGATACCAAAAGAGAAAACATCAATAATATGCTCTTAACCAAAATCAGTTCTTATACACATAACCATAGATTCATAAGAATATAGCAACCAGGTGACCCAAACTAGGTTTATAGCATACAAGCATGTATATAAGTCTATCATGCATAATCTGTTGAAATTTCTAGGTATTACCCGTTAGAAATTTTATCTGTATTTATGGTTTATTTCGCCTACTTGTTTAATTACTAACAAGTTATTTAACCATATAAACACTGAAATAAACAGAAGTCGTTTATAATTTGAGCATCCTTGTTTGCAAATAACCATGTCCCCTGTCACATCTTGCTCAATACAAGATTAAAAATATATAATCATACAAATCATGTATCATGACTTCCACAGTCATTTATAATTTGAGCATCATTGTTTGCAAATAACCAGGTCCCCTGCCACATCTTGCTTAGTACAAGATTATGCATATATAATCATACAAATCATATATCATCCATAAATCATAATTAACCATATGTTCCACATAACCATGATCATCCATGGATCTATGTGTCTCAATCTTGGATCACCATCCATGTCATACACCTATGTCCAAACTAGGATACCAAAAGAGAAAACATCGATAATATGCTCTTAACCAAAATCAGTTCTTATACACACAACCATAGATATTATCATAAGAACATAGCAACCAGGTGACCCAAACTAGGTCTATAGCATACAAGCATGTACATAAGTCTATCATGCATAATCTGTTGAAATTCCTAAGTATTACCCGTTAGAAATTTTATCTGTATTCTATGGTTTATTTCGCCTACTTGTTTAATTACTAACAAATTATTTAACCATATAAACACTGAAATAAACACAATACAATCTCAACCATCTAGATCAACAGCTGAAACAAATAGACAAACACATAAGGGACACCGTTTTTTTTGGACAATCGTCCCCGGAAGAACCCAACTTGGGAAAACTAGTGCAGCAGTTCTGAGAGTTTTTATTTTTAAGCAGCTTTTCTTGAGTACACTGGGTGCCAAGCTGGCTCAACTAACAGAGATAAAAAAATCTGGCAGTACTACCTCTCTTCGAAAGCAGATATTCTGAAAGTCCACGCCACGAAACCCTCTCTAGCACAATCTGAAGCACTGCATCAGCCCTCCTGGCCTCTACGTCAGCCTGAAACCCTCTGCGTCAGCCCTCTGAGGCTCTGTGTGGCCTCTCTGGCCCTCTGTGTCACTTCTGCAACCTCTGCATGGGTGACGTAGGCCCTTCTGGCCTTTGCGCAATCACTGTTGGCCTCTATGTGGCTCCCTCTAGCTCTACGTCTGCCTCTCTGCTTTTGCACTAGTCTTCCGGCACTATCTCTACCTCTCTGCCTTGTACTCACTGCCCCTTGCTGCAACTCTAATCAGTGGTTCGATTTCTCTTAGCAAACCCCGCTCTAGAAAATCAAACTGACTGATCACTCTGGTGTATCTCCATCTGACCCTCAAGCCTCCTCTTATACATTTTCTGTTGAGTCTTCAACAGCCAAGATTACATCTCTAATCAACGGCTAAGATTAGATTTGGCTTGATCCATGTCATTTCGAACCTTCTTACCTAGTTTTATATTAATACCCATTAATATTTTTACTTTCCTAAGTAAACTTAGGAACCCATTAAAAATATTAATTATTTTAATATCTCCTTCAACGGGTAGAATTTCCCTAGACGATTTCTGGGTCTTGAAGATCTCATGTGCTTTAGCATCTCCACCAATTTTCATGGCTAGAGCACATCCGATGCTACCCCAAATCAACACTCCCTCTTAGCGAGGAATGTGCTCTAGTAATACTCCACCACTGAGCATCACCCTAATTATACAGCACCGGTACCTGTGCTGATGCTAGGCCTTCCTGCCCAACATCCTCTGCACTGCTGCATCCTATATTGTTGCCCATGGCTCTACCATTGCCACTGCTACATCTGTACGGCAGCTCCCTCTACATCCGTGCTGTTGTTGGTCCTTTCTCCCAACACTGCATCTGCATTGTAGTTCTCTCTCATCATGCTGCATCGTGCTGCCCATAGCACTACCACTGCTACTGTTGCACTGCAACTCAGTTACTGAGAAGTAAGTAACTGATCCACCCAACTACTGACATCCTTGTCAGGCTAGAAACCCTCCCGATGTTGAAGCTCTCTCTGCCTCTATCTTGTGCTCCCTCTGCGCTGTTGCAACAACTTTGTGCCTCTCGCACTGCTGCAAACCTCTCTATGCCATCCTACACTGTTGCAACCTCCTATGTGCCTCTCACATTGCTGCACTCCTCTTTGTGCTGCCAGGGACTACTGCACTCTAGCACTCTCTGTCGCTTCTACCAACATCCGCCATCCTACTACTGTCACTTCGGGGCTCCTGTAACTAGGTATGATCCAAGAGTTTGGGTACCCCAAGGATCCTGCCCCTCATCGCCTGTAGTCCTCATGACTACAGCTTGATGTCTCCCCATCTCTTCTCTAGAGGTACATGAGCACTCATGGCACAATCGTCATCATCTTCTACCTCCTTTTCTGCCTTCGATGGTGCTGCGTTGGAGTCAAACACCTCTCCCTTATTCTTCTTCCTCGAGCACTGGTTTGCATAACGCCCCAGTTCCCCACAGTTGAAGCACTCAATCTTGGAGAGGTCCTTTTTCTTCCTCTTCCCCTACTGCCCCGTAGATGCCAAAGCTGCATCCTCTTCCTCCTCTTTCTTGACCCGAGCTCCTTTGCTGCTACTTCCCATCTTGGTCAGCCATCTGATCTCTTCTTGGCGAAGTGCTGCCGACAATTCTTCCCATCCTGGAAGATTCGCTCTGCCCAAAATGCTTTGGACGAACGTCTCCCACCCCTCGGAGACAACGTTCAAGGCGGTCCTCACAATTAACTCTTGATCCAATGTGGCCCCTATGGAAGTCAGTTGGTCCTGGATCTCCTGCAACCTACCAAGGAAGTGATCTATCGAGTACGACCACAGCTGATTCTCCAGTAGCATCTTCCTCTACATGGAAGTGCCTTGATATAATGTCTTCAAGCTATCCCACATTTCCTTTGCCGTCTCCTTCTCGGCAATATGTTGGACCACATTATCCTTGACCCCATCAAGGATTATGCATTTCGCCTTAGCCATTGCATTCTCATACTTTTCATTATCAACTGGGTCGACTGAGATAACCACGGTTCTCAAGGCAAAGGCCTTGATGCGATGTCTATCTAGAACGGACAGGATCCTAGCCTTCCAAATGACAAAGTTGGACGCCCTGTCCAGCCTGTCCTGATCCCTCAATCCATTCATGGCCATCTCTCTGCTCTTCTTTTCGACTCCTCTGAATCTCTACTTCTCTCCTAGAAGTTCTCTCTTCAACTTCCTCTGAGTCTCTACTTCCCTCCTGGAAGTTCTCTGCTAGACTCCCTCAGAATCTTGATTTCCCTCCTGGAAATCCACCTACCAACAGTCGAGACACACCTCTCCGATCTCCTATGCTCCTGCAACACTGATCTAGATTTCTTGGCTAGAAATCCACCTAGGTAGTGACTCCCTCTACCTTGGTTTTGTCTCGTTAGGTATTGTTCTGTCTCGGTAGCAACAACACCCCACCAGCTTCACTCCCCGCAATCTACCCACAGCTTCCTATGCCCCAGCAACTGAAAAACTGAGCCTTTAGGCTCTGCGCAATCTTGGGAAGGCTGATTTGCTCCCTTGGGCAACTGTGTTAACACTCGTGGTCTCTACATGGCTTTTCGTGAGCCCCTTCTGCCTTCTTTTGCCTCTGCGTTAGCCTCTCTCTGGCTCGAACTAATGACGCAGGCCCTCTGCGTCAACCCTTATCTACTGCTTTCTGCCTAGGAACAACTTCTATCACTCGGGACAGTTGTTTCTGCTGCAAATTCTCCGATTCAGCTCGTGCCTTCAGCTCTCCTATGATCTACAACGCTCTGATACCATGCTGGAATTTCTAAGTATTACCCGTTGGAAATTTTATCTGTATTCTCTGGTTTATTTCGCCTACTTGTTTAATTACTAACAGGTTATTTAACCATATAAACACTGAAATAAACACAATAAAGTCTCAACCATCTACAGATCAACAATTGAAACAAATAGACAAACACACAAGGGACACCGTTATTTTTTGGACAATCATCCCGAAAAACCCAACTTGGGAAAACCAATGCAGCAGTTCTGAGGGTTTTTATTTTTAAGAAGCTTTTCTTGAGTACACTGGGTGCCAAACTAGCTCAACTAACAGAGATAAAAAATCTGGCAGTAATACCTCTCTTTGGAAGTAGATATTCTAAAAGTCTACGCCACAAAACCCTCTCCAGCACAATATGAAGCACGGCATCAGCCCTCTTGGCCTCTACATCAGCCTGAAACCCTCTGCGTGGCCTCTCTGGCCCTCTATGTCACTTCTGCAACCTCTGCGTGGGTGATGCAAGCCCTTCTAGCCTTTGCACAATCACTGTTGGCCTCTGCGTGGCTCCCTCTGGCTCTACATCTGCCTCTCTGCTTTTGCACTAGTCTTCTAGCACTATCTCTACCTCTTTGCCTCGTACTCACTGCCCCTCGCTACAACTCTGATCAGTGGTTCGATTTCTCTTAGCAAACCCCTCTCTAGAAAATCAAACTGACTGATCACTTTGGTGTATCTCCAACTGACCCTCAAGCCTCCTCTTATACTTTTTTTGTTGAGTCTTCAACGACCGAGATTACATCTCTAATCAATGGCTAAGATTAGATTTGGCTTGATCCATGTCATTTCGAACCTTCTTACCTAGTTTTATATTAATACCCATTAATATTTTTATTTTCCTAAGTTTAGACTTAAAAACCCATTAAAAATATTAATTATTTTAATATCTCCTTCAACGGGTAGAATTTTCCTAGACAATTTCTGGGTCTTGGAGATCTCATGTGCTTTAGCCTCTCCACCAATTTTCATGGCTAGAGCACATCCGATGCTACCCCAAATCAACATAATCTTATATCATTACATCAAAATCACCCTCTTTAAGTGTCACAAAACTAACCTTGCCAAGCTGGGACACTACATAAGAAGTCAGGGAAGTTTTGTTGTTTTAAAAAATTGAATCTCTCAGCGTTTTTATTGTGATTAAGCTCAACATCAGGGGGTATTCGTACCTTATGGCCATGTAACCCCCGATTTCATTCCAAAAAAAATATTTTCAAAACCTAATTCATAAATCTGAGCGATTTTTCAAATTGTTGTTGCCCACTGTGTTTGCATGTTGTCGAGTTTTGTTTTGTTTGAGTAGTCAAGAAAATTCAATTTCTCTGTATCCAAGTTTTGTGGCACTATATGTTCCTATCTCATGCATTTTTGTGAGCTCTGAGACACATTGTTCTATATGAGGACCTGGGGAACGAAGGACAAAAGTTATATGCAAAGGACAAAAGTTTGTCATGAAGTTCTAATACTCATCATCTATGTGACGTGCATTTATGATCTGAAGTTAATCTCGGGGAGGGCAGACCTGTGACATTTTTTATAAAATCATCTTGCTAGACTAAAAGTCTGTGGTATATATAGTCTATGATAAGAACCAAAAACATATGGATCATCTCTAAACTCTGTGGAAGGACTATGATCATAGAAATCTGAAGTCTATATCTATATCAAGCCTCGTCCTTGTGACATCCAATTTGTGAAATCCAACCTCTTTGTAAGCAGTGATCAATCTATGAAATATCTAACTTTTGTGCAAGTAGACCGAACCTGTGGTGATACAAAGATCTGTGGTAATTTGAACCTATGGTGACTTGTGGTCTGAACCTGTGATTGGTGTGACAAAGATCCAAACCTGGTACAAAGTTGTTACAGAGAGGGTTGACCTGTACACTTGGTAGAGCTTTCCTTGTAGGATTGCAAGGATAGTTTCTTGACGCAACCCGAAGAAACTGTGACTGAATTTGAAGACTGTAAATCTAAAGTACTTAAACTGGAGGAAGTTTATATACAAGTCAACTGAAGAAAAAGGACCAGATCTCTACAAGGTTGGATAAGGTAAGATTGAAAGAGGTACGCATAATTTTTACTCATTTGCAACCAATGACCTAGGTCAATTATATTGCATGTAATACCAAGTTTTCTAGGTCATGATGATATTACATATAGGGATGATCATTTGAAAGAGAGTGACATACTATAAAAGGGTCTACATAGATACATTAGAGATTATGACTTAATTGATATTTGAAGACTAGGTTTTTTTATCAATGAATGAAATGATTCCCATCACATAGAAAGTTTGTCAATAGCATCTCTAAGGTTTTTGCAACTAACTCAGTATGTTTATATAAATTACAATTTTAAAGAATGGCAGGCTTTGAAGACTTTAGATATTGAAGCATCTAGGTTTTGTAAACCCTAGCAAAAGTTTGAGTTAGAAAACCCTAGGAACAAAGCCCTAACTAATCGTTTCCACTATAAAAAGAAAACCTAGCTCTTGAGAATGACATCATGCTGATGTGAGGACAAGGTTGATGAAAAGGTCCAAAATTAAAAGGAAATTGACTCTCCTCAAAAATATAAGTATTTCACATCTCCTTTCTTTGATTACTAACCATTGTTATTTTGTATATATGCACTTTGCTTTTTATTCTTTCCTAGTCTTCTGATAAAGTTTGCAGGTCAAAACAAGAACTATCTAAGCCTTATTAGTAGATGGAAGAATTGGAAGAAAGTAGCAAAGCATGAAGATTTTTTTGAATCTTAATAAACGTAGATGAAGGAGAAAGCAGTTTGAAGTATGTATCAAAGAAGTCAATCGGATAGCAGCATGAAAGAAAGACTCAATAAAAGGAAGAAGTTCACCTACGTCAGCTGGAAAGAGGGAGCTCTGATTGGTTCACTGATATATTCAATTCAAGAACACATCAATTGGGTTAACAGTAATGATGCTTATAAAGATACTACTGGTGATTGAGTACTGGTATGATTTCTTGGAAGAGCATGAAGCAGAATTTGGTTGCAATGCGTATGAAGAAGATGTGAAGGCTTGTACAATTAGTTGTGAAGAAGTTTGGCTCCATAATGTGGTTGATGAACTACTTGATGACATGTTGGATTCAATTATAATTTATGATATTGATCAAAGTTGCATGAAGATCATCACAGAACCACGAAGGTCGAAGTGCTTTATGATTCAAGAGTATGATGTAGATAGAATTCGAGAAGCTACAACAGATCTCCACAAAAGAACAAGTAGTTGATGTAAGGGAAGTATGAGTAATTCTAACACAAGCTTGGGCTTGTAGTTATCTCCTCCTTGTTTGAGAGGAAGTGAGGATCTCCTCCCTAGTTGAGAGAGAGTGAGGATGGACACTGTGTTCTCCATGTGTTGCGTGCTATGGCCAGGACTAACAGCCGTAAGCCTAGTGCATGAACATTGGTAGGGAGAATGGTGGATTGGATAAGCATCAGGGACATACATTCTTGAGTCATGTATTGTGGTTAACTACGATAAACATCCTAAGTTGGATACATGGACATGGTAAAGAATGGTCCAGACGTACTTTTCCTTGGATTACTAAATGAATCTATGAGTTCATACCTTGGGAACACCTGGGTGGGGTATGTACCTTGAGAGGTAGTGGTTGCCAAATTTATGCCTCCCAACTTTGTGCTCTGATCTAGTGGAGAGGTAGAGTGTACTTGTCAAGGCCATGGTATTTTGAGCAATGTTGGTTATGATGATGTAAATCATCATTGATGCATATCAATTTGGATCCTTTCTTATATGAATATTTCAACTTGAGAATATCCTCTTAAGTCATTATGAATACCTCCTTAATTAAAAGGGAGTGTTGAAGTTGTAACTACTGTTGGTCTTCATAATGTAATCATTAATGTATTTATTATATTCAATATTATTGTTTTATTTTTGGTCAAAGTATGTTCTTCTGACTTCATGCTTATATAGTCAAAAGAGTCAAAAAGAATTTATTATAAGTCAAAAAGAAAATGTGCTTGAGTCAAGTCCCATTTGGACTTTTGTAAAAAAAGAAACTTGATTTTTAAGTTGAGTCAAAGAGTCTACAAAATGTCAAGTCAACCTGGGCCTCCAAGAGCCACCTATTCGACCTCCTAAACAGCGATATATAAAGCAAGTTCGACGCTCTTGGAAATTATTCATTCAACCAACAATAGATCATCTGAAGCAAGCGAAGAAGAGAAGAGAACCAAGTCAAAGGAAAGAAAAAGACGAAGTTAAAGACAGACAAATTCTCCAAGTTGACCGAAATTTTGACCTTGAAGCAGCTCGCACATGTGACTGTAATTTTTGTGACAAAGGGCGAATTTTTGAGATTGCCAAAGGCCGAATTTTGGCCCCCTAATTTCAGGTTTGTAATTTCAGAGATTTGACCAGAATTGGGACAATTTGACCATCATTGACTTTGACTAGAGTTGATCAGATTTGGAGGTGACTTGAAGGAGGGTTGGACTTGACATTTTGAAAATAGTTTTGGGTCTTGGTCTTGGTCTTGGATATCTCATTTTGATCTTATTCTATAAAAGAAAGATTGTTGGGTTTTGCCATGGCTTAGAGCCTAAATTTTGTGTCTCATGTCTCTTTGCTTTTCTTGAAAGACTAAACATTTGTATAATTGCTTGATGAAGAACTTTTAAGAAGTAATAAGAAGACGTTTTTGGTCAAGCAAGAAACCCTAATGGTCAGGCGGCCATGACTTAGGCGGCGCTAGGAAGAACCACACACTACAGCAAGAGACAGACCCAGAAACCAAGAACCAGAAGAAAATGACAGAGGAGGAGAGGAGGGGAGAGATCCCCTCCTATCGGGATGCGGCGGTAGGGGAAGGCCAGAACACCAGTAACTAGACGGAAGAAACAAGAAAACTAGGACTTATCCTTGGAGCACGATGGCAGGCAGGTAGCAAAGGCAAATGTTTACCATGTGCGACGGAGAAACCAAGATTCATAATCCCGATGAACAAACTGGAGCGATACAAAAGCTACATGAAAGACCACGCGCTCATATGCAAGTTCATTGGAGTATGGCCGACGGAAAAGGATCTCACCAAATGGATCCAGCAAAAATGGCAACCCCGAGGCCACATCGAGCTAAAGCTGGGAGCAAGAGGCTTCTTCACGGTAATATTCTCGAACCTGCAAGATAAAGAAAAAGTTTTTGAGAATGGCCCTTACTTTCATTATAACGTTGGATTGTTCATGAGATACTAGGAAGAATGTTATAACCTAGACAGGGAAAAAATATTGGCAAACCCGGTATGGGTTAGGTTATTTGGCCTTCCAATGGACTTCTGGGACCCGGAGATCCTAGAGGGCATAGGAAACACAATAGGCAGTTTTGTCAAAATAGCAGAAACGACAAAAAAAGGAAGATACACCTCATACACTAGAATTTGTGTTTACATGAATATAGCTGACCCTATTCCAGACACAGTTGAGCTACAGTATCACGAAGAGGTCTAGCAGCAAACCCTCGACTATGAACATATTCCATTCAGATGCAGAAGATGTCATGAGTATGGACATTTGTTTAAGGAATGCCCACTCAATATAGAAGAAGAGGAGCACAGGAACAAACAGCAAAGGAAAAACCAAGAAGACAAGGAAGGGTTTCAAGAAGTAAAAAGCAAAAGAAGACAAACAAGAGAGAATACCAGCAAAGGAAAGAAAGAACAACAAGCCCAACCAAGCAATACAAACAGCTTTGAAGTCCTACAAGAAGAAGAAGAAGATAACAATGAGACCCAAACAATGGACTATCAGGGGGGAAAAGGAAAGGAAAGCAGCACAAGCCAAGGCAAATCAAAACCCAAGAGGAAAGCACAAAGTGAACTGACAGAGAAGGAGGAAAAGGAAGAGAGGGAGAAGATGGATAACGCTATAATGGAAATTGACACAAGCAGAGGAGAAGAACTAAGTTCAGAAGAAGAGGTGTTGAGGAAACTACTAAATGAGTGGAGACACCTAGACGAAAGATTCATTCCAGAAGAGCAAAAAAGACTATACAGAGAAACATTTCAACAGTACCAAGCGAAACAGGGACAAGGGAAAATGGAAATGGTAGAACAACTAGGCCTTCAACAGGACAACACTCAAGACCATCAAAGCAAAGCAAAAGGCGGAAAGAAAAGAGGTCGAAGAAACCTACAGGAATCGATACAGATCATGGGAGAAATGTTAGTAAATACAGGGAGGGTAGTACCACTATCGGCGGTATTCCACCAAACCAGCCAAGCACCCCAATGATAATTACATCTTGGAATATAAGAGGCCTTAATAGTAAAGGCAAACAGAGACACTTAGCGGAAAGGCTAAGAAAAGAAAAACCTCAACTAATGTTGATACCAGTGTTTTACAACTCGGCCGAGTTGAAACCGAAACGGCCATTTCGGACCGAGTCACTAGCCAAAACATTGACCCGGCCAGCAACCCGGCTCGGCTGACCGAGTCATAGCTGACTCGGTCAACCCGGCTGGGTCCGTATTGACTCGGCCGAGTCATAGCTGACTCGGTCAACCCGGCCGGGTCCGTATTGACTCGGCCGAGTCATGAAAAGAACGGCTGGGCAGCGTTTTTTATAAAAAAAATTCATTTTTTTGCTGATATTTGGTAAAGTTAAGTAGGGTTTGTGGATTCCAAAGGGTAATGGTAGATTGTTAAATGCTTTTGGGGTCCATTTCCCCCTCCCAAACTCTATTTAAGACAGCCAAATGCTCTCATTTCACTCACAGCAGTCTTATGCATTTGAGTGAGAGTCTTCTTTGAGAGTTAGTGAGCAGTTCTTGAGCTTGTTTTGGAGCAGCAGTGAGGAGTCTTGGAGGAGCATTGTAGCTGGAGTGAGGAGCTTCTTGGGCAGCCATTTGGAGCAGCATTGAGGAGCTGATTCTTGGAGCAAGATTGAGGAGGCAGTTTGTGCCTGGAGGTATTTTTTTCCACCTCTATAAATCTATTTTTACTTAGTAAATTTTAGGTGCATATCAAGATAGCTTAGAGAGTGTTTTTAGTCAAATAAATGAACATTGAATCAATTTTATTTTATTTTTTTCATTTTCAGATTGTTTTCCTAGTCAAAAAATGGCACCTAGAGCAAAAGATCCTGCTTGGGCATATGTTGAAATGGTTGATAGTGAGATGTGTTGCAAGTTTTGCCATAGGAAAATTAAGTCAGGTCCTGGGGGGATTCATAGGCTGAAACAACACTTGGCAGGGATTAAAGGCAATATTACTCCATGTCCCTCTGATCAAATTGGGGAGATTAGAAAGAATTTGTTGGAAAGCTTTGAAAAATTTAAAGAAGAAAAGACTAGGCAAAAAGAGATACAGGCTGAAATTGGGAGGAAGAGGGAGATACAAAGAATGATGGCTGCCAACCCCCACTATGAGTTTGAGGGTTCTTCCTCTATCCCTCAAACTGATGCATTAAACCCTTTCCGTTATGTTCCTCCCTCTTTTGCTTCTGTTCAAGATAAGGGAAAGGGTAGAATGAAGGGTGATGGGACTATCAAAAGTTTTTTCACTCACTCAGGCTCCTCTCCATCAGATGCACATGGTCCTGAAGTTAGTATTAGTAAAGGTCTTGCTCAGCCCACTTTAGATGACCATTGGAAGAAAGAATTGAGGGAGACTGCTTGTGACTACATAGCTAGATGGTGGTATGATGCTGATATCCCCTTTAATGCTGCTCGTTCACCATATTATGAGCCTATGTTTGAGGCCATACATGCTGCTGGAAAAGGCTTCAAAGGCCCTACTATGCAAGAGCTAAGGGGGTTTCGTTTGCAGAAAGAAATTAAATCAATTAATGAGTATTTGCAAGATTTCAAGGAATCATGGGCAAGAACAGGGTGTACCATCATGTCAGATGGATGGACTGATCAAAGAAACCGTACCATCATAAACTTTCTTGTCTTCTGCCCACAGGGAACCATGTTTTTAAAATCAGTTGATGCATCTGATAAGGTAAAAGATGGCCACTTGTTGTTTCAGCTATTGGATGAGGTTATTCAGGATGTGGGGGTGGCTAATGTTGTTCAAATCATCACAGACAATGCCTCTAACTATGTTCTTGCTGGTAGACTGTTAGAGGAAAAACACAAGACCATCTTTTGGACCCCATGCGCTGCACATTGCATAGGCCTCATGCTTGAGGATATTGGAAAATTAGATTGGGTCAGAAACACTGTAGATAATGCCAAAAGCATAACAAAATTTATCTACAATCATACACTGGTTTTGAGTCTCATGAGGAAACACACTGGAGGCAAGGATATTATTAGGCCTGCCATCACTAGATTTGCTACACATTTTTTGACATTGCAATCTATGCTTTCCCAACATAGAAACTTGCAAAAGATGTTTTCCAGTGATGACTGGAATCAAAGCAGTTGGTCTAACAAACCAGAAGGCAGAGAATTGAAAAGGAAAGTCCATGATGAAACTTTTTGGAGAAAGGCAGCAGAGATTGTGAAGCTTGCTGAGCCACTAGTTAAGGTGTTGCGGTTGGTGGATGGGGAAAGGTTGGCTATGGGCTTCATTTATGAGGCTATGGATCAAGCAAAGGAGCAAATAAAGACAGCATACAAGGATAGAGTGGCAAAGTATGGGCCCATTTGGGCAATCATTGATGAAAGATGGAACAATCAACTCCATCGCCCTATACATGCAGCTGGGTATTTTTTGAACCCACGGTATCATTATAAAGCTAAGGAGTCAGGAGCTTTGAGGGGGGAGGTCAGAGATGGACTGGTTGATTGCATTAAGCGCATGGTCCCATCGGAGTCTGATCAGCTGCTGATACATCAGCAAGTCACATCCTTCAGCAGGTCACATCCTTCAGCAATGCAACAGGTACCTTTGGGAAGAACCTAGCAAAGATTGCAAGAGAAGCAGATGAGCCAGGTAAACAAAAATTTCAATTTTCAATTTCTTAATGGTTTTACTTTTTTTATTAAAGTTTGTTAAATCATTTATAATTTGAAAGTTAGATATAATTTGTAATTTTGTTGAGCTTCAGCCTTCATCTAACTCATAATTCATTACACTCCTATGTTTTTTGCAGCACAATGGTGGGAGGCCTTTGGTGGCCAGTGCCCTGAATTGCAAAGGTTTGCAATTCGTATTTTGAGTCAAACTTGCAGTGCATCTGGGTGTGAGCGCAATTGGTCTGTCTTTGAGAGGATTCACACAAAGAAGAGAAACCGTTTGGAGCAAAAACGGTTGAATGATCTAGTTTTTGTCCAATACAACCTTCGGCTCAGACGGAACCAATTGCTGAACAAAAGACCTGATTCAGATCCCATTGTGTTGGAAGACATTGATCCAACATCAGATTGGGTAGTGGAGAGTCGTCTACCAGAGTTTGATCCTGATGAGGATCTTGAGATTGATCAACTTGATGTTGAACATCCACTGCAGCCTGTTCAGTTGAATGCAGATCCCGATCCACCAGCCTCAGTCTCACAGCCAGCTAGTAGGACTCCAGTTGTAGGTGCTTCGCCTTCCTCTGCTCAGCCACGACAGAAGCGCAGCCGCATTTGTACTCTATCTCAGCTTGCATCTGCTGCACAACCTAGTGGTACTGGCACCACTTCTACAGTTGCAGTTGGAGACGATGATGATGAGGAGGAGCCATGGGGCCCCTTGTCTGACTCTGATGATGATGATCCAGAGATTGGTCGAGATGATCTTGGCTCCTCTGGCAGTAGCTACTAGCCTCCTTGGTTATTTGTATTTTGTTTTGACTCTTGAGTCTTTGATCATGTATGACAGACTACAGTTGACTATGTATTTACTATTGCCATTGGGTACCACCGTACCATTTTGATATAATGGATTGGTTCATGAGCCTACTTTGATCATATGTTGTCTTCCATGTATATTATAATGTTGTGTGTTTGGAAACTTGAATGAAAATCTTTAAAATTATGTTTAAAATATTTAAAATTATGTTTTTTTATAAAAAAAATAAATATTTAATGTATTTTTTACAACGACCGAGTCATTGAAATCGAGCCGGCCGAGTCATTACCGAGTCGGAGTCCAAGTCGGAGTCGATCCTCGGCCGAGTCCGAGTCCGAGTCCGAGTTGTAAAACATTGGTTGATACAGGAAACAAAAATTTCAAGAAGGAAAATGGAGGAAATCCTAAATAAAATAAAACCGAAATATGAATGCATGTCCATAGATGTGAAAGGCAGTGCGGGAGGTATAGCAATACTATGGAACCCTGCAGAGATTACTGTAGATTACTGGATAGGCATGAAAAGAATACTCACGGGACGATTCCGGCTAATCGGAAATAGAGAATGGTTTCTAGTCTCTGCAGTATACGACCCTCATACCCCAGCAGAAAGAGGAAGCTTCCTCCTCCAACTACAATAGCTTGGAAAACTCCACGAGAAGAAACTGTGGATGATAGCAAGGGACTTTAACTTGACAACATCAATAGAGTAGAAGAAAGGAGGTCTGCAAAGAGAAGAGCCAGAGATGGAGAGGTTCAGGGACCTTCAAGCAAAACTGAAATTGGTAGATATTCCAACCATAAATGGAAAATATACGTGGAACAATCGAAGAGGAGGGAGCAGACAAATAGCATCCAGGTTAGATAGATTCTTAGCAACAGAACACTTCATTGGAAAATATATTTTCTATGAAGCAACAATCCTCCCGTGTCTAGGGTCGGACCATTGGCCCATTAAATTAGAAATAGCTATGAATCATCAGAACCAGAATAGACCCTTTAGGTTTGAGGCATTTTGGCTAAGAGAACCCACCTTTATCGATAAAATGAAGAATTGGTGGAAGGAGACTGAGACTGTGATAGAAGGAAGAAACCAAATGCACACCCTCCAACTCAGATTAAAAGACTTAAAAGGAAGGATAAAGAAATGGAACAGAGAAGAATTTGGAAACATCCAGAAGGAACAAGAAACACTCCAGATAAAGATGAAACAAATACAACAGAAAATCATAGAGGAAGGAAGAAGTGAAGAGCTGGCAGAAGAGGAAGGACTGGTGCTAAATAATCTGGAAGAAAGGAGAAAACAAGAGGAAATCCTTTGGAAACAAAAATCAAGAATCCAATGGCTAAAAGAAGGAGAAAGAAACACGAAATTCTTCCATAAAGCAATGGTACAACATAGACAGCAAAACAGAATCTTCTCCCTAAAGGACCAACAAGGCAACAGGCTAACTCAGAAAGTTGAAATGGAGAATCTGCTGGTACAACATTTTAAAGGGCTCCTGACAGAACCAAATATCAGAAGGGAGGACAACATCTGCAAAATTAGTCAACATATCCCCAAACTTGTAACTAGAGATCAGAATTTGGCTCTCCTAAGAGTCATAACGAAAGCGGAGGTGGAGGAGGTAATCAAAAAGATGGCAAAGAATAAAGCACCTGGGCCTGATGGATTCACTTCAAAATTCTTTCAAGCTACGTGGAACTTCATGAGCCAAGACATAGTGAATGTAGTAGAAGAATCCAGATGCACCAAAAGAATGCATCCGGCCCTGAACGCCACATTCCTAGCCCTAATACCAAAGACGGAGCACTCGGAAGAACCATAAGAATTTCGACCTATAGCGCTCTGCAATGTCATATATAAAATCTTAGCTACAATAATGGTGAACCGACTGAAACCAATACTGCCTAGGTTGATATCCCAGGAGCAGACAGGGTTTGTCAAAGGCAGACAAATAACAGACGGCATAGTGGTAGCACAAGAAGCAATACATTCATTGAAAAATTCAAAAACCAAAGGGATGCTGATAAAATTAGACTTAGCCAAAGCTTATGACAGACTAAATTGGGGATACCTCCAAAAAATCCTAAAGGCATTCGGCTTCAATGACAGATGGATAAGTTGGGTAATGTCAATGATAACCACGTCAGTTCTGTCAATACTACTAAATGGATCACCTACAGAAGCTTTCAATGCGTCCAGAGGGCTCAGGCAAGGTGACCCACTATCTCCGTTCATGTTTATCCTCGCAGCTGAAGGACTAGGAAGACTAATAAAAGCTAAAGTATTCAACGAACAATTTAAGGGCCTAAGACTCTAGGGAAATGATCTCCCTCTAACCCACCAGCAATTTGTTGATGACGTCATGCTATATGGACAGGCAACACTCAAAGAAGCAAAAAAAATAATGGAAATTCTCACAGACTTCACAAGTGCCTCTGGGACAAAGATAAGTAAAGAGAAATCGGATATTTATTTCTTCAATACCCCTGCATCCTCCCAAGCCTTCCTGGCAAGAACCATGGGATTTAGAATTGGGAATTTCCCTACAAAGTATTTAGGTATCCAGTTAAATGACCAGCAAAACAGAGTGGCCAACTGGAGTACCCTGATGGGAAAGATTCAACGAAGAATGCAAAACTGGACATTCAGGGCGTTGAATACCCCGAGCCGCATCATTCTACTAAAATCAGTGCTTCAATCCATCCCGATATACCAACTTACCAGTCAAGCCACCCCTAAAACAATCTGCCAGAAAATGGTAGACATGTTTAAAAAATTCTTATGGCAAGGGCCTAACACGACAAAGAAATGGGCGCTCCTATCCTGGAGCTGGCTGAGCAAATCCCTAAAAGAAGGAGGACTTGGTCTTCGAGATCCTTACATCCTGAATCAGGTAATGGGGGCAAAGTTGTGGTGGAGATGGACACAAGGAGGGGAAGACCTGTGGAAAAAACTATGGGAGAGAAAATATGATATGCCTGATTCCCTAAAAGGAAAGTTGAGAACTCAAAATGAGAAAAAAAGCTCTACAATATGGAATCTGGCCAGTGCCAACAGAGATTTGATCAGAGAGCATAGCTTCTGGGCAGTTAGAGGAGGGAATAAAGCCAAATTCTGAGAAGAAGCGTGGAAACAGAGAGAAAGACTCAACGACCAGCCGCAGCTCAAAGAGATCCACCAATTCAACAGCTTATATGAGGGCGACACAATACGAAATTATTGGTGCCTTGAACCAGAAGGATACTGGAGAAAGTGGAAACAACAAGAAAACTGGCCAGAAGCGCCAGCAACACCCCAATGGGAAATCTATGAAAAGGAAATGGCAACAAGGAAAATAGTGATAAAAGAAGGGTCGGACACTCTAAGATGGGGCCATAGAATCAAAGGTATGTTTACAATAGGAGAAGGCTACCAAATAAAAGCAGAACACAACAGACATTCAAAAACAAAAAAATGGGAAAGCATATGGAAAACAAAAACATGGCCAAAGGTAGCGTTCTTTACCTGGATCCTGAGCCATGGGAGAGCACTAACATGGGACCAACTGAGAAAAAAAGGAATGCAAGGCCCATCGAGATGTGCCCTCTGCAGAGAACAAGAAGAGACTATAGAGCACCTAACCAACGCCTGTAAAGTTAGCGTAAACCTGTGGAAACAACATCAGCAAATATTTGAAATTAGCAACAGAAATATAAATAGCATGCAAACAACGATAGAGAACTGGAGGAAAAAACCTTACCAGAACACGATTCTAAACAGGGCATGGAGACTCTCGCTAGGCTTTGTTCTATGGAATATATGGAAAGAACGAAACAGACTGATATTCAAGGAGGAAGGTAGAGCAAGAACAGAGATATGGAACCAAATTATCCAAAATATCAGAGAGACCATTCTAACCGAGAGCTGGTTTGAGGAGGATTGGAAAACTAACCCAACAAAAACAAAAATAATGACACGCCTGAACCTAAAGCCAAGCATGACGCACAAGCCAACCAGGAAACACCAAAGTAATGAGGCAGAGGAGGTCAACCACTTCAGAAGACCCCAGAAGGGGTTCATCAAGTTAAACTTCGACAGGGCTGCGAAAGGGAACCCCGGCGAGGCAGGGACTGGCGGAGTATTCAGAGATGACAGGGGAAGGACCCTCAGAATCTATGCGATGGACTGCGGTAACACTACAAACAATGAAGCAGAGCTTCATGCACTGAAAAAAGGGCTGGAAATCACAATAAGAGAGAAATACCAAAAACTACAAGTTGAAGGAGACTCGAAAATGGTAATTGATATAGTCAAACAGCTACAGCAAGGAACCCAATCGGAGAAGATTAGCCGTAGCTGGAGAACCGCTTGGTTGGTGCAGGAGATTGGCAAACTCACAAGACAGATAGACTACATCCTTCCCACCCATGTGAGAAGGAAAGGCAACGCACCAGCAGACAACCTAGCAAACTGGGGGAGCAGTCATGGAGGAAGAACCTTGGACGCAAACGAGGAAGAGCTATCCCATATGGAGGAGATGGCAAACTTAGTAAAAATCCTAGAACAAGACAAAGGAGGAGAGGGGAACCCCCGATCGGGGGACAACACAGGAAATCTAGAGGGACCGGGGAGATGTGACCGGGAAGGGAGAGGAAGAGGACAAGTGGGGGAATGGACAGATGAGGGAAATGAAGTGAGCAGACAGGTAAGATGGCAAGTGACGGAGCAGGGCAGAGAAGGTACAACTCCCGAGAGAATGAGGGCGGTGACGAAGGAGAATGACAGTGAAGAGGGCAGGGCAGTGAGCAGGGGGGCGGGCAGAAGGATGTCAGCAAGTGGCAGGACAAGGATGGCACGTACACGACAAGAGTAGCCGGGAGAAAGTGAGGATTAATGAGAGGAGATGGCAGCTAGGACAGAGGGGCAGCATCCCGAGAGGATGGCGTAGGGATCAGCGCAAGTAATAATGCCAGACAAGTGGCAGTAAAGGTAAGGGACAGGAGGGAGAGGGGCATAAAACTTAAAGGAAATCAGGGCATAGCTAAACGCATGCAGACGACAGAGACGAGAGCTGGAGAGAGGAAAGGTGGTCGAAGAGCAAAGATCCAGCCTGCGGACAAAAGCGGCATCAGACCTGCAAGTTGGTATGTAGTTCCACTCTCCCCCAACCTCGTTAGGCTCAGGATTAATTTTAGTAGGAATATAGGAAATCTGAGATGGAACAAGAATAAGTCTGTCAAGAAGGAAACCAGACCCTCCTGCGACACTGATGTAGACAAAATAGAAGTGCTTGTGAAAACTCGGGGTAGGGAGATAAGGTGGGAGGGTCTCGAACCCAGGAAGGGAGAGGACTATACCATGGTAAAAGCTCGAAGTAAACCCAGACAGAGCGTGACTATAGTCATCCCTGTAGGAAACGATGGGAGGGATACAGAAGGCAAAAAGGAAGCACCTCGGGGGAAAAAAACCAAGGAAAATAGAGAACCAGGGAAACAAGAAACCTTTAGGGGAGGTATTTAGTACCAGCACCCTGAGGGAAGACGTAGACAAACCAGGGAGACCCCGGGAAGGGAGGAACAGAAAACCGACCTTATCTGGGGAGGAACCCATGAGGATGGCCAAAACAGACAGGCCGCGAGCCGACTGTTGCCATGGAAGGAAAACGGTAAGAGATCCAAGAAAGGAACGAACCCATAACAAGGAGAGGAATGGCGACATTTCGACAAAAATCCCGAAGGAAACAAACCCTGGAATTGGAAAGGAAATGGGTAAATGGGAAATAGTTTTGATTTACTATTATAATTCTGATAAATGCAATGGCTTTGTGATAGGTCTCACCTCATACTGAGGACAGCACAGCGAGGAGAATAGAGAACAACGAGAAGAAGACAGTTACAGACAGGCAGGGAGTAACATGGCCCCTAGGAGAGGCAAGAGAGAAAACAAGAAGGAAGAAGGAACAAGCGGGTCAAACAGGAAAAGAGGGAGGAAGCCAGGCAGTGAACACATGAAAACTCTTATTGACGCATATATGGCAGGGAACCCGCCGGACATCAGAGCCCAAATTGCTGGTTGGGAGAGAGAACTGAATGACAGCATCAAGAACCAGGACATCCCCATGGAGGAGTGGGAAAGCATGGTTCCTGATCCAGGGAATTCTCATGGTCATCACTCCCTATTCAGGCAAACCATACAGCAGTATTGGGTAATGAAGAATGTGGTGGCACGGGCCATGACCCTGAATTGAGAACAAGCAACGGGTGATGGAATAGAGGCATAGGAGAAAAACAAGGAAAAGGATCCAGTCAGGGCTGAACTACTCAGGGAAATAGCAACAGTTCAGATACAGACCTATAGAAATAACTTGGCCTTGGGAAGAATTGAGCAGACACTAAAAGATATGAAGTGGAGAATTGAGCAGAGGAGCGAGATGCCCGGCTCTAGTGCCAAAGCGCCAGCCCCAGTAATATCCTCGGATGAGGATTGATGCAGTGGTCCAGTTCGAATCTGATAAAATTTTGATGAAATGCATTCACTTGTTTAATTTGTTTTATCTGAGCAGTAGTATAGACAGTCAAAACAATGTCGCTAGATGGATAGCAAAAAACCTTTTTAAATTTTGGACAGGTTTTAATGCAGACAGGTGGCTACCTAGTTTCCTTCGGGCAGGTAAGCCACCTGGAACAAATGGAAGTCTATGATTTTGGAAAAGTAATATAAATAGAGGAAGCACTGCCAAGTTTACAAAAAAAGAAGTAATAAGAAGACATTAAACATTCACAAGTAATTATCAAGATAGAGAAATCAAGCCTAACCTCACTACACTTGGTTTCTCAACACATAAGACGCAAGGTGCATAGTGAGACTCTGCACTAGGCTACTAGATTTTGCGGTAACAGACCACATATAAAGTTAATATTTATATAAAACAAAAGAAAAAGAGAGGCTTGTGGCAGGGTCACATATGTGGTGATTGTTTAAATATTGAGGGAAATATCTTGATGTTTTCTAGTTGCCTGGTTCATGCAGGAGGATTATGTCATCACCAAGTGAGGTTGAAGTATGCATACAAAATCTGGAAAAGCATGATGATGATATCTTCAAGAAGTGATTCTTGAGAAGAGATTGGATTGCTGTCGATCAACAAGGTGTTTGTCACCTTTGTACGTTCATGTAGTTATATTTAAGTTGTAAAAGGGTGTACAATTGTAAGACATAAAGTGGCATATATAATGCTTGCGTTGGCAATACGTCAGTAGGGAATGGATGTAATGGTGACATCCGTTTGGCTCTTGAATTTTTTATGATTGTATAGACCCAATAGGGAGGTTGTTCACTTGTCATCGACTTGTCAACACGTGTGAGAGAGTATTTCATTGGCTGTGGACACTAGGTAGCCTTCTAAACCTCTATTTGGGTCAAGAGTAACCATATTATTTACAGCTCATGACATGGCCTTTAACTTCAAAGGGAGCATTTGTAGCTGAGAACCAGAGAAATACTTCACCTAGAAAAAATAAGGGATTCACGACAAGTACTCATTGTGTGGGGAAGCATTGAAACATAATGCCGTGCTGCGGGATAAGTGATTGTGCAAGTTTGATAAATGAGGGAGTTACATGCATGATGAGGAATATGCAGCAGTAGTGGTGAGGAATATGCAGCAGTGGTATAGCTGTTTCAGTTTGACTTCCTAAATGCATATCCTTTGTATCATTAATCACACACAGGAATACAGTGTTGTTTTGAGAGAGGAGTTTTTACAAGTCTTTTTTGGTGGGGTGCTATTCTCCTATATAACGCCGGTGTCATATTTTCTTCTGTGACTTGGATCCTGTCAGCCTATTGTGCATGCTTGTTTAGAGAGTAGGGCTAACATTGGCATATGTTTATGCAATTTCCTGTATAAAGGAATTTTTTTAACCAAAACAATAAACATCAAATGCCTTCACAATTACATAGAAGGGTAAAGGCAACATTTTAGGTCCTAGTCCTGACTCCTAGGCAGCACGCCAGATTTTGGTATAGATTACAGGGTGTACATAGAATGCCAATTTCAATGTCTATAAACTTAATTTTCCAATTATTGCCAATGTTTAGAGGTGATGCCAGTTTAAACTGTAAGACCAACAAGTGTTATACGGTTTACTTGGCATTACACCCAAATACAATATTGCATTCAATACATACAATAAAGAAGGAAACGTGAACGCTATCTATGCAGCCAACCTAACTCCATGGCTGGCTTGAGAGGGCACGGAGTTTAAAAGGTATTTATTGAGGACCTAAACCTCGAATAATACCAACTTCAAGGAGAATTGTGTATATACAGACCTCATTGCATATTCGTTCCTGTGTTCTGAGCAAGAATGCCTCATACTCCTCCTTGCTGAACGAGTGGGTATCCCTCTTACTGGCCATCGCAACCGAATTCACACACCTTCTGGGCATCCCGAGACTACTTTTAAAAGTATTACTCCGCCGCAAAGGTCGAGGAGCGCAGAGATGAAGGCAGACATAACATTGCATTGTCATTACTAAAAGCCTGAACGTCTCCTCTTTATTCTTGTATTAAAATTCAATTGCTCCAATGCAGTCAGGTCCCGTTTCCGCCAAAGTCGGGCTGGTTAATCGCTATCACAAGAGTGTACCTGTTGTCAACTTTCGACCTTTCTTGCAAGGATTTCAGACATTTTTGTGAAGATAAAACTGCACTGAGAGCATTTCAGATATTCTTCTCCATCTTACACTATTACGCACATGTTGAATTCCTGCAACAAGTGATTAGCCCACTAGTGCGAGCACTGCACCAGTTGAAGCACATTTCGCGAAGCAACACGTGTCAGAGGATGGACATTTATTGGGCGGGTATTCACGGACGGGAAAGAGTAGGATGAATAAATTAGCGGATTCCAAAAATAATTACTAGTTAGCCATTCGTTAAATCGGGCACCTATTACAGTACAATTTTCCCCTTTTTGATTTGTTAGTGTGGTGTCCTTTATCCGTTTCTTTTAATTTAAATCTTTTGGTACTGAAAAAATAGAGGGCCATCGCATTTTTTTGTTCTATGCCGTATCATTTTTCCCTTCAATTATTTTGTATTTGTTCTATGCTTTATCATTTGTTCTATGCTTTATCATTTTTTCCTTTAATTCTTCTGTAATCATGGCGTTGTGTTAATTTTATTTCCATTGTTTTGTATTTAGGGTGGTGTGTTAATTTTATTTTATTTTATTTTGACAAATTTGGTTGCTGCAGATGGACTTTTTGTCTGGCAGTCTTGATAATTTTTCCAGTGACTTGTTCACCTTTGAACTGGTACAAAGACTCACCAATGTCTTTGTAATATGGGAATATATCTCACCCCATGTGTAAGATTCAAAAGGTAACTAGAAAATCTCTTGCATTCTAATATAATCAACAAATCTAGAAGGTAGAGCAACAAGGTATACATGTTTCCACAACAGGTTCTTGGAGTCTTTGACCTCATAGATCCGCTGCATCCAGTCTCTATGGAAATCATCAAACTGTGACATCTTATGGCACTTGAGGTTCATCGGGATAACCTCATGTTTATTTGCTTCTCTATCTCACTGCCGCACCAATGCTCCAGAATCATTGATGTCAATGCACCAATCATATTGCTGATGACAGTGCCATCTGGATTGTGAATAACATCTCCTTTCTCATCCTTGAGAACTTCTGCTTCCATGGTTTCAATGAGTTTAGGAGAAGATTCAGTCTCCCACCACTTGAGGAGAGTACCTGTAAAACATTGAATGATAGTTCTACAAGCATCTATTTCAGATTTGCCTTTGAGACACATGAGCTTATATTCTGTATACATCAAATCTATCATTTGGCGGACTTGGCCAATGCTCATGTTATCAATGTTCCATTCTCTGTGAGAGTCAGGAAAGAAAGTATGGGCTTCAAGCAATTTTCCTTTTCCTTCAATATCAGGAGCAGAATATCTGGAAAATCTATGTTCTAGAGGTTCATAGATTGGAAGAATCTGTGTCTCTTGTGATTTCTGCTCTGGTTTTGTTTCTGTTTCCTTAAACAAAGAAGCAATATTAATATGTTCTGATTCATCAGCTTCTGAAGAAATCTCTTTAGGAAACAACAAAGGGAATTTCTGGACATTTCTCATAGGATTTTCAATTTTTATATTTCTCTTTACCATGAAAGAATTTGGAACTGGATTTTCAAATTTTGTCAACTGTATCCTTTCAATCTTTGCAGTTAAGCCAGTAAGGAGAGTCTTAGTTACACCTACGTGTCCAACTAAGTTTTCTCCAACTTCTTCTATCTTGCTCAATGATTCTCTGGTATAAGAGTGAGTCATGCTGGAATCAAACTGCAAATTATTTAAGCAACTATTTACACTATTCAATGAAGACTGTACAACATCTATCTGCTTCTTTACATCCTCTGTTTTTGCTACATTCATTTCTAAGCCTTTGATAACAGTATTGGTCCAATTTAATTGTTCACTGGCTTTTTGGATTCTCCCATCAATGCCTAAGGCATTGTCATCTTTTTGGACCAGGGGGATGGCTTTGGCTGCATTTGTGCTTTCTCCTAAAATAATTCCTTTATAAGGAGGAAATGTAGTAGGAGTTTCTACCTTTGATCCATCAAGTGCAGTCCATCCATGTTTATCAATTGAAGTGGATCCAGTGAAAACATTTATAGGAGCAATTTTATCCTTCCATGAATAGAAAGATATCCAGGTGTTATTTGCTTCCATATAATGTTTCCAATCAGTTGCCAACTGTCTTTTTTGTTCAGAGGTGTATGCTTGGTCAAACTCTTCTGCCTGAGGATTTGTATACAAATCCCAATTCAGCATATCTTTCATCCATTTGGCACTAATTTCTGACTTCAAGCATCCATCCATAAGCGCAAAGAACCTATGCATTTCCATAACTACTGGCTTTTTACAATCAGAAGGAATTTGTTTAAATCTGCATTCTAGAATTAGCTGTGATTGCTCAAGTTTTCTTAGTCCATATCTTGGTTTTGATGGTCTCATCAAGCAAGTCATCTCAGTGAGCCTAGGATATTCTTCTTCAACTGTTATCATGAGGACATGGTCTGAATCCGGCTTTGGCTCATGTGGGAAGGGAATATCAGAGCATTTAGGATTCGGACATGAATTGATAGAAGTAGAAGGTGGAGCAATACCAATTCTTGGATTATGATGTAGATGAACCTTTTGTTCGGCTAATGTAAGCAGATTTATGGTTTCTTCACAGTCTAGACATTTTACTTCTAAGGAAGAAAAATTTACAAGCTGAGCTAATTCATACAACTAGTTATGTCTACAGAAAGACAAGGATGAGCAGGCGATATCCATAGTGGAAGGATCTCTATAGTGTCTGGAAGATTTACAAGCAGCATCAATTCTTCGACGATCAATGGTTGATCTTCGGGGAAAAGAAATGATTGCACTGGAAGCATTTTCAGAAATATTTGCAGAGGTGATATTTCTCGGTACATGAGGTCTAGAATGGTTTACAACCCAATGTTCTGGAAACTGCAAGTCTTCCCATTTAATTAACAGATGTTCAACCTTTTGATTTTTGGGATCTGTTTTGACGACAACACTGGACTTGGAGTCTCTACTGGGTGTATGACGGATAGCAGGCCACAGAGTATTTGTATGTCTAAAACAAGCTTTAGTCTGTATGGCTATATTATTCCTCTTTTTCTTCATATCAAATCCCATCGTTTGGATCTGCAGCTGCAGGATCTCTTCAATGGTTTCATCATAGACATACACAGAGAAATTTGGAAAGCAGTCAAAATAGACTGGACCATCAGACAAAGGGGCCACAATACCTCCAATAATGGAATCTGTATACTTATTGTGCGTCATGTCTCTTACAGTAGCAAGCACAAAAGTGTGTAATCCTTTATGGATTAAAGGATTGATTCCAACCCGAATACATCCTAGGTGCAAATAATTTGTTTTTAGCTTCTTTGCTTCTGCTTGCAAGGCTTTAGGATTGAGCAGAGATATAGTCTGGATACTATCGGAGTTTTCTTGAACTTGACTGACAGATTCTTTAATACTTATCCTAGAAGCAGCAATTAAATGGAAAGGAGCTAAGTCACTGTAAACTTCTGAGGGGGTTATTGCGGGCAATTCCCATTGGGCAGAGGGTTGAGTTTCTTCATAGGTAAGTTCAGCAGAGTTAAGAGTTCTACTTGAACTACTAGCAAACATATCCCTAATGGGATTTTCCTCAGCTTGAGAATCTCTCTCTTCAAGTTCTCGGAAAGAAACAGACTTCTTGAACGATTCCATTTCTGAATAAGAGTACTTTAGTTTTTAGAGTACCAACCTCAAGAACCAGACGTTACTGGCTTTGATACCAATTTTATGCTCATTGAGATGACTTGCTTGATGAGACCATCAAAACCAAGATATGGACTAGGAAAACTTGAGCAATCACAGCTAATTCCAGAATGCAGATTTAAACAAATTCCTTCTGATTGTAAAAAGCCAGCAGTTATGGAAATGCATAAGTTCTTTGCGCTTATGGATGGATGCTTGAAGTCAGAAATTAGTGCCAAATGGATGAAAAATATGCTGAATTGGGATTTGTATACAAATCCTCAGGCAGAAGAGTTTGACCAAGCATACACCTCTGAACAAAAAAGACAGTTGGCAATTGATTGGAAACATTATATGGAAGCAAATAACACTTGGATATCTTTCTATTCATGGAAGGATAAAATTGCTCCTATAAATGTTTTCACTGGATCTACTTCAATTGATAAACATGGATGGACTGCACTTGATGGATCAAAGGTAGAAACTCCTACTACATTTCCTCCTTATAAAGGAATTATTTTAGGAGAAAGCACAAATGCAGCCAAAGCCATTCCCCTGGTCCAAAAAGATGACAATGCCTTAGGCATTGATGGGAGAATCCAAAAAGCCAGTGAACAATTAAATTGGACCAATACTGCTATCAAAGGCTTAGAAATGAATGTAGCAAAAACAGAAGATGTAAAGAAGCAGATAGATGTTGTACAGTCTTCATTGAATAGTGTAAATAGTTGCTTAAATAATTTGCAGTTTGATTCCAGCATGACTCACTCTTATACCAGAGAATCATTGAGCAAGATAGAAGAAGTTGGAGAAAACTTAGTTGGACACATAGGTGTAACTAAGACTCTCCTTACTGGCTTAACTGCAAAGATTGAAAGGATACAGTTGACAAAATTTGAAAAGCCAGTTCCAAATTCTTTCCTAGTAAAGAGAAATATAAAAATTGAAAATCCTGTGAGAAATGTCCAGAAATTCCCTTTGTTGTTTCCTAAAGAGATTTCTGCAGAAGCTGATGAATTAGAACATATTAATATTGCTTCTTTGTTTAAGGAAACAGAAACAAAACCAGAGCAGAAATCACAAGAGACACGGATTCTTCCAATCTATGAACCTCTAGAACATAGATTTTCCAGATATTCTGCTCCTGATATTGAAGGAAAAGGAAAATTGCCTGAAGCCCATACTTTCTTTCTTGACTCTCACAGAGAATGGAACATTGATAACATGAGCATTGGCCAAGTCTGCCAAATGATAGATTTGATGTATACAGAATATAAGCTCATGTGTCTCAGAGGCAAATCTGAAATAGATGCTTGTAGAACTATCATTCAATGTTTTACAGGTACTCTCCTCAGGTGGTGGGAGACTGAATCTTCTCCTAAACTCATTGAAACCATGGAAGAAAAAGTTCTCAAGGATGAGAAAGGAGATGTTATTCACAATCCAGATGGCACTGTCATCAGCAATATGATTGGCGCACTGACATCAATGATTCTGGAGCATTGGTGCGGCAGTGAGACAGAGATAGCAAATAAACATGAGGTTATCCTGATGAACCTCAAGTGCCATAAGATGTCACAGTTTGATGATTTCCATAGAGACTGGATGCAGCGGATCTATGAGGTCAAAGACTCCAAGAACCTGTTGTGGAAACAGGTATACCTTGCTGCTCTACCTTCTAGATTTGTTGATTATATTAGAATGCAAGAGATTTTCCAGTTACCTTTTGAATCTTACACATGGGGTGAGATATATTCCCATATTACAAAGACATTGGTGAGTCTTTGTACCAGTTCAAAGGTGAACAAGTCACTGGAAAAATTATCAAGACTGCCAGACAAAAAGTCCATCTGCAGCAAGTATGGACTCACAGTAGATGATCCTTTGGTGAGAAAAAGAAAGTCCAGAAAGAGAGCCAAAAGAGAATTTAAAGAAACTTTCTACAAGAATAAAAGAAATTATCCAAAGGATAAAAATCAGAGGAACAAAAAGAAGGGTTATTACAGATATGTTCCGAAGACTCACTACTACAACCCCTCTGATATTCATTTGCACTCCAACAAACAAGAAAAGTGGAATAAAATCACTTGTTGGTTGTGTGGCCAGAATGGGCATACAGCTTCCAGATGTCCTCAAGGAGAAGAATCAAAGCTAAATAAAGGAAAGAAAACAGTTGTATATGCTCAGAAGTCCAAACAAGTCAAGCAAGAACATTCAGGACCTATTTTTTGTCTTAGATGCAAATCCAAGACACATGTTACAGAAAGATGCCCAAATATTTCCATCAGGGACACAGCCCAGCAACACCAACTAGAAGAATCTTCTCTTGATTCTTTTAGTTCTACATCAGAAGAAGAGTTGCAGGCAAATATTGGCCAGTGTTATGAATCAGATTCACCAGAATGTTCATGCTCAGATTCAGATGAGTGTGTTTGCCATGCCATATATGAAAATGATTCAGAATATTACACCAGCTCCAGTGAAGAAGAAAAGCCTAAGCCTCTGAAAGAAAAAGTTCTCATGGCATCTACTGAAGAAGAAGCAGAATTAAAGATTTTGTCTCAGATCAGGGCAATGGAGGAAGGAAACATGAAGAATCGCCTGATTGAAGCTTTCACTGACCAGCTCAAAACCAAAGCTTCTAAAGAATCAGGTAAGAAGCCTTTGTTTATTGATGCATCTTACGAAAGAAATACTAAGTCATTTCAAATGCATCATCAAAAACCAGGAAGAGTAAGGTCACTTACTCTTGGAGAAGTAAGTAGTGAAATTCACCATCTTAAAGTAGAAATCTCTGCAATTAAAGCTCAGATTGCATAAATGTAGAAGAGAAAGAAGAAGATTCCTGGAATCCTACAACATATCATCAAGAAATGCAAGTTGCTGAAGGAATGCAAGACCCAAATTTTGGTTTCAAAGATATGAGGTTGTTCACCATCACCTACCAGCAACACCATGTCAAGGTAAAAATCTGTATCCAAGGACAAATCTTTCACATGACTGCATTATTAGATTCTGGTGCAGATATTAACATTCTTAACATTAAGAATGTTCCAGCCAAATATTGGGTTTCAGCTGAAAGGGAAGTTGTAGGACTAGGAAACAAAAAACTCAAATATGAAATTCCTAGAGCGTCATTATGTTTTGATACCCACTGTGTATATATGAAGTTTGCCATTGCAGACATCCCTGTCGATTGTATATTAGGAAATGTCTTTTTAGCTGCAGTAGAACCCCATGGCTCAGCCAGGCTGAAAGGAAGAAGAGCTGGCTATTTCATTTCAGTACCCACATCAAAAGGCAAAAGAAAAAGAATTGAACTTCCTTATGTTTCAAGTCCAAGGATTTCAACAATGGTCCAAGCTATGCAAAAATTGGACAGAGCAGAATCTCTATTGTCAGATCTCAAGGATCTGAAAGGCACACTGAGGATTGAAGAACAGCTAAAACTGCCACAAGTCAAAAGAAAAATCCAGGACCTGAAAGAAAAATTGGAGGAAACATGCTGTTCAGAAGAACCAAATGCTTTCTGGCACAGAAAACAGCATACTATCAAATTGCCTTACAAAGAAGGGTATACTGGAAAACCCTGTAAGAGCAGAGCCATCCCAATGAGCAAAGACTATAGAAAACTTTGCCAAGAAGAAATCCAGCAATTGCTTAACAGAAAATTAATCAGAGAATCCAATAGCCCCTGGAATTGCTATGGATTCTATGTGAATAAAAGAGTTGAACAGATTAGAGGTATTCCTAGACTTGTAATAAATTATAAGCCTCTAAATTCAGTTCTGGCAGATGACACCTACCCAATTCCGCACAAGGGAGATTTGATCAGGAGAATTGCAGGTGCCAAGATATTTTCAAAGTTTGATTTAAAAGCAGGATTTTGGCAGGTTGCCATTGATGAAGCTGATAAATTTAAGACTGCTTTTAGCATTCCAGCAGGGCATTATGAATGGAATGTCATGCCATTCGGTCTCAAAAATGCTCCCTCAAAGTTTCAGAAAGTCATGGATGATATCTTCAAGCCATATTTTGACTGGCTGATTGTTTATATTGATGATGTTTTAATTTTTTCCAAAAACATTGATGACCATTTTAAACATGTAAATACTTTTATGAAATTAGTTCAGAGAAATGGACTAGTACTGAGCAAGAAGAAAATAGAAGTGTTCCAGACTTCTATAAAATTCTTGGGACACACAATTTGTAACGGGCAAATTTCTCTGCAACAACATGCCATTGAATTTGCAGACAAATTCCCAGATGTGCTTAAAGATAAGACACAGTTGCAAAGGTTTCTGGGATGCCTAAATTATGTCAGCAATTTCTACCAGGATTGTGCCAGCGACAGGAAGGTG
Organism: Pinus tabuliformis; assembly: GCA_031772625.1. Lineage (NCBI taxonomy): Eukaryota > Viridiplantae > Streptophyta > Pinopsida > Pinales > Pinaceae > Pinus > Pinus tabuliformis. The sequence goes on from CM062817.1 coordinate 673,577,021, forward strand.
CTCAACAAAAGGCTTGGTAAAAATCCCCCTGAATGGTCAGACCTCCACACCAAGGCAGTCCAAGAAATTAAAGCCAAGGTAAAATATTTACCTATATTGTATGTAGCTGATGACCAGGCTTTTAAGATAGTCCAATCTGATGCTAGTAATATTGGGTGGGGAGGAATCCTGAAACAAAGAATTGGCAAAGAAGAACAAGTCGTGCAATTTGCATCAGGGGTCTGGAATTCAGCAGAACAAAACTATTCTGTCATTGAAAGAGAAGTAAAGGCAGCATGGAATTGTATAAGCAAATTCGAAGTATATCTGATAAACAAGCCTTTTCTTCTTAGAACAGATGCTTCAGCACTGCAGAAGGTTTTATCCAAAGATATCAAAAAAGCTGGAGAAGCAAAGTTTGCTAGATGGCAGGCACTCTTTGCAAATTTTGATTTTTCAGTAGAACATATCAAAGGTAAAGATAACAGTCTTCCTGACTTTCTTAGCCGAGAATACATTGATCAAAAGGAAGCACATGTTATGATGATTATTACTGAATGGGACCAGCAACAAAAGCAAGAAGTCTTGAGAACCATCCCAGATGATCAAGACTGGGAAACATACAAAAATAACTGGAGACCCACATGGAAACTAAGGAATACAAAAGTCCTTGATGCAAATTTGCAGCCTCACACTGACCTTCAGCACTATGTACCTGAAAGAAAAGTCTACCCTAAGGGCAGAAAATGGATCCATGATATGATATATGACAAAGCAAAAGCAGACGTCGGGACTGCTCGTCGGGTCCTAGAACAAAATTTTCATGATATTGCCGGCATTTGGTACCATGGAGGCCGCAGTACAGGAGTTTATGAAAGCTACTATTGTATCTACCAGACAAGAGATTTGTGGAATGAACCAGGGCAATTCCCTGTCCAACCATGTGCCAGGTGGCCCAGAAATGATCCCAGGGTAATTTTTCCTGACACCGTTTATGATTTTGCAGACTACAAGAAGTTATGGTGGGACTTCCTAAATGTTGATGATAAAGAGGAGACCCATTATACAAAGCTGAAATTTAGTACGCTGGCAGCATCCCAACGAAATCAACAATGTCAGTGGTTTCAGAATTGGTGGACAGATTATGGAATAGGCAGGACCGCTATGGACCCAATATATCATGAAAATTACGAAAGAAAATACTGCGACAAATGTTTTGAAAATAATATTTGGGAATGTTTTCATAGCATTTATAAGACGGTCAAAGAAATGACAGTCAAGGAGTGGGATCCATTTCATAGAATAAATTATTCACTCCAAGAGTATATGAGAGAGCATTTAGAATGGTATATCCTAACCAAAGTTCAACATCAAATTATCCTTGGGAAACCAATGATAGTTCGCCGGATCTACACCAAAGCATGTGATGATATACTTTACAAAAGAGGCAGATTCCCTGATCTGACTGTATTTTGATTCGTACCAGTCACAAGGGCTTAATTGTGGCCAGTTTCTCGTGAGCTTTGCTGTTCCAAAGCATTCACTATGTAATTAGTCTTTTCTCGTGGGCTTTTAGTACAAAAAGCATCCACTGTGTAGAGAGTCATGATGTCTGTCAGATTTGCTTTAGGTACAAGAATCTACTTTACAGACAATATCTTAGCGTTACCCGAAAGCAATTATTCGGTCCATTCGAATGACTCGAATATTTGTGCGGACGTCGCTCTGATAAAGGCTGAAAAGCAATGATTCCTTTAGCTTTAAGTCTTTTCTTTGTTCCGACCAACAGTAATGTTTGTCCCCCCTCGCTTCCTATATAAAGAGGGTAAGGCTCATTTGTTTGGCATCGGAGTTTAGAGAGTCGAAGAGTCTTGTGTGAGTTTTGTGAGTCTTCAGAGTCGAGTGTATTTCCTGCTCTGCATCTGCGGACCTAAGGGTCTGATCTGCTTGCACCACGAAAGAATCACTCAAGTCCTTAGGTGGTTTGGAAGCCTACGCATCAGTGTGCTCGGCACTGGTGAGAACCTAAAGTGGCTAAACCATTAGAAGAGTCTTTCAGTTTGTAAATGTCTGTTAAAGATTTCTGAGGCAGAGTCTGTCTATCGCCAGGTAGCCTCCGGTAATACTTGTTCTTCTTGAACAGTAGAAAGTCCGGTAAAAGCGACGACAGTCAATCTCTGTAAAGAAATTCTCTCTCTGTAATACTATGAGTTTCTGCAATAAAATGAGTACACCATATTTCTGCAATCGAGTATCTTTGTGATTTTAGAAGTCTGTTGTGATAGTAGTTCTGTTGAGCTTTCGTCCGAAGTTCGCAAGAAGTTCGCCAAAGGATCGAAGGGACACCAAGGCTGTTGTAAAGCGTGAAAGCCGTTGTGTAAGCCGCAAGCGTGTGAAAGATCTGAGTAGGCTCACCACTGGTTCACCAGGAGTTGGCCATCAACACTAACGAAGAGGCGCAGCAAGTTGCAAGCTCGTGACAGGACCCTGACAGGTCCTAGTGAAAGCCATCAGGTTCATTCATTTTAATTGGAGCTATACCGTGCAAATGGTATTGAAGAGCTTGAAGAATGGCCATGAGATGAACATGAATGGCTGGGAATGTCCATCCTGACCATAAATTGGAGTGGTTGTCCCACAAAGAGATCTAGTCTAGGTGGTGAATTCCTATACTATTAAAATAGGTGAGAATGGGAATGACTCCAGCATGGCTGTTTAATGGCTGCCTACCCATTATTTTGTCTGATCCGATATTGATATTAGCACCTCCTTTGGGAACTTAAGAGATATTCTGGATCATGAGAGGAATTGCTTTTTTACATAGACGCCAAATTTTGGAAGAGTCTCTGATAGGGATATCCTGATCAAGGAGCCGCTGCCTTGGGAAATTTAGGTATTTGACCTCCAACACTCGTTTCCACCAAGCCGAGAGACCAGTGATAAGCCTCCAGACAATCTTGCCTCCAAAGGAAAGGTTAAGAAATTTAGGGGATCTAATCTCAAGACCACCTCTATCTTGAGATTGGATGACTTGCTTCCAGCTAACTAAATTGAATTTCTTTTTGTCATTTTTCCCTCCTTGCCAGAGGAATTGGCGGAGTATGACTTCCATTTTGTAGTGGAAAGAGGATGGAGCTTGAAGAAGAGAAAATTGATATAGAGGTAGGGAGGAGATACCTGATTTGAGAAGGATGAGACGGCCAGCTGGGTTGAGCCAAATGGAACCCCAACGCTGCAACTTCTCTTCATCTTGTCAATAACTGTGTCCCAAACTTCAGCCTTCAAAGGACCTATACTTATTGGCAAACCCAGGTAAGTGAAATGTGACCATTCATACTTGCAAGAGACCCCAAGGATAGTGGCTATGCTGTGCAGAACCTGTGCTGAAGTGTTCCATCCATAAATACAACTTTTCCGCTGATTGACTTGACCACCTGAATACCTCATGTATTTGTCCAGCAGAAACTTAAATCGCCGGGCTATTATCGTGGATGCTCCTCCAAGTAAAAGGGTGTCATCGGCGAATTGAGAGTGGTTAATGTTCTTTACACCATTCCCAAATTTTATTCCAGTGATGAGACCAACTCTCCGCTTGAAGTCTAGCGCTTTGCTGAAGGATTCAGCCATCAAAATGAAGAGGTAAGGTGAAAGAGGGCAACCTTGCCTAAGACCCCGCGAAGATTGAAAAGCAGTTCCAGGTCGTCCATTAACAAGAGGAGAGATCCAGGGCCCGGAGATGCAAGCTTTGATGAGATTTAAAAAGGCTGCATCAAATCCCATCTTTTTTAAAACAGCTAAAAGATAGGTGTGCCTTACTCTATCAAAGGCATTGGCTAAATCAAGTTTAAGGACAAATCCTTTCTCATTCCTAATTTGGCTTGAATGAACAGCGTCTTCGACGAGGAGGATAGAGTCTGTAATTTGTCTATTGGCCAAAAAAACCCCTTGGTTTTTAGAAATGAGAGAAGGAGAAAGGATTTAAGGCGAGAAGCAAGAATTTTTGTTAGAATCTTGTAGGACGAGTTGCAAAGGGAGATGGGACATAATCAACTAAAAGAAGAAGGTCAGTTTTCTTTGGGAATGCGGGCTAAATGTGTGGCATTGGTGTAACCACTGATTTTGGCTTTCCGCTGGACCCATTTGAGAATTTTAATCAGATCTTTTTTTATAATTCCCCAGAAGGCATGATAAAAGCAAATGGGGAAGCCATCAGGTCCTAGTGCTTCATCCAATTGGAGAGCCCATATGGTTTTTCTAACCTCCTCCTCATCAATTTCCTTATTCAAGATATCATTCATTTCCTTGTTGATGCTTTTGGGAAGGAATTGTAGCAGGTCATCGTAATCCTCTTCATCTGTTGTTTCAGTTAGAAGGTCCCGATAGTGGTTGGTAGCAGCCTGTCTGATGGCTTCTTGGGCGGTTTGAAGGTTACCTTCAGCGTCCAAGATTGAGCTGACGGTATTGCTTACTCTCCGCACAGTAGTCTGTTTGTGAAAAAAAGTTGTATTCTGGTCCCCTCCTTGCAACCAGAGTTGCCTCGATTTAATCCTCCATTTAGATTCCTCCTCTATGTTTACACGGCAAAGCTGAGAATATAGTTCGCTTTCTAGCACTTTGCTCTCTTGGGTGAGGCCCTGCTCTTCTATTTCCTTTTGAACGTTGTTCAATGTATTTTTGATCTCCTTTTTATCCTTTCAGGCTCCTTATAACTGATTTTCGCCCATTCTTTTATCGCCTGTTTGGTGTTTCTAAGCTTGGATTCCCAAATGAATCTGGGAGATCCTTCTACATGCCGCCTCCACGATTTCTCCACAATATCTTTAACTGCTGTAATACCATTCCAAAGCGGGCTGTACTTAAACGGGATGGGTTTGAGAGGGCAATGCTTTTCCAGATTAAGAGAAATTGGATAATGGTCGAAAGCTGAACAAGAAATAATATTAGTGTACCCAACAATGAAGGAAGAAAGAAGCATGACGTTAATGAGAATTCTGTCTAGTCTCTCCATTATGTTGCCTGTACCTAGCCTGCGGTTGCTCCAAGTGTATCTCCTATTTTTTGGAATGATATCAACTAGATCGTGGTCATGCATAATTTCTTCTAGCTGAGTTCTGAAAGGATCCGGGGAGAAAATACCTCCTCTTTTCTCATTAGCATGGAGAACAAGATTTAGATCTCCTCCTAGTATGACATTGGTATTCTCCTCTGCGTTCATGCTGACTTTGATTTCCTCCCAATAGCACTCCTTATCCCTGAAGTGGTTAGGCGCATAAATGTTGTATATAACTAGAATCTACTGATCTTCTTTGTTTTCTAACACTGTTTGGATCCAATGCTGGTTAATAATTTCTGACTTATAATTCCAAATGTTTTGATTCCAGATTGTAGTGATTCCTCCGGAAGCTCCCCTGGATTCACTGATGCTTCCATTGTACTGCTTGTTCTGTTCAATGATTTTAGTCATATCCTGTAGGCTTTGTTTTGTTTCCTGTAACAAAAAGATCCCTGGTTTTTCACAATAAGTAAGATCTTTCAGGGCTGCAACTTTGGAGGGGTGCCCTATACCCTGCAGTTCCAAGATAAGATTTTCATCATTGGGAGAGTGGTGTGCGGAGAGGTGCTCGCCCCCCTTGATCCTTGTGAGTTTTCTCCTTATCATGTTGTCCTAAGATGTAAGATTCAATAGGGCTTTGAGTGCCCATTGCTATGTCCTTTTGGGCATTCTCATCTCGATGTTGTTTTGCAGATTTTCTGCCTGGGCCAGGTTTCTTAAGAGAGTCGCTAGAGGCTCCATGGTCTTTGGATGAGCTCTTAGTGAGTCTGGAGAGGGGGGGTTCAAGGGAAGTTTGGGAAGGGATAACCAGAGGAGGGGAAGGATCAGAGGCAGCTGAATGAATCATGGGAAGATGCGAGGGTTCCAAGGGTGGAGCATCGGATAAAACCGAGAAGGGATTGGAGGTAGAAGGGGGCAAGGGAGGGGAGAGAGAAGGAAGGGAGGGGAGGATGAGGAGGGGCGGGCAATATTTGAGGCAGGGGGTTCAGATTATGACGGTGCTTTAGTTGAGGGAGCTGACTTCTTCTTTTTTTTACTGTTTCCCACTTTTCTTCTTGTGGGTCATTCTCAACATTAGCAAGAGAGCGACATCGATTGGCAAAGTGGTTGTATTCGTGACATACCTTACATTTGAATGGTATTTGCTCGTAATCAAGCTGCTGAATATGGCTCCAATCGTCCACTTTGAGTTTGATGGCTTCCGGTAGGCCTTTGCCAAGATCCACTTCCACACAAATGCATGCGCATGCTTGCATATTATCCTTTGGCTCGCTGCGATCTATGTACTTGCCTACAACGTTTCCAATTGCACGAACCGAGTCATCTCCCCAACAGTGAAGAGGGAGATGAGGGAGTCTGACCCAGACAGGGACAACGTTGGGGACATCCAGTTCAGATCAAAATCCGGGGTCCATTTGTTTAAGTATAATCCTCTGGAGTCCATGAAGTAAGGCCCATTCTTGAAGATTAAATCCTTATCTTCTTTAGATTCAAAGTGGAAGGTAAAGAACCCCTTTCCACATAATCTAATGGAGATTTTACCTTGTATTTTGTCGGACCAATTTCTTTCAACCCAACGTTGCACAGTTCTTGGAGATGGCCAGAGGCCCGTGAAATGGCCGATGAGACCTTTTTCTGCAAGAGAGAGGGCTACCATGAGAGGAATGGCGGGAGGTAGATTAACTTCTTGGAGAATGTCCAGCTTTTTGACAAACTTCGATATTATTGGGCGAGGCTGTTGTGGTGGGAGAGATTTGATGAGAGCAGAGAATGCATGCTAGGGATCGCCCCCTTCCAGTGAGCAGTTTGGAGGGGCCATGGGAGCCGAGGAAGGTCAAGAGAGCGCGCAGCAGGGTTAGGGCGCAGCAGCGAGCGCGCAGCCGATCAACCTGATCTAATGAGGTTTTATTATGATAAGAAGTAAAAATGAGGGTGGTGTGTTAATTTTATTTTAATAAAATGAAATGATATTTTAAGATTTACAAGACTAAAAATAGTCTACGAGACCATTAGTTCCTTGTTTTTGGCTTTTTGCAATTCAGTCTTTTTCCAATTCAAATTGATGATGAGCTACCTAACCTTCCAACAATCCCCTCATTAAAAAGACAATGCCAAAAAACACTGATTTATTAAGATTTTTTGGATTAATATTTATGATTTTATTTTATATTATAAAATGATGTAAATTATCTTATGTTTCAATAAATAAAATTTCTAACGAAATCATATTCAAAAGTATATGGTTATCGGGAACCACCCAAAATGATTTATTATAAAAAAACAAAAAAAAACAAAAAAATTAAATTGATATAAACATTAAAATACATAATGTAAAAAATCAAAAAATTATAATAGTTAAATTTCCATGGGTAAAAAAGATTTAATAATATTTCTATTAAAATGTTCAGGGTAAAAAATAATTAACATTCCTATTAACATTATTCAAATAAAACGTGTAATTAAAAAAAAAAAATTAAATAAATATAAAATAATGAACTGAAATTAAATAAAATTCAATAATAAACTAATTATTAGTATTAGTATATCCATGTATTAATATTAGTTATATATTCAAAAATTTATAAATAAATAATCAAAAATAATTAATTTTATTAATCTATATTTAAACTTAATAATAAATAAATTTGTAATTTTTAAGTAGTTATATATATATAAATAATTTTTAATATTTATAAATAAATAAATATGTCAAAAATAACTAATTCTATTAATTTATATTTATAAATTAATAATAAATAATATTTATAAATTAATAATAAATAAATATATAATTTATGAGTATTTATATATGAATATATATAAATTAAATAAAGGATTATAAAAATAGACCATAGAAGTATAACAATATACTTAAAAAGGGAAAAAAACTAACGCAATGAAAAGAATATAAATAAAATTCCAAAAAAAACTAATTATTAATAAATGATTTCAGATTTTCATAACTAATTATTAATATTTATTACTAATTATTAGTATTTCCTATTTCTTGAAAATTATATCTCATTATTAATATTTATTAGTATTTCCATGTTAAGATAGAATATTTCTTGAAAATTGTATCCCCATTTTTGTTGCCCACGCATTTTGAATCACTATGTGGATTCATTATTAGGACTGGGAAGAAAGTAATGATCCAACCAACAATTATATATTGTAGGGATGCAAAATGGCTAGAAAAATTAACGTTAAAAGATAAATTAATTAATTAAGATGAACTATATATAGTTAGTAAATTATTCAAAAAGATCTAAGAAAACTAATATGTAAAAAGAAATTCCTAAATCTAGTCTTAATAATATGTAATTATTAATTTTGGTATAATTTCAAAAAATGTTCCCCGATGGGGGTGTCCAATCGACCCAAACACTTGGCAGATGGACTGCGTACGAAGCCTGTCCAGCCTCTACGTGCCCCTTTATTTGAATAATGATGAGTTGGGCTAGCTCTAATTGCCTGCAGGCGGACGTCTATTTCGCAGGTAACAACAATAGATACTCCAGGTTGCACAGGAATTTGAATAGTTGTTTGCTCTAGGCGATGAAGTGTGAGGTTGTAGAGGGAATTGGATCGCAGTTCTTGAATGCCCCGTCGACATCACGGCGGTGGTCATGCAAGGAATTTGTGGAATGGGATAGTCAAGGGAGATGTGAAGTCCTGGCGAAGGTTACCCTTGGGATCCCGACACGAGTGAGGTAGTAGAGGTTCTTTTCATATCCTTCTAGAACCCTAGTTCGAGTATTGAACAGTTTGTGTTGTCAACGAGGGAGGGATATCGCTTGCGAATTTAGTCTATTTCCTTATATAATGTGCATCAAAGCCCCTGGAGTACCTACCTTTGCACTTAGGTTTGTCTTAGGCTTCAGGCTAGGTGGGGAACCATTCCTTTCGGCTCTCACAGCACCAAGTGGTCCGCTTTGAGACAATGCTCTCCAGCACTCTCTATGGTACACCAACCAGCTCAGCAAGAGCGTGGTGGGGAGAATTTTGTGGGTTCACGGGTGGGGGTGCTTCTCATGACCGGAAGGGGATACGGTGGAGTGCCTTCTACTTTGGCATGCTCTGGGACGGTAATTTGGTGTCCTTTATCAATTTACTTATCTTTGTGTGGTTTGACTGGTGTTTCAATTCGAGGAGAAGGTCTTTTTCCAGGCCTTCTTTGTGGTTCCACCTCAGCCCCTGAGGTCTCTACTGCCAGCCTTTCCCACCATTTGGCAATCTAGGCTCGCCTCCATGTTGCGGCAGTGGGGTCGTCCTCACCGAGGGGGAGAAATTAACCATCAAGAAGAGCAGCAAAATCTGGGAAATCACTCGTCTTCAGACACCTCTGCTAGCAAGGAAACGGAGGAGGCAGTTGTTATCTCTCCTGCCCGCTCCCTGGGCCATGTGATTGCGCCAGCTACCATGGATTCTCTTAAGGGCCAGCTACGCAACATTCAGGTGAATATGGACATCCTACGGGAGCAGAGATACAACGACCAAAACGAGTTGGTACCCTACTTCAACAACATTCAGCACGTTCAGAATGAAATCCTGAACCATCTGGATAGCCTTTGACGACAGTATCGGCGCACCAACGACCACCTTCATAGTTTGGAAGTGAGAGTGGAGCATATAGACTTCCACATGCATGAACACGTAGGCAACTTTGTTTCTCCTCTTGTTATTCCTCCCAACCCACCTCCTTAATATGTTGCCTCCTACTTTGGTTTCTCTTATGTTTTGTTTATGTATACCATGGCTAATAGGCCTATCGGAAATAAAGACTGAACTCGATTGTCTATGTTTTCCTCCAGGCCCCAATCTCAAAAATTCTGGTCGAAATGAGGGAGAGGGGCCTGTAGAGATGAATTTTGTACTCAGCTCCTTTTTGATAATATAATGAAAATATATTGATAAAAAAAAAATCACAAAATATATTATTTTGAATTAATATTATTAATTTGACTTAATATTATTATTTTGATACAGTAATAATAATAAATAAATAAATTGAAAATTACTAAATCAAGTCCTAATAATAATACGTTATTAAAGTTTAGATATAATCTCAAAAATATTACTTTGTTTAATATTATTATATTGATTAATATTAATACTTTGATATAATAATAATTTTATAAATGAAAAAAAAATTATATACATAAATGATAATAATAATAACTAAATAAATAGGAAAATCATTAATAATAATAATAGGAATTAATTAATATATATTATAATTGTAGTTGTTTAGGACCCGTAAATAACCAAGCTCGGCTCTCGCTCTGCAACCTACGAGATCCGCATTCCGCGCGATTTGAAGCCTGCGAGCGCGCCCACGCTTTGCGCATCCTGATCCCTGCGTGCGTGTCCGCCGAGGGCTTTGCTTCAAGCTGCGGCCGGTCTGGCTGGATCTGCTGGCTCTTCATGGAGGAGCTGACTCCCCCCTCAGGGGTCTTCCTCCCCTCCTCCGCCTTCCGCCGCTGAGGCCTTCAGAACCTTGCTGGCCTCTCTGCCCAAGAAGAAATGCATGGAAGCTGCTAAGTTTGTGAAAAAAAATATCCTCGAGATCGCCCTTTCGCCTGAAGGTCCGATTCAGGTAGCCTTGTCTCTGGCAGATCGTGCTCTGGTCGGTCAGTTTACAGGACTTTGGCCTTCCCCGAAATCAACTGAGAACTGGGTCGCTAGGAACTGGGCTCCTCTGATAAAAAACAAGGTAACCTCTTACTTCCTTGGAAGAGGATATTTCTTATTTGAATTTTCTGCAAAAGAGGACAAAGATCTCATTTTCAGGAATGACCCCTACTTCATGGGCCCTTAAGGTCTGTATTTAAATAAATGGACGCCAGACTTTGATCCAGCAGTGGATGTGCCTACAACGGTCCTGGTGTGGGTAAGACTCCCCAATCTTCCCGTTCACTGCTGGAACTGGGACTCTCTAAAACATATAGGAAACACTCTTGGGAAATTTATAGACAAGGCCAACAACAAAGATCAGTACAACTGTGCTAGAATTTGTGTGGAGGTAGATCTGGAGGTTGGACTACCAGAAGCCATCAAAATAGTTGTGTTAGTGTCAGTCTTTCCAGCCTTCCTACAGTGATCAAATATGCTCTTACAAAGTGGTCTCAGAGTGTCAAGGTCAAATTTTGTCATTTCAGTGAGTCTTCAAGTAAAATTTGGTCACTAGGCATTAGGTCTAGGGTTTGCTTTCACTCCTTTCAAAATTGCCCAAATGCCTATCCATGTCATCATTCTGCTGAGTTTATCATCTTTCATTGGGTTTTCATTATCATGTCAGTGTCTAATGAGTCATTTTACATCTTGTTCATGCTTCAGTTGCGCCTAGGCAGGGTCATTTCCCTCTCCTAGGGTTTTGAAAGCTAATTTCTCTTGGACGGTCAAATCATCGGCAAAACTTGTATCCAGATGTTAATACACCTTCCCCTATCCTTCATATACCTTATCAAATGCTTCCCATCACTGAGATCCCCCAAAATCCTCATTTTTGCACAAACCCTAGTTTCTAGCTACAACTTGGCAATTTTCTAGGTTGGGCCTGTGTTTTGCCCTTTTGGACCCCTTCCCCTCACTCAATCTCTGAGATTCCACTTTCCCCTACTTCCTAACATCCCTCCCTACTCCCCAAAATTTCCCCAAGAATTTAGAAGCCCCCTATCCCCTTCATTTCGCTTCATTTCGACAAAATTCCTTGTTTCACACATCGGGACAAGTTTCACTCAAATGATATTTCAGAGCAATCAAAGATGAATTTTGGGAAACTGAGAGAGGTTTTTGTCCACAACATGCCAAAGAAGAAAAACCTCCTTCACTTTTTGCACAGGTGTCATGGTTTGAGAGAAATGTCAAGAATACCGTTGCCTCAGGAGAATCAAAGACACCTCTGAAGTGACCTTGGGAAAATCAAGTTTTCTCCTAGCTTGGTTGGCCAAATGATTTTCTTGATGGGTAAAATGATAACTAGACACAAAGATCTTTCCAATGAGCTATCATGAGCTCAATTTGGGGTTGCGGAAGGCATTCAAAAGTTGACTGCAACAACACTCTTCTTTGAGGCAGCCTCATTTGGCACTTTTTGACCAGTCTTGGGAGATTTGATTTTTGACAGGTCAAATGAACTCCAAATTGAAAAATTCTAGTTGGGTTGGAAAGTAGACTCAAAGACCTTTCCAACGAGCTATCCTTCACCTGATTCTGACACCGGGAAGGCCTCCAAAAGCCTCCTGCAAAAGCGCACGATCCGTCAGAGGCGCGCGACCCGTCAGGCACCCTCTGCTAGTGCAAAAATTACACTGGCGCGACCCGTCAGGGGCGCGCGACCCGTTGGGGATTTCTCCACAGAAATTTTCCAGTAAACTTGCCAAGGAGCCACAAATTGCCAAATTTTGTAAGGTAGGCCCTCAAATCATGAAAAATTGTTGCTTGTTACAGTTTAAGAAGATCATGATTATATTTGTAGAGGTCTCCATTTGCAAGAAGAAGTCTCCATTGTGCTTTGGCTTGAAGTTGTCAAATTGCTAGGGTTTTATATGCTGTTTTGAGGTATCCCTTGTCTTCCCTATTTTTCACCTCCCATTCCATATTCCCTATCATTTTTATTTATATTTCCCTTCCACAATTGCTAAGAGCCCTAACCCTACCCCTCTTCCTAAGAAATCAAAAAATTAAACCCTAACCCTACCCCTCTTCCTAAGAAATCAAAAAATTAAACCCTAACCCTACCTCCCATAACATCCTTGCAAATGAAATTGTATGATGATGTATATGTCATGCACAACACCACCACCACATCCTGAGATTGTTCACGAGGCGGAAGGACCATCACAGCAGCATGACATCCCTGTCACTAGACATGTCAGCTCCTCACCTCTCCGAGCCAAGAGGCAAAGGAGATCATTCAGCACCTTAGAGTTGAAAATGAGGTATTGCAAAAGAGACCAAAAGGTGCACAATGGACAATTTCATACCTGGAGCAGCGCAACAAATAGTTGGAGAACGAGAAACTTCTTGATGAGTTGTGGAGCATCCGTAGTGACCGAATCTTGAACCGAAGAAGGCCCGGTGATCTAGTGCCAATGGAGCGGGAGTCTATGCTCATCCAGGAGAACGCACACTTGGAAAGGCTATTGGCTAAGGCCAACCAAGAGAAGATATTGCTGAGGAACATGAAAAACCATTACTGGGCAAGAATGCATGTGTGCAAGGCCAAAATGAAGATGTTTCAAAGGCGGTTGTCTGAGGCCCTAAAAGGGAAGAAGAAGACCAATCCACTCCGTATCTTGGCTGAGGATTCACTCAAAGATCATGGCACTCAATAGCCTAGCCACAGTTCAAATCCCAAATTTTTTTGAGAATTTTGGGTAATTTTGGCATTTTTTGGTAATTTACAGGTTTTGGCTCTTTAACGGGTCTCACCCCCGGTGAGACCTTTTGTCATGGCAACTCCTTTTCACAAAAACTCAGCATTTCCTGATTTTTTATGCAAAGTTACATATGCCCATGGATGGACTTGAGTTTTTATGGGGTTTTGGGTCTCCAGAAGGTCAAAATACATGCAAAATTTGACTTTCTACCACTTTTTTGAACTGCAGAAAGCTGTCTTGGGAGAATTGGTTTTTGATAGGGCAAATGAACTCCAAATTCAAAAATTCTAGTTGGGTTGGAAAGTAGACTCACAGACCTTTCCAACAAGCCCACTTTTTCTCAATTTGACCACCTACAAGTGCCTCAAACAGAGCTCCAAAGGGGCGCGACCCGTCAGGCAGGGGGGCGCGACCTGTCAGGCAGTTTTTTGCCAGATTGCATTGTACAGCCCAGAAAACGCAGTTTTGACCCAGTTTGACTTTTTGGAGTGGAAGATGATTATCTTTGATGTAATTATTGTAACTCTAAGACACTTTTACTCTTGTTTAACACTTCTAGAAGATTCATTCATGTAAAGGGTAAATATTTAATGAATGGATTGGTTTCCTAGCTTATAGAAGCAAGTTGTTTTGACTGCCTAGATTGTAGTGCTTAGTTTAGAAGTGGTTGAAACAGCTCCTAGGATAGTGAGCTCGACCCATGGAGGCAGGGAAAGAAGTTAGATCATCTATATTATGTACTTTCTTGCTCATTTTCATGGTTGTACTCTTGAGGGAGAAGCTATCATTGTATTATTTCACTGTATCTCTGCAATATTTGGCTAAGGAAGACCAGGGTTTTGCAGTCCTCTTTGGGATTCTTGTGGACTCATGTGTTGATGGTGTGTTTCTCAATGTTCTTGTAAGTGTGTTTATGTGATCATCTTCTTTCTTTCCTTCTGCATATTAAACAAATGAAGTGTTAAAGTAAGAATTCATGCTTGCCATGCTCTGCTTTTAAATTTGTTTAATTTCTATGTTTTCTACTGTTTAAGGAGAATTCAAAGTATTATTTGCTCTCCTTAGCTCCTCACCGGTCTTTCCATTCACTCACCTCAATCAAAGGCATCAATACGGTCTCTTACCTCGCCCCAAAGAACCCCCTGCAGAAACTGTGTCAAATCCCCGCTCCCAAAATTGCAATTCCTCAATTTGCCACCAAAAACCCAAAAAAACCCCAAATCAACCTTTTTTAATCAGTTTACTAGCCTAATATCAGTGTTACCTTATTGGTCATCTCATCTATTGAAGATTTTACTGAGATAGACCGGAGAGAGCCTTCTCCTGCCCCGTAGGGCTAGCTACGAGGCTAAATGGTTTGATGTAGCCTTGAGGTTTACCTTTCTCAGCCTGAGGTGAAATTTCAAGCGCTAACATACTGGCGACCGTACTGGGGAGAACAAACTAATCGTCTGCTCATTGACGTGTTGTTTCACAAGTCTTAGACGGAGCCTGAAGATACGCCAGGTAGCCTTCGAAAACGCTCTTGTTTTACATCAGCGTTAGTAGATAAACGCTGCTTCAGTCAATCTCCGTGAGCTTGTGAATACAACACTTCATTTGCATTTTACCCCAGTACATGTATCGAGTTCAGATCTGATTGTTGATGGTGGAAAACGATCAGACACTTGAAAGGCTGAAATCATTCACTTGGCAACTCTAAATCAGTTTTGAGATCAGATCTAAAGACTCCACTGGAGGATGATCCCAACCAGCAGAAACATGAAAGGAGAATATGGCAAGATCAGGTACTCAAGTTGGAATTTCATCCAAGACATTTTGTTCTTTGTCATAAATTATTTCTTCTCTTTTCCCAAGAATGTCAAGAAGGCTTTGCAAAGTATACTATGCTTGAGAAAAGATCCTTGGCCTACAGTTGATTCTTTCCCTTTGAAGATTGTGAATACCGAAGATTTGCATACCTTTGAGCTTAATCAAGATCCTTTTTCCGAATTTTGTGATGACCATCTTCAAATTGATGAGCCCCAAGCAACCAAGACTGATTTTATACCTGCTGTACATACCCCTACACCGTGTAAAATTCCAGATCGGTATAAACCTCTTGATTTACCTTCTGTTCTTCATGCTTTCCCCAAAAACTATGATCTATACTTGCCGAGGTTTGATGGTGAAAGTAAGAATGTCAACGCTGAGCAACATGTCCAAAATTTTGAGAATTTTCTAGATCTTTTTGAAGTTGATGAAGAAGATGTTAGTATAAGGCTTTTTGCTCTTTCTTTGCAAGTTGAAGTGAAGAGTTGGTTCAAAGCCCTGCCTGATGCAAGCATTTCAGATTTCCAGCAGTTTGTCAAAGTTTTTCTCGACAGGTGGATGATCGGGCAGAACCTTTTCTTGATTGTAGAAGAGTATAACCAGCTGAAAAGATTGCCAGGGGAGACAGTACAACAGTTTTCGGCCAGATTTAATCAAGTTTATTATTCAATGCCAGTTGATATTAGACCTTCTCCTAGATCTGCTCTCTTGCACTATCCGGGTGCCTTTGATCCGGAAATGGAGTTTCAGTTGAGAGAAAGGGACATTGCAACTCTTCATGAGATGCAAAACAGTGCAGTAAATGTAGAGGCTCATCTGCTGATCCGAAGGGCAAGGATGAAGGAAGCAGAGGTGAAAAACATAGATCCGGCCGAATCAACATCTCTAGAGGTGAAGCTTGACATTTTGGTAAGTGCAGTGGAAAAGATGATGGACAACATCAACGCAAGGAATGATTATGATGTTCAAGCTCATGGCTCGCTGATTGAAGAAGAACAAGTTGCTGACCCAAAACATTTTGTTTCTGATCCCAGTTGTCATAGTGATTGTTTTATAGATCATTGTGAAGAAGAAAGAACTGTTGATATGACCTGCATGCTTGATGATGTCTTTTATACCAATGATTTGCCTCGGTTTGATCAGTATGATGATGATTATGTTCTCCAAACAGAGGCTAATTTTGCAATCAAATCAGCAGCTAGTTTGTGGGAGGAAGAAGTTCATTTTCAGCAGCTTGAATACAATGTTCAGCCATCACATATCAGCTATGACAGTGACGAGGAAAGTGCAGCAAATTTTGAAGTAAGTGAAGGATCTTTACCTTTTTGTTTTGATTCATGTCAGTTCATTAAAGACAACTTTCATGAAATTAGAAATCAGCTGTCAACAAGTCTTGATCTAGACCATCTTGGAGGCAATAAAAACCTTGTTCCAGACTTCTCATATTCAGATTTGCAGCCCCCAAATGCCATTGGTTTTCAAGTTGCAGATGAAAGCATGGAAGCTGACATATTTGATCAAATGATACAAGAAGGTGACTCCGTACCATTCTGTTTTGAATCAATTCAGTTTTTGAAGGGTAGATTGCATAGTAAATCATTTAATGTTGAGGATGAGACAAATAACAAAATTCTTGAGCAGCCTGTAGCATCAGATTTGCAGCCACCAAATGAAATTGAAGGGCAGATTACAGATGAAGGTATGGCAGCCGAAATACATGATTTGATGATGCAGGAAGATAAGGCAGAATTCTCGTAAAATCTCTCAAGAACAAGATGAACAGCTAGACGGATGTCATGCATTTTCAATGGATACATTACATCAGTCTTTTCAAGTTTTTCATGATCCAATAGCTGATGTTTTGGATGAGGTTTGCGGTCAAAGTCTTTCTCCATTGACTACATGTGAGCTTGAAACATGTGCTGATATGAATTTGATCCGACAATCAGTTTCTTTGTTATTTTCAGCAGAGGTCTCATCACAAGGCTCAGATCAAAGTTTGCATTCATGGTATGAGGAAAAGAGAAGTAATGCATTCGATGAGCTAAGTTCCAGTGTGCTTGAATTTCAAGATCCTTATGCAGTGTTTTTGGAGGTGGATAGAGAATTCATATCATTCAACGGATCTGTTTCTAAGTTGTCATGGGAGTTTCCTTTCAGTAGTTCTCTTTTGTTGTTCATAAGTGAGCACTTGTGGAGAATTCAACCAGCAGACGTGATACTTACTTGGTTGCATTGGTTGTTTCATTTCACTTGATCAGGTGATGAATGAAACTGTTAGAGTAGGTTGTGATTAATAAGCTCTCCTTTGAGCATCATTTTCAGTTTGTCGGTTGTGTTTAAGTATCGAGTCAGTTTTTAGTTGAGTCATGAGTCCTTTGTGAGTCAATTTTCAGTCTTGTTGTTAAGATTGTGTTGGTTTTCAGTCATGCATTTCAGCTTGAGTTTTTGACTCCATTGCCCAATGATTGAAAAGCACTGGTCTGCTCTCCCAGAGGTCTAAGGTTCTTGGCACCTCCAAGGAGCTATCATCCCCATTGGAGCCAATGTTAGTGTCAGTCTTTCCAGCCTTCCTACAATGATCAAATATGCTCTTACAAAGTGGTCTCAGAGTGTCAAGGTCAAATTTTGTCATTTCAGTGAGTCTTCAAGTAAAATTTGGTCACTAGGCATTAGGTCTAGGGTTTGCTTTCACTCCTTTCAAAATTGCCCAAATGCCTATCCATGTCATCATTCTGCTGAGTTTATCATCTTTCATTGGGTTTTCATTATCATGTCAGTGTCTAATGAGTCATTTTACATCTTGTTCATGCTTCAGTTGCGCCTAGGCAAGGTCATTTCCCTCTCCTAGGGTTTTGAAAGCTAATTTCTCTTGGACGGTCAAATCATCGGCAAAACTTGTATCCAGATGTTCATACACCTTCCCCTATCCTTCATATACCTTATCAAATGCTTCCCATCACTGAGATCCCCCAAAATCCTCATTTTTGCACAAACCCTAGTTTCTAGCTACAACTTGGCAATTTTCTAGGTTGGGCCTGTGTTTTGCCCTTTTGGACCCCTTCCCCTCACTCAATCTCTGAGATTCCACTTTCCCATACTTCCTAACATCCCTCCCTACTCCCCAAAATTTCCCCAAGAATTTAGAATCCCCCTATCCCCTTCATTTCGCTTCATTTCGACAAAATTCCTTGTTTCACACATCGGGACAAGTTTCACTCAAATGATATTTCAGAGCAATCAAAGATGAATTTTGGGAAACTGAGAGAGGTTTTTGTCCAAAACATGCCAAAGAAGAAAAACCTCCTTCACTTTTTGCACAGGTGTCATGGTTTGAGAGAAATGTCAAGAATACCGTTGCCTCAGGAGAATCAAAGACACCTCTGAAGTGACCTTGGGAAAATCAGTTTTCTCCTAGCTTGGTTGGCCAAATGATTTTATTGATGGGTAAAAAAATAACTAGACACAAATATCTTTCCAATGAGCTATCATGAGCTCAATTTGGGGTTGAGGAAGGCATTCAAAAGTTGACTGCAACAACACTCTTCCTTGAGGCAGTCTCATTTGGCACTTTTTGACCAGTCTTGGGAGATTTGATTTTTGACAGGACAAATGAACTCCAAATTGAAAAATTCTAGTTGGTTTGGAAAGTAGACTCAAAGACCTTTCCAACGAGCTATCCTGCACCTGATTCTGACACCGGGAAGGCCTCCAAAATCTCCTGCAAAAGCGCGCGACCCGTCAGAGGCGCGCGACCCGTCAGGCACCCTCTGCCAGTGCAAAAATTACACTGGCGCGACCCGTCAGGGGCGCGCGACCCGTTGGGGATTTCTCCACAGAAATTTGCCAGTAAACTTGCCAAGGAGCCACAAATTGCCAAATTTTGTAAGGTAGGCCCTCAAATCATGAAAAATTGTTGCTTGTTACAGTTTAAGAAGATCATGATTATATTTGTAGAGGTCTCCATTTGCAAGTAGAAGTCTCCATTGTGCTTTGGCTTGAAGTTGTCAAATTGCTAGGGTTTTATATGCTGTTTTGAGGTATCCCTTGTCTTCCCTATTTTTCACCTCCCATTCCATATTCCCTATCATTTTTATTTATATTTCCCTTCCACAATTGCTAAGAGCCCTAACCCTACCCCTCTTCCTAAGAAATCAAAAAATTAAACCCTAACCCTACCTCCCATAACATCCTTGCAAATGAAATTGTATGATGATGTATATGTCATGCACAACACCACCACCACATCCTGAGATTGTTCACGAGGCGGAAGGACCATCACAACAGCTTGACATCCCTGTCACTAGACATGTCAGCTCCTCACCTCTGGTCACCTATCAGAAAGGCCCAAGGGCCTTATTTGCAGCAGCCAGGCGAGTACTATCTCCACAGCAGGTGGAAGGGGTCTCACCTTCATCATCGGCTCAGCGAGTGTTATCTCCACATCAGGTGGAAGGGGCCTCGCTTTCTTCAGCAGCACAGGCAGCACAGAGGGGCAAGCAGCCCATGATTGATGAGGGACCATCAGGAGTTCCAGATATTGAGCTTGTTGATCTTGAGGCTAGTTCTCCGAGCCAAGAGGCAAAGGAGATCATTCAGCACCTTAGAGCTGAAAATGAGGTATTTCAAAAGAGACTAGAAGGTGCACAATGGACAATTTCATACCTGGAGCAGCGCAACAAATAGTTGGAGGACGAGAAACTTCTTGATGAGTTGTGGAGCATCCGTAGTGACCGAATCTTGAACCGAAGAAGGCCCGGTGATCTAGTGCCAGTGGAGCGGGAGTCTATGCTCATCCAGGAGAACGCACACTTGGAAAGGCTGTTGGCTAAGGCCAACCAAGAGAAGATATTGCTGAGGAACATGAAAAACCATTATTGGGCAAGAATGCATGTGTGCAAGGCCAAAATGAAGATGTTTCAAAGGCGGTTGTCCGAGGCCCTAAAAGGGAAGAAGAAGACCAATCCACTCCGTATCTTGGCTGAGGCTCACTCAAAGATCATGGCACTCAATAGCCTAGCCACAGTTCAAATCCCAAATTTTTTTGTGAATTTTGGGTAATTTTGGCATTTTTTGATAATTTACAGGTTTTGGCTCTTTAACGGGTCTCACCCCCGGTGAGACCCTTTGTCATGGCAACTCCTTTTCACAAAAATTCAGCATTTCCTGATTTTTTATGCAAAGTTACATATGCCCATGGATGGACTTGAGTTTTTATGGGGTTTTGGGCCTCTAGAAGGTCAAAATACATGCAAAATTTGACTTTCTGCCACTTTTTTGAACTACAGAAAGCTGTCTTGGGAGAATTGGTTTTTGACAAGGCAAATGAACTCCAAATTCAAAAATTCCAGTTGGGTTGGAAAGTAGACTCACAGATCTTTCCAACAAGCCCACTTTTGCTCAATTTGGCCACCTACAAGTGCCTCAAACAGAGCTCCAAAGGGGCGCGACTCGTCAGGCAGGGGGGCGCGACCTGTCAGGCAGTTTTTTGCCAGATTGCACTGTACAGCCCAGAAAACGCAGTTTTGACCCAGTTTGACTTTTTGGGGTGGAAGATGATTATCTTTGATGTAATTATTGTAACTCTAAGACACTTTTACTCTTGTTTAACACTTCTAGAAGATTCATTCATGTAAAGGGTAAATATTTAATGAATGGATTGGTTTCCTAGCTTATAGAAGCAAGTTGTTTTGACTGCCTAGATTGTAGTGCTTAGTTTAGAAGTGGTTGAAACAGCTCCTAGGATAGTGAGCTCGACCCATGGAGGCAGGGAAAGAAGTTAGATCATCTATATTATGTACTTTTTTGCTCATTTTCATGGTTGGACTCTTGAGGGAGAAGCTATCATTGTATTATTTCACTGTATCTCTGCAATATTTGGCTAAGGAAGACCAGGGTTTTGCAGTCCTCTTTGGGATTCTTGTGGACTCATGTGTTGATGGTGTGTTTCTCAATGTTCTTGTAAGTGTGTTTATGTGATCATCTTCTTTCTTTCCTTCTGCATATTAAACAAATGAAGTGTTAAAGTAAGAATTCATGCTTGCCATGCTCTGCTTTTAAATTTGTTTAATTTCTATGTTTTCTACTGTTTAAGGAGAATTCAAAGTATTATTTGCTCTCCTTAGCTCCTCACCGGTCTTTCCATTCACTCACCTCAATCAAAGGCATCAATACGGTCTCTTACCTCGCCCCAAAGAACCCCCTGCAGAAACTGTGTCAAATCCCCGCACCCAAAATTGCAATTCCTCAATTTGCCACCAAAAACCCAAAAAAACCCCAAATCAACCTTTTTTAATCAGTTTACTAGCCTAATATCAGTGTTACCTTATTGTTCATTTCATCTATTGAAGATTTTACCGAGATAGACCGGAGAGAGCCTTCTCTTGCCCCGTAGGGCTAGCTACGAGGCTAAATGGTTTGATGTAGCCTTGAGGTTTACCTTTCTCAGCCTGAGGTGAAATTTCAAGCGCTAACAAGTTGTAGGTCCTTGGACTCATGTATAGAAACTGGACTATGAATAGTTGCCGTTCAAATGCCGGAAGTGCCACGTCTACAGACACTTCGCCAGAGACTGCCCGTCCAAAGGGGTGGAAGAAAAAGGGAAGGAAGAAGGATGGAATCAGGAAAAGCATTCCAAAACTTCACACAAGAAGAGTTCAAATGCAAGTGCGAAAGCTCCCCAAGTGGGCCCTGCTCAGAAACCACCCATGGAAAGCCAAGGGAACAAATTTGAGATCCTTGGATCTGAAATCATGATCACGCAGGAGACAAAAATCCCAAAGGAGATCTCTCCATCTAAAGCCTCCCCCTCCAAAAGTGTACCAGAGAGATCCAAAGGGAGGATATCAGAAGAAGAAGAGGAAACCCAAGAGTCCGAGGAATCAGAGGAAGAAGGGGAAATAGGTGAATCACAGTCTTCTCCTAGAAGATCTACAAGAGGACGCATGTCAGCAAAGGAAAAAAGAGAACAAGAAACTTATAAGGACAAGCTTCAGGGCAGCCAGCCAACGTTAGAGAAACTCCTAGCAAAAACCCCGAAGATGAAGAGGATCCAAACCCAGAGCTCCAAGGGAGCTCATCACAGCAAAAGTAAATGATGAAGATAGTCTCCTGGAATTGTAGGGGAATGGGCACTAAAGCCAAGGAAGAAGCAATGAAGAGTTTAATAAGACTGGAAGCCCCAGACATCCTTCTCATCCAGGAGACTAAATTGGAGGATTCAGTCTTCCTCCAGGCAAGAAAATTTTTTTGGAAGAAAGACGGAGCGCAAGCAACCTCTGCCCGTGGAGCATTGGGAGGACTTGGGTCGCTCTGGAATCCTAATAAGTTCTCATTAATCTCTGAGTACCTGAACACTCATTGGATCTTTTTAAAAATGCAGCATTTAGAATCTAAGGAAATTATTTTCCTGTTCAATGTATATGTTCCTAACAATGCAGGTGAGAAAAAATTATGCTGGGACTCCATCAAAAACTTGGCAGATCTAGAGAATTTGGAGAATACAATCATAGCTGGAGACCTCAACCTCACCCTCCTCTCGTCAGAAAAAAGAGGAGGCAGTATCGTCAGGGATCCGGCAAGAGAATTAGCGGAAGACCTCATGCAAGATTGGGATCTGATAGACATTAAGCCGACTACTGGGAAGTTCACTTGGTCAAATAAGAGAGTTGGTCTGGGTTACATAGCAGCAAGACTTGATAGATTTTTGGTTCAAAGCTCCTTCCTACTCCTTGGACTAGAAGCTAGAATGCGCATTCTTCACAGCAGTGTATCAGATCACAAGCCCATTAGCCTAGAGCTGCTGACCCCCAAGGATCTGGGGCCTATACCTTTCAGATTCAGCTCTCTCTGGACCAAAGAGACAGACTTCATGGAAAAGGTCAGAGACTATTGGAAAGATCCAGTCAAGGGATCCACCTTTTTTGTTTGGGAGGAAAAACTCAGAAGGGTTAAAGCCACGCTGAAAAATTGGGCTAAGACCCTGCCCAACCCTGCTACGGAAAGGAAAAAAATACAAAGTGCTCTAGAAAGCCAACATCTCCATCTTGAAGCAGCTGAAATCACTAAAGATGAGTTGGAAAAGGAGGCCAAGCTTCAACAAAGTTACAACAAGGCCTGTTTGGCAGAAGAAGAATATTGGAGGCTCAAGTCCAAGAGTCTTTGGCTCAAATATGGTGATAGAAACTCCTCCTTTTTCCATAAACAAGCCCAAGCTAGGAAAGGCCGCAATTCCATCACTGAAATAAAAGAAGACAACTGCAAAATTAAGGACTTTGTCAGCATAAAAAAGGCAGCCTCAGAGCACTTTGAGAAGCTGTACAGGGAAGATTTAGGAGCTGATCAAAATGATATTCTGTTGGATGCTGTCCCTAGACTTATCACCTCCAGAATGAACCAGGCACTTGAAGGCAAAATCACGCAAAAGGAAGTCAAGGAGGCCCTTTTCGCAATGGATCTCGATAAAGCTCCGGGACCGGATGGTTTTACACCTAGATTTCTCCAGACCTGTTGGCAGATTGTTGAAAAGGAGTTCTTTAAAATGATTCAGAAGTCCCAAGACTGTCAGAAGATTGGAGGCTGCACAAATTCAGCCTTTCTCGCCCTCATACCCAAAGAAAAAGGAGCAAATTCTTTCATCAAATTTCGCCCAATCTCCTTATGCAATATTGGGTACAAAGTGATAACCAAAGTGATAGCTAACAGGTTGAAAAGAATCCTCCCCAAAATCATCCCGGATAATCAAGGTGGATTTATTCATGGCAGGCAGCTGGTGGACAATTTCGTTCTGGTTCAAGAGGCGATTCATTCCAGCCTACACCGAAAGGAAAAAGGTATGGTTATTAAATTAGATCTAGCAAATGCTTTTGATCGTGTTAGACATAGTTTTTTGTTTGATGTGTTGCAAAAACTGGGGTTCGGTCAAAATTTCATCAAGTGGATTAGAGCCTATATTTCGGAGCCTTGGATTGCCCCCCTAGTGAACGGTAGGGCTGCTGAGTTTTTCAAAGCCTCTAGAGGGCTGAGGCAAGGGTGTCCCCTTTCACCCCTCCTATTTGTCCTACAGGCTTCTGTCCTCAGCTTTTATCTAGAAAAAAAGCAGCAAGACCAAGACATCGCTGGCCTGTGCATTGCAAGAGGGGTAAAAAGCATCAATCACGCCCTCTTCGCTGATGATACATTACTGCTGGGGGCTGCATCTCCTCATTCAACAATTAAATTCAAAGAAGTTCTGGAAGACTACTGTAAGGTCTCGGGCAGCGTTTTAAACAATGGCAAATGCCATATCTACTGTTGGAATATTCCTGCTTCAACTGCAAGCTCCATTGCCAGATGCCTCGGATTTGCAGCCTCAACTTCTTGGTCCTCATTTAAATATCTTGGTCTACCCATCTTCCACAAGAGGGCCTTGAGCAAAGATTGGTATCCCCAGTTAGACAAATTCAAAGCAAAAATGCAGGCCTGGGGATCCTCTTGGCTCAACATTGCCGGAAAATCAGTGCTCAATAGCCTTCCGTTATTCAAATTCTCTGTTCTCTTGGCGCCTGTGGGAATCATCAAAAAGATGGAGGAGCTAATCAGACAGTTTTTCTGGAAAGGAGGCAAACAAAACGAGAAGAGAATTTCCCTAGTCAATTGGGAAATAGTCACCAGACCAATTCAGGAGGGAGGACTGAACTTCAAAGATCTCAGTGTTCAAAACTTAGCCATGGGAGCCAAATTGATTTGGAAAATCATAGCTCCAAATCCAGGTTGGGTACAAGTTGCACTGTGGAGGAAATACTTCAGAGGACCGAGACTTAGATGCCTGGATCAACCCAAAAATCAACTCAGAACTCCTTTCAGCATGTTCATCAGCAGAGTTGGCTCACTGATAAGAAATCATTCCTTCTGGATACCAGGAAATGGAAAACGTATCCATCTGTGGAATGACAGTATTCTGAATAGACCCCCGCTGGCAGAATCGAGAGAAATGATAGAGTTGAAATGTTGGATGTCAGAGGCTAGCATCAACACACTGTGGGACCTCTCGAACTGGAAGGGTGATGTTTGGACGGGTTGGAAACAGCTCCCAGTTCCACCCGCCTTACAATCAGAACTGGCAACGTTCACCACGAAGATGCACGGGCTGGCTCCAATTCATGCTCGCAGGCAGGACGTGAGAGGCTGGGGCACAAATCGGGCAGGTTACACGGTAGCTCAGGGCTATGCTAAATGTCTAGAGCGACCTCACGTGCCTCCCAACCCTGCCCCCTGGGTAGGCATTTGGAAACTCCCTTCAATTCCAAAAAATTCTAACCGAAGACAGGCTTTAGAAAAGGGGCATCTTTGGGCCTTCTAGATGCATGCTTTGCAAGGAAAACTTAGAATCCGCCTTCCACCTCATGATCGAGTGCAAGTTCGCAGCTTCCATATGGCAGGAGCTTCTTGTTTCCTGGAAGTATAAGTTCATCTTCCCCTCCTCAGTTTCGGATCTGTTTGCAGGCTGGATGGCCAGATATCTAGGCCCATTTCCAAAAAATAAAACAATCAGGTCAACGTGGAGTGCTCTGCCTAAATTCATCAGCTGGCAAGTCTGGCTGGAAAGGAACAGAAGGATATTCCGAAATAAGGAACAGGACTTCAGAATAGTTGCCAACTCAGTGAAAAGTCAGCTAGTTGAGTGGCTGGAAGACAAAGGAGATGATTCAAATCTAAGCCAGCAGGACATAGATCTGGGAACTGCCCTCAATTTCAAATTTCAAAAATCGAACAGCTCTCCTCCAACTCTCAAAGAATGGAAAATCAGGAAAAACGAAGAAGATTTTCAATCCTGGTTGTCCAAACAAACACTTCCCTCTCTCTTCTTTGATGGGGCAGCCAAAGGGAATCCAGGAATTGCTGGAGCTGGAGGGCTCATCATAAACCCAGATGAAACTTCTTTGCATAGATTTGCTTGGGGATTAGGCCATTCCTCAAGCATACAAGCTGAAGCAATGGCCCTTTTTCAAGGAATCAAACTCCTCAAAGAGCTGGGCCTCAAGGAGGCAAATGTCTTTGGGGATTCCCAGGTTATCATCAAAGTAGTGGCGACCAATTCTAATCCAGTGGACCTGCAGCTAGCAAGGATAATTACAAGGATTAAAGTCATGGAAAAGTCCCTGAATCTGAAATACTTTAATCTTTTGAGAACAAATAACAAAGAACGAGACATTGAGGCAAACAAGGCAATCCATTTAGGTGCCGGTACTATTCTCAAAGATAAGGAAATCCTTTGGGATCCAATCCCCTAAAGAGTCATGTTTTATTGTATTCTTTTGAAACAGTTTGTTTGTATTTTTCAGCTTGGGAAATCAGCACAGAAGTACACTATATTAAATGTAAAAATAGGAGCCTGATAAGAGTAGGCGATATATTCCTCTTGGTGGAAAGTCATGCAGAAATCTGCTTCTCCTTATGTAACCGAATTTGTGGCTCTTAGCCAATCAGTTAATGAAATCCCATAACCGTTTTTGTGAACAAAAATAATAGGAATTAATTAATTATAATTAAGGAAACTAAAATAAGACCAGATACCAATGAATGAAAAAAAATCACGAAAAGGAAAAACAATCAAGAATCAATGAAAAAAGGAAAACAATGATAAGAAAGAAAAGAGAAGGGGAAGGGCACTAACTTAGGGAACAAAGAGACATGATATAGCAACTATTAATCTTCCACCCATCATCCTTATTCGACGTGATAGATCTTTTTTCAATTTCGGTAGCCCCCCTAAACTTTCGGTGATGGAAGCGTTCAATCCTCGCAATGACACGAGAATCTTCAAAACAAACATGGTGTTTAGTTTTGTTAACATATCCCACCAAGGCTGAGGAGCATGTCCTACAATGTCTGATATCAACCGCATGTTCAAGAATCCTTTGTTTTATAGAGAGGCATGTTTCACCAATGTAGGGGGTCCCATAGGAACATGAGATTAAATAAACACACTTCATGTCTTTTGGATCCACAAGGTCTTTGACGGATCTGAGCGAGATACGAATAGTGTTCAGGGGTCTAAAAGTGGAAGAGATCTTGTGTTTCTTTAAAATCCGAGCAATCTTGTCAGTGGTACCTTGGATAAAGGGAAGTTGAACATTGGTAACCAACTATCTTTGGTCTTTTCTTAATTTAGGACCCTTGCTAGACTTCAAGAAAGCTCTGATACATTGGGACCAACTATAATGATTATTCTTAAAAACCTTAAAGATGGTTCTTCTCTTCTTCCAAGTGATCTTGATCAAAGATCCTAAGAGCATGAGTGTCCAAAGTGTTGAGAACACCAACCTTTTGAGTTGTAAAATGATGGGAGCTAGCATGAAGGTACTGCTTCGTGTGGGTTTTCTTCCGAAAGACTTGGTGAGAGAAAGAGCCATCATTTCTCTTAGAGATGAGAACATCAAGGAAGGGAAGGTTGCCATTAATTTCAGTTTCTATGGTGAACTTAATGGAGTTTGAAAGATTATTTAGATGTTGGAGGAATAAATCCAAGTTCTCACGACCGTGAGGCCAGTTGATGAAGGTATCGCCAACGAACCTCTTCCAAAGCTTAGGCTTGAACGGAGTAGAAGCCAAGGCTTTGGATTCAAAATCTTCCATGAAAAGGTTGGCAACAATAGGGGAGAGCGGGGAACCCATGGCAACATCGCATGTTTGTTTGTATTAATCACCTTCAAAGCTTAAAAAGGAAGAGGTGAGGCAGATATCTATTGATTTGGTTGTATCAGGATCAATGACTTGTTTGATCACTTCAACCGCTTCATTAATAGGGATATTAGTGGAGTGAGATAACATCAAAGCTGACAAGGATGTCCCTGGATCAAACATTAAACTTTTTAACTCATTGACAAACGAGGATGAATCCTTGACAAAATAATCGGAAAGGCCAACTAGAGGTTTAAGTTTCCGAGCAAAATATTTAGCTAGGAGGTCATTTAGCCCACCAATGGTGTTGACAATGGGTCTCAGGGTGGGGGGCTCTTTATGGATTTTGGGAAGACCATAAATCCTAGGAGTAAGAGGGTTGCTTTCAATAAATTTATGGCTAATGGAGCTTACTAAGCTACTAGTTTTTATAGCGGAAACTACAACATTCAAGAATTTTTTTATAAGGTTTTTCTGAAGCTTTCTATAACTATCGCTATTACATAAATGGTCTAACATCTTTCTTATGTAGTCATATCTATCCATGATAAGCACAACTCCTCCTTTATCCATTTTAAGAACAACAATGCCGGGGTTATTGTTAAAGGACTTGAGGGCATCAAACTCATATTTACTTATGTTACTCTTAGGCAGCTTATCATTCCTAAGAACCACAACACAATCACGTCTATTAACATCTTTCAAATTATCAACAACATCCTTGATGCCAAACTCTATGCTATAAATAATATCCTCGATCGAGATTTTCTTTGGAGGAAAAGTGAAATTTAATTGTTATTCTAAAAGAGAAAAACAGAGGAATCAAAAGAAAACTTATAAGTATTAGTTACTGTTTTATTATTCAAATAAGGGGACATCAAACCTTAATATCATAATTGTTATTGTTGCAATTAAAATTGTCTTGGTTATTAACATTATAATTATCGTCAGCAGAGCTCTTTCCTTTGCAGAGTGAATGTTATCATGTAGGTACTCGAGCAATAGCCCCCACCCAATAAGTAACTTAGGGTGGAAGGCATTATTTAGGAGGAATGTATGAAATTAGGTAGGTGTATTTAGCATCCACACTTGGTCAGGTTCACCATTCTAAGTTCTCCTCCCCACTCCCAAAGAAGGAAGTAAGTAGAACTACGCCTTCCCACTTCAAGAAGGGGAGGGGAGGGAGGTAGTATCCTTCTTGCTTGGTAAGAGGTAGTTGGATATGCATGCTAGGTGGGCGGTTCATGTTAGTAAAGATGAGCATATGAAAGGATATGTGGAACAAGTGCAATTGGTGGATTACGACATCCACAACCCCACCCAACCAACCCCAATCACTCTTTCTATCCTACCTACCCTTTCTGCTAAGGTTACTAATAGAAGGATTTTTATCCATGCTACTACTCGCCTATTGGAAACGTGATTAATTTTATTATTAATAATTTTATTTAAATTTGATTATTATTAATGTTATTAGAGTTAATATTATTATTATAAAAACTATTATTATTAATATTAGTATTCATAAAAATACTTATATTTAAATGATGGTTATTATTGTTAATATTATTATCAATATTATCAAGATTAATAAAGTTATTATTATTCATATTATTATTATGGTGTTAGAATTTAATTTAAAATTAGAAAGGGAGGGAAAAGAAGGGATGGGAGAATGAGTGAGGGGGTTAGATGGGGAAGAGGAAAAATCAACGGCGAATGAGGTAGAACATGCAGAAGAAGAAGAAGAAATTATTTTAACGTCCACGAGGCTAAAGATAGCCTATGGGATAGATTGCTTCTTCATCTGCTTGATGTATTCGACCCTTTTTCTGTGAAGCTTCAAAATAAATGCTCCCAGCTTCTCGACAAACCCCTCGCTAAATAGATTATCCCAAGAGCTAGTTGCTAGCATATCTGCATAATTTTCCCTGTTGTCTTTGAAGGCCTCACATTCTAAAATGAAATGTTTTTCTGTTTCCACTTTTCCAGAAGAACAAAAAAATGCATACTCTTTCCTCCCACACTTCTTTTGGCCTTTTCCAGCGCCCTGTTTCACAACGAAGTTGATGAGAATTAGTCCTTAACTAAGCAATAAGAATTTTGGCTCTCCAAGAGATATTGGCCTCTATGTATGGTTTTGGTTGATGACTATGAGTGGGATTAAACACTTCAATATAGTATTTTTTCTTTCTTCCTATCTCCTTATCCCACGTACGCTTGTGGAACTTTCCCATAACAAAAGCTTTTATCTCTTTGTTTTTTATGGGACACGTGTTCAAGCAAATACCCCGTTTACTATACCATTTGTTATTTTTTTGCATCTAAGTATTTTTTCTCTTACACAGTCTATCATTAAAGACAACCTTAGGCCATCTACCCTCTTCCTTTTACTCAATTTTTTTTAAATAACTTATGACTCGCACCATAGCAATTGCTTCAATAGGAGCAATCCTTGTTTCACTTAACAATATAGCATAAGGAACTTCACTTTTAATCTTGAATTTGTTTGTAATCAAACGCTTCTGAATTTTCTCAATTTGTCTCCACTGCATGTCGATGTATTGCTGGCCCATAGTTCACAACCATAGAGAATCACCGGAATCACTAGAAGCCCAAAAAGAGTTTGAGTGGTTTTCCAGTCCCATAACTCTGCCTCTATACACCTATTTTGAAAAGCATAAAATGTTTTCCAACCCCCAAAGTTCTTTTCTTTCTACAACCATTCCAACTTAGATTTTGTTGAAGTCAATTCCGAGATATTTGTAATCCGCAACTTCTTCCAGAATGTTGCCTTCAAAGTAGAACTTATGTTGGTTATGTTTTATTTTCTTAGAGAAAACCACTACTTTCATTTTGCTGATATTGACTTGCATTCCAACACTTCTACAAAAATGCTAAAGGGATAGTAAGTGTTCTTGCAAATCAAGAACCAATTTAGCAAGTAGAATAAGGTCATTTGCATACAAAAGAAGCCTTATAACAAACTTGCCCAAATAGATACCATCACCCCCTTGTGAATTTAACCACTCCTCAAGCTTGTCGATATATAAACCAAAAGGGGTAGGAGACAGTGGGCAACCTTGCTTGACCCCGATATCGCTTCTGAAACTTTCAGAAATGCCTGCTGAAGTTCTAATTTTGACTTTCACCTCTTCATATAGCCTATGCACAGCTGCTCTCAAATGTTTAGGAACCCCAAGTTCCTCCATTCTGTGCCAAAGCTTATCCTTAGGAACCGAGGCAAACGCTTTTATGAAATCAACAAAGCAACAAAATAATTCTTCCTTTTTCTCCCAATCTTTTTCAATGAAGTGCCTTAAAGTTATACAATGATCAACTGTGTAATGTTTAGGTCTAAAACCTGCTTGTCTTTAGCATGCTTATCTCTTTGTTCTACCCACTTGCTAATTTTGTTTTCTAGCATGCTTCCAAATAGATTTGCAAACAAAGGGTTTATCATGATGGTCCTATAATTGGAGGGATTATTGATGTCACTGCTCTTGAAAAGAGGTATTGCCATACTAATTGTCCAATCTGTGGGGAGCCCCACTTTAGATATTCTGCTTGGAGTTCAGCTAAGTCTTTTGCTTTTCCAACACCCAACTTCTTGATACCCATCTCTACCTCTTGCACCGTGAAGATTTCAGTGTCAATGTTGACCAAGGGGTAGGGTCACCCTTGGGATCTTGCTCATAGAGTTGTCTTTCATAGTCAAACCATTTAGAAGCTGTAATACTATTTCCAGTTTGTATCTTTTTCGGTTGGAGCTCCTTCCAAAATAATTTGGGATTATTTTTCCCAAGGAAGATTAGTTCTTCCCTCCTTGAAACCATGAAATCGGTCTTTTTCTTGCTTAATAATTGCTTGTAAGCTTTGAGCTTTATGTTATCATTGTTTGACTCTTTCCACATTCTCCTTGCCTTTTTGCATTCCTCGTCAAACCAAGCATTAACCGGAAAGCAATTTGTTTCAGACTTCTTAATTTTTGCTCTTTTGCACTTTGCAAGTGTGCATTGAATTAAATGTGTTAATTCATGACTATGAAGGTTGTGAATTGTGATTTTCTCCTTCTCGAAGAGCCTCTCTAGCGTCATTTTGAAGGTATTACAATTTTCTGGGGTCAAAAGAATTATGCCTTGTGGGAGGTTTTGTTGGACATGCTAAATTTTTTACTCTAATTGTTTCTTTCTAGTCCAAGAGAAACATAAATAAATTGGCTTGTGATCTGATTTTAAGTCCCACAGCAAGACTTCCTCCATTTTCTCACATAAACCATGCGAGCAAATTACATAATCTACTACACTTGCTCTATTGTAAGTATTGCAAGTGAAATTACCGGACTTTGCCCATCTAGTCAAGCCATTGCAAATGACTAAATCAAAGGCCCCACATAGAGTAAGCAATTGTTCACCAAAGAGATTGCAGCCCTTGTCCTATGAAATTCTTTCCCATCAATGATTACTGTCTTCTGTGAACCAAATAGGGTCGCAATCATCTTTACAGCAAAGAATGCTAGCTTGCTCACTTGTAGTCCTAGCATTGAAATCACCCACTATAAGGACTTCACCTAGCTGCGAATAAGTTGCAATATCCGCTTTTAAGGTTGCAAATGGATCTTTGTGGTCAAGCCCTCTACCTTTGTAGATTTTTAAACTTGCGGCGCAAAATAGCATGCTGCAATTCTAATGTGGTTTCCATTTTCTGATATTTTAAACCAAATGCATTGCTTATTTGAGTCTTCCTTTTCTAATTGAATAAGACAACCTTCTTTCTCCCTTACTAAAACCATGATACCCCTGTGCCCTTTGCCATTCCCTGCTGCCTTGTTCCACGCTTCCATCTTCCAGTATCCTTCAAATAGAGGTGTCTTGCACCCTTCATGCTCATGTGTTTCCAGGAGACAAATTATGTCTTTATCTTCCGCAATAGGCCCTAACCCAGGTCCTCGTCTCCATAGGTAACCTCTGCAGTTCCAACAAACTAATATTAAGGAAACCTGAGTATGACTTGATTGCTATTTATTTTGACATGCAAGACTCACATTTGAGTCTTTGTCCCTGCTTTCCCATACTGACCTTGCTTCATGATTCCCTGTTGAAGAGTTTGTTGCCTCTTCTTTATTACCATCTTGTTGCTTTGTTTTGGAAGGAGGTCCAAATTGTGCTATCACAACTTTGCCTTTATAAATCCATGCTCTCTTGCCTTCATCTCTTGCTGCCCTAACCTTTAACATTTCCTCCCTTCTTTCCTCCCGTTGTTTTACAATTAAATCTTCTTCTAGGAAAAAACGAGAACCCCTCAAGAGATGTTTCTTGCTTAGAATGATATATTTATCACGCAAGCTAGGCATGATGACTTTTATGGGCCTGGCTCTCTCCCCGTTAAACATACCCACCCTCAATGCTTGGCATATTTGTCCTTGCCATAACAACTTGTCTTTCAAGAAGTCTCTTGCAAGGTCAAGAGTGCATTCATTTTTCCCATAGTCTTTCACCCCTTTAATAATTATGTTTACTGCCCTATTTTGTCTTTCCTCACCTTCTCTATCTTGCATGTTGTCAACCCGAATGTTTGTTTCTCCTTCCTTATTAGCAGAATTTCTAATAACTTGAGCCCAAGTTTTGGAAACCTGGGTGGAATCTACTTTCCTTTCTTCTCTTGCTTTCTCTTCATGATTGTCTATTTGGGCAATCATTTTCCCTTTATCCTGGGATGATTTGGCATTCACCACCTCTGTACTTTCCACTAGAGATTTCTTTATGTTTTGCACATCCGCCTTCATGCGTTGCCATTCTGTCTTCCCTATTAGGAGAGCTTCCTATAGCAATGTCACTTGTTCTTTTAAAACTTTATTGCTTTCTGCTAAAGCCTTGTTCTTAGTTGTTATTATATGAATTTTATGATCTCTTTCCTTCTCTTTAACTTCTAAAACCTCCAACCTTTATTTTTCATTTAAAAATGCTTTCACATAAAGATGAGATGACCAGGTGAGAGGTGTGGATGTGGGAGTATATAAGGCAGAATTATCAATGACTTTTCCTTTGGACTTCACATGCTTGTAGAGGGGACTTGTTTGAGTGCTTCTTGCGAAGGGCTCGAGTACTTTCCTTTTTAGACCGTTTTTTCCTTGTCTGCCCCCATTTTAGACGGTCTAGTCTTCGTTTTAAAATGCCCCACTATTGTTTGGCATTGACCCAAACTCGCTTCCAATCTTTGGCGGATGAGGCAATTATCACTTGTCCTAAATCATTTGTCTCCATATGTTCTGAAATTTCTTGTCCCTTTGTCATGTTTGAATGCATTTTTCATCCAACTTGTTTCGAGAAATATGTAGGTCTATAAAATGCCAAGATTACTTCGTACTGCTCCCTGTTGTTTAGGTTATCTCTGCTCCTTGCTCATTGTTCAATATTTATGCTGCATAAAAGCTCCATGCTCTCACACTGCTCACTTCTCTCACTGTTGATCACACTGCTCGCTGCTCTCACTGCTCACACTGTCCGTGCTACTCACATCAAGCGGAAGGAACCCTTTACTTGGTCAACGAATCCAAGTGAAGGCACAAGTGGAGACCCCTTGCCACTAGCACAGAAATCATAACACGTGTCGAAGATAACAATAGAGGAAGATTCGTTGAAGGAAGGAGTTGTTGAGGGATTAGAGGAAGACGTTGTACCAACGTTGGGGCATCCACAGTTGCAAACACATCATAAATTTTCATATTAACCAACTTAGGAGCAGCGAGGTATGAAATCGAGTCAGCTATCTCTGAAGAGGAACCATGAGTAGCGCTTTCAGTTGAGGAGCTTGTTGAATCTGAGCAGGAACCTTGAGCCAAGTTAGAAGAAACAGAATCCGCGCTGTCAACAATGGAATCCAAACGATCTGAAGAGGAAACCTGACTTGTAATGATAGAAGAACCAGGAGCAATGTTGCTAAATAAAGTGTTCGACAAATAAGAAGAGGACGAAGGGTCGATTCTCTCACGACTACCCGGAATTGAAGACTGAGAACCAATCCAATAGTTGAGGGCAGAGAGTTGTTCTCTGCTTATTTGACTCATGGAATAATTATTGAATGAGAAAAATTGTCTCGCTTGAGGAGAACTACGTTCCACAACATTGTCAAATTTCACAATCTGCCTTCTCTTAGCGGTTTCCTCCAAACGCTCCACCTTCAATGAAGAGCGAGCATCAATATGTGACCATAGAGAGTAAGAGGTGGAGTTTGAAAAAACTAAGTGGATAGAAAGCAACCTTCGAGATAAAGAATCAAGAAGTCTCCTTGGCTTGCAGATCTCAAACCTTAATAGAGTCAAACTCGCTTTCATAAGAATCTGAATATTATTGAAGGAATTAAGATGGTGATTAATATTGGCAAAATTCAGAATAACAGATGCATCCCTACAACGTTTTAAAAACATTAGATCAACCACTTTCTTAGAAACTTTAAGTCACTTTCGTTCAAATTGTTGAACTTTATCATAAATAACCCTCCTGTGCATGGATAAGATTTCATAATGCAAATTTTTGTGATTCATAATGTTAAGATAGAATACTTGTGGAAAGTCACATCTCAATTTTTGTTGCTGATGCTTTTCGAATTACTAAGTGGCTTCATCATCAAGACTTGGAAGAAAGTACTAATCCAACCAACAATTATATATTATAGGGATGCAAAACGGTTAGAAAATTGAACATTAAAAAAGAAATAATTTAATTAATATGAACGATATATAGTTAGTAAATTAATAAAAAAATTCTAAAAAAACTAATATATAAAAAGCAATTCCTAAATCTAATCTTAATAAAAAAATTAATATGTAATTATTAACTTTGATATAATTTCAATATATTACTTTGAATTAATATTATTACTTGGACTTAATATTATTATTTTGATATAATAATAATAATAATAAATAAATTGAAAATTACTAAATCAAGTCTTAATAATAATATGTTATTAACTATTATTATTAAAGTTTAGATATAATCTCATAAATATTACTTTGTTTAATATTATTATATTAATTAATATTAATACTTTGATATAATAATAATTTTATAAATGGGAAAAAATTATATACATAAATGATAATAATAACAAAATAAATAGGAAAATCATTAACAATACTAATATGAATAAATTAATTAATATAAAGAAACTAAAATAAGACCAGATTGCATTGAATGAAAAAAAATCACGAAAAAGAAAAAAAAAATCAAGAATCAACGAAAAAAGGAAAACAACAATAATAGAGAAAAGAGAAGGGGAAGGACACTAACTTAGGGAAAAAAGAGACAAGATCCAACAACTACTAATCTTCCACCCATCATCCCTGTTCAGCGTGATAAATCTTTTTTCAATTTCGATAACCTCCCTAAACTTTTAGTGATGGAAGTTGTCGTTCCTTGAAATGACACGAGAATCTTCAAAACAAACATGGTATTTAGTTTTGTTAACATGTCCTGCCAAGGCTGAGGAACATGTCCTACAATGTCTGATATCAACCGCATGTTTACGGACCCTTTGATTTATGGAGCGGCCCGTTTCACCAATGTAAGGGGTCCCACAAAAACATGGGATTAAATAAACACCCTTTATGTCTTTGGCCACTCATGCTCTTAGGGTCTCTGATAAAGATCACTTGGAAGAAGAGAAGACCCATCTCCTTAAGGTTTTTAAGAATAATGGTTATAGTTGGTCCCAGTGTCTCGGAGCTTTCTTGAAGGCTAGCAAAGGTCCTAAAATAAGAAAATATCAAAGAAGTTGGTTGCCAATGTTCAACTTCCCTTTATCCAAAGTACCACTGACAAGATTGCTTGGATTTTAAGGAAACATGAGATCTCTTCAACTTTTAGACCCCTGAACCCTATTCATAGCTCCCTCAAATCCGTCAAAGACCCTATGGATCCCATCTCTTTTTTCCGTAAATTAGTGCCCTTTCCCTTACTTTTTATTTCTTATTGTTGTTTTCCTTTTTTCATTGATTCTAAATTGTTTTTCCTTTTCGTGATTTTTTTTCATTCATTGGTACTTGATCTTATTTTAGTTTCCTTAATTATAATTAATTTTTTTCCTATTATAATTATTAATAATTTTCCTATTTATTTAGTTATTATTAATCAATATAATAATATTAAACAAAGTAATATTTTTGAGATTATATCTAAACTTTAATAACATATTATTATTAGGAATTGATTTAGTAATTTCTAATTTATTTATTTATTATTATTATTATTATATCAAAGTAATAATATTAAGTCAAAGTAATAATATTAATTTAAAGTAATATATTTTTTGAAATTACACCAAAATCAATAATTACATATTATTAAAACTTTTTTTTTTAAGCTTAGCACGACTACATCTTTAACATGTCCAATATTCACCCTGATCGGAGAGGGGAATTGAACCATTGACTTCACATCAAGGAGTATCGCAATAGAACACTCGATCACCGACTATCCAAGACCCCGTGGACACATATTATTAAAACCTTTTATTAAAACTAGATTTAGGAATTTCTTTTCATATATTATATTTCTTAGATCATTTTTTGATTAATTTATTAACTATATATTGTTCATCGAAATTAATTTATTTCTCTTTCAATGTTGATTTTTCTAGTCGTTTTGCATCCCTACAATATATAACTGTTGGTTGGATCAGTACTTTCTTCCAAGTCTTGATGATGAACCCACTTAGAGGTTCGAAACGCGTCGACAATAAAAATTGAGATGCGATTTTCCAGAAATACTCTATCTTAACATTATGAATTACAAAAATTTGCATTCCAAATTATTTTCAAATATTATATATATATAATCTTTTTTAATTCAATAAAAAAAGGTAAAAAATAACCAATACCATTAATCTTTATTTATGCATAAATAATAAACATATTTATATAAATGAATATTTATGCATGATATGATATGATATATATATATATCGAAAACAAAAAATGAAATATAACAATAATAGTAAAAAAAATGTGAACGGTAGGAAAATATTAATATATGTTAATGAAAAACATACTCATGACAAAAGGACTAGAAAAATACACTTTTAACAAAATATTATCCATTATGTCTTTATTATATAAAGAAAGCAAGAAAGTTATAGAAAGCAAGAAAGCTATGGCCATTAAAAATGAATAATAGAAAAGGAAAAAATATAGAAAGAAAGCAAAAGAATTTAAACAAAAGAAAGGAATAACAAGCGAGAATCATATCACATATAGGGAAGCAAAGGGGCAAAAAATATACAGGAAATAAGATTTTTAGGAAGACATGGTAGGTGTCCAACAACTCCTAATTTTCGAACCATCGTACCTATTTGCATCCTGGACATTCTCTCAATTTCAATGGCTTCCCTAAACTTCTTGTGATGGAAATGATCAAATCCTGGCAATGACCTGGGATTCTTCTATACAGATGTGGTGCTTTGTCTTCTCAGCATGTTCCACCCTTTCAAGATGTTAAGATGTCACAATGCTTGTTCTTCATAACTTTGTCATCCATAGAAAAGCCTCTTACTTCACACCTTTTCTCCACGGGGATGAGTTACAAAACAATAGATTTATGCCTTAGACTTCTACTTCTTTTCGACCTTCCAAATATCCTTGAGCAATTAGCCTTGTCTTTTGTTTTTTATCCTCCAAGAGTTCTTCTTCATCTTCGTTTCAGATGCATGTGTGTAGGATGATATCCAAATGAGAGATGTGAGTGGTCTATATATAGCCTTCTGCACAAACGGATGGGTGCCACATGTAGTTGAGCCAACTTGAGGGGTAGGAGGACCCACTTGGCATTTTGGTGAGCAAATGACACTTGACAAATTTATATTTATTTATTTGGATAAGGTCATGAAAAACATGTCCTTCTAAATTTTCTTTTGACCAATATAAAGCATGAAGAACATGCTTGAAAATAATAATATTTTTTCTTCTTTTATTTTACATAAAATATATATTGATACAGGTACTAGTTACAATTTCAACATTAAGATGGATTTATGCTAGTTATTTTATATTCATTGTGTTCTAATTTGTATTTATTATTCCTTTTTGAAGTTAATATGTATCTTATCTTTTAAAGATGATGTAAATAATGAATAAAATGAATGTAAAATGAATATAAAATACGTGGTCCAATTATTAGGGTTCGTGGTTCAGCACCACTCTTTGAACTAGAGATCAGGGTTTGAATCGATGGGTGCACCGAAGCAAAAATGGACAAAGGAGGAAGAGGTAACTCTTCGAGCCATAATTGAAAAATATGACCCTGGTAAATGGTTTGCAACACTCAAGGATATCACCCTAGGTTCCTATATGGCATCACATTCTCACGTGGATATCAAGAGATCATAATGGATAAGATAGAGTAGTGGGAGGAGAGATGAACACATGGTCTCGTCCTCCCCAACAAGGAAGAAATCATCTATGTGATAAGTGAAATCTTTCCCCACCGGATGAAATGCGACTTGATTTAGTTCAAGCCTACTGTCCTTTTAATTCTTGTGAGAAGATTATAACTAGACTAGAAAAAAATTGCAACTAGGTTCCTCTTTTCGCGAACTAAGGCCTGTGATCCAGATTTACTTACCTTCTCAGTATTGGTGAGGCCCGCGGTTCCTCGAATTTCTTTTTAGAGCCTTGTCAAGATTCTCTCTGGGCATTATTTTCTTCTTGGGGTCTATTCCATAGATTTAGTATGCCACATCAAGCTTTCCCTAGAGCTTCGATTGGGTATTCCCTCTACCATGCAACATCTTCTTTTTGAAGATAAGTAACTGGATGATTCTTCACATCTTTCAGTCTATACTATTGGTAAAGATGTTAAGGGAAGCTACATTCTTTACTTTGATTGGGCTTCTAGGGTAAATCTTGACCCATCTAGAGCAGGAGACCAGATTAAAAATCCTACTTCAAGACTCTTTTTGACATTTTCGTGGGGTCTAGGACATTCCACCAATAATGGTGCAGAGGCCTTAGCTTTATGAAGGGGATTGCAACTGCTCATTAGAAATGGCATTATAGAATCCATCATCATTGGAGACTCAAAATGGGAAATCCAGCATTTAAAAAAGCTTTCAATAGATGAAGATCTCATTCCGATATGGAATAAAATGGGGGCTTATAAAAACATGTTCACAAGAATAGAAGGATTCCATGTTCCGAGGGACACAAATCGAGCAGTCCACAAAAAGGGAAATGAGGGTGCACTATTAAGTCGAGGCATCATCCAAATAAATGATCAAGTATGCAACAAACATCCTCCATAATCGCTTTCAAATACACCTTCACTAGGCTCCTTTAAAGCTCACACCCTCCAGTGATAATAATAAACATCCCATGCTTCCAATATAGAGAGTTATGTATGGCCAATACCTATACTTCATTGTGTCAAAAGCCCCCTCTAAATTTTCATCTGTCCTGCTTAGTTACAAAGGCAATCTCTATAATATCATATCATTCAATTATAATCACAAGAAAACATATCCTGATAATTTCAAGAATGAGCAACGAGGATGCAACAACCATTTCAAGAAAGACTGTGGATGATGCATATCGAGTTGATTATGGCAAGACTGACCAGTAGCCTATCAAAGCGTCAATTTTTAAAACAAAAGGTTTTGTGATCGCAACCTATTTATAAAAGAACCAAAGGCAGATTCTCTAACTAGTGGCACCATAATGCCTCCTTACTTCAGAGGCAAACAACCATTGTTGGGATGTCTTTCTTGACATCGACTCTTTGATATTTTACAACAAAAATGGGACAATAACAATGCAATATCAGATCTTTTTCTATGTTGATGCCCCATTATGTGGTGATGCTACCATGAGAGCTCCCAATGACATGGGGCACCCATTCTCTCCCTTAATGCTCACTAAGAGGCACATATCCTCCTTCAATAACTGACAAGAAAGTAAGCTCCACACAGTCCAATTGGTCTGGAAAAATATGGGCTTCAAAGAACAAGGCGAAAAGGACCAAACAAGTAAAGATATGTTCAAGGACTTCTTTGCAAAGTTTCTCAAAAAATATCTATATGTTACTAGCTATAAGGAAACCACTTTTGTGATCTCATCTGCTATAACATGATGTATTGTTTATTTATTTTTCTAGGAGGACAGTTGTTATGAACAAAGTTCATAAATGTAGTAGAATACTCATAAAATTTGAAATATATAAATATCCATTATAGGACAAATATATTTATATAGAAATGTACAAAATATATGAGAAGATGATGAGAATGTTTTTTTCAACTATAAAATTTTTGATAGGAAACTAGCAACCTCCCGAGATATATGCAACAACCTGCAAGCCACATATATCAGAAACTCATAGTTCAACCTAGGACCGAGACATTCAGAGACCACTGGTACTAGAGTCTGGATCCCAGGCTCCAACGGGATGCCTATCCCTCCGGCCTTACTATGACAGGCCACATCTCCGGGGACTTGAACCTGGGTGGATGGGATGACAAACCACCACCCCTACCACTCGAGCTAAGCACCCATTGACAGATGATGAGAATGTTACAAATGAGGTCCACTTATATACTTAGGCAGGTGCCACTTCATGAACGAACATGCCCTTAGGGACGTGCCTCTTCATTAACTAATTATTATTTAATTAACTACTATTATGATTATTATTTATATATTTGACTTTATATTATTTTTATATATTTTATTCATAACATTGTCTTCTCCTTTAGAAAAACTTTGTCCTCA
Organism: Pinus tabuliformis; assembly: GCA_031772625.1. NCBI lineage: Eukaryota > Viridiplantae > Streptophyta > Pinopsida > Pinales > Pinaceae > Pinus > Pinus tabuliformis. Next base: position 673,618,668 of record CM062817.1, read on the forward strand.
AAGCTTATCGCTGATAAGACGTCTCGACTATTTCTTTGTTTTGTAATCTCTTTGTATCTTTTGAAGTTCTTCGAGTTGTCATCTTTGATTATACAAGATGATAAGATCCTCTAAGTGACAAATAAAATTGTTGAACTAAAAAGGGATTTGACCATTCTAAACCAATCTTTTGTGGAATCTTGTGGTTACTCGAAACTTGTGATGAATTGTTATTATAATATTGGATTGTGTAGACATTAGTATTCTTTGAAACATAAGTTTGTTGTTTCTATTTCAAGTGATACAAATACAAAGATTGGTTGAGATGACTACTCTTGTGATTTGGATGTCAATAAGGAGTCCTTGTGATTTGATATCGCCTTAATCTTTTTGCGGTGATTTCTTGGTTTATTGGAGGTATATGATTTCTGTCAGGTACAAATATCATTTAATTAATTGTGAGATCTTCACTTGAAATTTCTGTTGTTTGAACTGCAACTTCTGAGTACATCCTCACTTTAACTAGTTTATCCTCTCCTTGAGTTGTAATATTGACTAGATCAGTATTTGTTCCTTTTTCTTCAAATTGGACTATTATGTCTAAAGTCTCTTATGCAATTTTTGAATAAGTTGTTCTAACTTGTCTTTTAGCGACTTTTTGTCACTTTTAAGCTTCTTTATTTTGTGTAAGAAGGTTTTGATTATGATTTTTTAGACGTGGAAGTTGTTTTTTTCTAAATTGTTGACTTTATCCTTAGTATCCTTCTCCTCATCTTTAAAAACTTTGATTTGTTATAATAATCTGTGGTTAAGGTCTTTTAAGCACAATTTTTCTTCTTCCTTCTCTAATAGATTCTCATTGAATTTATTCTCCACACTTTCCATTTCTTCTTCTAATTTTTTCTTTCTTTCTTTGGACTTATTGACTTTTGCAAGTAAATTTTGGTTGTGATCCCTTAGACGCAAAATTTCCTCATCCTTTTCTATAATTTTTAGCAAAACACACCTTCAATATCCTTATGTATTTTTTGTGATACCTCGAAAATTTGTTCTAGTTCTACAAGTTTTTCCTCTAGTCCTTTCATTTGCATTTGCTCATTACCTTGACATTTTTCAGTAATAATTAATTTTTCACATGTTGGACAACATAATTCACAATTTTTATGAATCCATGGATATTCACTGCATGCTTTATAAAACATACATTTAGTCCAAAATGTTGAGTTATATGTGGAACTCATCTTCCATTTTGTCTTGAATTCCTTTCTCAAATTATAATAATTCAAAATCTTTTATTACAACTTCTTCAATAAATTTTTAATATATAATCAGGGAAAATTTTTGCAAATGGCTTATAATTGGATTTTTTTGAAAAAATATTCGCCAATTTCATTAAAAATTCGCTTATTTTTTACATATATATGATTAAATGAATTAAATTCACCAAAAATTTGTCAATTTTAATAGTAAATAATATGTTTTTTATTGAATATTCGCCTACATTCTATACATATGAATTTTTAAGCCAGAATAGTCGCCTACAATACTAGATATAGGAAAAAAAGTAACTCCTTAAAAATACCCTGTATATAATTTATGAAAAATAATACCTTAATTTAAAATATTATTCAATAACCTTTATTTACCTTTTTTTTTTTTTTTCTACTATTATTATTATTTTATAAATCACTTCTTCTTCTTCTCCTTTTTTCTCATAATTTCTTTTTTTTAATATATTCAAATCCCATTTGATTAATTGAAACCTTGGATTGTAATATTACTTGCTCTTGTATTTTAATGGAATCAATGCTCAAATGGAAAATATCACAAATATTAATGGTGTGGCGGTTCACGTTTCTCTAAGGACTTGATATTTTGAACACGATTTTCTTCAAAGATTGGTTGTGGCAGTGGTCAACCCCTAATTCTTATCATGTACACTAATTCCTTACAATTGACTTATTCTTTTTGCACAATGGTTATTGGCACAACGATTTAGATCGATGAACTTTTCAAAATATGTATAATGCAACAATTGTTTTCATATTAAGTATCCTCGCACATTACCTCACGAATTTGACTATGGATTTAGCCGTGACTAAGTGGTTGTATGACTATGGATTTGGTCGTGACTGAGTGGTTGTATGACTATGGTGATGGTTTTGGAGTTATATATGCAACAAATTGTATAGATAGTTGATTAGGGTGACATGTTTGAACAAGTTTGAAGAATAAAGGATTTGTTTATTATTATTGTTTTATTTTGATGTTTTGGTTATGTTATGATAAAGTTAATATATGTTGGGTTAACTTTACATATTAGGTGAACAAGCATGACACCAGTTACGCATTTTGTGGTTGAGCATCAATTGGTGTTTGATTTGGCACAATCATGTCTCTTTACGTATGGGCAATGGTTGCTCCGTTTTTTTAAGTGGAAACCACTGTGATAGATTTAGCGATGATCCGAGTGGCTCCAGAAGGGCTCAAAAATCAAAGAGGGCTAAGGAAAGACTAAAAATAAATAAATAAAATTGTTGTATTGTAGTGAAAATAGGGTCAGATTGAAGAGCTCATCGCAATATTTCCAATGACGCAAATGGTATCTCAATCCGACATCTTATGTGAAAGATATGGCTAGTCAAATTTTTTGTCAACTAGGTCCATTGGCTAATGTTAGTAGAGTGCCAACTAAATTTGGAGCCTGGATAAATTTGGAGGAAATGAATGAGACAAAAAATTATTGACACTTTGCGGCAATGGTTTTCAGAGGCTGAAACTAGCGAAATTGTCGCCTACTTAATTTTCTGAAGACCACAAAAAATTCACCAACATTTTTTTAACAATATGTTTAAAATAAATAAATAAAAAATATATGGGGTGGGCGGGCAACACCCCCACCAACCCCTAGCTTGTTATAATATATATAAACAAAAAATGGGCCAATGGCCCTGTTTGACCTACGAGTTGGGAGGTCGATGGGTATCAAACCCGCACCAGTTGCATGGGTAGGCATTCCCCATGCGGCGACCGTATACCACAAAAAAACGACAAGGCGTGGGGGGTGGGAGGCCAGCAGGTTTGACCCCGGGACCTCCTGCAACCAAATACTCTATTTTCCATTGGCTAGTGAGTGCACCCAACTACAACGTTGGGGTTAACACCGAAGAATTTTATTTAAACACCAATTCATTTGTGCACCCAATGGAGGAGCAGAGAGGAACCACATGGTGGAACCAAGAATGAGGTGTGATTTTTGACATTGAATATTCTAAGGGAATATTCCTTGAAATATTTTAAAGGAATATTCCAAGGGAATATTCTTTATGCAAAATCTGTAAGGAATCTAAAAGATTCCCTTAGAGCTGAATTTTGACAACGTAAAAAATATGCCAACTTTATACTCAAATTACTCATAATTTCGCTAGGAGTTTAATGGAGATGGTTTTTTGATTTGAGTAGCAAATTTTCCAAAGACAGAAAGTTGAAGGTGGAACCATGACATAGGAATCTAAAAGATTCCCTAGAGGTCAATTTTTGAAGGTGACAAAACCATGCCAACTTTATACTCACTCTTCTCAGTTTTTCAAGGGGAACATGATGGTGTAATAAATTTCCTCATATGAGCAGCAAAATTTCAGTCAACCTGCAAAAAAAATCCTTATGGAATCTTGAGGAATCTCAAAGATTCCCTATAGGCATGAAAGATTCTCATTTTTTCGCAAGAAATGTGATGATTTGCTCAGTTTCTTCATTTGAGCAACCAAATTTTAGTCAACAAAAGAGAATCTTTGAGATTCCCGAGGAGCCCAAATTTGACCAAATCAAAAAGGGGTCGAGTTTACAGTTAGATTTCACAATTTTTTACTAGGAATTCAATAGTGCAGTCTGTTTCTTTAGCAAAGGTGTGCATTTCCAGGTTATCCCAGGATGTGGAGGTACAAAACACACTGATGCCATGTCGCCTTTTTGTTTTTGCTGAGATTATGCTTTGATGTTCAGATCGTTGTTTGCTACTATGTTGGAGGATCCTTGTATGCCACTTCATGTGAGAGTTTGTTGTTTTGTCATGTTGATGGAGAGATTTTATGAGTGAGAGTTCTTATAGGATAACGTCTCGTGGAGAGACATGCCACTCTAGTTAAGGAGTTCTTCCTTGTATTGACAAAGAGCACATCATGTATTCATCATCATCTTGTAGAAATTAATGAAGCGACATGCCCACTCTTGACTTCGGGCTTGGAGACGTAAGCCACACCGAGTGAACTCCGTTATTACCTTATGTGTGTTTTTTGATTTGGTGGTTATCGTTATTTTTCCTCTTCTTTAAAGTACGCACATGTGGTTTTTCATACTCTTTCACATGCAATTTTGCTAACATCACAAAAGTAAAAGATCTTGGTTAATTCTGGTAGCTGAGAGATCCAGATCAAGTTTGGTATCAGAGCAGTATTCTTGCTGATGTGAAATGCGAGGGTGAACGATAACAAGAGATTGAATGGAAAAAGAGGAACAGGAGAAAGAGAGAGCAAAGGATGATGATCCATCTCCATCTCCGAGTGAATATTATTCTTCTTCATCTTTTTCTCATCATTCAAATGAAGAGATCAACAAAAGCCTTCAAGTAGAGAATGCTGAATTGAGGAGACTTATATAAGAAGCAGAAGAGGAGAAGCAAAGATTGCAGCTTCAATTATGAGCCACAAAAGAGGCCTTGGAAAAGATGAAGTGTAATAAAGGCTTAGCGAAGCCATCAACACCTGCTTCAGAATAAACAGTTGAGGTAAACAATTTTGATAGTTCTTCATTTTCATTTTCACATGATGTTATTTATGTTGGAATCCTTGAGGCACCCATTTAAGAATTGGGTACATTTAAAGAGATGCTTCAAGGCAGCAGAAGCAAGGGGTTCTTTAGGCAAAGAATCCAAGCCATTTCCCAAATCATCAAGGAAAGAGAATGATGGGAACACATCACAATCTTCTCGTGACAGTGCACATTGTAGAGGAAGAGCCGAGGCAAGCTCTCATCACCATGATTGCACTAGAAATAACCAAGCAAGGTATAAAAAGTCTCGTTATTCTAGTGTTCCTTTTGATTACAAGCATATTATTAATGATGAAAGAAATCATGGCATAGAAAATCATGTAGTTTTTGTGGCTTGTATAACCATATTTTTGCCAAGTGTTGGAAAAGAATGGCAACAAGAAAGAGGACAAGACATGAAAAGTCTTGTCCACATCAGGGAAGGAATAAGATTAAGTAGGTCTGAAGGAAGAAGAATTTTTACAGCCATTGCAACATAGATGAACACTAGAGAGCCACATGTTGGAGGCTTCATCCAAAGCAACATCTCAAGGACAAAGCGCCCGTGCAGGAACTAGTTGGAAAAATTGTTCAACAAGCAAATCAACTCCAAGATGATGACCCATTCACTTTGATGAGTGAGAGATGGTTTTATTAGATATAGTAGTTTGTCATGGCCATCTTATTGTAAATCATATGTTGTGAAATGATTGTAAAAGTGATGATGTGTTTTCCACCACTTATGAAAGCAACATGATGATGTTTTTGACCCTTTTGTTGATAGCTAGGGTATTAGTTTATATTATGATGTAAACTTGACCAAAGAGTGTGTGTTATAAACTTTTGGAAAGTGTTGAGATGCTTGGGTCATGGTTGGTCATGTAATTGAACGTGTAGTTTGCAAATAATGTACTACAGATTTGCAGAGGACACAAGTTTCGGTTCATCACTTATGGCTCGAAGAAAAAAGGTGAAGGAGAAGGAAGTGTGGCCTAATAGGGCACTCGTTGTGGAGATAAGAAAGTACAACATATTGCAGATTTTGTTCATGCTTTTGGAGGACTAAAATCTACTCAACGAGGAGGAATGATCCAGGTGGCTCCAAAGAGGCTTAGAAATCAAAGAGGGCTCAGGAAAGACTCAAGAATCAAAATTGTTGGATTGCAGTGAAACTAGGGTTAGATTGAAGAGATTGTCGCGAGCTTTCCAACGACACCTCAATCTAACATCATATGTGAAATTTATTGTAGTCAAATTTTTGGTCAACTAGGCCCATTAGCTAAAGTTAGCAAAACGCCAACTAAATTTGGAGCTTGGCTAAATCTGGCAGATTTGCTAAATTTGGCAAAAATTAATGAGGCAACAAACTGACACTTTGAGACGACAATTTTCAGCAGTCGGAATTGGTGAAATTGTCACCTGCTATATATATATATATATATATATATATATATATATATATGGTGGCATTCTGCCACCCCTGGTAATTCCTGGTTTGTTATAATATATATAAACAAAAAATGGGCCAACGTCCCTGTTTGACCGCCGAGTTGGGAGGCCGACGAGTATCGAACCCGCGCTAGCCATGTGGGCCGAACCACCCTATGCGGCGACCCCATACCACAAAACTTTTTTTTTTTTTTAACTGAAACGGTTGTATATTTTATTGATATGTTAGGAAAAGATAGGGACTTTGCCTAGGCAGTCCTGCTTACATGATTGAAGTCCTGCTTTTGCTTCCTTTAGAAAGGAGCTGTTCACAAGTGATGATATAGAATTTCCCCATTTACATTTAAGATTCCTTTGTTGAGAGTGCTGCCCAAGTTCGCCATACAATCTGCTTCCTTGTTGGAGTTTCTGAGTATATGATAAAATTTGCATGAGTCAAAACTCTGTAGAACCGTCTTCAGTCTGTCCAAAATTTTGTTGAGCCCTACATTGTTAAAGTATTCTTCTCTGATTAGTTTTTTGATTAAAATTTCTGAGTCTCCGAAGACTTGAATATCTTTGGCACTTTTCTCTCTTGCAATGTGACATGCCTTTAGCAACCCCAAAATCTCCGCTTGGTTGTTTGTTTTCTCTCCGAGACCCCATGCAAAGGAAACAGTGGGGAGTCCTTCCACAAAGTAGATAATCCCGCCTGCACCTGCTGCTCCAGGATTCCCTTTAGACGCTCCATCGAAGAATATGGTAGTTACATTTTGCGCCCTCCACCAACTTTGAAAGATGTCATCAGTCTCTCTTTTTCTCCATTCCAGATTTGCTTTCAGTGGTGAGGTTCTATAATTTCGGGGCAGCGGATCTATAGCAAGCCACCTTTTTTCTTCTGGCCTGAGAAGGGGTTCTTCTTTGTTATATTGCTGCTGAGCCGCGTCCAACAGAAGGGCTTTAGCTTTTGCTGCAACCTGATGCGGGGAGTACTGCGTTTCTTTAAAGATCTGCTGATTTCTGGTTAACCACAGTTGCCAGCAAACAAACTTTGGCAACGCTATCCATATCCTGCGCCAAAATGATTTGGGGAAGATACCTTTGGGGTAGCTAGCACACCAAGTCGCGAACAGCTCAGGGACTGAGGTATGCTGTGGGAGATTGATCTGGAACTCGTCGAGAAGGAGTCCCCACACCTTCTTGGCAAATGCGCATTCAAGAAACAAATGCTGTGCAGTTTCTGACTGACATCTGCAGAGAGCGCATCTATGGGGCCCTTCATACTTTCTTTTTATCAGATTGTCCCCTGTCAATAACTTGTTGTGTACCAAGGTCCAGAAGAAAAAATTAATTTTTGGTAGCGCTAATGGCTCCCAAATCTGCTTCCAAAAGGCTGGAGTATGTTGGCTGTTCCTTTTTCCCTGAAGAGACTTATATCCCTCTGCTGAGGTGTATTTTCCAGACTTTCCCCAACCCCATCGATCCTTTTTGAATCTGCTGTCTGGGGTGGCGTCTTCTAACAGGTTCTCAAGCTGAATCTGTTGATCCTTTAGGCGCTCAGGGACTCCGTGGAAGTCCCATTTTAGCCATTCTCCCCGTTCATCCCAACTTGCTAGATCATATAGTCTGTTGACTCCTGCTCTTTCCAGCCAATTTCTTAGTTCTGCAATATCCTCTCTTTCCGCCAGCGAATCTTTCCCCATAATTCGATCCTTCCATAGCTGTGTGGACTTACCATTTCCGGGTATTCTGTACATGTGGTTTTTGAAGAATTCGCTACTCTTGCAACATAGCCTCCATACCTGCGAGCTGGCCGCTGTGGACTGTATTTGCATTTTCCTTAACGCCTCTTTGTCTGTGTATTTAGACTGTAATATTATGATGATGGGATGTGAGGGTTCACTTATAATTTTCCACAACAATTTGCCGCCCAGCGATTTGTTGATGAAGGAGGGGTCCCGTATTTGAAGACCACCCTCATCTATTGGCCTCTTGACCGTTTCCCATTTAACTAAGTGCAACTTTCTTTCGTTTCCTTTCCCGCCTTGCCATCGGAAGTTCCTGATCAGGGTTGCTATCTGGTCAGTGACAAATTTGGGGGCGAGGAGAAATGCTGATTGATATATGGGAAGAGCTGACAGCTGCGTTTTTATAAGAATGGATTTGCCTCCTTTTGTTAACCAATAACCGCCCCAGTTTGTGATTTTGGATTTAATTTTGCTGATTATATGAGTCCAAAAACGTCTCTTGTTTGCTCCAGAGGAAATGGGAAGGCCAAGATATCTGAAGCTGTCCCACTTGGCCTGACCTTTGAACCCGAGTATCCTCGAAATGTTGGTGATCTCTTGCTGTTCCGCATTCCAGCTGTATATTTCAGTTTTGCTCTCATTGATAAGAGCTCCAGTAACCCTGCAGTAACTTTTCAGTACATTGTCAAATGCTTTCGCTATTCTGGTGGAAACACCTCCGAGGAGCAGAGAATCATCCGCGAAGAGAGCATGATTTAAGGGTGTTGATGCCTCGGAAGGTTTGAGACCCGGTAGGGAGCCAGTGGATTTTTCAACTGCTAACTTCCTGCTTAGAGAGTCTGCCATGAGAATATACAGGAAGGGGGAGAGAGGGCAACCCTGCCTAATGCCCCTTTGAGCTTGGAAGAAGTTGGTGGGACGTCCATTGACAAGAGGGGCAATCCACGGGGTTTCTATGCATGCTTTGATAAGCTGGACAAAGTGCTGAGAGAAACCAAAAGAGAGCAGGACTTTACATAGAAACAAACGATTTACTCTATCGAATGCATTCGCCATATCGAGTTTGATCAACATACCTTTTTCGCCCCGTTGTTTGCTTGAGTGAATAGTTTCCTGGACCTGAATGACGTTGTCCATAATATATCTGCCTTCCACAAATCCGCCTTGATTGCTGGAGATCAGTTTTTTGAGCAAAGGCTTGAGTCGATTTGCTAGGAGCTTGGCTATGATTTTCTAAGAAGCGTTACACAACGATATTGGCCTGAATCTTGCAAAGGTTTCTGGATTGGATTCCTTTGGGATTAAAGCTAGGAAGGTGGACTTGATACCTCCTCCTATTTTAGCTTTTATCATAAATCCTTTGATCATTTTGAGGAGATCAGTTTTGATAACTTCCCAACAAGATTGATAAAAATGGATAGAGAATCCATCGGGCCCAGGGGCCTTATCGGCTTCCATTGACCAGATCACTTGGATGACCTCCTCAGTTGTAATAGGTCTGCATAGGACTGTATTTTCTTCATCATTGACAAGCTGGGGAATATTAGAAAGAAAGTCATTGATTTCCCCCTCTTCAGCTTGAGTTCCAATATTATATAAATTCCTAAAATGTGCCTCAGCTGCGGCTTTCACCTGGTCAAACCCTTTGCAGACTTGTCCCTCCATGGTTTTAATTTCCGCTATATGGTTCCGAGATAGTCTAGCTCTGTATTGTTTGTGGAAATAAGACGTGTTCCGGTCCCCTGCCTTTAGCCATAAGCTCCTGGACTTTAATCTCCAATACTCTTCTTCAACTCGGAAGGCTTGATAGGTAGAGCGTTGTGTTTTGACTTCCTCCTCCAGTAGTTCAGCTGTTATATCTTTATTCTCCATTTCCATTTGCATTGTGTGTAGCCTCTGAGTTGCTTCTTTTCTTTGGTTGGTTGGATTGGGTGCAGGCTTTTTAATCCACTCCTTCAACGCCTGTTTTGTTGCCTTCATCTTCTGCTCCCATATGTAGCTGGGGGAACCTATAATGGCCTTGTCCCATGCATCTTTCACTGTTTCGAAAAAAACCCGGCTTCTCAATCCACAGAGGGCTGAATCTGAAGGGAATGGGTCCCAAATCTTCCTCGTTCTCTAAAAGCAGCTGTATTGGCTTATGGTCCGAGGTCAATTTGGGCAAAATTTTGGTGCTGGCGATCTTTCCCATACCACAAAACTTAACTGCACACCATTAAAACAAAAAAAATGACAAGTTGTGGGGGGGGGGGGAAGCCCGCGGGTTTGACCCCAGGACCTCCTCCAACCAATTACTCTATTTTCCATTGGCCAGCTAATGCACCCAACAACCATGTTGGGGTTAACGCCAAAGAATTTTATTTAAACATCAATTCATTTGTGCACCCAACTGAAGAGTGGAGAGGAATCACACGGTGGAACCAAGAAGGGGGTGCAATTTTCAAAGGTGAATATTTCAAGGGAATATTCTTTATGCAAAATCTGTAAGGAATCTAAAATATTCCCTTGGAGCTGAATTTTGACAGTGTCAGAAATATGCCAATTTTATACTCTAATTACTCATAATTTTGCGAGGAGTCTAATGACGGGGACAAGGTTCTGATTTGACCAAAGGATTTTCCAGAGACAAAATGTTGAAGGTGGAACCATGATGCATGAAAACCATGATGCAGGAATCTAAATGGAATCTAAAAGATTTCCTAGAGGCCAATTCTTGAAGGCGACAAAATCAAGCCGACTTTATACTCATTCTTATTAGTTTTTCTCAAGGAACATGATGGTGTAATCAATTTCCTCATATGAGCAACAATATTTCAGTCAACCTGCAGAAAAGAATCTTTATGGAATCTGAAAGATTCCCTCAAGGCCCGAAAATGACAGTTTTAATAACCAAGCTGACTTTACACTCTTTTTTCTCAGTTTCTCGCAAAGAATGTGATGGTGTGATCAATTTCTTTATCTGAGCAGCCAAATTTCAGTCAACCCATAAAAGAGAATCTTTGAGGAATATTTGAGATTCTCGGGGAGCCCAAATATGATCGAGTAAGAAAGGGGTCGATTTTACAGTCATATTTCACGATTTTTCACCAGGAATTCAATAGTGCAACGCATTTCTTCAGCAAATGTGTACATTTTTAGGCCATCCTCGAATGTGAAGGTATAAGATGCACTTATGCCATGTATTTTTTTTTTGGATGATGCTTTGATGTTGAGATCCTTGTTTGCTACAATGTTGGAGGATCCTTGTATGCCACTTCATGTGAGAGTTTGATATTTTGTCATGCTGATGGAGAGATTTTATGAGTGAGAGTTCTTATAGGAGAATGTCTCATGGAGAGACATGTCACTCTAGTTAAGGGAGTTCTTCCTTGTATTGACAAAGAACACGTCATGTATTCATCATCATCTTGTAGCAATTAATGAAGCGGCCTCTCTATTCTTGACATCAAGCCCGGAGACGTAACCCACACTGGGTGAACTATGCTATCAACTTATATGTGTTCTTTGATTTGATGGTTGTCGTTATGTTTCCTCTTCTTTAAAGTATGCACATGTGGTTTTTCATACTCTTTCACATGCAATTCTACTAACATCACAAAAGTAAAAGATCTTGGTTAATTCTGGTAGCTCAAAGATCTAGATCAAGTTTGGTATCAAAGTAGTCTTCTTGTTGATGTGAATTGCAAGTGTGAATGATAACCAAAGATTGAATGTGCAATGAGAAGGAAAATGGAAGACCATAAAGATCTCTACCAGGACCTCCTCAGGATGGAACAAATGGTAGATATAATGTATGCAGATTATGAGGAGAAAATGGAAAAAGAGGAACAAGAGAAAGAGATAACAGAGGATGATGCTCCATCTCCATCTTCGGGTGAATATTCTTCATCTTCATCTTCTTCTCATCATTCAAATGAAGATATCAACAAAAGCCTTCAAGCAAAGAATGTTGAATTGAGGAGAATTCGACAAGAAGTAGCAGAGGATCACAAAGATCTCTACGAGGACCTCATTAGGATGGAACACATGGTAGATATAATGTATGCAGATTATGGGGAGAAAATGGCAAAAAAGGAACGGGAGAAAGAGAGAGCAGAGGATGATGTTCCATATCCATCTTCAGGTGAATGTTATTCTTCTACATCTTCGTCTTATCATTCAAATGAAGAGATCAACAAAATCCTTCAAGCAGAGAATTATGAATTGAGGAGACTTCTACAAGAAGTAAAAGAGGAGAAGCAGAGATTGTAGCTTCAATTATGAGCCACGAAAGAGGCCTTGGAAAAGATGAATTGCAACAAAGGATTAGCGAAGCCATCATCACCTTCTTCAGAATAAACAATTGAGGTAAACAATGTTGATAGTTCTTCAATTTTATTTTCACATGATTTTATTTCTGTTGGAATCATTGAGGTACTCATTTCAGGATTGGGGTACTCTAAAAGAGAACGCTCGAAGACAACAGAAGCAAGGGGTTATTTAGGCAAATAATCCAAGCCATTACCCAAATCATCAAGGGAAGAGAATGATGCGAACATATCACAATATTCCCATGATAGTGCGCATTGTAGAGGAAGAGATGAGGCAAGCTCTTATCGCCAAGATTGCCCAGAGACAACCAAGCGAGGTATAGAAAGTCTCGTTATTCTAGTGTTCCTTTTGATTACAATTGGATTATTAATGATGAGCATAAATCATGGCATAGAAAACCATGTAGTTTTTGTGGCTTGTATAACCATGTTTTTTCCAAGTGTTGGAAAAGAATGGCAACAAGAAAGAGGACAAGACGTGAAAGGTCTTGTCCACATCAAGGAAGGAAGAAGGTTAAGTAGGTATGGAGGAAGAAGAATTTTTGCAACAAAGATGGACATCAGAGAGACACATGTTGGAGGCTCCATCCAGAGCAGTTTCTTAAGGACAAAGTGCCCTTGCAGGAACTAGTTGGAAAAGTTGTTCAACAAGTGAATTAGCTCTCGGATGATGATCGATTCACTTTGATGAGTGAGAGATGGTTTTATTAGATATAGTAGTTTTTCATGGCCATATTATTGTAAATCATATGTTGCGAAATTATTGTAAAAGTGATGATGTGTTTTCCATCACTTATGAAAGCAACATGATGATGTTTTTTCCCTTTTGTTGATAGTTGGGGTATTGGTTTCTATTATGATGTAAACCTCACCAGAGAGTGTGTGTTATAAACTCTTGGAAAGTATGGGGATTCTTGGGTCATTATTTGTCATGTAATTGAACATGTAGTTTACAAAGATTATACTACAGGTTTGCAGAGGACATAGGTGTCAATTCATCACTTATGGCTCGAAGAACAAAGGTGAAGGAGAAGGAAGTGTGGCCTGTTAGGGCACTTTTTGTGCAGAAAAGAGAGTAAAATATATTTTAAACTGTGTGCATGCTTTTAGAGGACCAAAATCTACTAAGTGGGGAGGAATGATCTAGGTGGCTCTAGAGAGGCTCAAAAATCAAAGAGGGCTCAGGAAAGGCTAAAAAATAAAGGTGGTTGGATTGCATTGAAACTAGGGTTCGATCGAATATTTTGTTGCAAGATTTCCAGTGATGCAAATGACACCTCAATTTGACGTTGTATGTGAAAATTATGGCTAGTAAAAGTTTTGGTCAACTAGGCCCATTGGCTAAAGTTAGCAAAATGCCAACTAAATTTGGAGCCTGGCTATTTCTGGTGGAGCCGCTAAATTTGTCAAAAATCAATAAGGTAACAAATTAACACTTTTTGGCATATATATATATATATATATATATATATATATATATATATGGGGTGGCAGGCCGCTACCCCCACCAACCCTTGGTTTGTTATAATATATATTAACAGAAAATGGGCCAACAACCATGTTTGATAGTTGAGTTGGGAGGTTGGCGAGTATCAAATCTGCGTTGGCCATGTGGGCCGCCCCGCCCCACACCCATGCAACAGCCCCATACCACAAAACTTAACTGGCCATCATTAAAACAAAAAAATGACAAGGTGTGGGGGGAGGCCTGTGGGTTTGACTTCAGGACCTCCTCCAACCAAATACTCTATTTTCCATTCGCCAACCAGTGTGCCCAACTACCACATTGGGGTTAACATTGAAGAATTTTATTTAAACACCAATTCGTTTGTGCACGCAATAAAGGAGCGAAGAGGAACCACATTGTCGAACCAAGAAGGGGGTGTTATTTTAGAGGGTGAATATTCCAAGGGAATATTCTTTATGAAGAATATGTAAGGAATCTAAAAGATTCCCTTAGAGTTGAATTTTGACAATATCATAAATATGCCAATTTTATACTCAAATTACTCAGAATTTTACCAGGAGTATAATGGTGCAAATGATTTTATGATCTAAGCAAAGGATTTTACAGAGACAGAATGTTGAAGGCGGAACCATGAAGCATGAATCAACATGGAATCTAAAAGATTCCCTAGAGGCCAATTTTTGAAGGTGACAAAACTAGGTCAATTTTATACTAATTATTCTTAGTTTTTTGTAGGGAACATGGTGGTGTAATCAGTTTCCTCATATGAGCAATAATATTTCAGTCAACTTGCAGAAAATAATCTTTATGGAATCTTGAGGAACCTGAAAGATTCCCTAGAGCCCGAAAATGAAAGTTTCAAAACGAAGTTGACTTTATACTCATTTTTCTCAGTTTTTCGCAAGGAATGTGATGGTGTGATCAGTTTCTTCATCTGAGCAGGAAAATTTTAGTCAACCTGCAAAAGAGAATCTTTGAGATTCTCGAGGAGCCCAAATATGTCCAAGTCAGAAATGTAGGTTTTAACCTTGTACAGAAATTACCTGCATACGAATTCTAAAACACAGAAAATAAACAATGCGAAAGCATAACACATAAAACACATATACACAGAGATTTTCCCCTGGATCCCAAAAACGGGACTACCAGCTTGATTTTTCATTATATTCCTTTCAATGTTACAATACTTATTTATACATGCCGAAGCATCCAATACCATGGACCGAAAACCATCGCGTCCAAAACCATGTGCGAAAATCATGCACAAAACCATAGGTAGGTCTTCCCAACCTAATATAGTGTCCAAAAAATAAAATTTTACGGGGCGCTACCCTGGACCCCATAGAGGGGGGTTACCTGCACCCCTCAAACCCCCTGTGACCCCCTCGCTACGCAATCGGCGCAACAAAAGCGGGGCTCTGCCCCCCTATAGCCCCTCGATTAACTACGTGGGTTAGTCGTGGAAAGAATATTACACAACACAACAAGAAAGGGGTCGAGTTTACAGTCAGATTTCATGATTTTTCACCAGGAATTCAATAATGTAGACTGTTTCTTCAGCAGAGGTGTGTATTTTTAGGCCATCCCCAGATGTGGAGGTATAAGATGCATTAATGCCATGTCTTCTTTTGATTTTTTCATAGATGATGCTTTGATGTTGAGATCCTTATTTGCTACTATGTTGGAGGATCCTTGTATACCACTTCATGTGAGAGTTTGATATCTTGTCATGCTGATGGAGAGATCTTATGAGTGAGAGTTCTTATAGGAGAACTTCTCGTGGAGAGACATGCCACTCTATATAAGGGATTTCTTTCTTGTATTGACAAAGAACACATCATGTATTCATCATCATCTTGTAGCAATTAATGAAGTGACCTCCCCATTCTTGACATCGAGCCTGGAGATGTAACCCACATTGGGTGAACTATGTTATCAGCTTATGTGTCTTCTTTGGTTTGATGGTTGTTGTTATGTTTCCTCTTCTTTAAAGTATGCACATGTGGTTTTTCATACTCTTTCACATGCAATTATGCTAACATCACAAAAGTAAAATATCTTGGTTAATTCTGGTAGTTGAGAGATCTAGATCAGGTTTGGTATCAGAGCGGTCTTCTTGCTGATGTGAATTTTGAGATTAAATGATAACCAAAGATTAAATGTGCAACGAGAAGGAAAATGGAGGATCATAGAGGTCTCTATGAGGACCTCCTGAAGATGGCACACATGGTAGATATAATGTATGCAAATCATGAGGAGAAAATGGAAAAAGAGGAACATGAGAAAGAGAGAGCATAGGATGATGCTCCATCTCCATCTTGGGGTGAATATTCTTCTTCTTCATCTTCTTTTCATAATTCAAATGTAGAGATCAACAAAAGCCTTCAAGCAAAGAATGTTGAATTGAGGAGACTTCGACAAGAATCAAAAGAGGAGAAGTAGAGATTGCAACTTCAATTACAAGCTATGGAAGAGGCCTTGAAAAAGTTGAAGTGCAATAAAGGATTAGCGAAACCATCATCACCTGATTTAGAATCAACAATTGAGGTAAACAATGTTGTTAGTTCTTCAATTTCATTTTCACATGATGTTATTTTTATTGGAATCCTTGAGGCTGGGGTACACTGAAAGAGAATGCTCGAAGGCAACATAAACAAGGGGTTATTTAGGAAAAGAATCCAAGCCATTACCTAAATCATGAAGGAAAGAGAATGATGGGAACACATCACAATCTTCCCATGACAATGCGCATTGTGGAGGAAGAGTTGAGGCAAGATCTCATCACCAATATTGCTCCAGAGACAACCAAGCGAGGTATACACAGTCTTGTTATTATAGTGTTCCTTTTGATTACAAGTGGATTATTAATGATGAGAAAAAATCATGGCATAGAAAACCATGTAGTTTGGTGGCTTGTATAACCATGTTATTGCCAAGTGTTGGAAAAGAATGACAACAAGAAAAAGGACAAGACGTGAAAGACCTTGTCCACATCTGGGAAGGAAGATGGTTAAGTAGGTATGGAGGAAGAAGAATTTTTGCAGCCATTACAACAAAGATGGACATAAGAGAGCCACATGTTGGAGGTTCCATCCAGAGCAACGTCCCAAGGACAAAGTGCCCATGCAAGAACTAGTTGAAAAAGTTGTTCAACAAATGAATCAGCTCCAGGATGATGGACCATTCACTTTGATGAGTGGGAGATGGTTTTATTAGATATAGTAGTTTGTCATGGCCATCGTATTGTAAATCATATGTTGCGAAATGATTGTAAAAGTGATGATGTGTTTTCCATCACTCATGAAAACATCATGATGATGTTTTTGGCCCTTTTGTTGATAGTTAGGGTATTGGTTTCTATTATGATGTAAACTTGACTATAAAGTGTGTATTATAAAATCTTGGAAAGTATGGGGATTGGTCATGTAATTGAACATGTAGTTTGCAAATATTGTACTGTAGGTTTGCATAGGACACAGACGTCAGTCCATCACTATTGACTCCAATGAACAAAGGTGAAGGAGAAGGAAGTGTGTCCTATTAGGGAACTTGTTGTGCAGAGAAGAGAGTGCAACAAATTGCAGATTGTGTTCATGCTTTTGGAGGACCAAAAGCTGCTCGGTGGGGAGGAATGATCCAGGTGGCTCTAAAGAGTCTTAGAAATCAAAGAGGCCTCAAGAAAGGCTCAAAACTCAAAGCTATTGGATTGAAATAAAACTATGGTGAGATCGAACAACTCGTTACAAGCTTTCCAACGATGCAAACAACATCTCAATCCGACATCGTATGTGAATGTTACGGGCAGTCAAAGTTTTGGTCAACTAGGCCCATTGGCTAAAGTTAGCAGAGCGCCAACTAAATTTGGAGCTCGCATAAATCTGGCAGATCCACTAAATTTGTTGGAAATTAACGAGGCAATAAATTGACACTTTGCGGTGACTATTTTCAGTGGCCTGAACTGATGAAATTGTTGCCACCTTAATTTTTCCGATGACCCAAAAAAATCTGCTAGCGATTTTTTAATAATATGTTAAAAAAATGTGATGATGGGCCGTCACCCCCGTCAACCCCCCGGTTTGTTTTATATATATATAAGCAAAAAATGGGCCAACAACCCTGTTTGACCTCTGAGTTGACAAGGTGTGGGGGGGGGGGGGGGGGAAGCCCGCGGGTTTGACCCCAGGACCTCTTCCAAACAATTACTCTATTTTCCATTGGCTAACCAATGCGCCCAATGACCATGTTGGGGTTAACATTGAACACATTTATTTAAACACCAATTCATTTGTGCACCCAACGGAGGAGCAAAGAGGAAACACATAGTGGAACCAAGAAGGGGCACAATTTTTTAGGGTGAATATTCCAAGGGAATATTCTTTATGTGAAATCTGTAAGGAATCTAAAAGATTCCCTTGGAGTTGAATTTTGACAGTGTCAGAAATATGCCAACTTTATATTCAAATTACTCAGAATTTCACTAGGATTCAGATGGTGCAGATGTTTCTGATCTGAGCAGCGGATTTTCGAGAGAAAAAAGGTTGAAGGTGGAACCATGACGCACGAATCTGCATGTAATCTAAAAGATTCCCTAGAGGCCAATTTTTGAAGGTGACAGAACCAAGCCAAATTTATACTCATTCTTCTCAGTTTTTTGTAGGAAACGTGATGGTGTAATCAGTTTCCTCATATGAGTAGAAAAATTTCAGTCAACTTGCAGAAAAGACTTTTTACGAAATTTTGAGGAATCTGAAAGATTCATTGGAGGCCCAAAAATGATATTTTCATAAACAAGTCGGCTGTATACTCATTTTTCTCAGTTTTTCGCAAGGAATGTGATGGTGTGATCAGTTTGTTCATCTGAGTAGCCAAATTTCATTTAGCCCATAGAAGAAAATCTTTGAGGAATCTTCGAGATTCTTGGGGAGCCCAAATTTTATTGAGTCATAAAGGGGTTGAGTTTACAGTTAGATTTCACAAATTTTCACCAAGAATTCTATAGTGCAGTCTGTTTCTTCAACAAAGGTGTGCATTTTCAGGCCATCCCTAGATGTGGAGGCATACGATGCACTAATGCCATGTCTTCTTTTAATTTTTGCTGAGATGATGCTTGTATGTTGAGATCCTTGTTTTCTACTATGTTGGAGGATCCTTGTATACCACTTCATGTGAGAGTTTGATATTTTTTCCTGTTGATCGAGAGATTTTATGAGTGAGATATCGTATAGGAGAACATCTCTTGGAGAGACATGACACTCTAGTTAAGGGAGTCCTTCCTTGTATTGACAAAAAACAAATCATGTATTCATCATCATCTTGCAGCAATTAATGAAGCGGCCTCCCCACTCTTAACATCGGGGCTCGAAGACGTAATCCACACTGGGTGAACTCCATTATCAACTTATGTGTGTTATTTGATTTGATGGTTGTCGTTATGTTTCGTCTTCTTTAAAGTATGCACATTTGTTTTTTCATGCTCTTTCACATGCAATACTGCTAATATCATAGAAGTAAAATATATTGGTTAATTCTGGAAGCTGAGAGATCCAGATCAAGTGACAATTTCTTGAATAACCAAAATATGTCGGCATAGTGTAGATTGAGCTACATCCTGACATCAGAATCTAGGGTATGGTTTTGGAACTACTAAGTTGTTGTTGTCACATTCGTTAGTGACCAAAGAGACGACGACCTCTGTCTCAGCCAACACGATGACTCCACTTGCTTTTTTAATATATATATATAATTTTATTATTATTTTTTTATACAACTAATTTTTTTTTAAATGGCCAAAGGCATGATGGTAGAATGGAGAACCTCCAAAATATGCACAATGAAAGTCTTCAATTGTACGGCAACAAATTTGATGGAAATTTAATGTCCAAAGGCCAAATTAGATTGGCTCTATGCAACAATTGAGCAAACAGAGGATCATACCACTCTAATACCAATGTTATGAATAAAGTTCATAAATGTAGAAGAATACTTAGAAGATCTAAAATATATAAATATCCATGATAGGACAATATATTTGTATATAAATCTACAGAAGATATGAGATGATGATGGATACAAATCGGGGCCCGCTTATATACCTAGGCAGGTGGCCCTTCATGAACGACCATGTCCTTTGAGACATGTCTCTTCATAATTACTTATTATTGAATTAATCATTATTACTATTTATATTAGTTTTATATATTTTATTCATAACATTGTGCTTTAAAGACCTTAACCAAATATTATTTTAGAACAAATCAGAGTTTCAAAAGATGAGGAGAACGATACTAAGGATAAAGTCAACAATTCAGAAAATGAAGAAATTTCATATCTAAGGAATCATAATCAAAACCTTCTTACACAAAATAAAGAAGCTTAAAATTGACAAGAAGTTGCTAAAAGACAAGTTTGAACAACTTATTCAAAAAGAAGCATCAAATTATTTAGAGGTAACAATCCAGTTTGAAGGAAAAGGAATGAATATTGATATGATCAATATCCTAAATCAAGAAGAGGATAAACCAATTTAAGTGAGGACGTGCTTAGAAGTTGAAGTTTAAACAACAAAAATTTAAAGTGAAGATCTCGCAATTAATCAAGCGACCTATGTACCTAAAAGAAATAAGATACCTCTAACAAACCAAGAAATCACCACAAACAAATTAAGGTGAGATCAAATCGCAAGAACTCCTTATCGACATCCAAATCACAAGAGTAGACATCTCAATCAGTCTGCGTATTTGTACCACTAAAAACAGAAACAACATACTTATGTTCCAAAGAATATTGATGTATGCACAATCCAATCTTATGATAACAATTCATCGCAAGTCCCCAGTAAGCATAATATTCCATACAAGATTGATTTAGGATAATCAAATCTATTTTTAGTTCGACAATTTTATTTATCACTCAGAGGATCTTATCATCTTATATCATCGAAGATGACAACTTGAATAACACCGAAGGATACAAATAGATTACAAGATAAAGAAGCAAATGATACGCCTTATCAATAATAAGCTTTGAGGACAAAGATTTTCTAAAGCGGAAGACAATGTTATGAATAAAATATATAAAAATATTATAACTATGAATAAATAAACAATAATTCTAATAATAATTAATTAAATAATAATTAGTTAATGAAGAGGAACATCCCACACAGTCCAATCGGTCTGGAAAAATATGGGCTTCAAAGAACAAGGAAAAAATGAATAAACAAGTAAAGATATGTTCAAAGACTTCTTTGCAAAATTTCTCAAAAAGATCTAAGATGTTACTAGCTATAAGAAAATTAGTTATGTGATCTCCTTTGCTATAATATGATGTACTATTTATTTATTTTTCTAGGTGGATAGTTTTGTGCCATCTTCACTTGCAGGCCTTTGAGATTTCATATGATTTTAGGTAGCATTCATTATAACATCTCTGCCTCATCTTTGGTCTTCTCTTGTAAGAGGTTGAGACCCCTGGATATTTTAAGCGATGTAATTTTCAGCGCTCTGGCACCCTACCAGATCCTTATCTAATATAAAAATACTCATTTCTATTATAAAAAAAATATTGGTAAAGATGCCACTATTTTTATGGCCCGTCATTTACAGGGGGGTTGTCGGCAAGCCTTCCTCATCTCGAGATTTTTTATAAAGATGTTGTCTATGCTCAGCCCCCCCTAAAGGCAGCTCAATCCCAAGTGGTTCATAGGCCATTTTTGGTTGAAAAATCTGAGGAAGATTGTTAGTTTTTGGATATGGTGGCAACATATAAGTGTTCTAGTCTCAAATTGTGTCTAAGAGGCCAAGGAACATGAGATCTCCAAAACCCTGAAAAGATTTCACAAGAAAAGACTTGGAGACACCTTAATTAGATTAATTAGCCATAATTAAAATATTTCCTACGACTAACTTAAGAAAAGTAGTTAATTAAAGGGAATTAATTAAGGAAGTTCAATTTTTCTCTAGAGGCTTCTTTTGATGAAGTCAAATTGATCTTAGCCATTGGTTGAGTTGTAATCATGGTCATTGAGACTTCAACAAGAGATTATAAGAGAAAGTCAAAGGGATTGGAGAAGACACAATTCATGAGTTGAGAAATGTGACTACCTAGTTGCAGGTATTTAGCAAGGGCACAATTGAAGATAGGGAAAGCATCAAAGCAAGGGTTTCAACAGATATTTAGGAGCATGAGTCCAGAGGAATTTTTCTCAACATTTTCAAGTTTTCGAGAGATAGGGAAGAGGAGGCTGAGTTCATCTATAGAGGAGGTCGAATACAACAGTGCGAGT
This sequence comes from Pinus tabuliformis, assembly GCA_031772625.1. Classification (NCBI taxonomy): domain Eukaryota; kingdom Viridiplantae; phylum Streptophyta; class Pinopsida; order Pinales; family Pinaceae; genus Pinus; species Pinus tabuliformis. Next base: position 673,640,691 of record CM062817.1, read on the forward strand.
TAACCAGTTTACCCAGTACGAGTTGTCGAAAGAACCACGTTTTATTTGCCAGAGGGGGTTTCAGAGGCAAAGGGAGGATATAAGTCTTTGCTAGAGGTGATTTTAGGGTTGTATGATTTCTCCACAACCATATCTGTGCATTCCAACATGAAGTGCAAATTCCAGGAGGAGGTATGAGTGGCTAGGAGAGGCTAGATCAGTTGTAAAGGGAAACAAGGGTGCCTTCCAAGTTATTTTTTGGTAGAATATTGTTGGAGCTTTGCTAGTTTAGCAAGCATATCATTGTACTCTTGAATTGTTGAAGACAATAATAAAACCCTCATCTGTTGCATTGGTTTTCCCTTCGGGGTTTTTCCAGGGACATTTGTCCAAAAATAATTGTGTCAATTTTCTTTTTTGTGTGTGTGTGCATATTCCTCAGTTCTAGATTTTATATTTTGTAGTTTTTTTATTGTGAATATTGTAATTGTGAATTATTTTCTATTTGTTCTTAATAATTAATTAAATACACATAAAATGCAACCGGTTAGGAGAATAATTACGAGTTAATTGCAATCGAGGAATTTTCACATGGTTTTAAAGCAACAAAGATTGGATCAAAGGCTATAGAAGTGAAGGAAGCAAGAGTTGTGTAGTTATGAGGGAGACTTGAAGCACAATAAACTAGATATGTGTAGGCCTAGCCAGACAGTGTGAATTACAGGAGAGAAAACAAATTGATTTCCAGTCCAGGTCAAAGGAAAAGTTCAATTTGTATTAGGGCAGTAGCACCAGGTTATAGTGAGGATTTCCGAAAGGGGTTTCCAGTAAGTAAATCAGTTATTTCACTAAGTAGATCTAGTGGAGTGATTTTGTAGCAAGGGTTTTGCAGTAGCAGATCAGCGCAAGGAAAGGAAGAGAAAGCACACCGAGGAAATTTCTTGAAATTCTTAGAGGGTTTACATTATTCTAGTAGAAAGAAAGGAGGTCGTGAATTCCAACAAAAGAAGGTCATAGCAAGCAATGTGAACTGCCAGTGTGAGCTTGCTAGCACATGCTTTAGGGTCCACAATGTTTGTTCCAGTACCAAAATAGGTTCTAGAGGTAGAGCGAGTTGCTCATAGGAGTATTAGTAGGCAATGCAAGTTTCAGGAAGAGATTTCAGAGGTAAGAGTGAGTAACCCAAAGAAAATCTACGTTGTCTAGAGAGGAGTGCAAGTGCAGAGAGAAGCCCAAGTTAGGTTACCGGAATGAGAAGGAGATTTCCTAGATCAATAGTTCTCCAATTTATTGAGTTTTGCAACTTTTCGAGAGGAGATAGCCGCAACAGGACTCAGAGATCAAGAAAATTTTGATGGAGCCTCCAACTTTAGCATCTAGAAGGTTAGGATGCTATTCCTTTTGGATGAGCATGGTCTGAAGAAGTTCATGACAAAATTTGTCTCTAAACCGATATATCCTATTTTATTACATGATTATAGGAATGACATGGCCAAGAGGATGGTCCTAGATGAGGTTCGAGATCATATCGTCTCGCATATTGCAGAGAAGACAACAACAAAGGTAATGTGGGATGCCATCAACAAGCTATACCAGGATCTTTTCGAGAGTTGGAAGATGATTCTCAAGGAGAAGATGAGGATGATCAAAATTCATAAGGGTGAAAATGTAACATCCCATCTCACCAAAATTCAGGGTTCAGAGATGAAATTGCAACAATTGGAGAGAAGCCAACAAAAGACAAATTGATGCGTACAACTCTAAACAGGTTTACCAAAGAATGGTGAACCTTTGTTGAATTGATTATTGGATGGGATAAGCTACTAGATTAGGAACACCTGTGGAGTGACTTCGCTTAGGAGAAGTTGAGGCTCAGTCTCGTTGATGGTACTACCACCAAGAACAACAAGGGATTGAAGATAGAGAAAAAAGAAGAAAATTTCACTCTTGCAAGGAAGGGAAAAGTAAAGGAGGGTCCCAACCATGGACAAGAATCTAAAGGAGGGAACAAGAAGAAGGACATCTCGAAGTTCATGCTTCAGATGTGGTGAACTTAGTCACTATGCTTGTCAGTGTCCAAAGAGGAAGAAGGAAAAGAAGGGGAAGTAGAAAACAACTTTGACAAATATTGATGACTTGTCCACCAAATTGGAGGACGAGTTTACTATGTTTTTAGCATTATCCTTAGATAGAGGAGGAATATGATACTCTAGTATGCCAAATCGGGAAAGTTTCGAGGGAGGAGCAGCAGGAGGTCTAGATCTAGCCAAGGAGGGCTTGATTAGTATATCAGATCTAGTTGTTGCACATCCCTCAGTTGGATCATTAACTCTGTTATGGGAACCCAAAGAGTTATGCTAACAAAAGGATCAAAGTGTCAGAAAGGCGTAGTCAGATTCTTGAGAGGTAGTACAGATCCAGTTAGGTGTAGTCAGATCCTCGGGAGACAGGTGCAGAGCCAGTTGTAGTGACCCAATAAAGTAGTGAGAGTTTAGGAATCAGAGGGAGTCTAGCTTTAGAGGGAGAAACCCTATGGAAGTTTGGATCTTCAGGTTATAAGAGATCAATACGCACATGTGTAGTGATGACTTTAGTACAAAGTGTGAGCTCAAAGTATGCACAACAACATGGTGGAAAGTAACAACCAAAGTGTTTTCTTCACAATGAATTCCAGTGACAGGGAGTCAGTTCAACTTGAAGATGTGAAGGTATAACAAATGTCAAACACTAGCAGCATGGATCAGTTCAGCTACAACATGTTCCCATAGACCAACAAGTAGTTGATATACTCATGAAGGCCCTAAGGAGGAAAAGTTTGTCTACTTCAGAGAATAGATGTGTATAGTGGAGAACACCTTACTCATAAAGACAAAGAGTTAGTTTTTGGATATGGTAGTAGAAAACATGTGTTTTAGTATCATATTGTGTCTAAGAGGCAAAGGAACATGAGATCTCAAAAATATAGAAAAGTTTTTGCGAGAAAATACTTGGAGATACGTTAATTAGATTAATTAGCCACAATTAAAATATTTCCGTTGTCTAACTTAGGAAAAGTGGTTAATTAAAGAGAATTAATTAATGAAGTTTGATTTTTGTCTAAGGGTTTCTATTGATGAAGTCAAATGGATGTTAGCCATCAGTTGAGATGTAATCATGGCCATTAATACTCCAATGAGAGATTATAAGAGAAAGTCGAAGGGATTGGAGAAGACACAATTCATGAGTTGAGCAATTTGACTACCCAGGTGTAGGTATTTAGCAAGGGCACAATTGAAGCTAAGGAAAGTATTAGAGCAAGGGTTTCAACAGATATTCAAGAGAAAGAGTACAGAGGAATTTTCCTCAACATTTTTGAGTGTTCCAGAGACAAGAAAGTGGACGTCGAGTTCATCCGGAGAGGAGGCCGAATACAATAGTGCAAGTTAGCTAGTTGACCCATTGCATGTTGGCGGAAGAGCCACGTTTTAGTTGTTAGCTGATGGATCAGGATCCTGGAGGTAGAGTGAGTGGGTTTCAAAGGTAGTGGGAGGCTAGATGTATTTCCAAGAGGTGATCCCAAAGTTTTATCATTTATTCACAGCCAAATCTGCACATTCCAGTAGGAAGTGTGAATTCGATGAGGAGGTGTGAGTGGCTAGGAGAGGTTAGATCAATTGCAGAGGGAGATAACAGTGTCTTCCAGATTATTTTGCCATTATAATATTTTTGAATATTTTCTAGTTTCGAAAGTAGATCATTGTACTTTTGAATTGGTAAAAATAATAATAAAACCCTTATTTGCTGCATTGGTTTTCCCTTTGGGTTTTTCCAGGGACATTTGTCCAAAAATAACTGTGTCAAATTTTATGTGTGCATGTGCATATTTCTCAGTCCCAGTTTTTATATTCCATGGTGTTTTTATTATGAAAATTTCAATTGTGAATTATTCACTAATTGTCATTAATAATTAATATAAGACAAATAAACTGCAATCAGTTAGGAGAGTAATTTCTAGTTAATTGAAATCAAGGAATTTTCACAAGTTCCCTCATAAATCTCTCACCCTGTTCTTGAGGAAATCCATTAGATATTAGGAAAGAAAGCCCTTATCCATCATTTCGATGGTTTATGGCCCCACTCGACAGATCTTTACCAATGACTCCATTCTTCATGGACCAAGGATTGCAAGGTTATTTTCTACTCTAAGGGAGTGCAATGTTATTTTCAACTCCAATTCTTCACTGTGTTTTTGGCTGAATTTGAATATTACCATAAAGTTTTATCTAAAGGGTCCTAGTTTTGAGAAAATGTTGAACTTTTCATAACTCCTTGGTTTCTATATTTTGACTGTTTTACAACAGTCATTACCAAGTTTCAATATGAGTCTAACTTCCTAATCTACCTACTCACTTGTGGCACTTCTGAGTCTTTGATGGCATTGAAAACTCCTTGGGCCATTTCCTTGCCATTGGTACTTCTTGTGGGTATCTCGGGATTTACACCTATGTCAGAATCTCAATTGAAATTGATATCACTATAGGGACACCAAACCAGATCAATTTAAAAATAGGGGATTTTCATTAGACTTAGGCTCTTGACAATGAGAATATTTCTTTTTGTTATCATTCCTGTTATCAAACAGGTCATCTACAAAATAATGATCAAATCTCACCAAAAATGGAATATTCATAATACTAGAGCTAAAAGTTGGCAGCCCTATGACCTTCCTCCTATGGAGAGTGAGGCTTCCTCTAATTTAGACAAGGATAATGAAGCATTTGAAGATGAATTGCATTGGTGGACAAGGTTCAAACTTTAACCCCTCAAAAGTCTCCTAAGGATCATGTTGTGAACCATGCTCCCTCGGTAAGCACAACGATAGTGAATAATAATCCTCCCTCTATCACATTGAAGCGAGCTCATGAGTGAGATTCTTTGGAATCTAACAAGGATTCTCCTTCATCATGCCATGATAATCTTCAAATTTCTTTTACCAACCCACTTTTAGAAGGTTGGGTCAAGGTTTCAAAAAAGAAAGGAAAGAAAGGTCGCTATGGGGACCTGCCCCAAATTGGGTGATTCTCTTTTGTAATCATTTCTTCTTCTCCTTTGTGTATCCTTTGCTATTCTGAGTCTCATACATCTCAACTATGCTTCTGTCAGTATATCATACATTTTGTGAGAGAAAGATCCATGATTGTATATGATGTATTTCATTTCAAAGTGATCAATAAAATCTTTGAAACTTACAAAAAAAAGAATAAAAAATATATGTTCAAAAAAATATAAAAATAGAAGAGAAATATAAAAATGATATATCGAATTTTGAAAATGGTTTTCTCATCCCTAGACTGTGTATCTCAATTACATTATGATAATATATAATAATTTCAAATTATGATTTATTAGTTATTAGTTTATTACAACTAGCACAACCATATAAATTAATTGTTTGGTAAATGTCCATAAGCTTCAATCTATGATAAGCATCAAAACATTTACTTCATGATACATCTCACATTACTAAAATTAAAAAAAAAATCATGAAAATTAACTACATTATAATTTTATTTTATTTTACATTATTATTATTATTAATAAAAAAAAATAATATATAAGTTAAACATATATACACTTGAAAAGACATGTAACAAGATTCTTAATCATGGAGATTCACTTCCACTTTACCTGAAAATTCTTAATGTGTAAATATGCTTTGTTACGATACAATTAATTATCAATACCACATGTCAAAAAACCGTAACTCATTTCATATGACACTTGTTCATATGGCATATTTTTAATTAATCATTTTAATTAAAAAAGAAGAAAAATGGAATAATACTCTGGAGATAAAACTCAACCTTTGATTTGTGAATACTATTAAGAATATTTTAGAATATTCCACAAAGGTTAAATCCCTACCATCCACTTAATAATCATTGGAATTACATTAAAATTCTTGAAGCCTATTCCAAAATAAACACATCTTTGATATAATTATTGTATTAAAACAAGCAAATTATAAGTGTATTATATAATTTTATATTGAAGAGATTTTAATTTCCATTTCTTTGTGTCCCACTTTTTGTGTTATATTAATTTATATGAAAGAGACTGTAACATCTATTTTATTTGTGTCCCACTTTAATCTGCTAAATATAACATTTTATATAAAACTAAAAATAAAGTAATAATAAATTTAATATGAAACTAAATTATAATAAGAGTAAATATAAATATAACGTGAAATGACCAAGCCCTTTTGGTTTATGCAAGTAAATAACCCTTTCTAGATTATTATTAAGAATTTAAATGTGGGTTCTGCAACCTTGGCATGATAGGTGGGTCGTAGGTCTGACCATTGAAAGAGGGTCATAGGACCAGAGACCTGGACATTTCTATTGCCAGTAGTTAATATGGTACGGAAGGGGATACTTTGGATTTAGGGGAAGACATTATGTGTACAAAAAATATATTTCGCATGGATGTGGATTTCATTGGATGACAAAAGGACATGAAGGCTCTGGATGCAAGGTGTTACAAGCCATTGTCAGGGATAATCAAAGGTCCATATGAAGGTTACATGGTGAGCGACAAGTGAAGGTATCATGACATGCAAGGTGGTGGAGAAAGTTCACATCATGGCATAAATGTAGGAGTTATTACTCCTACATGTGAAGGCAAGAAGGATTTGGATCCTCAATCAACTTGTAGTTTGAAACAAATTGAAACAAACATAGCTCCTTAGGGTAACCTTCACTACACCTCCTCCTAGTTTAATGCTAAGCATTCTCCCTCTAGTTAAACACATGTAAAGAGAGCCAAGTGCATTCAAGCTAGGAAAGGATTTGTAAAATTGGTTGTTAGGGATCTGTTTCTATTGATAACATTCCAAATTTGGTGGGAAAGGCAATGGTTGGTTGGTTGTTCAGGAAATTCTTCCATGAGGAAAATCTTAAGCATTGGCTAAATTGTTCTTAGGGCCCAATTTTATGCTATTGTATAACTTTCCATATACTAGTTAGGGGTTGGATATGCTTCCAGTTCAAATCATTGGAGGACACATAAGTCATTTTAAAACTGGGATTTGAGCTGGGGTCCCCGATCTGGGATCCTTTTGGACTCCTCTCGAAGGAGTGGACGATTAATTTTGACCCAAGGAGAGAACCAATTTTATACATGGTCATTTGGAAAATCCTCCTAAGGCTTCCTATGGTATTCTGGCATGAAAAATTTAGGGAATCCATAGGAAGAAAAATTGGTAGGTTCGTCCTCCTCGAGGAAGACTAGAGCTACAAAATAGATTAGAGATGGACTTGGGTGTAAGAAAAGTTTGATACGAGAGAAGGTAATTTGGAGGAAGTGTAATTGGTTTTGGGGGACTTATCATGTACTCAATGCATTGTCTATTGGTTCATTCCATTATGTTGTTTTCACTACCATACTGTAGGCCATACTAATGCAAAATGGATTGCTCCCTCAAGGTTGAAGCTACAATTTCAGAAGAAACAGAAGGATAATATGGCTAAGATTTCAGAGCCAAAATATGACCTAGAGAGTGAAGGAGACATGAGGATCCCTAACGCAAATGAAAAGCTTGCAAATTCTAACCAATTAGAGGAGGTGAAGGACCAACTTTAGACCTTGTCACAAAATACTCTTCCTAGTAAGCAATATTATTTTTATGTTCCGTTTAGTGTGTATAATGGGATTATATATGAGGGTTTTTCTAGCTCCCTCTCTAGTGAATCTCTTATTCATTCCAATCCCAGGAAAGGGTTGCATGCTACTAAGTTGGATTCCCCATAACTTGCAACCTCCCTCCTTTTGTCATTCCATTGGTGCCTTCATCTAATCCCTCCTCTTCTCCCCCCTCTATCAATTCTCCAAGATGTTATACGAGGAAGAGTAGGGTCAATGAGGGCCTCCGTGAAGGCTCTATAGAGTTAGGGGAAATAGCTAAGTGATCTCCCCTCATTTCTCTAGATAGCTTCTCCATTCACAAGTTAATTCCAAGGTTCTTGAGGTTATAGATAAAGGTTTAGGTTTGGAAAAATCCTTGTACTCCCAGGTTGGATAGAAATCCCATATTTCCTTAGCATAACTAGAAGAAAAGAAGGAGGTTATGGATGGTATACAATCCACCCATATACAAGTCCTTAGGGTAGGGAATTCCCGCTTTGTGGGTGAACCATGCTATGCTTGTCCTTTAATATTCACAAGTTCTAGGGCACCTCCAAGCTCTTAGCTCTCAAGAGCCTAGTTAAGGTTTATTCTTCATACATCACTCCCTTACAAGAAATCATATGCCCTGAGTCAAAGGCACTCGAGTCTCTCTCTTATTGGTCAAAATATTAGTCCTTTCATTGTCTATATTCTAACAATATTTTAGGTGGGCCTATCATAATATGTGGTCCAAAGATTAAGGTATTATCGTTTTCCATCTTGAACTCATGAATTATTGTTGAGGTTAGAGCTTTAGATTCTATAATGCCTTACAACTTGTCAATTTGTATTGCCCATATGTTGAAAAGAAATCATTTCTTCGGAAGGTCTGGTTTCATTATGGATACTTATAGGACAATATCATTTTTAGGGGGATCTAAACTTCACCCTTTCTCTTGCGGGGGGAGAGTATGGGGAGATCACACACACTGAGATACTATTGAAGGATTTTATACATTTCCTAAAATCTCACCATCTGGTGGACCTTGAGCCATCTAATCTTATCCCTACATAAAGGAATGAGAGGAAGGGAGAGGTATGTGTTGCAAAATTACTAAACAAATTCTTGGTATTAGAGGCATTGCTTGATGGCCCATGGAACTTGAATTCATGGGTAGGTTGAGGGAGGTTGTCAAACCACTTTTCAATCCTACTTAAATTTGATCCCAAGGAAAAGAAACCTCTTTCAAGCTTAAATTTTAATCATATTTGTATGGTTGAAGAATATTATAGGGATTTCGTTGCCTTGGTATGGGTGCATCTCTCAGAAAAATATAAGAAGTTCATTTATACATTAGTTTCATGAAAAGTTACAAAGGGTCAAAGAAGCCATGGAGAAGTAGTTAGTTTCTTTCAATAAAAAATACCAACCTCTCCTTACAAAGACCAAGATCAAAATGTCCTATCTTTATGCTTCAAATGAGATAGGCCTCTTCTTGAAGGAGGAGGTGGAGGCATTAAAACTTTTAACAAATACAAGGCAAGAGATACTAGACAAAGAGGAGGCTATGTGGACGTTGAAGAACACAGTTGTTTGATTAGCTAAGAGGGATACTAACACAAAATGTTTCCACAATTATGCCTCCTTTAAAAAAAATTGAAAAACAATTTGGGAGATATCTAACAAAGATGGAGCTTTGGCTAAAACATTTGAGAAGAAAACAGAGACTAGTAGAGCTCATTTCATCTCCCTATTCTCAAAGCCACCCAAGTGCCCTGTTAATGACAAGGAGTTCCAGTACTTCTAACATGACACTTCCAAATCTCACAAGGCTAGATGGGATAGTTAGGAATGTGACTTTGGGCTTATAGTCATAATAATTTACAACCATATTGATACCTTTATCTCTATATTTTGAAATCACTTTTTACTTTATAAGAAATTTAGTTTTCAAATATATCCAAGAAAAAGAACTCATGATGCAGGAAATAAAGAAACCAAAGTTATACTCAAATAAATGAATGGATAAAATAATAACAACTCAAAGCATTTATATGCCAAGTTTGAAAAAAAATTGATATTTATTATTATTAAAATCTAATATAAGTCTCAACTAAAAATATAACCTTATAAATCCCTATGTGAGTTCGGATTAGGGGTGTCCTTTAGATGCCAAGATATAAAAATAATCATACAATGGAAACTAGGTCCCCAAAGAAAGCAGTAACAAAAGTCTTCACTAGATCACTTCAAGTAATCCCTAAGCATCATTAAATTCTACAAAAAATTACACTAATGAGTATCAAAACAACTCAAAACTTCTGAATAAAATGAGCATAAAATCAAATCAAATTAATTAACCTTGAAGGACAAGTTTAGAAAAGGCAAAACTATATTTCAATATGTCCCCTATTATCAACAAGATAGACTTAGCCCTAGAAAATTGAGAAAGGGGAAATACAAAATGATAATAATATTTCAAGCTTTGGCATACCTCCACGAATAATTCTCTCTCTTCCATTTGTAATTCCCTTTTATTTTATTCCAATGGAAATCATTTTGTTGTTGTTGTGTCAGTTAATCTAATTAGCTTAACTTCAAGACATTAGATTATCAATATGGGTGCATAAACTTGCGAGGTACTAACATTGTATGTGCAGGGTATATGGCATAAATGAGTTGTCTAGCTTATGAGAAAAGACTCTTAAACTCTGATCTATCACTGCAAACATGAGATTACACTTTCAAAATTGAATAATTCAAAATAAGAACTAAAAATGCTACAAAGATCTCGCTCATTGGATGGTAAATCAGAGAAATAATTTATTGAGTATACAATGAGTATTTTCACTCAAGTGACATTTCTAAGTGTTCTTGTACTTGTTTATGGAGCAAATATCTTTTCCAAATATTCAATGAGACATATTATTTATGTAGGTTATTATATCAAATCAAATTTCAAATGAAAACAAATGAGCAAATGCCAAAAAAGAAATCAATCCACTACTAATACTTCTTAAAGAAATTGTTTATCATTATGTTAACAATACAAAGTTTTCTTTAATTACATAAGTTGCAAATATTTCACTATTAAACGTTGAAGTGTTCTTACAATGAAATGAAAAACACAATATATATCATTCAACCTTCAATGCTAACTCATCTTCTCTTCAAAGGAGTAACACATAATGGAAGTAAAAATAATAAAAGCAAGGTAAGTAAACTTAATAACCACAGACACTACTCATAAAAATAAAGAAGGCAAACTATAATTAACTATACATATCAATCTATACTATAGGATGGAAAAAGAATAACAATGATGGCATAGTCGAGGGGCCCTCCCAACTAGTTTCACCTTGGTTATAAAGTTATAGTACCACAAACTGAATATGTATATGAACTATCTCAGAACATTGACTCGATGTATTTATATTAATAAAATTAAGATTCAAAAATACATATTGATACAATGTCTATGTTCCTCATCCTAACAATCAATGGTTCAATGACAAACTAATTGATTACATAAACACTTCATAGATTAAAATATTATTATTTTCTCCATTGTTTTATTACATCATTGTTTGTATAGACTATGCACAATACATAACGCATACAGGTAAACCCTAATTAGATCATCTATTCCATGCATTGTTTACATCGAATACATATAATAATAAGCAAATAAAAGGAGTCTAATAATTTTCTTAACAATAATAGATTACGATCATATTAAATGAGAAAAGAGATTCCTTGATTATTTCCCTCAACTGATATTCTAGTTAGATACATTGTTCCTGGCACATTTTGACCGAAGGGTAGCACTTACCCTATTTGAATTGGAATCGATTTGATGAACATGTAATCATCTCGAGGAATATGGGAGAAAAAACCCATGTCTTAGTTTCTGATCCAGGTTCGGGTGTGAAGAAGGACCCTTCCAAGACCTTTTACTTTTGTGATGTGTTAAAATTGCATTTTAAAAGAACATTAACAAATATAGCTACAGACTGTAAAGAAGAGGAACATAACAATCATTAGCACATGAAAACAAAAGCCGTTGATAACGGAGTTCGTCCAGGAGGGACTACGTCTCTGGGCCCCGGTGTCAAGATGGTGTAGGCCGTTGCATTATGTGTTATCAATAAAGATGATGTACACAGAGATGATGTTTCGATCATACAAGGAAGAACTCCCTCACGCAGGAGTGGCTCTAAGAGATGTTCCACAGCTAGAACTCTCAATCAAAAGACTCCTATCAGTATGACACAAAAACAAGCATGGTGCGCATCCCGCCAACATGGCACAAAAGGGATGTCAAAGAAAAACACATGCATGACGATAACAAGAGTATCCCAACAACATACAACAAGGGATCTCAAAGCATAACATAAAGAGTTATGATAGCAAGTACATCATATAAAAGATTCTGCATAACATGAAGCAAGGAATCATGACAACATGTCATAAACAAGATCCTGCATCAATCAATCAAGGATCCATGCAACATAATGTAAAAGAATAAGTACATGAACAATAATCATATACCTCACACCATGGGCCATCTGAAGAAGTGGATGTCTCACTGCTGAAGCTACTCAGACCATCAATCTCAAGGCGACGATCGTATAAAGATGGCTACTTCGCACAAGAATGTGGACATCTGAAACATAGCTATCAATGTGTTGAAGCTTGTTGACACGTAGATTCTCACAAAACCAATCAAGAAGAATCGATTATAAGGAGAATAATCGTTCAAAGAAGAATCGATCTTAAAGAGAATAACTGCTTTGGACTCTTGGCTCTGTAGCTCGCTGGCTATCTGGCTCTGTAGCGCTTTGGCTTATGTCATTGCAACTCTGCGATCTGCCAAAATTTCAAGCACTCTCTGGCTTTCATGCTTCTCTGTAGCTCTGCGGCTCTGTGGCTTTGAAGCGCTACTCTGGCTTCATGCTTCTCTGTGTATTCAGGCTCTCGGGCCTCTCTCCACGCAACCTCTCCACACAATCTCTCGAGCTCTCTGTTATACTTCCCTCGCCCACTGATACACAACCTTCCCACGCTCTCGACTCTCTGCATCCATGCTCTCGGCACTCTAGCACAGGCTTTCAGGCTCTCGGGCACTCTCTGGCATGCAGGCTCTCTCCCTTCTCCAGCCTCAGCTCTCTGTCACCCATCATGTTTTATAACACGTTTGGGACAAGGCTGCTTCAAAATCAGAGGTCTGTTGCTTAAGAATAGAAGCCGTTTGTATAGAACAATCGGTGGGCACAATAACCTTTAAAAAATAGCCTTTTATCGTTTTAAAACGATAATACAAAAACTCGAAAAACACTGAAAAACATTGAAAAATCCGAAAGTTCAAATTTCAAATTTTATAAAATCGGACCTATAAATCGATTGGGTCCACGCTATATTGCAAGTCGGGATCGCAGATTGTCGATCACTGCGGCCCGGGGTCCTTCCTTCAGCATCTTCTGACGCCGATCGCCGATATCGGCGATCACTAATCGCATTCGCTGATATCCAGGGGTCTTGGTACTTGGACTTTGGGTTCCACCAATCTGACACTCCATCGCCGCTTTGCAAACACCAATATCGTCAATCGCTGCCTGTATAGCGCCGATATCGGCCATCGCCTGCCTCCGATTGCGACTTGCCTTATAAAGGCTTAAAACCCATTTTTAAAGGAAAATGCTTCATTTTCCTAAGGAAAAAAGCAACCTTTCGCGATAACTTCATCATCCGGACTCGGATTGAAGTGTCATTCGTGCTGTTGGAATCATGACAACGAGATCTAGGATCTGGTCCTGGTTCGAGCATAATCTGAACACTTTGATTTTTGAGCCATCTTTGTCCTGTGTGTCTCTCTGGAGCCACCTGGATCAATCCTTCCCACTGAGGAGCTTTTGGTCCTCCAAAAGCATTAAAAGTAATCTGCAACTCTCTCTGTATCCTGTCTACATCACAAGCATCCTAAAAGGTCTTGCTTCCATCTCCTTCACCTTTGTTCTTCGGAGCTTTAAGCGACAAAGTGACACCTGCTACACCTGCAACCCGTAGTATATTGTTTTCGCAAATTACATGATTTGAATGACATGACCAACTAAAGACCCAAACGTCCCACACTTGCCACGAGTTTATAACACATACTCGGTGGTCAGGTTTACAACAAGATGGACGTAATACGCCAGCTATGACAACAAGGCCAACCCATCATGGTTGCTTCAAAAAGTGATGGAAAACACATCATCACTGCAACACATGATTTACATTCATAAGGCCAGATACTATTGGTTTGACGAGTGATGGATACATAACATCACTTTCAGAGTTGTAACATGCAACTCAAAATACGACTCAAAACGTGACCAAACATCATTGTTGCTAATCAAGTGATGGAAACACATCATCACTTTTACACTTTAAGATGCAACAAATGATTTACCAAAGAATGAACATGAAATGACAATGTGTCAAAAAAACCACTTTTCACTGATCAATGTGAATGGGTCACCTCCTTGAGGTGGTTTTGCTTGTCAAACGACTATTCTTCCTGGTTCACGCATCGACGCTTTGTCTTTAAGGTGCTATTCTGGATGGAGCCTCCAACAAGTGGCTCTTTGATGGCCATTTCTGTCACAATGAATGCAGTAGGTTTTCTTCCTCCATACCTGTTTAACCTATTTCTTTTCATGCTGTTGAGAGGGTCTTTCATGCCTCATGAGTGCTGCCATTCTTTTCCAACACTTGGAAAAGGTATGGTTAGGTAAACTACAAAAAGTACATGTTTTTTTATGCCTTGATCTTCGTTCATTATTAACAACATGATCATAATCAAAATGAACATTCGAAGATCAAAAATGATTATACCTTCCTTTGTTGTTGCTGATGTCGGCATGGTGATGAGAGCTTGCCACCGCTCTCTCCCTGCAATGGAAACTGCCATGGGATGATGAGTATGCTTTCCCATCATTCTCTTTCCTCGACAATGTCTCGGACGAATCTGACACCTTTGAGCACTCTCCTTTAGTGTATCTCGAGCCTACAAATCGATGCTCATGCACAACCTCCAAAGGTTGAGTGATGCCTTAGTTATTAGCACCAAGTTCTTCTTTCTCCTCATGCCTCATCCTTGTAAGGAGCCTCATGTTTGTCCCTGTAATTGGGATCTCCAAATCTCCAACAGATATCATACTATGAGAAGATGAAATCGAAAGGAAATCAACATATTTTACCTTCTCTTTCGATTTGGAAAGAACTGATGAGGGCTGCTCATCATCTGTCGTTGGTGGTTCGCTAACTATCTCAGCGCATTCCCCAACTTCTTTCCTGACATACCCAAGTCCTGCCTGACGGGGTAATTCCTCTACTTTGATGGGGTTGACAATGCCTTGGCCATTAACGCCCAAGCCTTTTCCTTCATACCCCATTCTCTTTAACAGTTTGGAGCCAATTCCCGTGGTGTGATTTTCAAACACAGCAAAATCATCATTAGGAAACATACATGAAGATGGAGAACTACTTTTTACCTCGCATGGGTCACACTGCAGCTTTTCCAAGGCCTCGTCCTTTGCTTGCAGCTGTCATAGAAAACTTTGTTTCTCCTCTTTCTCTTCATGTATACGCATCTTCAATTCATCATTCTCTGTTTGAATATTATGTCTGTCTTGCTTCAGTTCTTTCATGGCCTCTTCTGTGGCTTTCAACTGAAGTTGTAATCGCTCCTTTTCCTCTGTTTCTTTCTGTAGAGTTTTATACACAATTTCCACTTTCTTGGAAATGTTAAGCATGGTCTCGTACATTGCTCTTTCATCCTCTGTCATTGTTCACACTGCAATTCACATCAACGTAAAGACCACTCTGATACCACTTGATCCAGGTCCAGGTGTGAAGAAGGACCCTTCCAAGACCTTTTACTTTCGTGATGTGTTAAAATTGCATTTTAAAAGAACATTAACAAATATAGCTGCAGACTGTAAAGAAGAGGAACATAACAATCATCAGCACATGAAAACAAAAGCCGTTGATAATGGAGTTCGTCCAGGAGGGACTACGTCTCCGGGCCCCGGTGTCAAGATGGTGTAGGCCGCTGCATTATGTGTTGTCAATAAATATGATGTACACAGAGATGATGTCTCGATCATACAAGGAAGAATTCCCTCATGTAGGAGTGGCTCTAAGAGATGTTCCACAGCTAGAACTCTCAATCAAAAGACTCCTATCAGTATGACACAAAAACAAGCATGGTGCGCATCCTGCCAACATGGCACAAAAGGGATGTCAAAGAAAAACACATGCATGACAACAACAAGAGTATCCCAGCAACATACAAAAATAGATCTCAAAGCATAACATAAAGAGTTATGACAACAAGTACATCATATAAAAGATTCCGCATAACATGAAGGAGGAATCATGAAAACATGTCATAAACAAGATCCTGCATTAACCAATCAAGGATCCATGCAGCATAATGTAAAAGAAGAAGTACATGAACAATAATCATATACCTCACACCACGGGCCATCTGAAGAAGTGGATGTCTCACTGCTGAAGCTACTCAGACCATCGATCTCAAGGCGACGATTGTATGAAGATGGCTACTTCGCACAAGAATGTGGACATCTAAAACATAGCTGTCAACATGTTGCAGCTTTCTGACATGTAGATTCTCACAACACCGATCAAGAAGAATCAATTAGAAGGAGAAGAATCGATCAAAGAAGAAGAATTGATCTCAAAGAGAATAATTGCTCTGGACTCTTGGCTCTGTAGCTCGCTGGCTATCTGGCTCTGTAGCGCTCTGGCTTATGTCACTGCAGCACTGCGATCTGCCATAATTTCAAGCGCTCTCTGGCTTTCATGCTTCTCTGTAGCTATGTGGATCTGTGGCTTTGAAGCGCTGCTCTGGCTTCATGCTTCTCTACATATTTAGGCTCTTGGGCCTCTCTCCACGTAGCCTCTCCATGCAATCTCTCGGGATCTCTGTTATACTGCTCTCGCCCACTGATACAAAGCCTTCCCATGCTCTCAACTCTTTGCATCCATGCTCTTAGCACTCTAGCACAGGCTTTCAGGCTCTCGGGCACTCTCTGGCATGTAGGCTCTCTCCCTTCTCTAGCCTCAGCTCTATGTCACCCATCGTGTTTTATAACACGTTTGGGACAAGGCTGCTTCAAAACCGAAGGTCTGTTGCTTAAGAATAGAAGTTGTTTGTATATAACAATCGGCGGGCACAACAACCTTTAAAAAATAGCCTTTTTATCATTTTACAACGATAATACAAAACCCGAAAAACACTAAAAAACATTGGAAAATCCTAAAGTTCGGATTTCAAATTTTATAAAATCAGACCTATAAATTGATCGAGTTCGTGCTATATCGCAAGTCGGGATCACAGATCGCCGTTCGCTGCGTCCCGGGGTCCTTCCTTCGGCATCTTCCGACGCCGATCGTTCCGATCGCCGATATCGGCGATCACTAATCGCATTTGCTGATATCTAGGGGTCCTGGTCCTCAGCCTTTGGGTTCCGCCG
This sequence comes from Pinus tabuliformis, assembly GCA_031772625.1. Taxonomy (NCBI): domain Eukaryota; kingdom Viridiplantae; phylum Streptophyta; class Pinopsida; order Pinales; family Pinaceae; genus Pinus; species Pinus tabuliformis. The sequence goes on from CM062817.1 coordinate 673,657,860, forward strand.
ATCCGACACTCCATCGCCGATTTGCAAGCACTAATATTTTCGATCACTGCCTGTATAGCGCCGATATCGGCCATCCCCTACCTCCGATTGCGACTTGCCTTATAAAGGCTTAAAACCCATTTTAAAGGAAAATGCTTCATTTTCCTAAGGAACAAAGCAACCTTCTTTTCACGATAACTTCATCATCCGGACTCGGATTGAAGTGTCGTTCACACCGTTCGAATCAAGACGACGATATCTACGATCTGGTCTTGGTTCGAGCATAATCTGAACACTTTGATTTTTGAGCCATCTTTGTCTTGTGTGTCTCTCTGGAGCCACCTGGATCAGTTTCCCTTATAGAAGCCCACAAATATGTCAAGCAATGAGGTGGGTTACATAATCCTTATCAAATTCACAAGAATTAAACTAGAAAGCCATCATTATTAACGAAGCAACTCTTTAATCCCCCTGGTTCACAAAAAATGATGAAAAAGCTATTAAATTAACTATGTAATTACCTTGTATCTCTGGAATGACCTTTTCATAAAAATAATGGTAAAAGGGGAGGATTAATATGACTAAAAAAGGGATAACTAGCAATGAAAAATGCATCAAATCGAAGGCCTGGCATCTCACCCATGGTTGATATTTTGTAAGTCCCCATGCGAACAAGATATGTTAGTTGATGTCCTCGTACCAAAATTTGTTCAAAACTAAGAAAAACTTCAACTGTCAATGGGTACCAATGGATATTTTCATTTTGGCCCATTTCTCTTTTGCTCTACCTTGAGTTTCTTCTCCAAAGTCTTTTTACACAGTGCCAAATACTAAATTCTGATGTGCCACTTCTACGCAAGTTTAAACAACTTTATATTTTTTGATGCTAACTTCTCAATTTCTTCCTACAATTGGGAACTTTCTTCATTTAACATCGTATTTTCCCTTTTTACATATCTATCCAAGACCTTGAAATATTCAATATATGCCTTCAAGATTACAATCTTCTTATTTTTCCTCTTTAATTCAGAAAAGGTTAGCCTAATTGCGAATTAGAAGACATGGTTTGTTTTACAAGCTCATAGTAATCTGTTGTATCTTTAAAATCATTGGGAATTGTTGTTAAAGGCCCAACAAAGTTAGGGTACTGATATACAAGAGTATTAGGCTCATATAATTTAGTTTTAAACAAGGAAGTTTAAGACTCCTTATGTTGGACTTGAATATGTCTAGTTGGCATTGACTCAGTATGTAAAGAAGTATCATTTGTTGAAAATAGCAACAAGAAATGATAAAAATAGAAATGCTAAAAATAACATTGCTATAGATAGCATTTCAGGATATATTCCAATTTTAATTTGTCTTTGAATTAAAATTCAAATTTAGTCTCACTAGTTGTTTGAAAAATAATTAATTAATTCATATTGAGTTAATTAGTTGGTGAAAATCAAACATGAAGTCTTTGTGAAGACATGCAACAATTATCCCTTTGATTGAGGAAGCTACCCCTTTATTAAGGAGATAATAATGAGTTGTAATTAGTTAGCTCAGTTAACTGAGTTAAGTCCAGTTAAATTAGTTCCAAACAGGTTGTGGAACTAATTATGAGTTCAGTCAGTTAATGCATGCATGCATGCAACTAGTGTTCTCCAGATAACTGAATATTCTCTCATAAATAACTCACGCATGTCAGTTCAGACAGAGACCCAGTTGAGATTAGATGTAGGGAGAGTGTACTATCAGTTCCTAAAATATTCCCATGTGTATATCTCTTGAATGCATAAGGAATTCATTCCTTGAGGATTGCGTAGTTATTTCAGAGGTCAGAGCAGTGCGTGAGGTGAGAATCACATAGGTGGCAGCTAGAGGACCCAGGAGAAACTGCGCAAGGAAATAGGAGGCTTGGAGGACTGAAGGAAGGCATATGTGTTTTCTATTCTGTCTATGAGCAACAATGAAGGATTAAACTAAGAGCTGGATAGCTTGAGAGATAAACCTTTGTGTAATCCTAAGATATTTCCACTTGTATGATAATAAAGATAGCGGGGTTTTTAGCTGAGGCTTTCCCCAGAGTATTCTTCTGTGTTTCATGTGTATTAATTCTTCTTCTCTGTTATATGTGTTCTATTTTATCTTGCTCAAAATCGATTAAGCTTCCGCAAGTTTGATTGTAGAAGTAGATTAAGTATTTTTCTTTAATACATTGCATAATCAGTTTAATCTACAGTGATAATTTCTACATGGTATCGGAGCTCGCTGATCTATAGAGAAATTTCTACATGGTATTAGAGAAAAGGTGTTCAAAGCGCAAAATAGTATACAAAGAAGGGAGAAGGGAGAAGTTTGAAGTTCTTGATTGTAGGTACAAAATCGATTTCTTATCACATCTCAAAGTTCACCAATGGCGTTCAATGGCTTGAGACTCGAGTATTGTTATAGCACCATTTACCACCCTTGGTATTTGTGATGCTTGGTTTATGGCCTAGGGCAACCTCTCCTTCCAGACTTGGTCCAAATATTTTAAAAACAATGTTTTATTCCCATTGTGTAGAAATGTACCACGGCGGTTGGTGAAGATCTCGGGTTGCATTAGCATGTTTTGGTTCAATAGATTGTTGGGTGAAACATAAAATATCGGTGTCCTCCAACATCGTAGTAGGAATGAAGTTATCTTCCATTTCATTGAGGTTATCCCACTTTGGCATTTCAGGTGTGTATTGGTTACATGAAGGCTATAACTAGATACAACTCATAGATGAGGGAAGAAATTGCTCGTCGTTTGGGCTATGTAAAGAATGTTGAGAAAAATAAAATATAATTTCAATATACAATTTCTATCAGTAATAATCGTTGAAGATAGTGGCATTCCATGGCAGTAGAAATGATCATTAATAGTAAAATAAAATAGAGAATGTGCACTTTTGAAAGAAGGTGACCCAAAAAGGAAAGGAAATATCTTCTTCGTCAAAATAAGGTGCACACAAGAGACAAATTGAAAGGGTTGTCAATAATATTTTCAAGTGTGAGGAGATGATGTGTTGGAATTTATTTATTTATTTATTTTTTGGTGATAAAAGTAGTTATAGTTGGAAATACTTATGGGAGAATTTCGAGTGGTGGCTATGATGGAAAATTCACAAGAAAAATGAAAAATATAGAGTGAGTTAGAGATTGGAACAAATCCAAGGCCAAATCTCTCCACTTGGATGCTACATCTAGCCCAATATTGTTATTGAAAATGGAATTTGATGTGGGAAGATGGTTTGGCTAGAGATGTATAACAGATACCAAAAATGGAAGTTAAATTCTCCACCATCAATGTATTCTACTAAAGTGCTTAAAATCCTCAAGGTTCATGTGCCAACCATTTGATATATCCCTGGAATCAAAGAGGAACAATCATCCATGAACCAAATGGGTTTACTCTACATTCACATTTGAACATTCCTCTGTGCTTCCAATAGTAAAGAAAATTTTCAATCTTAAAGTACTATGAACTTATTGTCCATAATTTTTTTTGGATCTAGTAAATTCATTGATTCCCGCTCTAACAAATGAGGATAAGGAGGTTTACAAGTTTCATGAGGAGCTTGTCATACTAGTTACACAATTGATTGGGGATAATATGCTCACAAAAAAAAAAATATTATGATCTTTGGAAATATATGATGGTGAAACAAGAAAATAGTTATGTAGAGGATGCAATTGATCATTTCTTAGAAGTTGGGAGGTTGGCCCTGGAGGTTGGGGCTAATGAATATGTCATTATTCAAGTGAACCTGCCTTAACAAGCATGAATACAATACCATTTACTTCTACATTTGTGCAATCTTCTTAACTCAATGAATCATGTACATCGTCATCAAAGGTATGCCAAAGTATTTGTCATGGTTCATTGTTTCACAAATGCTAAACAGGTGTTTTGAATTACCAAGTTTCCATTTTGTAACTATCAGTGTAATGTTATTCTAGAATAAAATTGGAAATCTCATAGTAGTGAATAGAAGGATGTTGGTGCAATGCCAATAAATACGGAAGGAGTAATTGAAAGTAGGAATGTACTACTATTACATGTCTCCATGTAATTTGAAAAAAGAAAGAATATTGGTTACAAAGTTGTGATCAAAGAAGAAACAATGTAAACTTTGAAACGAGAACTGATATGATTACCCATTTTGTAGAGGTAGGAAAAAAGTGATCCGATTTTGAAAATGGGTGATGCAGAATACACATATATTTTTAAGCATATTTTTTAACATAAATTACTTTTTAGAATGTTAGTGATTTTCATGCTGATTTTAAAAAGTGGTGATTCTGCATCAAACCCTTTTTTTAAAAGATCTATTTTTTTTACTTTAAATTTTCTAATCTATGAAATGTAAATTATTTTCTAAATTTAACAATTTTTGAAGTGGTATTCTTCTTCATATTTTTTTTTTTTTTGCAGTGATTTTTTTTATTGTTTTGCATATTTAAAGAAGAAGGTCAATATTTTAAAGTTACGATATTCTACATATTTATACATCGTTAATTAATTTTTTAATGCGCATCAAATAATTGTCTCTAAAAAACAATAATTTTTAACAATTGACATAAAAATAACCATTTTCAACATAAATATAACTAAAAAATTACTCATTTTGATAATTTTTTTTGCTAGAAATGACATGTCAAAATCACAATTTTTATAGAACAAATTTAACAAAAAATGTTTAAATAATAGTTTTTTTTTGTTTTTTGTTTTTTTGTTTTTTTTTTTTAATTAATTAATTAATTTATTATTATTATTATTATTATTATTATTATTATTATTATTATTTATGAATTTCATGTCAAAAAATTAATAATAATCACTATTAAAAAAATAAAAATAATTAACATAAAAATTAATGTGAAAATCACATGATACAAATATTGAACACATAACAACATTAATTGAATGCTTATTCTTCTCATAAAATGTCAAAGTCAAAACATTACAAGTATAACTAATTAATAGTTACAAAAAATGCGCTTGGTTTCCAAACATAACTTAAATTTAATCAACAATATCACGTAATCCAAACTCTTCATCCTCTAGAGTTTCATAATTGTCTTCTTCCACAATATTTTTTGCTTCATTTTGTTCATTTTCCTCTTCTAATGGATCTTTGATGTCTGTGAATCTCCCATTGTATACCTTTCCAATCATTCCATGTAATGGTGGTTGAGGTTCCTTTGCCTTTATTGCCACACATGATTCACTAAAATCCCCTTTATTCAACCCAATTTCTTGCATTGTATCTGGAAAAAATTGAAGAGCATTAATTTTTTGTTGAATAAAATTGCATTGTACTGGATATTTTCAATGACAATGCAATTTCTTCATTTTTGAAAGCAACATGCTAGTGTTGTACCTAATTATCAAGCACAAAATAAATAATGAAGTAAATTGGTATAATGATTTATAAATTAAGAAAGAAGATATTGAAAATTCAATTCCATATAATAAAACTTACCTGAGCCAAAAAATAAATTCTAGAATGCAATCTCCTTCATTTGAACACATGTTTATGAGATAGTTAATTAGTAACTGTGGTTTTTGATAAATTTTAATTATACCTCATTTTTTCTTCTTTGTCTTCATATGTTAGTTTACTCACAACAACGTCATAATCCAGTACTTGGCTATGGCTCTTTCCATTTACCCAATTAAAAATCATAGGCATATATCTATCATATTTTTCCCAACTATCAATATGGATGAACTCACAATCATTTATAAATGGTTGATCTTCAAGGTTAAGAAGATTTGACTTTTGCATGTAACATAAAATAGTAAAAGTTCAATTAACTTGTACATAAATAAATTTTTTAACATTAATCAAATATACATTTTCAACGTCTTACCATGTAAGCTGCATCCTTGAGTTTGTTTTCCCCTTGAAGCTTGACAATAACATTGTCAATTGTGTGTCTGAATGAAATGTCACAAATCTCCATAATGGTGATGATGTGACTTCTAGAAATCCCGCAACTACTTTACTAAGAGCTTGATAAGTACAAGGGTCACTATCATAGTCAATGTTTGGGATATTGAAACCATGGGGAATATATGAAATAACTAGGGCACAATCCATTTTAGGTATGAGTTTAGCAATGTCTTCACAGTCGCCTTGTATTACTTGATATTGAATAGTGCCAAGACCATTCCAAATGAAATGAGTAAGAGTTGGATCAAGTTCAACATTCCTAAGACGTTGCTTCTTCAGTCTTTCAATCTTAATTTTTTCAATAAAAGTTTTGAAACTATATGGTGCTCCATTTGCATCCTTCCTCATATTTAATAAAATAAACAAATATATGTATAAGTTATAAAATAAAAATAGTATATAGATGAATAAAAATGAATGTATAAATCAACATACATTTTTAAATGCAAGATAAAAAAAAAATTAGTGTTGATGTAGAACTTGAATCTAGATAGTTGTGTACAACATCATCATAACTATCTTCATTCAACAATTTAACCATTTGTTCTTTCATTTTCATGTAAACTTTGTGAATGCATAGATAATTAAAAAAAATTAATATAATGATATTTATAACAAATACTACCAAGAACAATATGTTATATTTAAAAGAAAATTATAAATCTAGAAATAAGTAAAAATAATTCAACAAACTTGCTTTTGAAATTCCTCAGACATTTCCTCCAATGATAATTCCCCTAACCTCACACGAGATAATATTTCTTTGACAAGTTTTTCATCCTTCACTCCTTGTAATGCTCTCAAAGGTGTGATAGCCATATTTTCTGGAAGCTGTTTCATTTCAGGACATGATTTACTGTTGCTACATATCAATGGTTTAGACCTTTTGGCCTTCTAGTTTTTAATGCCAATGTTCTCCCACATGCTAAAAATCTCATTAATCAATTCCCATATCTCTCCAGTTCTAAATTCCAACTGAAAATGTTATCAATACCTCTGAATAAATCAGTATTTACTCTATTGCGTTTTGAATTGATTTTCTCCTCAATTTGATAACCTATTTCCATACAACATTCCTTTCAGAAATCTACAGTAACATTTATCTTATTCCCACCACATTTTTCTTCAAATTCACTATGAATAAATCTAACCCTTTGGATGAAAGTCATAGACATCCTATATTCATTATCTGAATTATGATCTCATGCCACTAACTTTGCTTTTGTATCTGATAAACCAGCATAAATAATACATTTCATTGTTTCAAAACGTGGGTTATTGGGATATTCCTCCGTCAATTGTCTTTGAGCTTCTACAAAATGGTTCCCCCCAAGCACATAATAATTGTATTCAAAACATTTTGACTTATCAAATGCTTCTTTGTTGGGAACTTGAGCTGGATCAACAAGAAGCACATAATTAATCACATGAGCATATGGATTGTACCTCATCAATGTCTTCAAGTTGTGAACATGCAGGTGGTGTGGCTTTCTGATTTGATATTTACATTGTCCTTCACTTGCCTTATAGATTTGTCTCACATTAAGCTGAAATGTACGACCACTCTCAATTAAGTTTCTCTTTTTCAAGTTATGTCGAATGGAATTTTGTTTTGTTTTAATAATGCCATCCTTTAAATAAACTCCTGGTGTAATGATTTCTCTGCTTTCTTCTGAAGTTTCACTATGATCTTCATTATTGGTAATGACTACTTGAGAATGTTCAACTTTACTTTTCTTCCTCATAACATTCTCATCATTAACTAGAATAGATTTATTCTTGGGCATTGTTACTTTTGGTATTTTACGGATCTTCTCCTTTCTAACATCAATTCCAATATCATCCTCAGTAATGACAACATATTCTTCAGTGTCAGTTTCAACTTCCTCACCTTCAAAAGTAACTTGTCTACCTTTGCTAGATTTATCCACTAGAGGCATTTTTTCCTGATCTCTTGGATGTAGTTTTGTAGCATCATGAATCACTACATTTTTCTTGTTTGCCATATCTTATTCTAACACCGAATAGAAACTGCTGACAACATTCATAATATCGTGTTCTATGAAATGAATACCTCCCAACATAATTGAAACACTTTCAACAAAATTCTATTAAACAAAATATCATATGTCAATAAAAACTAAGTTATAAAAATATAATGAGATGGTTAAAATAATGCAAAACACAAATATAAATAACAATACATACGATATTTTGTGTAATCTCATTTATGATTTGTTTACACAACTTTGTAGATACCTCCCTCGTCTCATACAATGAATATAAAAACTAATATTTAATCCATTCATGTGACTTGGGCGGTTTTGTAAGTATATAAACAACTTATTGTCCGGTACCGAACACATGTATATGACCTTTCCCAGCACCTCATAAAGTCCATTATCGTTAGGTATATCAACATATAGATATATATGCACATATTCGCTTTCTCTTTCTTTCACATACCATATATTTTCTGGAAGTTTCATTTCTTTTCATTTCTTCCAGTACAAAATTGTCTTCTTATTGTTTGAGGCACTTGAAATATTTGTAGCTATCAACTCAGGTTTGGTTCGTTCAACATGGCTTTTTGACGATCCACCTCTAACAGTCTTTGGTCCAGAAAGATTCACAAAAATCTTCTTTGATGCCATTTTCCTGCAAAAAAAGACACATATATAAATCAATAAATTACAAAAAAATAATAACTTAAATTAACAAACAAAATGATAAATGACAATTAATATGGTAAAACATAACAATTTAAAAAAATAATAAATTAAAAAAAAATCCCCAGCCACCCCACCTCGGAAATCAGCCTGTCGGAGTGGGCGTAGCACTGGGCGCCAACCCCCCTATCCCACCTCGGCGGCCCAACGGACACACCCCCAACCCACCCCGAGTCACCCCACCCTACCCCGACGCTCTACGGGGTGGGGGGGGGATAGGTGCCCAGCCCCTCGCCCCACCTTGGCGGCCCAACAGCTCGTCGCCAGGGTGGGGCGGGTGGCTAGGCATCCAACCCCCCCCGCTCCTCCCCCACAGGCTCGTTGGTCCACCGGGAGAATGATTGGGCCCACCATGCCCACTACGAACGTAGTGGGTAAATCTGTATCATTGAAATTTTCGATTTCTAAAAAAAAATCATTAAACTTATTTAATTTTAAAAATTATACACATAAAAAGAAGAAACTAACCTTTTAAATGCGATAATCTTTTGTTGAATATGTTGTTGATAGCAATGTAGTTGCTCTACAAATTCACTTCAAGTCTTTTAACGAATCTCGAAAAACCTTCATGTGATGTGAGGAATAGTGATAATGAAATTTATTATATAGCAGAAATTACGGAATTGTTCTACTGTACAGTTAATGTGGGATTAATTTGTTTTTATAAAAAAATTAACATGTAAATTTTGTTATGGCGATATAGGGAACTATGATAAAGCGAACATTACGGAATTGTTTACAACACTATGAATGTGGGATTAATTTGTTTTAGAAGGTATAATAAAAATTAACAAAAACATTCAATTGTTTAGTAAATATTATATAGTTTAAGTAATAAATTAATTTAGGTAAAATATTTAGTTTACAATTTTAATTTAAAAGATTTATTTCATAAAAAAATTAATTAAAAATTTTCAATAAATTGTAGAAGAAAATTATGGAGGGAAATACATGAAATGAATTTTTTGGAGGGAAACTTTGGAGGGAAATTTTCATTCTTTGAGCTATATATTATCATTAGAAGAGTCTGCATTTGTATCATTCAACCTCTTTTGTTTGAAAGGCATGGATTCTTCTGATAGTGAAGTTTCATTTTGTGAAGCATCAACATCTTCGTCGCGTAACAACTCTATTCATATTGATGAATATAACATAAATTCTATTGGCATTATGATACAGGTGTTGTCCTTGATGGAAACTCACTCAAATGAAAGTTCACAGTGCAACAGGTCAACAACAAAGGATTACAGATCAGACTCCAAAGAATGAAGAAAGAGAGGTATATGCTGGTTCACTTTGTCCAAGGCACGTATAGACGCGCTTTAATAGAACGAAAGTAGCGTATAACGTATGCACGCACTTTCACAGGAGGAAAAGCGCATACATGTTGGAAAACCAAGTTTTTGGTCCAAGGTATTGATCCAAGGTATTTTGGTCCAAGGTAATTGGTCCGAGGCATTTGGTCCAAGGTATTGACCCTAGGTATTGGGTTCAAGGTATTGGCCCTAAGTGGTTTTGGTCCAGGGTATTGAGAAAGACCTAAGGGTATATAAGGAGGAGAAGATCATTAGGCCATCATGTGCAAGCAATGTGATTCTAAGGAATACTTCTATCTGAAGTATATATTACGTTGCAGGTTTATGTTTGAGTCTGGATTTGAAATTTTCATGTGCACCTTGAGTTCAACATTGGATCAGGAATTATGAGACTTGAAATGACTTATTCTTGTATGATCTGATATTGGTTGAGACCAAATCTGATGTTTTGCGCCCGTTCTACTTGTTATCTATCATGATCTGGGTTTTTCTGAAGTTTGAAATTGCAGCAAATTTCTGAGTCAAAATTTGCAGATCTGTACGCAGGTTCGTCTCGTCTAAAGTGCGTGTACACGCAGGTTTGACTCTTTCAAGTAGCGTATACAAAAAGAAAAACTTTTGTTCATATCTGACTGATCTATCTAATCAAATTCTGTTGTTTTACTATTGTCTGTCAATGAAGTCCTCTTAGATCTGAACGTAGAACTGTTGTATAAGGAAATTGAGTCTGATTGATTGATTGATTGAGAAGGAAGGGTGATCCTTGCTGCTATATGTTTTGAACTCTGTAATATGACAGTAGAGCTTTAGAATGTCACTGATTGGTGTAGTCTGTGGTTCAGAAGTTTATGATTCAGTATCTTTAGAGGTATACGCAGGTTGGGTTAAAGGAAGTAGCGTATACACGCAGGTTGGGTTCAACCAAGTAGCGTATACACTCTAATGCATGATTTTATAGGTTACAGCTGGTTCTGGATAATGATGCAGGGTTCTAGGTTCAGCACAGTGTTCTGGTGTCAGTGATCTGATTGTTCAGATTAACTAAATATTGGTTGATGTAGTTTAAGTTTAAAAGACTTTAATGGGTCCAGTGTGAAAACTTGATGAAACATGGCCTTCAGCTTGTGCTGTTGTGATCCAGGAGTATCCAGTCTGAAAATTCATGTAACGTGGTCCCTGGTGGAAGAGTGGAGTTTTCTTTAGGCTGGCACCTATGTACTAGTAAACATATTGGCTAGTACAAGAGCTAGGGGGTTGTAGCTCCTTTCAGTAGAAACTGGAAAATGAGAGAAGGTTATAACCTTCTGCAGGTAGAACCCTGTGTACTGGTATGAGTCTACATCAGTACAAGTTTGTAAACATATTTTCTTATTATTAAAATAAGACTGAGACGACCACAACAGGTGGTTTTTACCCACATTGGGTTTCCACCTTAAATCTTGGTGTTCATGTGTGTTGCTTATGTGTGATGCTTTATTATGCTTTTACTGCACTGTCTAATAAATCTTTGATATACTAGTTTAAGCTCAACACATGATAAACTGTCTAAATCACAAGTTCTCTGCATATACGCTAGTTTCTTTAAACACAGTTGCGTGTACACGCTAGTTCACTTCACTGAAGTAGCGTATATAAATCTGTTTGGGAAATAAAATTATTGATCTGATAATACTGATTCACCCCCCTCTCAGTATTATTTCCAACAATTGGTATCAGAGCAGGTCCTTCAGAAGAAGCTTGATCGCTTGAAGGGAGATCCATCAACATGAATAATCAAGAAAGCATGGGATCCATCAGACTGCCAATCTTCGATGGGAGCAACTTTGTTTATTGGAAAATAAGAACCACAACCTATCTACAATCTCTTGGAACAGATGTCTAGGAAATTTTGGAAGGAGGATATACATTTCCAACAACAATTCCTACAGATACAACAGGTAAAAAGCAATATGAAACCAATGTCAAAGCTGTCAATATTTTATTGGGAAGTCTGTCACAATCAGTGTTTGTCAAAGTCATGCAACTCAAATTAGACAAAGAAATATAGGACAAAATCATTCTGAGCTACGAAGGAGACTCTCAGGTAAAATGTGCTAAGCTTCAAACTCTCAGAATTTAGTATTAAACTCTTAAGATGCATAGTGATGAAAGCATAGCTAGTTACTTCCTATGTATAGATGAGGTTGTCAATTGTATGAAGAATTTGGGTGAATAAATTAAGAAAGTTACCTTAGTTGAGAAAGTTTTGAGATCCTTGTCTGCTAAATTTGAATCCAAAGTGTCTGCCATAGAAGAAAAACAGGATCTGCAGAATATCACTATGACACAACTTCACGAAATCTTAACTGCCTTTTGAGATGAGAAAAGGAGGACCATCAGATGTGAGAGAAGCCACATTCAAAGCTTTAGCAAAAGGAAAGGAAAAACACAATGAATCAGGACATATTTTAGAAGAAGAAGATGAGGTAAACTTTGTAAAAAAACTTCAACGTGGTTCTAGAAGGTTTAGAGGTAAGTTACCTTTCAAATGCTTTTCTTGTGGCAGAGTCGGTCATTATGCTGCCAAATGTCCTCATAAAGATAATTTGAAAAAGGAAAGGAATATGCAAAAGGGAATAGAAAACAAGTTGTGAATAAAAGGAGTTACTATACTCATGAAGATAGCGATGGTTTATCTAATAGTGATGAAGATCAAAATGAACAAGATTACAAACTTCTCATGGCTTATTACGATGATAATTGTTGGGATGCTATAAAAGAGGAAGACCTTCATGAAAAAATATCTAAACTCAAAATCTGTTTAGAAGAAAAGAATATGATATAGATACCTTAGCATATCAACTTTCTGAAAGAGAAAAACACAATGAAAAACTAGAATGTGAAATTGTGGGTCTAAGAAAGGATCTTGAGAAAACGAAATCTATCAATCTTAGATTTGCTAAAGGATTAGAAAATTTAAATGAAATTATCAAAGTTCAGTGTTCTCTTTCGATAAAGACAGGTCTTGGATATACTGAAGAAGCATCTCAATCAGAGAAGCCATCAACCTCCACCAAAAGCTATCTTGATGCAGCAAAGACCAGTGAACAGTATGACAATCGTCAACAAAGGCATAAAGCAGATCACCAGGTAAATCAGACTCAATTTACTCCAAGGATGAATAGAAGCCACAACCAACCTCAGGGAAATCATACTCAATATGCTCCAAAGATGAATATCAATAGAAACTACAATCATCAGGTTAATAGATTCGATAGTCGCAGGAACTTCTTTAATGGGCAATGTTTTTCATGTCACAATTTTGGACACAAAGCTGCTCAATGTGTTGCTTACAAAACCATCATGACTAGAGAAGCACGAAATCAAAGGAATGTAACAAGGATCAAGAAAATTTCCTATAATAACTTTTCTCTTCTGGAAAATGAAATAAAATGCTCAATCTGCAACAACTTTGGTCATGAAGAATCTGAATGCAGGAGAAAATTTCGGCAAACATATCAAAAGGAGAAAACTCCATTAAATCCCAAGATATGGAGAAGGAATGAATCTCAAACAGAAAGATGTGGTATAACCTTGTATGCAGAAGGACAAGAAAATCAGTGGTACATCGACAATGGACGCTCAAAACACATGACAGGTGACAAAGAAAAACTTCACTCATATAATGCCTTAGAAAAGGAAAAGAATGTCTCATTTGGAAATGAAACTCCTGCTATCATAAAAGGTAAAGGCTTTGTTTTCTTAAAAGAAAAGGTTGAAGTTGGAAATGTTATGTATGTAGACAGTTTAAAGCATAACCTATTGAGTGTCAGTCAAATGTGTGATCAAGGAAATGAAGTGGCGTTTCGATCAAACGGATGTGTTGTTCGTGAGCTTGATACAGGCGAGACCGTGTTCAAAGGTACAAGAACTCCAAACAACTTATACATACTCAAGGGAGGACAACAACAGTGCTATCTAAGAAAAAATGATGAAAACTGGCTAGGGCATAGAAGGTTGGGGCATCTAATATTTTCTCAAATAAGAAAAGCACGCAGATTCAAGGTTGCTCATGATCTTCTAGATATCACCATCCCAGAAAATACAATATGCAAACCATGTCAAATTGGCAAGCAAACCAGAGTTCACTTCATGGAAAAAGAAGGGTCAGCTAGTAATCCTCTTGAACTTGTCCATACTGATTTATGTGGATCATCAAGGAAAAAGTCACCTCGTGGAGAAGAATACTTTATTTTGTTCATTGATATTTTTTCCAGAATGTGTTGGATAGGTCTTCTAAAGCATAAAGATGAAGCTTGTGAAAAGTTCAAAGCCTTCAAAGCTTTGGTTGAAAATGAATCAGATCAAAAATCAAATGCCTCAAATATGATCAAGGAGGGGAATTTACTTCGGATGAATTCTTTGACTTTTGTGAACAACATGGAATAAAAAGGCAATTCTCCACCGCAAGGACTCCTCAGCAAAATGGTGTGGTTGAAAGAATGAACAGAACAATTCAACAAATGGCTTGAGCTATGCTAGATGAATATGGAACTCCTGCAACCTTCTGGGGTGAAGCTGCATTCACTGCCGTAACTATTCTCAACCAAGCAAATATTCGGGTAAACAACACTCAAACTCCACATGAACTTTGGTATGGTAAGACTCCTACTGTAAAATACTTTAAAGTTTTTGGAAGCAAATGTTATATCAAAAGGACTGATGAAAAACTTGGTAAGTTTGAACCCAGAGCAAATGAAGGTATTCTTCTTGGTTATTCTTCCAGAAGTAAAGGATATAAATGTTATAATAAAAGACTTGGAAAAATTGTTGAAAGCATTGATGTTGTAGTTGATGAAACATGCAAAAATACAAAATAGATAGAATCAATAGAAGATTATGACAATGAAGAAGATGGGGATTATTTTCCCACATCAAATCAAAATCATACTGAAGAAGAAACCAATGAAGCACCAGAAGAGGAGATAATGGTAGAAGAAAAGACTCCATCCAAGTATGTTAAGAAAAATCAGCAAAAAACTCAAATTTTAGGGGAAAAAGAGGCAGGTGTACAGACAAGAAGAACTATTACAGGGACCTCAAGCTATCTAGCATTACTATCCTCCACCGAACCTCAAAATGTAAAAGAAGCATGCAAAGATGAATGTTGGGTCAAGGCCATGGATGAATAACTTGAGCAAATTAAAAAAATGATACTTGGGAATTAGTTCCTAGACCTCATGATAAAAATGTTATAGGAACTAAATGGATATTCAAAACAAGCTGAATGAAAATGGACAAGTCATTAGAAACAAGGCCAAACTTGTTTGTAAAGGGTATGCTCAACAAGAAGGTATAGATTTTGAAGAAACTTTTGCACCTGTTTCCAGACTTGAAGCCATAAGGATGTTTATTTCTCTTTCTAGCTTTCAGAAATTCAAAGTATACCAAATGGATGTAAAATCAACGTTCCTGAATGGAGATTTAGAAGAAGAAGTTTATATTGAATAGTCAGAAGGATTCATTCTTGGAAATGATGCAAAACTTGTATGCAGACTCAAAAAGGCCCTCTATGGTCTAAAAAGGCTCTAAGGGCCTGGTATTACCGCCTTGACAAATATATACCCCAACAAGGTTTTACAAAAGGTTTAGCAGATAGCAATCTATATACAAATATTGAAACTGATAAATTGTTAATTATTATTGTTTATGTTGATGATATCATTTTTGGTAGCAATAAAGAATCCATGAGTCAGAATTTTGCTTCAGTAATGCAACATTGAAATGTCCTTTCTTGTTGAACTTACCAAATATCTCAAACAGATCTTGAAAAGGTACGGAATGGAAGATTCTAAACCTGTATGTACCCCAATGGTAACAGGATGCAGTCTCAGCTCAAATGATGAATCAACAGCAGTACATCAACCAACTTACAGATCCATGATTGGCAGTCTGCTTTATCTAACAGGTACCCAACCTGACATCATGCATGCAATAGGAATAGTTGGAAGATTCCAAGCAAATCCAAAGGAATCACACCTTTAGGAAGTCAAAAGAATTTTCAAATATCTTCAAGGAACTCAGGACTTTGGTTTATGGTATCCTAGAGATGCAGATCTTACTCTTCATGCATATACAGATGCAGATTGGGCAGGAAGTGTTGATGACAGAAAAAGCACTAGTGGTGGTGCATTCTATATGGGTTCTAGGTTAGTGTCTTGGTTCAGCAAGAAAGAAAGTTCAATTGCTTTATCTACAGCTGAAGCAGAATATGTGGCTACTGCATCTTGCTGCACACAACTACTTTGGATGATGCAAACCTTGCAAGACATTCAGATCACATATACTCCACCCATCTCCATTCTATGTGATAATACAAGTGCCATCAATATTTCAAAGAATCCAGTCATGCACTCCAAGACCAAGCACATAACCATTAAATACCATTTTCTACGTGAACAAGTGCTTGAACAAAAAGTCAAATTGAAGCATGTTCCCTCCAAAGAGCAGGTTGCTGATATATTCACTAAACCACTGCCCAAAGAAACATTTGAATATTTCAGACAAAAGCTGGGAGTAATTGTTGCATCATCCTACTGTTAAATCTAATTTTTTAGAGAAAGGTTATTATACGCGTGTTTCATGAAGTTTAGTCGCGTACACATGCGAGTTTCTGTGGGTCAAGGAGCGTATATGTTTTTCAGACAAGAAAAACAGTGGGGCAGGCTCTGATATGGGTTCTCTATCTGATGTTGATGATTACAGTCTATTGATATGCTCTGTTCATTAATTTTTATCTAATTGACAAAGATGCCTTGATCATTGACTTGTTAACAATGCACAGGTAGCACAGGTTTAGGGGGAGCATTAGCCTTCACTCGCATTCTGCATTGTTGGCATTATGGTTGCTGAGTCCAGCTATGGCTTCAGATATTTATACCTTTTGTTGCTTAAGTCATGTAAAAGTCTAGGGTGTGATATGTCTTCTCATACATTTGAATGAGTCCTATTGGACAAATGATGTAATTTGTATCCCCACTTTGCATGAGATGGATGATGTAATTATATTTCTGTCATGTATAAACAATTGGTATATCCCCACTTGGTTGGGAGATGAATGTATGTATGAGTCATTGGTGATAGGAAGGTCATACTCACATAGTTGAGTTATAGAGTCATGTTATTCTTTTGGAGAATATTTTTGCAGACTCTGCTTGTGCTCAGGGGGAGCATGGACAATTTCAGTGCATCTCAGCATGTACAAAGGGGAGCTCAATCAGACAATTCAGCATGTACTCAGGGGGAGCATGAACAACATAGGGGAGAGAATATCTTGGTCCGCACTTTTCCCTTGATGTCAAAGGGGAGAGTGTCTTGGTGTTGTTGTTGCCATCAAGTCCAAAGGGGGAGATTGTTGGCATTATGATACAGGTGTTGTCCTTGATGGCAACTCACTCAAATGAAAGTTCACAGTGTAGCAGGTCAACAGCAAAGGATTACAGATCAGACTCCAAAGAATGAAGAAAGAGAGGTATACGCTAGTTCACTTTGTCCAAGGCACGTATACACGCGGTTTAACAAAAAAAAAGTAGCGTATAACGTATACACGCACTTTCATAGGAGGAAAAGCGCGTACATGTTGGAAAACCAAGTTTTTGGTCCAAGGTATTTAATCCAAGGTATTTTGGTCCAAGGTAATTGGTCCGAAGCATTTGGTACAAGGTATTGGGTCCAAGGTATTGGTCCTAAGTGGTTTTGGTCCAAGGTATTGAGAAAGGCCTAAGAGTATATAAGGAGGAGAAGATCATTAGGCCATCGTGTGCAAGCAATGCGATTCTAAGGAATACTTCTATCTGAAGTATATATTATGTTGTAGGGTTATGTTTGGGATTGGATCTGAAATTTTCATGTGCACCTTGAGTTCAACATTGGATCAGGAATCATGAGACTTGAAATGACTTATTCTTGAATGATCTGATATTGGTTGAGACCAGATCTGATGTTTTGCGCCTGTTCTATTTGTTATCTATCATGATCTGGGTTTGTCTGAAGTCTGAAATTGTAGTAAAGTTTTGAGTCAAAATTTGCAGATCTGTACGCAAGTTTGTCTTGTCCAAAGCGCGTGTATACGCAGGTTCGACTCTTTCAAGTAGCGTATACAAAAAGAAAAACTTTTGTTCAGATCTGACTGATCTATCTGATCAAATTCAGTTGTTTTACTGTTGTCTGTCAATGAATTCCTCTTAGATCTGAATGTAGAACCGTTGTATAAGGAAATTGAGTCTAATTGATTGATTGATTGAGAAGGAAGTTTGATCCTTGCTGCAATCTATTTTCAACTCTGTAATATGACAGTAGATCTTTATAATGTCACCGATTGGTGTAGTCTGTGGTTCAAAAGTTTATGATTCAGTATCTTTAGAGGTATACGCAGGTTGGGTTAAAGGAAGTAGCATATACACACAGGTTGGGTTCAACCAAGTAGCGTATACACTCTAATGCATGATTTTAGAGGTTACAACTGGTTCTAGATGATGATGCAGGGTTTTGGGTTCAGCACAGTGTTCTGGTGTCAGTGATCTGATTGTTCAGATTAATTGAATATTAGTTGATGCAGTTTAAGTTTAAAATACTTTGATGGGTCCAGTGTGAAATTTGATGAAATGTGGCCTTCAACTTGTGGTGTTGTGATCCAGGAGTATCTAGTCTTTAAATTCATGAAACATGGTCCCTGGTGGAAGAGTGGAGTTTTTTGTAGGCTAGCACCTATGCACCAGTAAACATATTGGCTAGTACAAGATCTAGGGGGTTGTAGCTCCCTTCCAGTAGAAGCTGGAAAATGAGAGAAGGTTGTAACCTTTTACAGGTAGAAGCCTGCGTACTGGTATGAGTCTACACCAGTACAAGATTGTAAACATATTTTCTTATTATTAAAAGAAGACAGAGATGACAACAGCAGGTGGTTTTTACCCACAATGGGTTTCCACCTTAAATCTTGGTGTTCATGTGTTGCTTTATTATGCTTTTACTGCACTGTCTAATAAATATCTGATATACTGGTTTAAGACCAACACATGATAAACTGTCTAAATCACAAGTTCTGTGCATATACGCTGGTTTCTTTAAGCACAGTCGCGTGTACACGCTAGTTCACTTCACTTAAGTAGCGTATATAAATTTGTTTGGGAAATAAAATTATTGATCTGATAATATTGATTCACCCCCCTCTCAGTATTATTTCCAACAAATTCTTCCACTATGAATAGAGAGTCAAATCTTCCACTTAGTCTTAATCCTAAGGACTATGAGAGCATCACTGATGAAAGACGAGATGAAGAATTTCAAATAAATAAAGAGTCATGATTTCCACTTAGTCCTAATCCTATGGATTATGAGAGCAGCAGTGATGAAGAGCATGATGAAGAATTTCAAAAGAATGGAGTGTCATAGTGTCCACTTAGTCCTAATCCTATGGACTATGAGAGCAGCAGTGATGAAGAATTTCAAAAGAATGGAGTGTCATGGTGTCTGTTAGCGCTTGAAATTTCACCTCAGGCTGAAAAAGGTAAACTCCAAGGCAACATCAAACCACTTAGCCTCGTAGCTAGCCCTACGGGGCAGGAGAGGGCTCTCTCCGGTCTATCTCGATAAAGATCTTCAAAGGGCGAGATAACCAAAAAGGGAACACTGATTTTAGGCTAGTAAACTGATAAAAGGTTTGAATTGGGAAATTTTAGGATTTTGGTGGAAAATCGGGGAAAGGCAATTTTGGGTGCGGGGATTGGACACAGTTTTTGCAGGGGGTTCTTTGGGGCAAGGTAGGAGACTGTATTGATGCCTTTGAATTAAGTGAATGGATAGGAATGACCGGTGAGGGGCTAAAGAGAGCAAGAAACGTTCAAGAGTTCTCTTTAGACAGATGAAAACATAAATATTAAGCAAACTTAAAAGCAGAGCATGGCAATCATGAATTCTACTTTAACACTTCATTTGCCTAATTCGCAGAAGGAAAAGTGAGAAGATGAATCACATAACAAACTTACAAGTACAAAGAGAAACACACCATCAATACATGTAACCACAGGAATCCCAAAAAGGACTGCAAAACCCTGGTCTTTCTTCCTTTGCCAAAATTGCAGAGATACAATGAGTAATACAATAGAGCTTTCTCCCTCAAGAGTCCAACCATGAAAATGACCAAGAAAGTACATAATATAGGCAATCTAACATCTTTCCTTGCCTCTAGGGGTCGAGCTCACTATCCTAGGAGCTGTTTCAACCAATTCTAAACTGAGCACTAAAATCTAGGCAGTCAAAACAACTTGCCTCTATAAGCTAGGAAACCAATTCATTCATTAAATGTTTGCTATTTCATGAATGAATCTTCTAGAATAGGTAAATAAGTGTCATGTCAACATGAAAATACATGAATTACATCAAAGAGGGTGAAAAATCCCATCACAAGTCAAAACTGGTCAAAGCTGGGCGAATTCCTGAGCTGTAGATGAATTCCTGTGAAAACTGCCCAACGGGTCGCGCCCTCTTCCTGAACGGGTCGCGCTACTTTGAAGTACTTCCAGGTGTCCAAATGAGGCAAAAGTGGGCTTGTTGGAAAGGTCTGGATGTCTAATTTCCAACCCAAGTGGAATTTCTGAATTTGGTAGTCATTTTCCCCTACAAAATTGCAATCTCCCAAGACTGCTTCCTGTATGTCAAAAAGGTGGCAGAAAGTCATTTTTTGCTTGTTTTTTGACTTTCTGGAGGCCCAAAACTTGGTGAAATTTCTTGGCAATGGCTGAGCAAGTGTATCTTTGCATGAAAAATCCAAAAATTCCGAGTTTTCCCAAAAAGGAGTTGCCCAATGAAAGGGTCGCGCGCGTTGGTGGAGAAAACCTGTGTTTGGCACAAAAAATTCACAATTGACAAAATTTTCTCCAAATTTCTTGAAATTTGGGCTGGGAGTCCCCAATAAAGTACCATGCTTAGTCAAAGAGGCTTTGGCCAAAATTTGGAGTGGATCGGGCTTTTTCCGTCGTTTTAGTGCCTTGGCCAACCTCCTTGGATCTGGCGATTGCAATTTTGACATTTCTCTAAAACCATGACACCTGTGCAAAAAGTGAAGGAGGTTTTTCTTCTTTGGCATGTTATGGACAAAAACCTCTCTCCGTTTTCCAAAATTCATCTTTTATTGCTCTAGAACATCATTTGAGTGCGACTTGTCCCGATGTGTGAAACAAGGAATTTTGTCGAAATGGAGCGAAATGAAGGGGATAGGGGCTTCTAAATTCTTGGGGAAATTTTTGGGAGTGGGGAGGGATGTTAGGAAGCAGGGGAAAGTGGAATCTCAGAGATTGAGTGAGGGGAAGGGGTCCAAAAGGGCAAAACACAGGCCAAACCTAGAAAATTGCCAGGTTGTAGCTAGAAACTAGGGTTTGTGCAAAAATGAGGATTTTGGGGGATCTCAGTGATGGGAAGCATTTGATAAGGTATATGAAGGATAGGGGAAGGTGTATGAACATCTGGATACAAGTTTTGCCGATGATTTGATCGCCCAAGAGAAATTGCCTTCAAAACCCTAGGAGAAGGAAATGACCTTACCTAGGCGCAACTGAAGCATGAACAAGGTGTACAATGACTCATTAGACACTGAGATGATAATAAAAACCCTATGAATGATGATAGACTCAGCTGAATGATGACATGGATTGACATTTGGACAACTTTAGAAGGAGTGAAAGCAAACCCTAGACCTAATGCCTAGTCACCAAATTTTGCTTGAAGACTCACTGAAATGACAAAATTTGACCTTGACACTTCAAAATCACTTTGTAAGAGCACGTTTGATCACTGGAGGAAGGCTGGAAAGACTGACACTAACATTGGCTCCAATGGGGATGGTAGCTCCTTGGAGGTGCCAAGAACCTTTGACCTCTGGGAGAGCAGACCAGTGTTTTCCAACCATTGGGCAATGGAGTCATTATTTCTAACGGATAACACAAAACCTTTGACACATTTATTGAATGAAACTTGACTAAAAACTGACTGAAACTTAACTGAAACTTGACTCAAACCGACTCGATGACAAATTGAAATGATCGAAAAAACTTGATTCTAACAAATTAACTCAAGACCTAAACTTAAAACTTAAAACTTGATGGCAGTACATAACCGCCTAGGTTACAAGACAACATACCATCAAACTATATCATAATGCCAATGTAACCAATCAAGCAGATGCCTTCTTGACTGATTCTCCCAATCAGATCTCATGATCAACAATGGATACTGGTAACTGGGCATCCAAAAACATAGCTGACCATGATCTCCTTCATCACTGAACACAACAATAATCGCTTTCACTGCTGACTGTAACAAATCTGCCATTGGATCCTGGAAAACATGAAGACTTGACATTGCCACCTCCTGCTGAAAGAACAAGGTATCCTTTGTTTCAAATTCTGATCTGCCTTCATCATGTGCTTCAGAAAGAGTATGTTCCTGGTCCTCAAAAAATTCTGAACAAGTAGATGAGCAGATCTCCTCTTGAAATAACATTTCAAAACATGAGACATATGAGGAAGAATCTGAAATGGAATCCTGAATGGTCTGATCTTCTATGGTGTGAATGTGCTGTAGGTCATCTTCATATGATATCACAACCAAATTATCAAGTTCCTTATTACATTCTTCAATATTATCAAGCACAGTATTATCATTTACATCGTCTGCCACAAATTCACTCAAAGAAACTTTTTTACTTGCTTGAGCAAAGATCTCACCTTGTTGTTCATGAACATCTGAATCCAAAACTCTGTCTATGATCTCAACAGCAGAGCTCTCTTTGATGGGCTTCAGCACAAGATATGCTTGGTCATCATAATTTGAATCTAGTTCTGAAGTAGCTGACTGGGCATTATCACAATCTACAATCAGCACTGGACTTACTTGCATGCTGCTGTTTTCTGTGGGTAGATCCGAAACAACATTTGCTCTTTCCTCATTTTCAACCATATGGAAATCTTCAGCCTGCTGATCTTGACAAGTATCCTCTAAGATTTCTGTGTGCTGCTGAAACGAATTTTCATACAGAGCCTCCATGATCTCATAGTCCATAAAATTATCATCTTCATAATATTTCTCAAGGTTTTCAATAAAACTATAAGCATGCTTGCAACAGTCTTGAACTAAATTTAATGATGGATAAGAGTCCTTATATCGTTCAATGAACATGGCATGAAAATCCTTTAAGCAGTAAATACAAGCAGGCGGCAAACTTTCATACCAAGATTGGGCTTTACCTTCCAGAGTGGCCAAGAATATCTTCATCAAGAAATCTTCAGGAAAATCAACCTTCAACTTGCGAATATGCATGTGAAATCTAACTAGATGTAAAGCAGCATCATTCTTACCATCATCATTAAATGTAGGCAAATTCCTTGACCAATCTACCTTCGGAATTTTATTTGGAAAACCAGGGATGTGATCTCGGCTCATGGGAGCATATCTTCTTGCAATCCGATCCATCTTGAAAAGCTCAAAGCTACTGATATCTCTGCAGTGAAGTCACCATGAAGCATTGATCTCTGGAGTTTTCAGTGAAGGAGTCGCCAGTGAATGATTTCAGCCTTGTCAGTGTCTAATCGTTGTCCACTATCAACAATCAGATCTGAACTTGATACATGTGCTGGGGTAAAATGCAATCGAAGTGTTGTTTTCACATAACTTCAGGCTCCGTCTAAGACTTATGAAACAAACAGATCAATCCACAGACAAGTTTGTTCTCCCCAGTATGGTCGCCAATATGTTAGCGCTTGAAATTTCACCTCAGGCTGAAAAAGGTAAACTCCAAGGCAACATCAAACCACTTAGCCTCGTAGCTAGCCCTACGGGGCAGGAGAGGTCTCTCTCCGGTCTATCTCGATAAAGATCTTCAAAGGGCGAGATAACCAAAAAGGGAACACTGATTTTAGGCTAGTAAACTGATAAAAGGTTTGAATTGGGAAATTTTAGGATTTTGGTGGAAAATCGGTGAAAGGCAATTTTGGGTGCGGGGATTGGACACAGTTTTTGCAGGGGGTTCTTTGGGGCAAGGTAGGAGACTGTATTGATGCCTTTGAATTAAGTGAATGGATAGGAATGACCGGTGAGGGGCTAAAGAGAGCAAGAAACCTTCAAGAGTTCTCTTTAGACAGATGAAAACATAAATATTGAGCAAACTTAAAAGCAGAGCATGGCAATCATGAATTCTACTTTAACACTTCATTTGCCTAATTTGCAGAAGGAAAAGTGAGAAGATGAATCACATAACAAACTTACAAGTACAAAGAGAAACACACCATCAATACATGTAACCACAGGAATCCCAAAAAGGACTGCAAAACCCTGGTCTTTCTTCCTTTGCCAAAATTGCAGAGATACAATGAGTAATACAATAGAGCTTTCTCCCTCAAGAGTCCAACCATGAAAATGACCAAGAAAGTACATAATATAGGCAATCTAACATCTTTCCTTGCCTCTAGGGGTCGAGCTCACTATCCTAGGAGCTGTTTCAACCAATTCTAAACTGAGCACTAAAATCTAGGCAGTCAAAACAACTTGCCTCTATAAGCTAGGAAACCAATTCATTCATTAAATGTTTGCTATTTCATGAATGAATCTTCTAGAATAGGTAAATAAGTGTCATGTCAACATGAAAATACATAAATTACATCAAAGAGGGTGAAAAATCCCATCACAAGTCAAAACTGGTCAAAGCTGGGCGAATTCCTGAGCTGTAGATGAATTCCTGTGAAAACTGCCCAACGGGTCGCGCTACTTTGGAGCTGATTTTGAGGTACTTCCAGGTGTCAAAATGAGGCAAAAGTGGGCTTGTTGGAAAGGTCTGGATGTCTAATTTCCAACCCAAGTGGAATTTCTGAATTTGGTGGTCATTTGACCCTCCAAAATTTCAATCTCCCAAGACTGCTTCCTGTATGTCAAAAAGGTGGCAGAAAGTCATTTTTTGCTTGTTTTTTGACTTTCTGGAGGCCCAAAACTTGGTGAAATTTCTTGGCAATGGATGAGAAAGTGTATCTTCGCATGAAAAATCCAAAAATGATGATTTTTCCCAAAAAGGAGTTGCCCAAGGAAAGGGTCGCGCGCAGCGCGCGACCTGTTGGTGGAGAAAACCTGTGTTTGACACAAAAAATTCACAATTGACAAAATTTTCTCCAAATTTCTTGAAATTTGGGTTGGGAGTCCCCAATAAAGTAACATTCTCAGTCAAAGAGGCTTTGGCCAAAATTTGGAGTGGATCGGGCCTTTTCCGTCGTTTTAGTGCCTTGGCCAACCTCCTTGGATCTAGCGATTGAAATTTTGACATTTCTCTAAAACCATGACACCTGTACAAAAAGTGAAGGAGGTTTTTCTTCTTTGGCATGTTATGGACAAAAACCTCTCTCAGTTTTCCAAAATTAATCTTTTATTGCTCTAGAACATCATCTGAGTGCGACTTGTCCCGATGTGTGAAACAAGGAATTTTGTCGAAATGGAGCGAAATGAAGGGGATAGGGGGCTTCTAAATTCTTGGGGAAATTTTTTGGAGTGGGGAGGGATGTTAGGAAGCAGGGGAAAGTGGAATCTCAGAGATTGAGTGAGGGGAAGGGGTCCAAAAGGGCAAAACACAGGCCAAACCTAGAAAATTGCCAGGTTGTAGCTAGAAACTAGGGTTTGTGCAAAAATGAGGATTTTGGGGGATCTCAGTGATGGGAAGCATTTGATAAGGTATATGAAGGATAGGGGAAGGTGTATGAACATCTGGATACAAGTTTTGCCGATGATTTGACCGTCCAAGAGAAATTGCCTTCAAAACCCTAGGAGAGGGAAATGACCTTACCTAGGCGCAACTGAAGCATGAACAAGGTGTACAATGACTCATTAGACACTGAGATGATAATGAAAACCCTATGAATGATGATAGACTCAACTGAATGATGACATGGACTGACATTTGGACAACTTTAGAAGGTGTTATCACAAAATCAGTACTAAGGGCTGCAACCAAGTAAGATTTTATGTAACTCTTTCAATCAGACTTTAGACTAGGAATTAGCCTTCCTAGTCAGAGAGGGCTCTCTCACAGACTTTTGATAGAAATCAATCACAACAGCAGATGGCTAACTCTTCACTCATTCATGAAAACAAAAGCTGGTTGAACACATATCAAATTGGTCTTCATTGGGCTATGGAGTCTCACACATTTAATAAACAAAGCACAGTCATTTCATGGAAGTCAAGGCTCTTTGCATTAGATGTTCGAACATATTTCACATAAACCACAGCTTGCCAAACATACAGGAAGTCAGAGCATTAGAAATGAATTCTGAGTGATTATGTTATAACAAGGCTGTAAAAGAACATTAAGAGAAAACACCACCATCATATTTGAACAATATAATCCATTGAGAATCTTGAGAAGAAACAACCACTGTTTTACTATTACTGTAACAAGTCTTTACATTGGCCCAAATAAACTCCTGTTTTTGTATAAAATGTCCAACCTCTATTACA
Source organism: Pinus tabuliformis (assembly GCA_031772625.1). Lineage (NCBI taxonomy): Eukaryota > Viridiplantae > Streptophyta > Pinopsida > Pinales > Pinaceae > Pinus > Pinus tabuliformis. The sequence continues at coordinate 673,684,383 of CM062817.1, forward strand.
TCCTAATTTCATCCATTTATAGGAATACATTCCTCCCTTTCTAGAGGGAGCTCGAAGGCCCTATTAACTACTCCTACATGCTATTTAACTAATGCATTAATTACAAAGTGCTGAACTGTAATTACACACAATCCTAATCAAACTAAAACACTAATTCCATTCTCCTCGTATGCTTGATTCTTCTCGGATCTTTGACAGCTGTCCTCCTTTAGTTAGGCTGAGATGGCTGAGCTACGGATGCAAGGAATGCTGACTTTGGATGCTTAAAAGCGCTGATGGCTCATTAATTGACCAAAAGATGTGCTCTATTTTAACGGTCTCTGTCTCCCAACATTCTCCGAAAGTGTAGCAGTATGTTCTCAAATCTTTTAATAACCCCAGGTATGAAACGCTGCCATGTTTCTGATGTGCTGTAGGTGGTATTGATAGACAGGTGTTTCTCTTCCTCAACTCCCGCTCACAGTATCACACTAGCTGCTCTGCGCTTAAAATCATCACCTACAGCAGTTTCGTAGCGCGCTACGAAACTGCTGTGTGATTTCAAAAACACAGTCTTCTTCCCTGCCTTTAAAAATTCACCATGCCTAATTGATGCTTTGGACAAGGTTATGAGAACAACCTGTAAATGAGTATGGTTAATAGCCTCAACCTTTCTGCACAGCGTTTAACACATTTACAGTTAGTGCAAGGGCAGCTGGTGAAGTTTTTTGCTTGATTTGCTCTGTCATGATGATGGTACTGCTTAAAACATTTCACATGCTACCCTACCTTTAGGGTTCATCTATTCTTCCTTTAGTGCAGTCTCACAGCCACACTCTGTACTGTCTTCATTTTTGCCTTCATAGATCTGTTCTTTGTAATCTCTATCTTTCTTTCAAAAGGGAGGGTTATTATTGACAAGATTTTCCTTTGGCTAGCTCTTAAATACAATGAAGACATTACTATCAAAACAAATCGAAAGCAGAAATATGCTTATCATAGAAAATTCTGCTTCATGCACAGGCATCATCTTGAAAAGTTGACCAACCAATGTTCTTAGCAACAGAACAGGAGCTCAAATGCTGAGGGTCCCCTGTATTTCTTGAATCCATCCATGGTGCCATAGCTGGTCTCATACTATCATAATGAGTGGCAGTATCCACCAGAACGGAATTGTTTAAAGCGGTAGGCATAAAACCTTTGACATAAGAACTATTCGGAGGCATTAAATAAAAATTAAAAACAAGTCTGCTACCAAAGGACTTGGACTTGTTGTTTCCAAACTGAATGCTATTGGCATAGGATCCATGTATTCCCAAATCTTCTAACACTGGCATAATTGCCTATGTTGGAGGAACCCCTGAAAGAAAAAACCAATATTGGTTCTCTGGATAAGGTACGTGTTGATAAATAGAGCCTGGCTGTTAAAATTGATGACCATAAAAAATATTATCTGAGTTGAATGTTGGAATCGACGTCCATCCAGGGCTGCAAAAGGTCTGGGAAGGATAACCACCATTGATTGATGGATAAAACAAAGGAGAAACCTCATGTTGAAAAACTGGTAGATGATATCTAGCAACCTTTGGATACAAGGTTCTGCAAGATCTTGAACATCATCAAGCCAAGACATGATTGAAGATTGATTGAAAATTTTCTGGAATTCTAAAAGTGCTTACAGACATTTCAGACAAATCAAAACTCATTTGTATGTCCCTAAAGGTTCATGGTCCATTCAATTGTTGAGAGCTCTTGTTCTGAATTGTGTCTACCAGGCGATTCACAACATTTACAAGTCCTCCAAGAACATCTATTAAATCCTGACCTTGCTTTCTCTTGAGCTCTCTATCGAGCTCACTGGTTTGTAGTTGCACTTGTTTATTTACCTCAATACCCTTCCAATACATGTCCCTGTCTAGCTGGCTGGAGCACATCTGTGCTTGAGTTGTTTTGCGGATAACCGCTTGTATATTCTGACAATTCTCACGATGTACACTAATTATGTCATGCTCCCTATCATCTTCAATTGAACATCTTCCTTTCTTATGCCTTATGGTAGAATCTAGTGGTTCATTACCACTTCCTGAAGCCGTTGGATCCTGCATCTTGACCATCTCATCTTGTGAGTCATCATTGGAAGTAAAAGATTATCTGCAGCCACACCCATGCTGTCAAAGGTAGCATCAGGATATGCAGTTGGTGTTTTATCTAGATTTGCATCCATCGCATCAAACAACTCCCTTTCTGTACTTGATGCCAATCCCACAATAGCTGCATCATCGTAAGGTGCTTCCTTCCCACCATGCTTGCACAACAATTCTTGTAAACTGCCCTTTAATTCAGAACCATTTTTCACATCCCTAAGGAGATGCAGAAACCCTGCAGAGAGAGGCATGGAGCAAAATCTCGAATAATTAGGTAACGAATCTGCTAGGGCATCTGACTCACCATCATGTTCTCCAGAAAGCAAGACGGAATTAACAACTCCATCGGTGCTAGCCAATATCAAAGGCTTCTTTCTTCCATCCATTGTCAATGCCTCAACCAGATTTAGGCTCGATATGCTCATTTCTTACCCACCTTTCATACATCAATTTCAATAATCCTCTCTGAAAGGCCTTCGGTACATCACTCTTCGATTCTGTAGCTTTAGCTCTAAATTTCGATAACCTCAGCTTAGAATCTCAGGAGGTTATAGACTGAGCAGTGGTTTCAAACCTCCGGAATAACAAAGAACTCTTGATTATATTTTCTTTATTAAATGACAGCCGTTAGCTTCGAATGGTTAGCAGTACTATACTCACCAAAGTAGATCATGAGATCGAAACTTGAATAGTGAATTGTTCTGTGATTGTTGTTGCAGCTGAGAAGGCAATAGATCAAGAGTTAATCACAAGAAAGGGCTTATTAATGGCCTTTTTTGAATTCTCAATGATCTGTGATAAGAACTTCCGAACATTGCCAAGACAAAAGACGAAAATACATCCCAATCCTTTATTATGTGCTTCATTACAACAGCAGCAACTATCAAACCTTCTCTGCCACCCGTTTGCGTAGAAAAAGATTTCTTGTGAAGCTAGGCCACGAAGATAATGAACTACGTCTCTCTCTGGCACTTCATCAAGCACTTGCGCCCAAGACATAAATGTTATTTAATGAATTTGCCACCTGCCCATAATCGGTTTCACCCACAGCGGAAAGAAATCTCCACCGGCCCATTTGTATAGTCCTCAGCCATAATATGAAAGCGGTGCTCCCATATAGACCCGTGTGTTGACACATATCATTTGGGAAAAACTCCTTCATTAACATTGCATTTGTTGAGAGATTTGTATCTTCCCACTATTAACCATAGCCAACCAGCAGCAGATACTCCAAATAGTCCTAATATCAAAAATAGTACTAATAGATTTCCCAGTGCGTTCTGTTCAGGTCCCTTTTATCCTTTCGGTGCAGCAGTGACTATACAAACTGTAAGGTATTCATTGGAAACACCGAGCACAATACCTAGGAAAAACATTCAACCTTGGGTACCATATTTTGCAGTAAAATAGAAACAAGGAATTCAAGAGTTCCAAAACTTTAGATGCATTTCCTTCTTTCAAGTGACTAGCAATTAGGAAGCATTTTTATCCTGAGAAACATTCTTTTCATTATAAAGAGCATGAAGAACCTCAGGCAACGGTGGAGCTGACATCATTGCCTTGATATCTTCAATCTTATCTGAAAGATCTGACATTAGACCTTTTAAGCACATCAACCTCATCCACAACAGTTGTAGCCAGTGTACAATAGGCATGCTAGGATTTGGGCCTCCACTGAAAACTCGAACAAATCCCCAATTCCGTAGCACGCTACGAAACCACTTAAACAGGTAGCGCTGCAAAACTGCTAAAAAAGAATTCAGGCGCTGCGAAAACACCCAGTCTTTAAGCTAGGCTAAAAATTTTTTGGCAACAGCATTTTCAGTGATAACAGAAGGAGTGAAAGCAAACCCTAGACCTAATGCCTAGTGACCAAATTTTGCTTGAAGACTCACTGAAATGACAAAATTTGACCTTGACACTTCAAAATCAATTTGTAAGAGCACGTTTGATCACTGGAGGAAGGCTGGAAAGACTGACACTAACAGTGTCCACTTAGTCCTAATCCTATGGACTATGAGAGCATTAGTGATGAAGAACATGATGAATAATTTCAAAAGAATGGAGTGTCACTGTGTCTACTTAGTCCCAATCCTATGGACTATGACAGTAACAGTGATGAAGAGAATGACGAAGAATTACAAAAGAATGGAGTGTCACGGTGTCCACTTAGTCCTAATTGTATGGATTATGAGGACAACAGTGATGAAAAGCATGATGAAGAATTTCAAAAGAATGGAGTTTCATGGTGTCCAATTTGTCCTAATCCTATGGACTATGAGAGCAGCAGTGACAATGACAACAGCATTGATGAAGAGCATGATGAAGAATTTCAAAAGAATGGAGTGTCATGGTGTCCATTTAGTCCTAATCATGTGGACTATGAGAGCAACAGTGATGAAGAGCATGATGAAGAATTTCAACTGAATAGAGTGTCACAGTGTCCACTTAGTCCTAATCCTATGGACTATGAAAGCAACAATGATAAAGAGCATGATGAAGAATTTCAAAAGAATGAAGTGTCACGATGTCCACTTAGTCCTAATTCTATGGACTATGAGATCAGTAGTGACAAAGGACAAGATGAAGCACTTAGTCCTAATCCTAAGGACTATGAGAGTAGCAGTGACAAAGGGCAGCATGTAGAATTTTCAGTAAGTAAACAGTCACATTTTCGACGTAGTCCTAATCCTATGGACTATGAGAGCAGCACTGACAATGCACATGATGAAGAATATCCAATAAACATCGAGTCAAATTTTCCATTATTCCTAATTCTAAGGACTATGACAGTAGCACTGAAGAAGGGGAAGATGAAGAATATCCTCCAAGTTAGTATTTCAAAAGCACAGATGATCATAGTGAGGATAGAATTCCTCGGAATGATGATGAAAATGTTTATAGAAATGATGATCCAATGATGGAGATGTTGTCAGGAAATATTGTATTGAGGAGTAGGAGCAGACCTTTTCATATCAATCCAAGATGTTCTAGTTATACAAGGGGTAGAGCAAAATATCTGATGAGAAGTAGTTCTATCAACACTCTCATTTCAAGTGAATGTTGTCAAAAAGATTGCTTAAAACATATGGATTTCAAGTTTGCATTAGAGAAAATGAAGAGATATTTGTCAATGAATAAAAGCATGCAAAATTCATATTTAGTGGGGTGCATGCAATCTACATTGTCAGGTTATGATTATCATATTGGGTCTTTATTTATCTGTAGAAAGGCTTTCAAAATGTTTCATTCAATGGGTAATTTTCGTCTCTTAAGAATCCAAGAAAATTTAGAAAAAGTTCCCACATTTTATTCAGAAGTACGTCATAAACGACAGTTTGGGCCATTATCCAATATTGCAATGTCATGGATGAAAGATTTATTTTCAAAGCACGGAGAGTGTATGCCAAATAGACAGACAATACATATTCCAGATAATTTCTCAAGACGAGAAATCTACAACTTATACAAAGAATATGCAGAAGGAGCTGAGGGACATGGTTGATTTATTACATATCAATATTTTGTGAAGGTATGAAAGAAAGAATTCAACAATGTCTGTATTCCTAAGAAGACAAGGATGGGGATTTGCAGTACATGTGCTTCTCTTAAATAAAAAAGGGATAAATGTGAAGGGTCAAAAAGAGGTAAGCATTCATAACTTTAACTTTTAAAATTGTATAGTCATCAACTATGAAAATGTATTTCTTAATGACTTTCTTTTATGTTGAGTAGATTTCATTGTCAAAGAACTTCAGGAGCATCGCGAACAACAAATAAGTGAAAGGAAAATGTTGTACAAACATTGAAAGAAGTGTTATGATAATCCGAATAAACATTTGGGTTTGATAATTGATGGTATGAACCAGAAGAAAACACTTTTACCAAATTTTGTTCGCAAACCCAAAAATTTACAGGAGGAAAATTTTATTCAGTATCACTTGGTCGGTTGTATGGTCTTCAATGGGAAAATGTTTCCCAAGGGTGTACTTCACAGCTCTAAATATTCATAGTGATGCAAATCTGGAAATAACCATAATTCATGATGTGCTTTCTCATTGGTCTGGTAATCTTCCCGAAGTTTTGTATCTACAATTGGACAACACTTGCCGTGAAAACAAAAATCAATTTGATTTTGGATATCTAAACATGCTTGTTGAATTGAGAATTTTTTAGAAGGTAAAGGTTGGTTTCCTTCTTGTTGGGCACACTCATGACCATATTGATCAAATGTTCAGTCGTTTTTCAGTCACATTGAGGAGGAAGGAAGTTGGGAGCTTTCCATAATTAATTGAATGTATTAATAAATCATACATGTAAGAGCCTACTTTTGATGTGTTGGAAGAAACTGTTGACATGCGAAGGTTTATTCTCAGATCACATGGTGAGGAGAAATGCATTGAACAACTTAATGACATTAGTTTCCAACATCAATTTCGTATCAAAAAAATTGATGGGAAAACACTAATATGGGGCAAGAAGTATTCAACTACTGCAGAATGGGCACCGTCATCGGGTTTGGAATTTTTGAAGTTCATTCCATATCATCCAATATTTGCATCAAATATATTGTTATTACAATCAGTTGTTGAAGTTCATAATGCACGCAAATAGAATAGAGATATGAATTATTATGATTGCCTAGAAGAAATTAAAAATGTATTAGATATATATATGAGTACTTTGATATTGCTGATTCAGTTTAGTGGGAGTCCTTTCTCAATAATCAAAGTGATATCATTTCAAGAACAAAAAATGAAGATATATCTTTGAAAAATCCATTTATTTGGCCACAAAATGTGTCAAATGAACATGAGGAAAGAAATATTGTAAGGAGATAATTTGAAAAAGTAGTTTTTTTATTTTTTTATTTTTACCTTTTTATACCAAAAATGGTGAATCATCCCCCATGGTTGACATTGTTATATTGAATCCTATTGGTTCTTATAAAATTCATTTTTGTTATACATTTTTGTTTAGAGGCCCATTTTTTACCTCAAAATTTCTCTAATGTTGGGGAGATGACCTTCCCAAGCATTAGATAAGCCAACTTCCCAACAACATTGATAGTGGGGGCATCTCTTTTTCTTATTCCAGGCCTCTTGAAATATTCTTCCCTGAGAAGCTTGTTGTAGATTGGAACATCTTTGATGGCCTGGAGAAGGGGTATTTTAACACACATGTTCTTTAATTCTCCCATAAGTTCAGCATCTTCTTAGGTGTGATGTCTAGGTTGGACCAACCTTTCAAGATAGGGAGGTACATTAGCTTAAGGGGCACTATCTTCCTTCTCTTCTTCAATATATTCAAGTGGAGAAGGTGGGTGAGCATCTGGAAGTACCTTCCCATACCTAAGGTTGATCTCCTGAATTTCCACAACATAAGAAGGATATGATGTTTCCCCACTATAGACCTGTTGGGCCTACATGTTGTTCGGGTTTGGATTGGGTTGAGCAGGCATCTGAGGTTTCTTGGGTGGATTTTTGTTGGGTATATTTGTTTGAGGTGGAGGAGGAGGAATTAAGTCAGGAGGTTGGGTTTCCTGAGGCCTCCATCCTTGTGAAGGGTTGCCCCATTGAGGAGGTTGAGGTTGATATGATTGGAAGGGTGGGTTGATATGATGAGAAGGATCCTAAGGATAAAGGACCAAGGAGAGGGCATGGACCAAGGTGAGTGAGTTGGAGGATACCAAGGCTAAAAGGGTGCACTTTGGTTTGGACTGAAAGAAGGATAATGTGCACCTTGCATGCCTTGTTGATATGGTTGAGGGCCTTGTGGCCTACTTTGTTTAATGAAGAAAAGTTGCTCCAAGCCACTCTTTGCCCCTTGATATATAGCCTTAAGGCCTGTAAGAGAGGGACATTTTTCAGTTGCATGGTTATCCTCACAAACAAACCAGACATATATGACATTTAGTGGGCACTCATTTCTAGGGTGCCTCTTGGTGTGTTGGATTAAGGGGTTCTGACCCAAGTTCGGAGTTAATTAGCCAAACAAATCCCTACACTACTGGCCCTTTCGACAATAGCCCGCGGACTGAGTTCTCACCTGAAGCAATATGGGGGGATGCTGGAACCAAGTTTCCGCACTCTGGAGATGTCTGAGGGGTCGGTTTAGTCCAACTATGAATACCTTCGCGCAGGTCACATCACGCACTATCCTAACCTGCAAGACCTTTGTGATCTGTTATAATCGCCTTTGCGCAACCCTAACCAGGGGTTGAGGTGATTTCGTGCTGCTAAAGTAGCGATCCGCGCTACTTCCCCAAGTTGCACCACATATCCTACTTATCTTCTTATAACAGTTAGTTATCTTTGCGTAAACAGATACTTTATCTTATATTCACTTTATCAACACATTCATGTAAGTTCGCGCATCATATAAACAATAGAAATGTAATTTATATCCAATACATTCAATGCACAAACAGGAAAAAGATACACAAAAATGATGTAAAAATTCTCTTTATTACTTCTCCAAACCTTACAGACTCGACTCACCTTGCACACTCAGTTGTAGGGGTCCGTGCACTTAGCTGTAGACTACTAGGCCTCTGCACACTCAGTTGCAGAGCCTTTTCCTATTCTACGACCCAAAGACTCGGCTTGGCACTTAGATAAGACTCAATTCTCCATCTATTGCTTCCACTTCTCTTTTTTTATTTACAAATTAAAGCCTCGCTCTATTTATACACTCCCATCGTCCATGGACCATGGGTAGATCTCTAAAGACGACATTGCATTACAAAAATGAGGGCAGACAACCCTATGAATCATTTACAAGCTCGCACCCACAAGACGCGGAGTCTTTACATCAGATTTGGTCAAAATATGGGCTTTAAGCCCCAAAAATTGCCTTGGGGGATCTCGCGCCCAACAGGCCCCCAACACAAACATCGTGACTCGCCCTCGAGTCACTCTGTCAGTGTGGATATCTTCGTGAGGAGACCTCCCAACTCTGTCCCAACTGCTGCAAGGTCAGAAACGCACTGAGCGATTGCCTGCTATATCTCCTACACGCGTTGTTTAGAGACTGTTGAACTGCTTCCATGCATCTGCTCCTACGTTCCCTGCATCCGCGTGAGCTTGGCTTTGATCGAGGTTGTAATGACGAATGCCTCATCGATCCAAGGTTGGACATGTGCCTTCAAAACTGCTTCTTTGTGTCGCGTCGCGTCTACCTGCTCCTTAAGCGCTTTTGCCTGTTGCATCCGCGTGATCCTTTGTGTAAGGGCCACCATCTGCGCAGTCCCTTTTATATCATCATACTATTGTTGCAGCTCGTGTGCCTCTGTTTCTAAGCGTTGTATGTTTTGGTCCTTCTGCAGAGTGGTGAGGACCTCGAACGACTCTTCTAACATTTTGGTGCAGTCCTTCACTGCACTGTTGATCTCCTCCATCCCCGATGTAATGGCACTGACGCGTTGTTCCCTCACCTCTGGAGGAGTTGAAGGCTGCGCCTTCAACCACAACTTTGCTATCTGAAGGTTCAGCTCCAGTTGAACCTTAGCCATCTCTTCTTGCGCCTCGCGCAGCCCTACTACTAACCTCTGGATGCGCGCCTCTACTAGTGCCTCTGCTGGGATTGCCAACTCAGGGACCATCTAGCAGGCCTCCTCAACCACCTCCATAATTTGTCGGTTCTGCGCCACTGCCTCGTCGCGTTGCAGGCTCAGTTGTTCCATATTAATTTTTTGCTCGCTCAACACCTGTAGTGCGTGGCCCTCCCTAGCCCGTAGTTCTGCAATCACTCTGTCCTACAGGACATAGAGTGTCTCCCAAGGGAGCGCAACCATGTTGATCCATACTCCCTTCAACGCACTGACCGTAGGCCTGTTGGCCTCATTTTCTGTAACTAGTGCCCGCTCTGGAAGCACTATGGTGTTGGTCATGCAGGCACGCATCATTTCCTCAACCGCGGTCGTTCCTACTACAAGGTTGGTCGAGAGAGTACCAGCCTGAGGAGTGCACACCTGCAACTCCTGTATCTGTGCCTGGAGGGCCCCCAACACAATCTGATTCTCCTTCGCGAACTATTGGAGGGCCTCCGCAGTGACGTCGCGCATTGTCTCCCCTATATCATGGAGATCTCCTTCAGTGAGGGTGATCGGGTCGAAAGAAGTCTTAGAAGCTTTCGACTTCTTTCGCAGCCCCACCTGTTCTCTCGGGTGCTAGCGCTTCAACTGTGTAGATGTTGTTTCTGGGTCTGCACCACCTTCCTCTATCTCGGGTTCTTCCTTGGGCGATAACGACTTATGGCCCTCGCGCTCCTTCTCTGTTGCCTGTTGCTCTTCTGCAACTGCCTTCTGTTGTTCTGCTTTCACGGTGTCTCGTGCCTCTTGTGCCTTTGCTGCTACTGCCTATTTTCTTCTCTTCTCTGCCAACTGCGCCATCCACAGTTTTACCTCCTCCTTCTTCTGTTGTGCAATAGAATTTTCTGTTTCTATTGCGGGGATGGCTGGAGCGTGCCACTCCGGTGGCCATGACTCAAGCACAACGAATATAACATCGTCCGTGGTCAAGTACGAAAATTCATTCCACTTCTTCGCGTGGTCCTTGTGCACCTTGATGTACACGTGATGGAAGTCCGCCTTGAACTCTGTGAAGCTTTGTAGACTATTATAGACAGTGGGCGATAACCACGGCTTGCAGTTAATCCCCATTCTGATGTTCATCTCCATGAACACCCATAATATCTTACTATCTCGGATCCTTTGTGCGTCTTTAGTGGCCCACAGTGAAGCGTACTTCGCTACCTCCGGAAGATCCCGCGCAATTGTGGGGAACTGGCTGTCCTCAGGCAACTCCCAAGCTACCAGCATTATGGACAACAGAAGCCATGCATAGTGGAAGGTCTTCCCCTATTCTTGTGCCTCATGGCAATTCTCCAGGAACTCCTTGCACAAGTACTCGGACCAGTTAAATTGGACCCCCTCCAAGTGCTACCACTGGTGCGGGTACCTCATCCGCGCAACACTTCCGCATAACCTTTCCAACCAATATCTGGGTCGCAACTTTGACTGCCTTATTGTTGATACTGGAGATCGCGTACCCTCTCTTCTTCTTCTCCAGCTTGAATTTTGCCTTCATGGCCTCCGCGATGGCCAAGTCATTGCTCTTACCTTCCGAAATATCCGCTGGGTCCTCCCCTTTGCAAGGAAGTTGGGTAATTCTATGAATCAGGTGGTCCGTGATGGGGATGGGCTCCTCTAGCCACAAACACCCATCATGCACCAGGCAGAGTAGCTGCCTGATGACAAAGATAGTTACTGGGGCGCGATGGTAATGCAGCACCCAGAGCAGGTTCAACAACCCTGCTTTCTCTACTCTGCGCAACCACTTGTGTGGCTCCAAATCTATGACTCCCGTCACAGTGTTTTTCTTCAACTTCATGAGCTACGCGGTTTCCAAGTGTGGGAACTTCTCACGGTCCACGAGATCCCAGTCTTCAAACTTTAAACTCGGCACCCGTCTCAAGTGCTCTCCTTAAAAAATGATATTGTCAAGTAGTAGCGGAGTTTGCAGAGAGCTCTTGCTCTCATCTAGGTCCTTAGGTACCCTTTCTTTCCCTTTTCGCGGAGGAACATATGCTGGCAGCCTAGTTAGAGGGTTCGCACCCTGGGTTTCTTCCTCCATTTCTTCGACCAAGATTTCCTCAAGGTCTTCCTCCTCCTTATTGGTTTCCACATTAACTGCTTTCCCCTTTTCTTCCAAGGTCAGTTTAGTTCACAGCGGGTTTCTAGGGGACACGCGCACTGGAACCATGGGCTGCTTATCTTTCTTGGGTTTCGGCGTGCGTGGTGATTTAGGGATTTCCGCGACTATCTCGGCGCTCTCAGGGGCATATCCTATTGTCATGGCTTGCGTGGCCTCTTCATCGGTCATTTCGTCGATATCCATGGCTTCCTCTGGTGTGGTCATATTGTTGTTCCACAAATCTCTCAACGACTCAGGTAAGTGCTCAAACAACGCCTTTGACTTCAAAAAATCAAACAGATCTAGGTTCATAGATCTCTAGGCGCATAATAGCTCAATTCTCAAATGGCCAAGTGTTGTTTGCTGGGTACCCCTTTGCAATTTATAGCACCTTTTGAATTCGAATTCGATCGTTCCCCCCAAATCCGGTTCATTAATGCTCCCTTGGTGGAAAATTTTCCCAAATCTAGCCCATAAAGCCTGCATTAAATTCCTACCTCCTGCTCCATTTGGTCTCAAACCAAGCATCACATCGTGAATAGTGACTATGACAGTCAATTTCCAGCTGACCCGCACGGTAGCACAACTACTCTTGCGTTGTCGCGGACCCTGTGACACTTTGCTCCTCCGTGAAGCCCTGACATCGCACAACTCCCTGGCAGAGTAGTTTATAGTCTCGTGCCTCCTTTCAATTGCCTGGGGCGCTAAGACTGTGCTTCCCATGGCTAGTCAGGTGGTCGCGCCACCTGTATATGGCCTTAACCGTCTATCATTTACTTCTCCTGGGAAGGGCTCACCATTTGACTTCACCAACTGCATCGCGCATTTTACCAATTGCATCGCGTCACCATCTGCGATCCCCTTAGTAACATACAATCCAATCCAAGGCATCGAACTGATCAAATTTCGGCGGTAGTCCCCAAATTTGTCAACGTAATCGTGCATATCCTGTTTTATCACCATAGTTTTCTTATCAAGAAAGACCTCCTGTATTCCTTCCTCAAGCTTCCCGAATTTTGCTTCCACCATGGCGCTTTTCTCCCTCAACCGAACTCTTTCATTCATGAGTTCTTGGAGCCCAAGATTACCCTACTAGATCTCTTCATCAGGTCCCAAGTGTTCTTCTTCGAGTTCTTCCAACTGCGCGATCCCTTCTTCCAAGGCTCTACGAACCGTCATATCTAGGGGCGCTGCTATGCGTGGACTAGGCATGATATATTCCATCGACATTACAGTGTTCGCTCCATAGGTCAGCCTAGAAGGCGTCTGTTCTGTCAGTTTCTTGCACGTTGTCCTATAAGCCCATAAGACTGCTGGTACGCGCAGGTCCCAATCACTTCGTTGTGCATTACATACCTTGTTTAGTGCTTCGCACACTTCGTTAAATGCTTCCGCATGGATAACCTTCTGTGCGCTCGTTCTCTCCACAGTCTATCGTTCCAACTTGAGGAACCGTTCGCGCATTTGCCCCCCCAACACATGCTTATTGACCGTATTTCCCAACGCATAGTTCATGTGTATCCGTGCAGGTTGTTTACCATATGCCTGTACCCACCTGGATAGATGCACGCGCAGACCATCTTGTCCATTGTATTTATCTGCCAATCGCACTATAGGTTTCCCAAACTGTGAGCGCAACATTTTTCTACATGCACACCAGTCTTCAAAGCTTCCTCTATGCGTACCCCACCACCTTGCGATCGTAGCACGCAATACCCAATTCAAGTCCTGGAAATGTTGCCTTTTCGTCACCTCCCTTTCGAATCTATCCAAGAAAGCATCTACCTCACCTAATCCATCATAAGTAGGGAGATCTCTCACTTTTGTTGATACGCAACACAGTGACCTTGTCATCATGTTACAATTAAGCGTGGTTACCTCGTGTAACCGGTTTTGCCATCATTCTATCTCCTCATCTGAATCTGAAGTGCAGGAGCTTTCGCGCTCCCATGATATTCGTCCATCCGTGGTGGGATTTACCCAGTCTTGCTCTCGTGCGGTTATCTTGTAGATGCAGTCCAAATCGTCATCGCTTTCATAGTCGCGCACCGGCTCTGTATAGCACGATCCCTCAGCAGGGTCCAAGGGTATAACTACGCGCAGAGACTTCTTCTCAAAAATCATCTTGCACTTCTTCAGATTAATCACCCCGTTCATATCAGTGGCCCAATCAATTCCTAAGAGTGTGGGGTATGGATTGTTGTCATCAACAATCTCTATCACCTCAAAGTCTACTAGCGTGCTTGCTCCCTCAATATCCACGACGATTCCCTGCAATCTCCCCATAGGTATTATCTTTTGTTGGTTCGCCATTCATAGCTGGATAGGAGACCATTGCAGCGTAGGCCTCCCCATGCGCTCCCATGTCTGCTTCGGCTGAACGTTTGCGTCCGATCCTAAATCCAGAATTACTTGGTCCATCTCATATTCTCCAATCTGTGAGGTTAGACTCATTTCTCTCCCTGTCCAATCTTCCGGACTACGGGTGGTTCTCCTGGCGCGGTCCCAACAAATCTGTTAATGAGTTCCTGCAATCCTTTTACAACCTTACTGTCACGCAGTAGCTTCATGCATGTTTCCAGGAATGTTGTAAGCATAGTTGGGTCCATTTCTGGCTCTGTTCTATCTTTTCTTTATGAAGTGGAGGCATCAGTGAAGCTCTTCTTATCTTCCATGAAGGTTTCCTTAGCGCGCTCCAAATCAAACTTTTCTTCTTTCGTCGGAGCTTTGCGAACCCAAGTACTATCTTCAGGTTGTTTGCCTTTGTCATCTCCCGTCGTGATTCCACTTCGAAGCACAATGTTCACATTTGGATCTTCCTTGTGCGGCTCAGACCTCATCATCTGCAGGTTTTGAGTCGAGGGAGGCGGTAGTGATGCCTTGTCACGTATCCTAGCTATCAGCATAGGACAATCTTCTGCCTCATGATCAAACAAGGTACAATACAAACATGATGAACACTTCGGATTCGTATAATCATGGGCATAATGTCTTGGCGCTCCGCAATTGTAGCATATCAGCTGTCCGTGACCTCTTCCAAGTCCTCCTCCTCCTTGGCCTCATCCGCACCCCTAAAATTTGGTTCGCGCCACTCCTGCGTTCTGGTCTAGGGGCCGCGTTTTGGCCTGAACTCTATAGGTAGGAGTTCTATCCATCATCATCTCATAGCTTCTACAAGTGCGCTCATCATGTCCAACCGATCTACAAAAATTACAGAACAACTGTTGTGAATTCTGTGTGTACTTCTGTAACAAATGGCAGTTGTCCGTAGCATGCTTTCCTCCTATTTGACAAATCGTGCACCACAAAGCAGGTGTCACGCTAGGTCCTGCTTGTGCTTCCGGCCTTAATGACATTGGTCCTCCTCCCGTGAGGTAATTCACGAACACAGGGCAGTGGTCCTTATCATGACCTTGACCCTTGCATTTTACGCACCACACCTCTTTGCGCACTTCTAGTTGGGTTGTCCTATCATGTTTCAGACTCTGCATCTCAAGGCATAAGTTTTTCAACTGCGCGTGGATCTGCTGAACTCCCAAGTTAGGATCCTATATCGGGGTTTCATGTAGCCTCATTACGATCTCTAAGGTCTTTGCCTGAGTTATTAACCTCTATTGTGACAACGCGTTCCTCAAATGCGGTGTTAACGATGCTACAAACCATTCGCGGTGTTGTCCATCCGTCAAAGTCATATTAGCTTCGCGAATTGTACACTTCAGTCTCTGATCCAGCTCCCAAGGGGTCCCGCCTGGTAGCATTGCGATCTCTTTGAATCCAATGATCGACTATGCTTTTGACTTTGGATTGCTAAATTCTCTGTTTAGCGCAATTTGGATATCCGTGATTCTCGCATTCAGATTGTCATTAGAATGCTTAATATACCAAGTCAACGCGCGGTCTTGCAGGGTGTTGACCAGCGTTGCTTTCTTTATATTATCATCTGTAACACCCTACGCTTCCCATACGGCCCTTATCATGAACCAAAACTGATCCCGATCTTCATTTCCTACTCCTTTGAACACATGCAACTTTATCACGCTTGCCATGTTGACTCGCGGTGGTGGTGGAGGTGGTACGAGTGAAGGTGGAGGTGATGGCGATGAAGTTGGTGGTGGTGTGAGTGGGGGTGGTATGCGCGGAATCCTTTGCCTTATCAAATGGATCATACTTCGTGGTGAGACCTTCGCGAGCTCTTCCTCTTCCCCTCGCGGAGGTGAAATCAAAGGGCTATTCTCTGGTCCCTTCTTTCGTTTCTATTGGCTTTTCTGCTTCGCGTGGCTCCGAACATCAAGGTAATTGCATAACCCTCTTTTCACACAATAACATTTTAATCCAAGTATTCAGAGACTTTACGTACTTACCTCGTGGTCCTTTGAGAAAGCGTTGCTCCGCTTCACTATAGTTGGTTGAAGTATCTACCGCGAATTCAATAATGGATCCTCCTATAATCCGATCGAGCCAGTGATCAACAGCGCACACGATATTATCCTCTGATGCTTACAATTTGGGCACCAACTCTGGGGTCCACACAATAGGATTGTCGATCTTGACTATCTGCTAGCTTCGCGATCCACTCGTACAGCTCAGTAGGGAAAGATGCGAAAAAGATTTCGTGGATCTCTCTGTACAGGTAAAAGTCTAACCACTCTTCTTTTGTTAGTTGCGGGTTCCTGTTTTCTTGCGCCGCGAACTTGTGAATTCTTCTGTCCAAACAACCTTCAATTTAATTCTTAGTTGAATTCCAATTTTACGACATCAGACATCTTTATGCAAATTTTGGTACCGACAATGGACTTTGTTGGCTTGAGGGGGCCTGACCCAGGTTCGGAGTTAATTAGCCAAACAAATCCCTACACTATTGGCCCTTTCGGCAACAGCCTGCGGAGTGCGGACTGAGGTCTCACCCAAAGAAATATGGGGGGATGCTGGAACCAAGTTTTCGCACCCTGGAGATGTTTGAGGGGTTGGTTTAGTCCAACTGTGAATACCTTCGCGCAGGTCACTTAGCGCACTATCCTAACCTCTGAGACCTTCGCGATATTTTATAATCACCTTTGTGTAGCCCTAACCAGGGGCTGAGGTGCTTTTGCGCTACTAAAGTAGCGATCCGCACTACTTCCCCAAGTTGCACCGCATATGCTACTTATCTTCTTATAACAGTTAGTTAACTTTGTGTAAACAGATACTTTATCTTATATTCACTTTATCAACACATTCATGTAAGTTCGCGCATCATATAAACAATATAAATGAAATTTATATATGATACATTCTATGCACAAAACAGGAAAAAGATACACAGAAATGATGTAAAAATTCTCTTTATTACTTCTCCAAAGGTTACAGACTCGACTCGCCCTACGCACTCAGCTGCAGGGGTCCGCGCACTCAGCTGCGAACTACTAGGCCTCTACGCACTCAACTGCAGAGCCTTTTCCTATTCTACGACCCAAAGACTCAACTCGACACTTAGATAAGACTCAATTCTCCATGTATTGCTTCCACTTCTCTTTTTTTATTTACAACTTAGAGCCTTGCTCTATTTATACAATCCCATGGTCCGTGAACCATGGTTAGATCTCTAAAGCCGACATTACATTACAAAAATGAGGGCAAACAACCCTATGACTCATTTACAAGCTCGTGTTCTGTGCCCACAAAACGCGGAGTATTTACATCGGATTTTGTCAAAATCTGGGCTTTAAGCCCTAAAACTTGCCTTAGGGGATCTCGCGCCCAACATGGTGCATCTAGGGAAAAATATAGCTAGTTCCCTTTTTGCCTCCTCTTGATTCTTTTTAATCTGCATAGTATCCATTTTCAAGGCAAAGGTGTGAAATATCTCACTCTTAAAGTCTTCTATCATACTCCCTATTTCATGTTTGATTATTGAGGTAGAGGGAGAAGATTTGATCATGCCTTAACTAGACCTACCTCTCTTCGTTGCAGCCCTAGAATGATTCTTGAATATTGTCTTAATATATTCATAAATTAGCTAGTAAATGTCTCCACTAGACAACATATTAAGGGTCTCCATCAAATCCTCCCTAATCCCTTGGAGAAGTACAAGCTTCAAGGATTCTGGGTCAAGGGTACAATTATCTCTTCTGTAGTTGAGTTGGAATCTTTCTTCATAATCCTCTAAGAATTCATCTAACCCTATGGTCATTCAAAATATCTCCTCTTTTGTTTCCCTTGATCTACCATATTCCATGTATTTGTGATTAAAATCTTGTTGCATTTGAGCCTAGGTGGTGATTTTGCCTCCTTCCAAGCTCATGAACCAGCACAAGGTTTCATCCTTTAGGGTGGAAGAGAACAACTTTAGCTTATGCTCATCAGAAGTGTAATCATAGGTTCTACAAACCACAGAAAACATGAACATGAATGTATCAAGGTTCTCAAAAGCTAGTCCATTGAAGTGTGGGAGAGCAGTGGGGCTTATTTTCTTCATTTTGGATTCCACGTTGGTTTCTCTAATAGGAAAGATCTCAGTCTACCTGTTTTTAGCCATGTTTTGGGTAGGTGATGTGGGTTCTTCAAATATCTTTGGATACTCACCTAAAGGATTTCCCAACTCTTTTGTGGTCAGAGTAGGAGGTTCACAGTCACCAAAGAAGACTGATGGTTGACTACTTGAAGGGGTAGGGGTTTTGGGCAAAAAAATATCTAGGTTATCCTTAATCCTACAAGGCATGAAATAAATGTGTGTGCTTTTTGTGTTGTTTTTTTTCAAGACAAGCAAAAATAATGCAAAGTGAAAGTAAACTCCTCAACAACGGCGCCAAAAAGTGATGATCCCCAGTATTACAACAAGGATGTTGCAACTCCCAAGGCTACCAACTTTAATTATCAACCTGGGGTTTGTACAAACTTAAGAGATGGAAGTGTTGTATGCACATTAGGCTAAAGTTTACTTCAAGATACTCTGAGGCAATGGACCAAACCAAGATATACAAAAACCACTCTATCAACTGAATCTAGATTTGCAAGAAAAAGAGATTGCATAAAAGGAAGTTCTAATCTACTTGCAAGAATGGAATGTCAATCTATTTGCAGAAATGGGAATGTTACTCTACTTTGCAGAAATGTAAAGGCTAACCTACTTGCATAAATGTAAATGTTATTCTACTTACATAAATGGGAAGGCTACTCTACTTGAAGAATGTAAACATTAGTCTACTTACATAATGTAAACATTAATCTACTCGAAAAATGTAAATGTTGCATCAAAGGAAAGGCCTCGTCTATGTATAAGAAATAACAATGCTTGAAATGCAAACCCTAACTTAGAAAACATAAAACAAAGAAGGAAAACCTAATATAACTTGCATAAAGTAAAGAACATGAAATCAACCTTCAATTACTGCATTCAAAAGAGATTATACCTTCATATTCCATCAAGTGCTTCATAAAGTGATCATGTAAATCATCACTATTCCATTCAATTCATGAACTTATTTACAAACCCTAGTTGCAGATATAAATTAGAGTGGTGAAAATACAAGTCCTAAGTGGTCTCTAATCTTCCTCAATTGTGTTTTCAAGGCTTGAGGGACATTATGAAGGGCTAGGAGGCAAAAATCAAGCTTTAAGGACAATTATAGTCAAGTTTGGAGGGCTTCATGGTGCTACAAGATTGCCCTGTTTTGCTACAGGATTGAATCCATGAGCGTTCTAAGGGATAAAAAGTTGATTTGAAGGTGAGGAAGGCTAAGGGAAGGTGGAAGAAGATTTTATGAGACCCTTTCCAAGCTTAGTACCCCTTAGGGGGCCATCTTGCACAAGGAGAAAATGGCACGATGGCCTTCAGCAAACTAGAAATGAACTCTCGGTGAATAATGTTTTGAAGGAGTTTTTGAGGGAGAAATAAAGGATTTGATGGTATGATTAGAATTGGAAATAACAGTGTTATACCCTGCAATCCAATAGTAAGACCTACACACCACAAAAGTTACTCAATCTTTCCAAACATCTAGAGCATGCTAACAATGCAAATTGAAGAAAATTGAAATAACAAGGAAAGGATGAGTTTAATTTTATTCAAGATATGATTATTGCATTAAAAGGAAATATATCTTGTATTTTGCATAGGACCTACAACCACAAGAGATTTTGCTTCATTTGCTTGAAAGAAACCGCTAAACAAATTATCAATTTGTAAAAAACAAAAATGCAAAGAGAAGACTAATAAGAGATCTAACTATTGTAGATGAAGAATAACTATATATTTTTGTCTTGCCAACACAAAATATACAACCACACTTCCCATAAGAGAGGTGATTAACAGACCCACACAAGCAATTTTCTCATAAACCAATTCTGCTAAAAAGGAAAGGAAATACCGCTAGCTAGATACATGAAAGAAAATGCATGAATAAAATACAAAAGGGAGAGAGACTAGAGCCTCTGGGTTGGGCCCTAACCCAAGGGTATTCAGCCCTCTAAAGTAAACTCATATTTAAGAAACATAAGGCTTCTCATTAATATAAAATAGTTCTCAAGTACGTGATGAAGGGAATGAAAATGACAAGTACGAGTTCCTAGCTCTTAGTAGTCTCTATCTTCTCCAAAAGTTTGAATCCTATTGATCCCTTGGGCTTCCTTATTTATAAAAAAATGAATGAGGGGTAGCCTCCTTTGAAAGAGGGTTTCTTCCCTCCAAAATCCCTAAAAAGGTGGATCTAGCTCCCTGAGATCCTCGCAATCTTTGAGTGCATCAGCTGTTAGTAGATCCTCGAACTGTGGGTGAGTAAATACGGGGAGAAAGTCAACTTGTAGGTGAGTAAATGCAAGGGGCGAGCCTCTTGCATCTTCTCTGCCTCCTCCAGTGTATTTATGCACAGTAAATGCACCCTTTCCCTGCACATTAATCATGTTAGGCCACAAGATATGATAAACATCCTTTAGTCTTCCTAATAAACACATTATAGTAAAAAAGATGTTATCAAATGCGAGGAAAGAGGTAATTATATGTTGAAGTATGTCCAGTTGGGCCTTGTTATATACCTATTAATGAGGCCCATCACCTTCATCTACCTTATTAATGTTAGGATCTTGGATTCCTTTCCTCGTAGGTTAACACAAAGCATTGAGTTAAACAATTAATTAAATACAATAAAAAAAGAAACCTATCTCAATGGTCTAGTTAAAATCAATGAGTCACAAAGAACCTTATTTAATTTAATATTAAATTAACATAAAGTTTAAAGGCCAATCATAAGTTACATAATTAATCATTAATCAAACTTAAGGATCAACCAGAAGTTACATAATTAATCATTAATCAAGTTTAAGAACTAATTGTAAGTTACATTAAAGATTCAAATAACATAGTAAATCATATAATACTAGCATATTCATTAGAGATTTGGGTACGTAGCTAGCATACACATACCTCATATATATACTAATAATACAAACAATAAATTACACGATAATGAACCTTTTAGCAGGTAGGTTAATAACTAAGCATAACATAATACTAGTGTATCCATGTTAGGTCCCTATCCCCTTTATTGTTATTGTTAGTGTAGCCCCCTATTGTTATTGTTGTGCCCCATAGAAGCCGACTATTGTTATTGTTGTGTCCTTGCATTATTATTGTTATGTAGGCTCTAATTATATTGTGACCCCTTAGACTCCTATATATACCAAGGAGGTATTGTCATTTGTATCATCCAAGAATTGTTCATTTATGTGATGTAAAAGGAGATTTCCCCTTTGAAGAGGCTTATTTTGAAGTCATTGATCTATTTTTTCTTCTATTTTGTGATTTGGTTACTTAACACATAAAGAAACTTATTTAATTTAATATTAAATTAACATAAAGTTTAAAGACCAATCATAAGTTACATAATTAATCATCAATCAAACTTAAGGATCAATCATAAGTTACATAATTAATAAGTAATCAAGTTTAAGAACTAATCATAAGTTACATTAAATATTCAACTAGCATAGTAAATCATACAATACTAGTGAATTCATGTGAGGTGTGGCTACGTGGCTAGTATACACATACCTCATATATATACTAATAATACAAACAAGAAATTACACAACAATGAACCTTTTAGCAAGTAGGTTAATAACTAAGCATAACATAATAGGATCAGGGAAAGAGCATTACAATACTTTAAAAAATTAATACTTATTTGGAGTAAAATGAGCCTATATGAAATGCTTGATCTCAAAATTCTCATATTTGAAATATTTTTCAGTAGTTGAAGGGAAAAACATGAGTTGATGTCTCTATAAACTACCTAAAATTTGAACTTTCATGCTTACAAAATTTTCAATGTTTAGAAGAGATCGGATTGAACCTAGGAAACATTATATGGAAAGGGGTTTATTCGTGATGTGTATGTGTATAAAATTGTCCAGCCAAACTATTCCATTTTTTGGAATAATTTAATTATTTAAAAGTATATGACCACTTTGTTGTTTCTGTGTAAATACGAGGAGAAACCATGTTCAATATTAAACACATGAATCCATCTATACAAATGTCCAATGCATCATATTATTCTATTGGAACATAAATATATAAGGACTAAATTTCATCGTTTGATAAATTTTCCTTAAAAAAACAATAGTTCATCAACTTTCATTTTTTTCATTTACACAAATGTCCTATGGTATCAGATTATTCTCTTCCAAGTTCTATGTTGACCCTAAAACCTCTTATTAAGCTATAGATATTGAGTTATTATAATTATATTGTTTTATTGTTCTGTAAGTTAGAACCTTTCATTGTACCCTTTCATTATAATTATACCCTTTGTCTCTCTCACACAGACACCAATATACCTAGTCTCAAGATCATTATATCTTGTATTTTATTGTATTCATTGTAAAAGGGCATTTTTTCCTAAAAATGACTTGATTCATTGACTTGTTAACATTTTAAAAGAATAAGGTTCATAAAATTTGGCATGAGAGCATATGAAATTTAAAATTATATGATAATGAAAAAAATGTAAAAAAAAATAATCCAAACGTTGATAATTACCAACTCTTCATTATATTGCATCTAAATAAATATCACCCTACCAGGTCAGGTTCAAATCTCATGGAAAGGGGTTGAGGATGGGAGTCATTTTTAGGGGAATTAAACTATCCCAAGCAGCATGAGCTTCGCACAATGTTGGTAATAACAGTCCATAAGTGGGAAGATCATTTTTCCATCCAACATTAGGGTTGACCTCGGCGGCTAGACCAAATTCCAAAGAAAAAAATAAAAAAATAAATTCATCTAACTATAAGAAATATTGGAAAAAATAAACTATATCATTAATATTAATGAAAAAAATAAAATTAAAACACTATTATTTTAAAAAGAGTTTAAAATTAATGTTATTTCAATTAAAGTTTCTATAATAAAATCTTAAATTCTTAAAATTAAAAAATATTTGTATATTTTAGTAATTATAAAAATTAAATTAAAAGTTATTTTTTCAAAAATATTTAAAATTAATCATTAATAAAAATAATATCTAATATATTCATATTATCAAATTTATTTAAATGACAACAAAATCTATTCAATATATCATTTTATATAGCAATATAATTATAGCAAGATGATATGTAATAGTAAAATAGAATGGTATGATAAATAGTGTGATAAGTTTAATCCATTTTTACATAAAAAGAATTATCAATATCTCAAAACTCTCGTCATATTCATCAAATTTTATAATATGATTAGTTAATTAATATAGATTATATAAAAAGAAAATTTTGAAAAACAAAATTTATCATTAATATTAATACATAAATTTATTTAAAATAGATTTTTAAAGAATTTAGACTTCTGTGATCCATAACATTGTTTAGAAAATCTTCGGCAAAATCACATAACCAAACTTTTGTCGACGCGTTTCGAACCAACATAAAATTAAGTGTATTTTTATATTCAAATAATTTACCAAATTTAGATTGTAAAATTTTTGATATTAGATTGTAAAAAAAATTATTTTTGATATATTAAATAAATTTAAATTTGATATCATCGGTTCGATAAAAACCCATATGGGATAGTGAAGACTATCTTCCTTTTCCAAATATGTTGGAAAGAAGGCTTGTTGTCTTACTCATGACTCACTAAATCTGTTGGAGCTGCATATATGATTTGAACCACTCTTATCATTACCAACCACACTGAAAAGAAATATAAAATGAGCATGAGTAGCAATTCCATGTTTGGATTAACCCATTTCTTTTTTTCAATGGAACTCCAACTACTGAAACATACATGTTCTATAATGTACTTACCTATGAATATCACTTAACCAGGTATGTAAGGAAAAAATTGGCGATTTCATTCATTGTATAAGCAATGAAGAACCCTAAATAGAATATTATTTCGAGTGTTATTAAATACTATTTCTTATCCAATATTCTTGAACCTAATGTTGGTCCATCAGATCCCTAGAGTCCTATGCTTAAAGCTTGATTAGCCAAAAAATAGTGTTATGAAATACTATTTCTTATCCAATATTCTTGAACCTAATGTTGGTTCATCAGATCCCTAGAGTCCTATGCTTAAAGCTTGATTAGCCGAAAAATAGAATTACTCGCAGTGTATTGTGGCCAAATAGAAGTCTTTTCCACCCCTCCCTCCATACAGATAGAAGTGGGTGAACAAAAATTGGTTGTAGTTCCCGCATAGGAAAAACAAGGTATAATATCTTGAAGAGAAAATTATTCTAATTGGCCATTATATATTGCTAACATGAGTAAAGGCAACAATCGAGGATTTTGAGTAACTAGCCCAGCAACTAAAATGGCTAAAATAGTAACAAAAATCCGTCAATTCCCAATCTCCAATGAAAATCAGTAAGTTGTGTAATGTTCCATCATGTCATGAGTAGCACTTGCAGTATGAGATGCAAATCAAGTTGTTCTTGCAGTTGTTTCTGTAGTATTATACAATTTTATCAAAAAAATAACCCCAAAATATCAAATTATATCCAGCAATAAAGAATAAACATCTCTTGTTAATTCCTTCATTTCTTCCCATTGAATCTTTTGAAAGGATGATAAGCAAAGCAAAAATTTGCCAACAAAAAACTAACCATTACCGAATTTATTTACAAACTTAGAATACATTTAGATGGAAAAATGGTAGGTCTATTTTAAAAAGCTAGCCAAACAGAGCTCTGTTTTGTCACAAGCTTCAAATCGATTGAATTTAGAAATGATTTAGAGAGCTCTGTTTTGTCACAAGCTTCAATATCAATATCAAAATCAATTGAATTTAGAGATGATTTACAGAGCTCTGTTTGGTCACAAGTTTCAAAATCAATTGAATTTAAAAATGAATTGAATCAATTAAATACAAAAACATAAGTTTAGCTGGCTGCTCAAAGCATCCTATTGTAATATACCCAGAAAGAACGAGGGAGCCATTTTCCAAAACAGAGTTTTTGATATCTGTTTTGTCACGACCTTCAAAATCAATTGAATTTAAAAGCAATTTGCAGGTCTGCAAGCTTGTGCATATTTTACCTTCAACGGACATGCGCAATTGGAAACAATTCAAATTCAAAATTAAAAGCTTCTGTTTTTATCTATTCCTTGAAATAACACAATTAAACCAAAATGTTCAGATTATTAACAAAAAAACAAACCATACCTTCTACATTTGGTTAAGTAACCTATTAAAATGTAATTTGTATTACTCACATGATCAATTAACACTGGTTTATATTTATGTACATTGATCATACAGCATATAAACAAATTAAATTAATTAAGGTGGAGTGGACTGACCTTGAGAAGGCAGTCCCAGGGCAGCACCAATGGCGGCCACGGCCGGGCCAAGCTCTTTGGGAGAAAATCTGCCATTGTGATATTTGTCCAGCGCTTCGAACCTCTCGTTACATCGTCCTCAACAAACTCCTGGAGCTTCGACCCATCAAATACCATATAACTATATCCATTTCTTTTTCTCCTTTATCCTCTCTCTTCTGCTCTCTTCTCGTGATTTGTCTCTGATTCCCGTGCTTCCAACGTGATCAATCAAAATCTGTATTTGTCAAGAAAAGAAGTGGGAAGCAAGATATAGAATGCTGAAGCTTCCAGAGTGCACAGTCGTTGCATAACAATTAATAAATAAGAGCGAGCTTGACAGGTGGGTAGTGACAATATGGTTGCCTGGAGAAAGCTGAGTTGAATATTTCTCAACTGCAGCACCTCTCCATCTTCATTCATATGCATGCCAAACATTTTAGCAGCAGCCGTTGACGTTTACAGCGGGAGTATGGACCGGTAAGGAATTGTAGTTCAAATTTGCATTAAAACACATGAAAACAACCGGGAAAAAACAATTAGCGCACCCAATTAGAGTTCCCATTGCTGCAGACTGCCATCAACTCAGTTCATGATCTCTGAAGAAGCATCTACTTCACATGACAACCATGTACAGGTAACCTGCCAAACTTATTGGCCATTGTAAATTTGGCATCCAATTTACCTGTGATCATTGTGCACCTGCGACACAGCAAGAAAATACGCAACAATATTACGAACATGGTTTACTAGCTTTTATCCCACATTCGAATAGCTGCAGCCTAAAACTCAATATATAATCCACTAAAGCTACAATATTTAGGCAGCGGCGATTTGGGCGGCCTTAAGGCGCCACGTTGTGCCCATCCGACGGCCAGATTTGGGAAGATCAGAACGCGACACCTGCCCCCATCGAAAGGTGAATCTGGTGGCGCCACGTGGAGACCATCCAATGGTCAGATCTGGGCGGCTGCTGAAATTCGTCACGTGGCATCCATATGATGGTTGAGAAGTCGCCACGTGGCAGCCATCTGACAGTCAGATCTGAGTGTATCAGATTGCAGATCTGAGTGTATCAGATTGCGTCACGTGGCGCCCATCTGACGGCTAGATCTGCGCGGCATACATCTGACAGCTAGATGACAGGCGGCTGCTGAAATTCGTCACGTGGCATCCATATGATGGTTGAGAAGTCGCCACGTGGCAGCCATCTGACAGTCAGATCTGAGTGTATCAGACGGCTAGATCTGCGCGGCATACATCTGACAGCTAGATGACAGGCGGCTGCTGAAATTCGTCACGTGGCATCCATATGATGGTTGAGAAGTCGCCACGTGGCAGCCATCTGACAGTCAGATCTGAGTGTATCAGATTGCAGATCTGAGTGTATCAGATTGCGTCACGTGGCGCCCATCTGACGGCTAGATCTGCGCGGCATACATCTGACAGCTAGATGACAGCCAGATCTGAACGGATCAGAATGCACCACGTGGCACACAAATGACAGCTAGATCTGGCGGCTGAGAATTCGCCACGTGGCATCCATCCAATGGTCAGATTTTGGTGATTAAGAATTCGCCACGTGGCAAACATCTGGCGGCCAGATCTACACGGCTGAGAATGTTCCACGTGGCACACACCTGAGACGGCTAGATCTGCGCGGCATACATATGACGTGGCACACACCTGAGACGGCTAGATCTGTGCGGCATACATCTGACAGCTAGATCTGTGTGGCTGAGAATTAGCCAGCTGGCAGCCCTTTGACAGCCAGATCTGAACGGATCAGAATGCACCACGTGGCACACAACTGTCAGCTAGATCTGGCGGCTGAGAGTTCGCCACGTGGCACCATTCAATGGTCAGATTTTGGCGGTTAAGAATTCGCCACGTGGCAAACATCTGGCGGCCAGGTCTACGCGGCTGAGAATGTTCCACGTGGCACACACCTGACGGTTAGATCTGGGCAGCATAGAATGCCACGTGGCCTCTATCTGAGATTATAAGGTTATAAACTGATAATCTGCTTGACTTATAAGATAATACACTTATAGACTTATCAGCAGATAAGCTCTGGGACGTATAATATTATAAGCTCATGTGCTTATAAACTGAAAAGCTTATCAACTTATAAGACGATAAGCTCAAGTAGTTATCAAATTATAACCAGATGTGCATATAAATTGATAAGCTTGCAAGCAGATAACCGACCAAAGTTTCTGCGCTGCGCGTTTCTACCAACGTCTACAGGAATCTATGCATCCGCGCAATATAAGTTATGATCAGGTGGTGTGACTGGCTCGGAAGGAAGGATCTACGTTTCTCATGATGGTCAAAGCAGGCCTCCACTCATCTTCAATCTTTTTCCGCGTCGTTGCTGCAGCAACTGTGTTTAGGGCATTTTAACTGCGGAAACTGAGCGCTCCTGCAGGAAATTTTCTCCATATTTTCTCAAATTTATTAATAATCATATATATAATGTATGATCCCCATGGGTCGGAGTACTACCTCAAACGTAATATACAATTCCTCTGTAAAAACATGGAGGATCAAGGGAATATTTCAGAGAATGTGATGATTTTCAGAGCATAAGATGATTTTCTCCTACAGTTATTTTTACTGTTTCATGCCCGAGAAATGCGAAATGCCGGAGTTGTTAGCGAAAGATCCCAGGCAAATGTACCGTCTCATGACCGGCCGCGCCTTCTAATAATGTCCACCGAGATTGAGCCGAATGAGTTTCATATTGCTTTTGCTAATAGTTTGAAATAAGGCGTTGGGCTTGTTTTTGTGGTAAAAAAAAATATATTTTGTTTGAAGAGAAAATGAAACATGTGCTTCAAATAATGATAATAAGATTATAAAGTTATTTTATCAAAAACATAACGAGCAATTCTTTAATTTGGAGATTTACGATGTATAAATGGAGATATATTAATGGATAACTCTACAGTTCTTGGAATAATTTTGAAAAATAAATTATAAATATGGAAAGGTAAATCAGGCTTTTCTCAACCAGATTTAGAGTGTTCGAGGACCATTTTATTTTTGCTTGGATATTTGAAAACTTTATTTTGTTCGAAGAGAAAATTATATTTGTTTGTTTAGTAGTGGTTTATTTGCATATTATAAAGTTATTTATTTGAATGGTTAAATCATAGAAAATTTTATCGAAGGTATGAATGGACGATTTTTTGTGGACATATTTTGATAGAGCTTGTCGAGACCTAAATTTTATTAGTGAGAATGAGTTTATTTCAGAGACATATTTCTAGTGAAAAGCAAATAAGTGTTTGAGATATATTTCTAGTGAAAATAATATAGGAAGAGCAAATGCCTTGGAATTTGCAAAAAATGAGAAGCAAATAAATGTTTGGTGCAATAATTAGTTGGACTTGTAATTGAACCAATCCATGTTTTTTAGGCCTAGTTGGCATCGATTCCTTGAAGCATCTTAAAGAAAGTCAAATAGATATCCACTAAATTCTTGTGGGCAATTAAGCAAGAAAAATGTCATTGTTCTTTTGCCTTAACTTTTTGGAACTTCTTGGAAATCTATTACAATCCTAAAGGCTATGAGAGTATAAAAGAAAAAAAGGTCAAGTCACATTTAAAATGTTGTCCATCTATTTTTTGGGTGTGAGGTAAAATTGTAATAGTATAATTTATGATTTTATTTGTGGGATTAATTTTAAATGTTATTTGAGAAAGCATATTTTTAGGAGAGAGGAGCACATGAAAATTATTAATGAAATCCATTCAATTTGTATCCAATAATTATTATTAGGATAGTAAGTTGCAAAAAGTCTTAAAGACACCTAAATATAGGGAATCCAACCAAGATTACATCCAAAAATTATTATTAGGGTAGTAAGTTGCAAAAGACCTTAAAGACACCTAAATATAGGGAATCCAACCAAGACTACTAGGTGAGGTCTACATTCAAATCTCGTTAATTGTTACTATAAACCTTAGGCTAGTGTTAAAACCTTGTAAACCATTACCTCATATGAAAATTTTAAATAAAATACATTATATTTATATCTAATAATTAGTTTTAAAGTGCTAAGCAACTAATGAAACCCATTTTATTAAATTGAGACCTTTATTATTCTTCACCCATTGTTAAGAAAATGTTGAGTTGATTGTTAATATTGTTGTTTCATTTTAGACTGCCATAATGGAGGAAAATCTCTAAAAGTTTTATATAAATAAGATAATCAAGATGGAAAGACCATTGTTAAAGAAATATTGAACTAGTTGTTAATATGGCTTATTTTAGACCTTTGACCTTCATAATAGAGGAAAATCTTCCAAAGTTTTATATAAATAAGATAGTCAAGATGGAAAGACCATTATTAAGGAAATATTGAACTAGTTGTTAATATTGGTTATCTTAAGCCTTGTACCTTTATATAAATGGAACAATGGTTTATGGTTAGCCCTTCATAACAGAAGAAACGCTCGAATTATGGAACCCTCCAAAAGTTACAAAGGAAGTAATGAAGAAACTCTCGAATTATGAAACCCTCCAAAATTTTTACATAAATGGGATAGTCAAGAAAAGACAATTACAAGTCTTGCTTCTATACCACAAAATAAAAAGTATTGTGCATTAACATGGAATATCAACAACATATTAATGAGTATTTGCATTAATTGTTTCTTCAAAGTATTGGAAATGTTATTAAGTGTTTGAAATAAATGTAATATACAGTGTTGTTTTAAGATTTATACAATTTAATTTTACTGAAAAATCACCTCTAGAGGTTAATGCTAAAAATAAAAATAAAAATCACCAACCACTCTAGGAAGGAAAGGTTATTATTAATTTACCACTCTAGGAAAGAAAGGTTATTATTAATTTTTTTAAAGATTATTAATAGTAATTTTTAAAAAATTATTAATAGTAATTTTTTTTGTAAATTATTAGTAAAAAAAATCAAAACTATGAAATATAAGCATTTAATACAAACCCAATTTTATTTTTAAGAAAAACATTGTTAGAAATAAAATTCATTCCTTGAAATACGTATAAAAACTATGAAATATAGGCATTTAATAAACCCAATTTTATTTTTAAGAAAAACATTGTTACAAATAAAATCATTCCTTTGAAATATGTATAAAAGTCCATAACACTTTTGAACCAAAATTTCAAATACTATGTACACATAGTATAGATCTATAGATGTCTTAAAGAAGACATATAGATCTCTTAAGAAGATACATTTATCATTTAGAACCAGTTTAAGCCAAAACTTCAAATACCTTAAATTATATACATATAGAGGTCTATATATAGATCTCTTAAAGAATACACATTTATTATTTAGAACAAGTTATGATGATATTCAGTGCAATGCATTTATATTTATAATATAACTCAAGAAGGCATTGATGTTATCCAACCCACTTTGAAATTGGTGTAAAATTCCATTGAAGTCATATTCACCCCACCTCCCACCTTGAAATCTGTATATAAATCTCTTAAAGAAGATACATTTATTATTTAGAACAAGTTATAATTTAAATGAGGAATGCATTGAAATTATGCATTGAAGTCATATCCAACCCACTTTAAAATTGGTGTAAAATTGCATTGAACTCATATCCACCCACCTTGAAATTTGAAATTTGTGTGTAGTTCCATAACACTTTTTAACCAAAAGTTCGAATACCATAAATTCTATACATGTAAATCTCTTAAAAAATTAAAACTTATTATTTTATGGTATTGAGTACATTTATATTTACAATATCCACCTTGAAATCTGTATAAAGATCCCTAACACTTTTGAAGCAAAATTTCAAATACAAAAAATTATATTTACAATATTCACCTTGAAATATATATAAAGATCCATAACACTTTTGAAGCAAAAGTTCAAATACAAAAAATTATATTTACAATATCCACCTTGAAAGTCCATAACGCTTCTGAACCAAAAGTTCAGATAAAAAAATTCGACTTAGCTGATTGTTGCCTTTTTATTGTAAAAGCAAAACCAGCACACTAAAATACCATAAATTCTTATTGTAAAAGCAAACCAGCACACTTTGGGCTCAATAATATCCTATTGATTATCTTGTAAAAGATAATTATTGTAAAAGCAAACCGGCACACTTTGGTTTTGGGCTCAATAATATCCTATTTTTTATTCTTATTGTAAAAGCAAACCAGCACACTTTGGGCTCAATAATATCTTATTGATTATCTTGTAAAAGATAATTATTGTAAAAGCAAACTAGCACACTTTGGGCTCAATAATACCCTATTGATTATCTTGTAAAAGCAATACCATAAATTCGACTTATTGATTATCTTGTAAAAGCAATACCATAAATTCGACTGGTTGCCTTTTTATTGTAAAAGCAAACCAACACACTTTGCAGTTTTTGCATTTTTGGATCAATAATATCCTATTGATTATCCTATAAAAGCAATACCATAAATTTGACTTGTTGCCTTTTTATTGTAAAAGCAAACCAGCACACTTTGCAGTTTTGGGCTCAATAATATCTTATTGATTATCCAAGATAGACAATATTCAACAATATTCAATTGGGATCCCATATTATATGGACTGCCATTAGATCTAAAGACAATATTAGCCGTGACTTGCTGACTGTTGCTTTTTTAAAGCAAAACACTCTGTAGTTCTGGGTGCAATGTTGTTTATGGTGCAATTTGCAATATCCAATTCATTGTCCAAGATAGACAATATTCAATTGGGATCGCATACAACATATTGTATGGACCAACTGAAGGAGAGATGTGAGGCCTATGAGTATCCAGGACTTTCTGATTTGGAATCAACCTGAATATGATGCCACTGGAACTGAAGGAAGGATGTGAAGACAGAATCCATAATTTTGCTGATTGATGATGACATTTTTCAGATTGATGATGACATTCAAGACTTTCTGATTTGGAATCATTCAACCTGAATATGATGCCACTGGAACTGAAGGAGGGATGTGAAGACAGAATCCATAATTTTCTGATTGATGATGACATTCTGCTATGGTAAGCTTCGATTTCTGATTTCTATGAGAATCCTCAGAGTTTGTAATTGATGACGGCCTTCCACTATGTGATGTGCTTCAATTTCTAATTTGGGATTAGAAATCTGATTTGATAAAAGCAGCCCAAAAAACGATTCTGCCATCTGCATCTTAACCCTTTGCTTGCAAATCTGGTTTGATAACAACAGCCCCAAAAAAACAACTCTGCCATCTGCATCTAAAACTCAGAATATGAAAATCATTTTTTAAGTAATATTTTCAGATCTAACAACAACACTACATCAGATAGTGACGCAGGAAGTACTGAACACACAAAGAATGAGGAAATAGGATAGAGATCGCTTTACCCAAGAATACAGATGCCAAAAACCTCTTCAGTAAAGGGTAGATAACTTTGCTAAAGAGCTCCCTATTTGAGTCAACCAGAAATATGCAATATAATAGGATAGAGATCCGCTTTACCCAAGAATATAGATGCCAAAAACCTCTTCAGTAAAGAGTAGATAACTTACCTAAAGAGCTCCCTATTTGAGTCAACAAGAAATATGCACATTGCAGCAGTTTGGTTAAAATTGTTGCAGAGACATTGATATATTCATGTGAAAAATATGAATACAACATTGCATTAAATGCAAGACATATAATGTTAATGTATATTCAAAGATTTATATTCCAATATATATAACATTTAATACCTATTAAAGTTTATTTCTCTTCCAGTAATGCTACCGTTCTGTGAGTTTTCTATTTAATGCGGTCGTCGACTCTCTGCCCATCCTGCCATTCCATGTAATTCATGAATCTCTCCATGATGGATGGAAATTTGAATTTTGAAATCGAATTCTGTCCCATTTTGTTCTAAATTTGTGTTTAACAAATGTGTGGATTAATAGATATATAATGATGACATTTACAGGGAATGATAAGCTACTTAAGCACATTGTGGGTTGTGAAAATCTAATGAACATGTCTGTAAATATTAGGATATTACACAATTAAACAATTTGCAATGAAGTTAGTCTTAAGTGATGCAGACACAGAAGTAGATAATGCAGGGTGTAGATGGAATTATTGGTATATTTAAAGTTTCTGAGCAGATGGCTGATTGAAGCTCAAGAAGAAAGGTGGGTTAGCACCGCTGATAAATTTTCGAGTCCAAAATGTTAATGGGTGCTCTGTGTTAGAAGAGCTGCCAAGTCTGACTTGCTGATTGTTGCTTTTTTATTGTAAAAGCAAAACCCAGCACATTTTGCAATTCTGAGCGCAATGTTGTTTATGGTGCAATTTACAATATCCAATTCATTGTCCAAGGACCAATTGAAGGAGGGATGTAAAGACTGAGAATCCAGAACTTTCTGATCTGGAATCATTAAACCTGAATATGATGATGCCACTGGAACTGACGGAGGGATGTGAAGACAGAATCCAGAAGCTTCATTTCTGATTTGTCAGCTTGAAGACTATGAGAATCCTCAGAGTTTGTAATTGATGATGACCTTCTACTATGATGTGCTTCAATTTCTGATTTGGGTTTGCAAATCTGATTTGATAAAAGCAGCAGCCCCAAAACAACTCTGCCATCTGCATCTAAAACTCTGCTTGCAGATCTGGTTTGGTAACAACAGCCCAAAACACAACTCTGCCATCTGCCTCTAAAACTCAGGTTATGGAAATCAATTTTTGAGTAATTTTTAAGTAATATTTCCATATTTAACAACAACACTGCATCAGATAGTGACGCACCTCTGAACAAGTCTGAACACATGGTATCCATCAACAAATTCTGAACACATTGGTATAAATCTTCAAGTCCAAAATGTTATTGGGTGCTCTGTGTTAGAAGAGCTGCCAAGTCTGAACACATTGGTATCCATCACCAAAGACACATTGTAATAAATCTCTGAATCCAAAATGTTATTGGGTGCTCTGCATTAGAAGAGCTGCCATGTCTGACTTGCTGACTGTTGCGTTTTTATTGTAAAAGAAAAAACAGCACACTTTGCAGTTCTAGGTGCAATGCTGTTTATGGTGCAATTTACAATATCCAATTGATTGTCCAATATAGACAATATTCAATTGGGATCCCATACTGTATGGACCAATTGAAGGAGGGATGTGAAGACTATGAGTATCCAGGACTTTCTGATCTGGAATCATTAAACTTGAATATGATGATGCCACTGGAACTGAAAGAGGGATGTTAAGACATAATCCAGAATTTTCTGATTGATGATGACATTCTGCCATGGTATGCTTCATTTCTGATTTGTCGGCTTGAAGACTATGAGATTCCTCAGATGAAGACTGAAAATCCTCAGAGTTTGCAATTGATGACGACCTTCTACTATGATGTGCTTCAATTTTTGATTAGGGTTTGTAAATTTGATTTGATAAAAACAGCCCAAAATACAACTCTGCCAGCTGCATCTAAAACTATGCTTACAAATCTGGTTTGGTAACAACAGCCCAAAAATCAACTCTGCCATCTACATAAAAAACTCAGGATATGAAAATCAATTGTTGAGTAGTTTTTAATTAATATTTTCAAAACTAACAACAACACTACATGAGATAGTGATGCAGGAAATACTGAACGCACAAAGAATGAGGAAATATGATAGGTATCCGCTTTATCCAAGAATACAGATGCCAAAAGCCTCTGAACAAGTCTGAACACAATGGTTTAGATCTCCGAGTCCAAAATTATTGTGTGCTCTGCGTTAGAAGAGCTGCCAAGCCTGACTTGCTGACTGCTGCTTTTTTAAGAGCTGCCAAATCTGAACACATTGAACACATTGGTATAAATCTTCGAGTCCAAAATGTTATTGGGTGCTCTGCGTTAGAAGAGCTGTCAAGTCTGACTTGCTGACTGTTTTTTTTTATTGTAAAAGCAAAACCAGCACATTTTGCAGTTGTAGGCACAATGTTGTTTATGGTGCAATTTACAATATCCAATTGATTGTCCAAGATAGACAATATTCAATTGGGATCCCATATTGTATGGACCAACTGAAGGAGGGATGTGAAGACTAAGAATCAAGGACTTTCTGATATGGAATCACTAAACCTGAATATGATGATGCCAACTGAAGAGGGATGTGAAGACAAAAACCAGAATTTTCTGATTGATGATGACATTCTGCTATGTTATGCTTCAATTTGATGACAACTTTTTGAAGACTATGAGAATCCTCAAGAGTTCGTAATTGAGAACGACCTTTTACTATGATATGCTTCAATTACTATGATGTGCTTCAATCTCTGATTTGGGCTTGCAAATCTGATTTGATAAAAGCGGGCCAAAAGCAACTCTGCCATCTGCATCTAAAACTCTGCTTGCAAATTTGGTTTGATAACAACAGCCCAAGAAACAACTCTACCATCTGCATCTAAAACTCAGGATATGAAAGTCCGTTTATAAGTCATTTTTAACTCAAGCTCTCTATCAGTGCTTTGAAGTTTGAACTGTTATGGAAGACATTTATCAAACACTATTTTTGAATGAAGATATGCTAACAGTGTGCAATCCATTTTTTTCTTTCCTCCCAGAGTCTGCATTTCATGTTCAGTGCAAATTTTCTTTCTTAATGCTCGACTTAATCATGGCCTTGTAGTGATGGTTTTACTGCACCATCCCAGCTATTCTTACCACTTATTTTAGTTTGCAGCATTTATTGATGTTTTTAAACAAATTTTGAGTTTGTCAAAATTTACATGCACTGGCCGAGCTATACCTCAAAATGCATTGGCCGAGTCATACCTCAAAATGGTGGAACTGTGACGGACCTCAGTTGTCATTGTCAGTGGGTCAGTAGACCTTCCTTCCGTGATGAAATGCCCCTTAATCTAGTTCTGGCACCATAACCCTGCTCTCGGATACTCTGTATCTATGTATCTTGTATCTGCATCATCTCTATCAATATTCTCATTAATATCTTAGTAGGTAATCTACTTGCAGCTACAGTCCGTATATTTGTAGGATCCACTGGTTGGCTTGAGGGCACTGATTCCAGGAGAATGGAACTTGGAAGTCCATCAATACTCTCATTTGCATCTTGGTAGACAATCTCCTTGCAGCTATAGTCTGTGCCTTTGTAATATCTTAACAGATAATCTACTTGCAGCTACAGTCCATGTCTTTGTAGGATCCACTGGTTGGCTTGAGGGCACTGATTCCAGGGAAATGGAAGTCCATCAACACTCTCATTAGTATCTTAGTAGACAATCTCCTTGCAGCTATAGTCTGTGCCTTTGTAATATCTTAATAGATAATCTACTTGCAGCAACAGTCCGTGTCTTTGTAGGATCCACTGGTTGGCTTGAGGGCACTGATTCCAGGAGAATGGAAGTCCATCAATATTATCATTAGTATCTTAGTAGCCAATCGCCTTGCAGCTATAGTTTGTGCTTTGTAGGATCCACTGGTTAGCTTGAGGGCGCTGACTCCGGGAGAATGCAACTCCCTACCTTTCTCATGATCTATCGAATCCAATGCTTCATCCCGTAGAAGGTGGTTCGAGTGGAACCGCTGGAAAAAACCCCTAGGAGGAAAGGAAGGTGGTCTAAACGATAAAGAAGCCAGGTGACACACAGAGACTTCATCTTCCAGCAAGGGGGGCTCATCGAGCTTGAGGTTATTTATATTGATGGCATTATCAATACCAAAATGAGACTGAAACTCATCTCTTTCAATACTGGGCCGCCCTCTGCTCTGGAAATTGTCAATTTTTGCTACGTTAATAATAGAGGGCTTTGACCAAAACTAGCCCTAAGCAAAGTCTAACTATAAAGATCAAGACCCCCTTATAGATCGATTCTCTGCAAATGCATAGACATGAGTTGTGGCAAAGGCAGTAGTAAATCAAAAGCGAATACCAGATACAGAGCAAGTGTATCCACTAACAACTAGAGTAAGAGGAGAGCTAGACTTAAAAAATCATATATCTAAAACCCTTAGGCCATGGTTATAAGTGAGGGGAGAAACAAAAATCCATTTTCTCCTAGTAATTTTCCTAGTTATAGCAATTACTTGGATAAAGCTCATATAATTGAATCAATAATTAGATAAATCACAAATAATGTAAGATGCCTTGAACTTACATAAACATACATGCAACGATACATATCACCTCAACCTTCGCCTTCACCCACTACATTTGTAAAGTCAGGGGTTTTTAGGACCTAGCTTAATTTCCCACTCAATGTACCATAGACCAACATAAAAATCCCTATGCATAATATTATGCAAAAGTAGATCTTGTGCAACAACAAAAAATCATAATTCCTCAATAATGAAGGAAGGAAGAGAACCATTGTTTTGAAACGGGAAGATAGTCATCCCAGAACCAAAGGAGAACTCACCTTTTCCTTTTGCACTCTCCTACATTTTTCCAAGTCTCCCTTGTGCAAAAATATTTCAAAAGTTTCAACATTGCTCCTCAACCTTCATTTTCCTACATTTAGAGTGCAATTAATAAGTAATTAATCCCAAATAATATAAGATGCAATTAACTTAAATAAAAATACATCTTATTCTAAGATCAAAAATCACAAACCCTAGATTGTTGAGGACAATGGAGAACCATTGTATGTATCAAAACAACGAGGATTTCACAGTAGAACATATATGAATCTTGCACCAAAAGACAACTCACCCTCTATCTTTGCTTCTACTTTTTTGCTCCTCAACCTGTGTTTACGTATGTTTAGATAAATAACTAAATCCTAAAAATATAAGATGCATTTAACTTAAACAAAAGTACATATTATTCTGAGACCAAAAATCATAAAGCTTAAATAGGTGAGGAGGATGGAGAACCATTGTATCAAAATTAAGAGGATTTCAATGTGGAACATAAAGTCTTGCACCAAAATATAACTCACCCTCTACCTTTGCTTGTTCTATTTTAAAAAGCTAGCCAAACAGAGCTCTGTTTTGTCACAAGCTTCAAATCGATTGGATTTAGAGAGATCTGTTTTGTCACAAGCTTCAATACCAAAATCAAAATCAATTGAATTTAGAGATGATTTACAGAGCTCTGTTTGGTCACAAGTTTCAAAATCAATTGAATTTAAAAATGAATTGAATCAATTAAATACAAAAACATAAGTTTAGCTGGCTGCTCAAAGCATCCTATTGTAATATACCCAGAAAGAACGAGGGAGCCATTTTCCAAAACAGAGTTTTTGATATCTGTTTTGTCACGACCTTCAAAATCAATTGAATTTAAAAGCAATTTGCAGGTCTGCAAGCTTGTGCATATTTTGCCTTTAACGGACATGCGCAATTGGAAACAATTCAAATTCAAATTAAAAATTAGAAGCTTCTGTTTTTATCTATTCCTTGAAATAACACAATTAAACCAAAATGTTCAAATTATTAACAAAAAAAACAAACCATACCTTTTACATTTGGTTAAGTAACCTATTAAAATGTAATTTGTATTACTCACATGATCAATTAACACTGGTTTATATTTATGTACATTGATCATACAGCATATTAAACAAATTAAATTAATTAAGGTGGAGTGGACTGACCTTGAGAAGGAAGTCCCAGGGCAGCACCAATAGCGGCCACGGCCGGCCCAAGCTCTTTGGGAGAAAATCTGCCATTGTGATATTTGTCCAGCGCTTCGAACCTCTCGTTACATCGTCCTCAACAAACTCCTGGAGCTTCGACCCATCAAATACCATATAACTATATCCATTTCTTTTTCTCCTTTATCCTCTCTCTTCTGCTCTCTTCTCGTGATTTGTCTCTGATTCCCGTGCTTCCAACGTGATCAATCAAAATCTGTATTTGTCAAGAAAAGAAGTGGGAAGCAAGATATAGAATCCTGAAGCTTCCAGAGTGCACAGTCGTTGCATAACAATTAATAAATAAGAGCGAGCTTCACAGGTGGGTAGTGACAATATGGTTGCCTGGAGAAAGCTGAGTTGAATATTTCTCAATTGCAGCACCTCTCCATCTTCATTCATATGCATGCCAAACATTTTAGCAGCAGCCGTTGACGTTTACAGCGGGAGTATGGACCGGTAAGGAATTGTAGTTCAAATTTGCATTAAAACACATGAAAACAACCGGGAAAAAACAATTAGCGCATCGCCGCACCCAATTAGAGTTCCCATTGCTGCAGACTGCCATCAATTCAGTTCATGATCTCTGAAGAAGCATCTACTTCACATGACAACCATGTACAGGTAACCTGCCAAACTTATTGGCCATTGTAAATTTGGCATCCAATTTACCTGTGATCATTGTGCACCTGCGACACAGCAAGAAAATACGCAACAATATTACGAACATGGTTTACTAGCTTTTATCCCACATTCAAATAGCTGCAGCATATAATTTACTAAAGCTATAAGGCTTAGGCGGTCGCGATTTGGGCGGCCTTAAGGCGCCACGTTGTGCCCATTCGACGGCCAGATTTGGGAAGATCAGAACTCGCCACCTGCCGCCCATCGAAAGGTGAATCTAGTGGCGCCACGTGGGGGCATCCAATGGTCAG
This sequence comes from Pinus tabuliformis, assembly GCA_031772625.1. Lineage (NCBI taxonomy): Eukaryota > Viridiplantae > Streptophyta > Pinopsida > Pinales > Pinaceae > Pinus > Pinus tabuliformis. The sequence continues at coordinate 673,724,541 of CM062817.1, forward strand.
ATCTGGGATGCTGGTGAAATTCGTCACGTGGCATCCATATGATGGTAAGATCTGATGGCTGAGAAATCGCCACGTGGCACCCATCTGACGGCTAGAACTGCGGGCTGAGAATTCACCGCGTGGCAGCCCCATGATAGCCAGATCTGAACGGATCAGAATGCGCCACGTGGCATACATCTGACAGCGAGATCTGTGGCTGAGAATTCGCCAAGTGGCAGCCCTCTGACAGCAAGATCTGAACGGATCAGAATGCACCACGTGGCACACATCTGACAGCTAGATCTGGGCGGCTGAGAATTCGCCATGTGGCACACATCTGACAGCTAGATCTGGGCGGCTGAGAATTCGCCACGTGGCATCCATGAAATGGTCAGACCTTGGCGGCTGTGAGTTCACCATGTGGCATCCATTCAAAGCTCAGATATATACGGCTCAGAATTCACCATGTGGTATCCATTCAATGGTCAGATTTTGGCGGTTGAGAATCCGCCACGTGGCATCCATACAATGGTCAGATTTTGGTGGCTGAGAATTCGCCACGTGGCAGACATCTGGCGGCCAGACGCCGCTGAGAATTTTCCACGTGGCACCCATCTGACGGTTAGATTTGGGCGGCTTAGAATGCCACGTGGCATCTATCTGATGGCCAGATCTGAGGGGTTGAGAATGCGCCACGTGGCAGCACTGATGGTCAATCTGGCGGCTTAGAATGCGCTACGTGGCACCTATCTGACGTTCAGATCTGGCGGCTTAGAGTGCGCCACGTGACATCCATCTGACGGTTAGATTTGGGCCATCCACGTTGGGCCACGTGGTGGCCATCTGGCGGCAAGATCTAGGCCGTCCACATAGCACGGTGAAACACGGTGAAGCAAGAGAGGCCGGGTCTGATATTTCAGCATCGAAGCACGGTGACGCAAGAGAGGCCGGGTATGATACTTCGTAGCGGTGTTGAAAGCTTACAGGGCTCACGAGGGTTGATTGCGAACATAAAGTTTGCGATTTTGATAAAGTCGGCGTTAGGCTGTTGCAACTTGAGGAGTGGGAGCGTAAGTAAGTATGGTGGAAGGGCGTGACGGAAAGAATTGACAGAGAAAAGCTTTTCCCACTAAACAGAGCAATTTGGGCAGCAGTGAGAGCAGCGAGCAGCGAACAGTGAGCAGTATGAGCAGTGAACAGTGAGCAGAGCAATTTGGGCAGCAGTAAGAGCAGCGAGCAGCGAACAGTGAGCAGTGTGAAAGCAGGGAGTTTTTACGCAGCGGAAGTATTGAGCAGCAAGCAAGCAACAACAAATGCATTCAAACATGACAAAAGAACCAGAAATTTCAGAACATGTGGAGACAAATGATTTATGACAAGTGAAAATTGCATCATCCGCCAAAGCTGGGAAGTGGGTTTGGGTCAATGCCAAACAATATCGGGGCATTTTAAAACGAAGAATAGCTCGTCTAAAATGGGAGCAAACAAGGAAGAAACTTCCTCGCAAAAAGCACCTAAACAAGTCTCCTCCACAAGCACGTGGCAACAAGAAGCCCAAAGGAAAAACCATTGATGATTTTGCCTTATATAGTCCCACATCCACACCTCTCACCTGGTCATCTGATCTTTATGTGAAAGAATTGTTAAATGCAAAACAAAGGTTGGAGGTTTTAGAAGCTAAAGGGCAGGAAAGAGATCATAAAATTCATATAATAACGGCTGAGAACAAGGCGTTAGCAGAAAGCAATAAAATTTTAGAAGAACAAGTGGCATTGCTACAGGAAGCTCTCCTGATAGGGAAGACAGAATGGCAACGCATGAAGGCGGATGTGCAAAATGTAAAGAAATCTGTAGTGGAAAGTACAGAGGTGGTGAATGTGAAATCATCCCAGGATAAAGGGAAAATGATTGTCCAAATAAACAACCATGAAGAGAACGCAAGGGAAGAAATGAAAGAAGATTCCACCAAAGTTTCCAAAACTTGGGCTCAAGTTATTAGTAATTCTGCTAATAAGGTTGACAACATGCAAGATAGTGAAGGCAAGGAAAGACAAAATAGGGCAGCAAACATAATTAGTAAATGGGTGAAAGACTATGGAAAAAATGAATGTACTCTTGACCTTGCAAGAGACTTTTTGAAAGACAAGTTGCTATGGCAAGGCCAAATATACCAAGCATGGAGGGTGGGTAAGTTTAACAGGGAGAGAGCCAGGCCCATAAAAGTCATTATGCCTAGCTCACGTGATAAATATATTATTCTAAGCAAGAAGCATCTCTTGAGGGGTTCTCGTTTTTTCCTAGAAGAAGATTTAACTGTAAAACAACAGGAGGAAAGAAGAGAAGAAATTTTAAAGGTTAGGGCAGCAAAAGATGAAGGAAAGAGAGCATGGATTTATAAAGGCAAAGCTGTGATAGCGCAATTTGGACCTCCTTCCAAAACAGAGCAGCAAGATGGTAATAAAGAAGAAGCAACAAACTCTTCAACAGGAAATCAGAAAGCAAGGTCAGTACGGGAAAACAGGGACAAAGATTCAAATGTGAGTCTTGCACGTCAAAATAAATAGCAATCAAGTCATACCCAGGTTTCCTTGAGATTACTTTGTTGGAACTGCAGAGGTTACCCATGGAGACGAGGACCTGGGTTAGGGCCTATTACGGAAAATAGAGACATAATTTGCCTCATAGAAACACATGAGCATGAAGGGTGCAAGACACCTTTGTTTGAAGGATACTGGAAGATGGCAGTGTGGAACAAGGCAGCAGGGAATGGCAAAGGGCACGGGGGTATCATGGTTTTAGTAAAGGAGAAAGAAGGTCGTCTCATTCAGTTAGAAAAAGAAGACTCAAATAAGCAATTCATTTGGTTCAAAATATCAGAAAATGGAAACCACATCAGAATTGCAGCGTGCTATTTTGCGCCACAGGCCTCAAAAATCTACAAAGGTAGAGGGCTTGACCACAAAGATCCATTTGCAGCTTTAAAAGCGGATATTGCAACATATTCTCAGCTAGGTGAAGTCCTTATAGTGGGTGATTTCAATGCTAGGACTGCAAGTGAGCAAACTAGCATTCTTTGTTGTAAAGATGATTGTGACCCTATTTGGCTTACAGAAGAAAGTAATCATCAGTGGGAAAGAATTTCAGAGGACAAGGGCTACAATCTCTTTGGTGAACAATTGCTTACTCTATGTGGGGCCTTTGATTTAGTCATTTGTAATGGCTTGACTAGATGGGCAAAGTCCGGTAATTTCACTTGCAATACTTACAATGGAGCAAGTGTGGTAGATTATGTAATTTGCTTGCATGGTTTGTGTGAGAAAATGGACGAAGTTCTGGTTGGAGATCAGCTGTGGGATTTGAAATCAGATCACAAGCCAATTTATTTATGTTTCTCTTGGATTGGAAAGAAACAATTAGAGTAAAAAATTCAGCATGTCCAACAAAATCTCCCACAGGGCAGAATTCTTTTGACCCCAGAAAATTGTAATACCTTCAAAATGACGTTAGAGAGGCTCTTTGAGAAGGAGAAAATTACAATTCACAGCCTTCATAGTCATGAATTAACACATTTAATTCAATGCGCACTTGCAAAGTGCAAAAGAACAAAAATTAAGAAGTCTGAAACAAATTGCTTTCCGGTTAATGCTTGGTTTGACGAGGAATGCAAAAAGGCAAGGAGAATCTGGAAAGAGTCAAACAAGGACAACATAAAGCTCAAATCTTACAAGCATTTATTAAGCAAGAAAAAGGTTGATTTCATGGCTTCAAGGAGGGAAGAACTAATCTTCCTTGGGAAAAATAATCCCAAATTATTTTGGAAGGAGCTCCAACCGAAAAAGATACAAATTGGAAATAATATTACAGCTTCTAAATGGTTTGACTATGTAAGACAACTCTATGAGCAGGTTCCCAAGGTTGACCCTCCCCCCTTGGTCAACACGGATACTAAACTCTTCACGGTACAAGAGGTAGAGATGGGTATCAAGAAGTTGGGTGTTGGAAAAGCAAAAGACTTAGCTGAACTCCAAGCAGAATATCTAAAGTGGGGCTCAAAGATCCTTGCACCTCACATTACAAAAATCTTCAACAACATCATACAACAAGGGCTCCCCACAAATTGGACAACTAGTCTGGCAATACCTCTTTTCAAGAGCGGTGACATCAATAATCCCTCCAATTATAGGACCATCATGATAAACCCTTTGTTTGCAAAGCTATTTGGAAGCATGCTAGAAAACAAAATTAGCAAGTGGGCAGAAGAAAGAAATAAGCGTGCTAAAGGGCAAGCAGGTTTTAGACCTAAGCATTCAACAGTTGATCATTGCATAACTTTAAGGCACATCATTGAAAAAGTTTGGGAGAATAAGGAAGAAGTCTTTTGTTGCTTTCTTGATTTCAGAAAAGCGTTTGACTCGGTTCCTAGGGATAAACTTTGGCAAAGAATGGAGGAACTTGGGGTTCCTAAACATTTGAGAGCAGCTGTGCATACGCTGTATGAAAAGGTGAAAGTCAAAATTAGAACTTCGGCAGGCATTTCTGAAAGTTTTAGAAGCGATATCGGGGTCAAGCAAGGTTGCCCACTGTCTCCTACCCTTTTTGGTTTATATATCGACAAGCTTGAGGAGTGGTTAAATTCGCAAGGGGGTGATGGTATCTATTTGTGCAAGTTTGTTATAAGGCTTCTTTTGTATGCAGATGACCTTATTCTGATTGCTAAATCGGCGCTTGGTTTGCAAGAGCACTTACTATCCCTTGAGCATTTTTGTAGAAGTGTGGGGATGCAAGTCAATATCAGCAAAACGAAAGTAGTGGTCTTCTCTAAGAAAAGAAAACATAACCAACATAAGTTCTACTTTGAAGGCAACATTCTGGAAGAAGTTGAGGAATACAAATACCTCGGAGTTGACTTCAACAAAAATCTAAGCTGGAATGGTTGTAGAAAGAAAAGAACTTTGGGGGGTTGGAAAACATTTTATGCTTTTCAAAATAGGTGTAGAGAGGCAGAGTTATGAGACTGGAAGACCACTCAAACTCTTTTTGGGCTTCTAGTGATTCCAGTGATTCTATATGGTTGTGAACTGTAGGCTAGCAGTACTTCCGACATGCAGTGGAGACAAATTGAGAAAATTCAGAAGCGTTTGATTACAAACAAATTTAAGATTAAAAGTGCAGTGCCTTATGATATCTTGTTAAGTGAAACAGGGGCTGCTCCTATTGAAGCAATTGCTATGGTGCGAGTCATAAGTTATTTAAAAAAAATTGAGCAAATGGAAGAGGGTAGATGACCTAAGGTTGTCTTTAATGATAGATTGTGCAAAAGCAAAAAAACTTGGATGCAACAAAATAACAAATGGTTTAGTAAATGGGATATTTGCTTGAACGCGTGACCCATAAACAGCGAAGAGATAAAAGCTTTTGTTATGGAAAAGTTCCACAAACGTACTTGGGAGAAGGAGCTAGGAAGAAAGAAAAATTACTATATTGAAGTGTTTAATCCCACTCATAATCATCAACCAAAAGCATACATAGAGGCCAATATCTCTTGGAGAGCCAAAATTCTTATTGCTCAGTTAAGGACTAATTCTCATCAACTCCGTTGTGAAACAGGGCGCTGGAAAAGGCCAAAGGAAGTGTGGGAGGAAAGGGTATGCATTTTTTGTTCTTCCGGAAAAGTGGAAACAGAAAAACATTTCATTTTAGAATGTGAGGCCTTCAAAGACAACAGGGAAAGTTATGCAGATACGCTGGCAGCTAGCTCTTGGGATAATCTATTTAACGAGGGGTTTGTCGAGAAGACGGGAGCATTTATTGTGAAGCTTCACAAAAAAAGGGCCGAATACATCAAGCAGATGAAAAAACAATCTGTCCCATAGGCTATCTTTAGCCTCGTGGACGTTAAAATAATTTCTTTCTTCTTTCTTTCTTTCTTTAAAGCCCAGATTTGGGCCGTCCACATAGCGCCACGTGCTGGTCATTTAAACACCATATCTAAGCCGTTCACATAGCGCCACGTGGTGGACATCTGACGGCCAGATCTAGGCCGTCAACGTAGCGCCACGTGGCAAGCATCAGACAGCGAGATCTGGCAGTGCAATTCGCGCCACGTGGCAGCCATCTGACGGTCAAATCTGTGAAACTGAAATGTACCACGTGGCAAACATCTGACGACCAGATCTGAGCAGTTCAAAATGCGCCACGTGGCGGACATCCGACCGCCAGATCTGGGCGCCTAAGAATGCCCCACGTGCCAGCCATCTACGGCCAGATCTGGGCTCTTAAGAATGCGCCACGTGATGGCCATCCGACAGCCAGATCTGAGCAGCTGAGAATGCGAAACATGGCGGCCATCCGACGGCCAGATCAGCACGGCTGAGAGTTCGCCACGTGGAGACCATTCGACGACCAGATCTAGTACATCCACAAGGCGCCACGTGGCTTTTATCCGACGGTAAGATTTCAACACGATCTGAATCGTCCAATCAGTACAATATCGACCGTCCGATTCCGACGACCTCAGCCGTCGGATCAGTGGGATCTCGGCCGTCCGTCTGCGTGGTCTGAACCGTCCGATCTGGGTTATGTGATGCTGGGCACCAAATCTACGGTTTCGGTGGTGCCAAGTGCGCTTTTGACGGTACAATAGGTGCACAGTGATCGCAGGTAATTGGATGCCATATTTACAATGGCGACCAAGTTTGACAGGTTACCTGTACATGTGAAGCAGATGTTGATTCGTTATCAACTGATCACCCGCTTGGCTTATAAATGGGTAAGTTCGCTGAATTATATTCTGATAACCTTATAAACTGATAAAGCTTCGTGCTTATAAGATACTTTGATAAGCATTATTGTTTATAATCTGATAATCCCTGGAACTTATAAGATGATATGCTAAATGCTTTAGGAAGATAAGCCCTAGGACTTATAATATTATACGCTTATCTGCTTATAAATTGATACGCTTCCAGGCTTATAATTTGATAATTTATCTGCTTAAAAACTGATACGCTTATCTTCTTATAATTTGATAAGTTTATCTACTTATAATATTATAAGCCCTTCTGATTATAAATTGATAAGTTTATCTACTTATAATATTATAAGCCCTTCTGATTATAAATTGATAAGTTCAGTGGCTTATAAAATGATAAGTTCTGGATTTATAACGTCATAAGCTTATCAGGTTATAAACCGATAATCTATTGACTTTATAAGATGATACGCCCATGTCCTTATCGGAAGATAAGCCAACGGACTTATAATATTATAAGCTTTTTTGCTTATAAACTGAGAGCCTATCTAATTATAAGACGATAAGCTCAATGAGTTATCAAATTATAACCAGAGATGCATATAAATTGATAAGGTTGCAAGCAGATAACCGACCAAATTTTCTGTGCTGCGCGTTTCTACCAACGTCTCCAGGAATCTCTGCATCCGCGCAATATAAGTTATGATCAGGTGGTGTGACTGGCTCGGAAGGAAGGATCTACGTTTCTCATGATGGTCAAAGCAGGCTTCCACTCATCTTCAATCTTTTTCTGCGTCATGGCTGCAGCAACTGTGTTTAGGGCATTTTAGCCGCGGAAACTGAGCGCTCCTGCAGGAAATTTTCTGCCATATTTGCTCAAATTTATTAATAATAATATATATAATGTATGATCCCCATGGGTCGGAGTACTACCTCAAACGTAATATACAATTCCTCTGTAAAAACAGGAATATTTCAGAGAATGTGATGATTTTCAGAGCATCAGATGATTTTCTGCGACTGTTATTTTTACTGTTTCATGCCCGAGAAATACGAAATGCCGGAGTTGTTAGCGAATGATCCCAGGCAAATGTACCGTCTCATGACCGGCCGCGCCTTCTAATAATGTCCACCAAGATTGAGCCGAATGAGTTTCATATTGCTTTTGCTAAAAGTTTGAAATAAGGCGTTGGGCTTTTTTTGTGGTAAAAAGAATATATTTTGTTTGAAGAGAAAATGAAACATGTGCTTCAAATAATGATAATAAGATTATAAAGTTATTTTATCAAAAACATAACGAGCAATTCTTTAATTTGGAGGTTTACGATGTATAAATGGAGATATATTAATGGATAACTCTACAGTTCTTGGAATAATTTTGAAAAATAAATTATAAATATGGAAAGGTAAATCCGGCTTTTCTCAACCAGATTTAGAGTGTTCGAGGACCATTTTATTTTTGCTCGGATATTTAAAAACTTTATTTTGTTCGAAGAGAAAATTATATTTGTTTGTTTAGTAGTGGTTTATTTTAATGGTTTATTTGCATATTATAAAGTTATTTGAATGGGTAAACTATAGAAAATTTTATCAAAGGTATAAATGGACGATTTTTTGTAGACATAGCTTGTCGAGACCTAAATTTTAGTAGTGAGAATGAGTTTATTTCAGAGACATATTTCTAGTGAAAAGCAAATATATTAGTGAGAATGAGTTTATTTCAGAGACATATTTCTAGAGAAAAGCAAATAAATGTTTGAGACATATTTCTAGTGAAAATAATATAGGAAGAGCAAATGTCTTGGAATTTGCAAAAAATGAGAAGCAAATAAATGTTTGGTACGATAATTAGTTGGACTTGTAATTGAATCAATCCATGTTTCTTAGGCTTGTAATTGAACCAATCCATGTTTCTTAGGCCTCGTTGGCATCGATTCCTTGAAGCATCTTAAAGAAAGTCAAATAGATATCTACTAAATTCTTGTGGGCAATTAAGCAAGAAAAATGTCATTGTTCTTTTGCCTTAACTTTTTGGAACTTCTTGGAAATCTATTACAATCCTAAAGGCTATGAGAGTATAAAAGAAAAAAAGGTCAAGTCACATTTAAAATGTTGTCCATCTATTTTTTGGGTGTGAGGTAAAATTGTAATAGTATAATTTATGATTTTATTTCTGGGATTAATTTTAAATGTTATTTGAGAAAGCATATTTTTAAGAGAGAGGAGCACATGAAAATTATTAATGAAATCCATTCAATTTGTATCCAATAATTATTATTAGGATAGTAAGTTGCAAAAAGTCTTAAAGACACCTAAATATAGGGAATCCAACCAAGATTACATCCAATAATTATTATTAGGGTAGTAAGTTGCAAAAGGCCTTAAAGACACCTAAATATAGGGAATCCAACCAAGACTACTAGGTGAGGTCTAGATTCAAATCTCATTAATTGTTACTATAAACCCTAGGCTAGTGTTAAAACCTTGTAAACCATTACCTGATATGAAAATTTTAAATAAAATACATTATATTTATATCTAATAATTAGTTTTAAAGTGCTAAGCAACTAATGAAACCCATTATATTAAATTGAGAACTTTATTATTCTTCACCCATTGTTAAGAAAATGTTGAGCCCATTATATTAAATTGAGAACTTTATTATTCTTCACCCATTGTTAAGAAAATGTTGAGTTGATTGTTAATATTGTTGTTTCATTTTAGACCGCCATAATGGAGGAAAATCTCTAAAAGTTTTATATAAATAAGATAATCAAGATGGAAAGACCATTGTTAAAGAAATATTGAACTAGTTGTTAATATGGCTTATTTTAGACCTTTGACCTTCATAATAGAGGAAAATCTCCCAAAGTTATGGAAAGACCATTATTAAGGAAATATTGAACTAGTTGTTAATATTGGTTATCTTAAACCTTGTACCTTTATATAAATGGAACAATGGTTTATGGTTAGCCCTTCATAACAGAAGAAACTCTCGAATTATGAAACCCTCCAAAAGTTACAGAGGAAGTTATGAAGAAACTCTCGAATTATGAAACCCTCCAAAAGTTTTTACATAAATGGGATAGTCAAGAAAAGACAATTACAAGTCTTGCTTCTATACCACAAAATAAAAAGTATTGTGCATTAACATGGAATATCAACAACATATTAATGAGTATTTGCATTAATTGTTTCTTCAAAGTATTGGCAATGTTATTAAGTGTTTGGAATAAATGTAATATAGTGTTGTTTTAAGATTTATACATTTTAATTTTACTGAAAAATCACCTCTAAAGGTTAATGCTAAAAATAAAAATTAAAATCACCAACCACTCTAGGGAGGAAAGGTTATTATTAAATTTTTTAAAATAAAAATCACCAACCACTCTAGGAAGGAAAGGTTATTATTAATTTTTTTAAAGATTATTAAAAGTAATTTAAAAAAAATTTATTAATAGTAATTTTTAAAAAAATTATTGGTAAAAAAAATCAAAACTATAAAACTATGAAATATAAGCATTTAATACAAACCCAATTTTATTTTTAAGAAAAACATTGTTAGAGATAAAATTCATTCCTTGAAATACGTATAAAAACTCTGAAATATAGGCATTTAATAAACCCAATTTTATTTTTAAGAAAAACATTGTTAGAAATAAAATCATTCCTTTGAAATATGTATAAAAGTCCATAACACTTTTGAACCAAAATTTCAAATACTATGTACACATAGTATAGATCTATAGATCTCTTAAAAAAGATATATAGATCTCTTAAGAAGATACATTTATCATTTAGAACCAGTTTAAGCCAAAACTTCAAATACCTTAAATTATATACATATAGAGATCTATATATAGATCTCTTAAAGAACATACATTTATTATTTAGAACAAGTTATGATGATATTCAGTGCAATGCATTTATATTTATAATATAATTCAAGAAGGCATTGATGTTATCCAACCCACTTTGAAATTAGCGTAAAATTCCATTGAAGTCATATTCACCCCACCTCCCACCTTAAAATTTGTATATAAATCTCTTAAAGAAGATACATTTATTTTTTAGAACAAGTTATTATGATATTCCGTGCAATGCATTTATATTTATAATATAAATGAGGAATGCATTGAAATTATGCATTGAAGTCATATCCAACCCACTTTAAAATTGGTGTAAAATTGCATTGAACTCATATCCACCCACCTTGAAATTTGAAATTTGTGTGTAGTTCCATAACACTTTTTAACCAAAAGTTCAAATACCATAAATTCTATACATGTAAAGCTCTTAAAAAATTAAAACTTATTATTTTAGGTATTGAATGTATTTATATCTACAATATCCACCTTGAAATCTGTATAAAGATCCCTAACACTTTTGAAGCAAAAGTTCAAATACAAAAAATTATATTTACAATATCCACCTTGAAATATATATAAAGATCCATAACACTTTTTGAAGCAAAAGTTCAAATACAAAAAATTATATTTACAATATCCACCTTGAAAGTCCATAACACTTCTGAACCAAAAGTTCAGATACAAAAAATTCGACTAAGTCCATAACACTTCTGAACCAAAAGTTCAGATACAAAAAATTCGACTTAGCTGACTGTTGTCTTTTTATTGTAAAAGCAAAACCAGCACACTAAAATACCATAAATTCTTATTCTTGTTGTAAAAGCAATTTTTTATTCTTATTGTAAAAGCAAACCAGCACACTTTGGTTTTGGGCTCAATAATATCGTATTGATTATCTTGTAAAAGATAATTATTGTAAAAGCAAACCAACACACTTTGGGCTCAATAATATCCTATTGATTATCTTGTAAAAGCAATACCATAAATTCGACTGGTTGCCCTTTTATTGTAAAAGCAAACCAACACACTTTGCAGTTTTGGATCAATAATATCCTATTGTAAAGGAATCAATAGGAATACCATAAATTTTTGGATCAATAATATCCTATTGTAAAAGGAATCAATAGGAATACCATAAATTCGACTTGTTGCCTTTTTAATGTAAAAGCAAACCAGCACACTTTGCAGTTTTGGGCTCAATAATATCCTATTGACTATCCAAGATAGACAATATTCAATTGGGATCCCATATTATATGGACTGCCATTAGATCTAAAGACAATATTAGCCGTGACTTGCTGACTGTTGCTGTTTTAAAGCAAAACACTCTGTAGTTCTGGGTGCAATGTTGTTTATGGTGCAATTTGCAATATCCAATTCATTGTCCAAGATAGACAATATTCAATTGGGATCCCATATTGTATGGCCCAACTGAAGGAGAGATGTGAGGCCTATGAGAATCCAGGACTTTCTAATTTGGAATCAACCTGAATATGATGCCACTGGAACTGAAGGAAGGATGTGAAGACATAATCCATAATTTTCTGATTGATGATGACATTTCTCAGATTGATGATGACATTCAAGACTTTCTGATTTGGAATCATTCAACCTGAATATGATGCCACTGGAACTGAAGGAGGGATGTGAAGATAGAATCCATAATTTTCTGATTGATGATGACATTCTGCTATGATATGCTTCGATTTCTGATTTGTCGGAAGACTATGAGAATCCTAGAGTTTGTAATTGATGACGACCTTCTACTATGATGTGCTTCAATTTCTAATTTCTGATTTGATAAAAGCAGCCCAAAAAACAATTCTGTCATCTGCATCTTAACCCTTTGCTTGCAAATCTGGTTTGATAACAACAGCGCCAAAAAAACAACTCTGCCATCTGCATCTAAAACTCAGAATATGAAAATCATTTTTTAAGTAATATTTTCAGATCTAACAACAACACTACATCAGATAGTGACGCAGGAAGTACTGAACACACAAAGAATGAGGAAATAGGATAGAGATCCGCTTTACCCAAGAATACAGATGCCAAAAACCTCTTCAGTAAAGGGTAGATGACTTTGCTAAAGAGCTCCCTATTTGAGTCAACCAGAAATATGCGATGTAATAGGATAGAGATCCGCTTTACCCAAGAATACAGATGCCAAAAACCTCCAGTAAAGGGTAGATAACTTTCCTAAAGAGCTCCCTATTTGAGTCAACAAGAAATATGCACATTGCAGCAGTCTGGTTAAAATTGTTGCAGAGACATTGATATATTCATGTGAAAAATATGAATACAACATTGCATTAAATGCAAGACATATAATGTTAATGTATATTCAAAGATTTATATTCCAATATATATAACATTTAATGCTACCAAATGCATATTATTTTAATACCTATTAAAGTTTATTTCTCTTCCAGTAATGCTACCGTTCTGTGAGTTTTCTATTTAATGCGGTCGTCGACTGTCTGCCCATCCTGCCATTCCATGTAATTCATGAATCTCTCCATGATGGATGAAAATTTGAATTTTGAAATCGAATTCTGTCCCATTTGGTTCTAAATTTGTGTTTAACAAATGTGTGGATTAATAGATATATAATGATGACATTTACAGGGAATGATAAGCTACTTAAGCACATTGTGGGTTGTGAAAATCTAATGAACATGTCTGTAAATATTAGGGTATTACACAATTAAACAATTTGCAATGAAGTTAGTCTTAAGTGATGCAGACACAGAAGTAGATAATGCAGGGTGTAGATGGAATTATTGGTATATATAAAGTTTCTGAGCAGATGGCTGATTGAAGCTCAAGAACAAAGGTGGGTTAGCACCGCTGATAAATTTTCGAGTCCAAAATGTTAATGGGTGCTCTGTGTTAGAAGAGCTGCCAAGTCTGACTTGCTGACTGTTGCTTTTTTATTGTAAAATCAAAACCCAACACACTTTGCAATTCTGAGCGCAATGTTGATTATGGTGCAATTTACAATATCCAATTCATTGTCCAAGATAGACAATATTCAATTGGGATCCCATATTGTATGGACCAATTGAAGGAGGGATGTAAAGACTGAGAATCCAGAACTTTCTGATCTGGAATCATTAAACCTGAATATGATGATGCCACTGGAACTGACGGAGGGATGTGAAGACAGAATCCAGAAGCTTCATTTCTGATTTGTCGGCTTGAAGACTGAGAATCCTCAGAGTTTGTAATTGATGATGACCTTCTACTATGATGTGCTTCAATTTCTGATTTGGGTTTGCAAATCTGATTTGATAAAAGCAGCAGCCCAAAAAACAACTCTGCGATCTGCATCTAAAACTCTGCTTGCAGATCTGGTTTGGTAACAACAGCCCAAAACACAACTCTGCCATCTGCCTCTAAAACTCAGGATATGGAAATCAATTTTTGAGTAATTTTTAAGTAATATTTCCAGATCTAACAACAACAACACTGCATCAGATAGTGACGCACCTCTGAGCAAGTCTGAACACATGGTATCCATCAACAAATTCTGAACACATTGGTATAAATCTTCAAGTTCAAAATGTTATTGGGTGCTCTGTGTTAGAAGAGCTGCCAAGTCTGAACACATTGGTATCCATCACCAAAGACACATTGTAATAAATCTTTGAATCCAAAATGTTATTGGGTGCTTTGCGTTAGAAGGGCTGCCATGTCTGCCATGTCTGACTTGCTGACTGTTGCGTTTTTATTGTAAAAGTAAAAACAACACACTTTGCAGTTCTGGGT